>OY728125.1:416241752-417441752 GCA_963277665.1 Viscum album
TGGAGTTCAACTGGGGGTGTATCTTCTACCCATATCCATCTAACCTCTTAGACCTACTCTCTATGTTGAGGGAGCTTGATGGACCTGATGTATGGTATGCTCTCACCTCATAGAAGAGCACCCTAATCATTTCCCCTATATTTCGCTTCATCCAACATTGTTTTAGTTCCATTATCCTCCCCCACCATGAGTAAATGGGTGTCATCTCTGGTCGTGATATAGAGATCCTGACCTGTATCATTTTACATGATTACTCTAACCTCCCTTACTTCACCACCTTTTATTTCCCTACAATATTCACTATCCATCAAGGTAACCTGAATGTTGGTTTCTACATCACCCAGTTGGCACATCATTTGGGGGGTTTTGAGCTCTCTCTCCCTCATGATCAGTTAGATTCTCCCCAACGGATGGAATTTCTATTGATTATTTGCATGATCCTAGTCCAGAAGTAGGGGAACACCTACATTCTCATGTAGGATCTCCCAGCACCAACTGTGGAAAAAGAGGACCCACTTTCCCTTGAGGGTGCTGCTACTCCGATTCCAACCCCACCGCCACCTCCACCAAGGGACATTCATTCTCCACCCTCACCACTTCTTCCTCCCTTCCCTCCTCTTCTTTAATTCCATCTATTAGACCATCCACACCCCCACCTCCACCCACACCTTCGGTTGACCTCCTAGTCTCTTCCCACCTGGCTGTCATGGACCGATACCTCGATGTCATCGACAACCACCTCAATCGAATTGAGTACATGATGGGCCTAATTTTACAGCACTCGGGACTTCCATTCTCCCCATAACCCACTCATCATCCGGATTATCATCCCTCATCACCACAGGCCACATTAATAGGCCTCACCACCGACTATATGATATTTTCATTAAATGGTTCGTGCAACACTTTTACCGCTACCAAGGACTGGGATTTACCATTTATGACCACATAATAGAGCAAGGGCTCACACCACCAGTATCTACTATAGTTACCCCTTCCCTATAGGATCCCCCAATATCATACAGTGCCTCTCATGAGGCCCCTCAGTGATTGTTTCTGACACACAGTTATTTCATTATATATACATACATATATATATATATATATTGTGGAATTTTTCTTTCTATGTGATGGTTTATGTGCATGCATAATACTTTTTACATTTCATCAATAGTCATAAGTACTCTGTCATGTCATGGACATCTTCTTTCGACTTTTTTCCATATTTCTTGAGCTTTCTATGAGGGGAGTATTATTTTGGAATTTATTTTAATTTATTTTATTTAGATTGATTCTTTCACTACTCTCCCTCTCCCTGGTTTAGTTTTTCCATTACACTTCCTCTTATATTCATTAGTGTTTCATTTGGAGGACCGCATGCGATATTAAGTGTGGGAGAGTCTCTTGACTATACTATTATTTTCCCTTTCACTAATCTAGTATGAATTATTTAGTAGATGAAATATTTTAAAATGTGGAAAAAATATTAATTATAATTATAAATAATAAAGATATATATGGTAATTTTAAAAAGAATTCATGCTTATTTTAATTTAAAAGTATTTTAAAATGATTGCTGGTATAGTTTTATTTTTTATTTAAATTCTTGGTCATTTTCATTTATTATACTAGTCATTTATATTCATGTCATGACCTAATTAACCCATTATTATCCTAATTCCTGAGAGGTATTCTAATCCCGTTTTCATATTCTTACTTATACCCTCTTTCTAGAGAGATTAGTGGGATATGCATAACTAGTAGAACTTTAAATTTTTTCTCTTTAAAACATGAAGATTTTGAATCACATTAAAATGACTGAGGCATTTGATTAACATTTTCATCCCCTTTTGAATTTGAGTCCCACCCTATATCTTATCTCTATGAAACCCATATAAATCATGAAATTTCTTAATAATAATCCATATCACAAGTCTTATTTATCCTTACTACCCTAATTATTTGATTATACTGCATGATTATTCATTTTATCTTTATAGAGGGAGTTTGGTGATTCATGGTATATTTTGGTGAGAGACCATGAAATTAAGTGTGGGGGGTTTATCTATTTTTCATTTGGGAAAAGGGGTTCCAAGACCAAACCATTCATTATATTCCTAAGTGGTCTCTTTTAAAAAAGAGAGAAAAATTAAAGAGGACCAAATTCATTCATTACACTCATTGATGGTTTATGAACTTGTGATGTCAAAATATAAACAACATGTACTTTATAAACACATGTCATGTACCATGCCCAAGCACAGCTCGGCCAGCCCGAGTACATGTCCATTTTGTTTCCCAAAACTAACACGTCATGTACTTTACTCTATACGCCACGTACGTCCTTTGAGAAGTGTCTAGTGGATGAAATAGAGGATGCATTCCATGTACAATGGTTCCACACATAGTGTACTTACACCAACTGACTGTTGACACTTCAAATTCAATGAGTGACATGAATGTTCACTAACTGGCGAAGAAAACAAGGAAAATAGTGGTTGACCAAAGTATACACCATGTACTTTTGAGTACATGTCATGTAATATATTTTTCTATATATAGAGAGGAATCCCTCTATATTTGGGGTTAGACATTCAAGGGGGAGGTGTTGATGCTCTACTAACGTGATCTTCCCCTAAATCCAGTTGTGTTTATTCTTCATTTTCTTTCTAATTTAGTGTTATTCATCCCTTTCCTATTCCTCCTCTCATATCCATGGTAGGGGTTGAGTTTCTTCTCAACCGACACATCGTGACCATGGTCATAAGAGGATGATTTTTCTATTTTTAGGGTTGTAATAAGATTATGGGTGTGTTGTAGAAGCAATTCTGGTGTATTTACTTTTATTATGGTCTTTGTTTTATAATTCCTCTAATGAATTAATTCCATATTTACTATTTTTGTTGAATCTAACCAAAAGTAACACCATCAACGAGAGATAAATGAGTTTCAACAGGTTAATCCATAACCATTGGGTGAGCATGTTGCCACTGTTTTAGGGGTAATGATCTTAAAACATGTTTTAAGAAATTAATCTTTGGACCAAGTGGTTGACCTTTTAAATACATAATTGTCTATTATCAAACCAAGAAACAATAATATATTTGAATACATATGGTAAAAAAAATTCATTAATGATTTTAATACTAATGAATATCTTTTTCAATTAACCCTAATCGAGTTGCAACCCCAACAAGTTTGTTTTCCCTACTTGTTCTTTCTCTACTATTTCTATTGTTTTTTACAAATATTTTTACATTTTAAACCCTTTCACTCCATTAATTTGTCTGGATAATGGATTGAAACTCACCAACTTGCATCTTCAGTTTCTCTTCCTCTCTTTCCCTATGGGATCGACCATGACTGCCACTAGCTACCCAATTAATTGGTAAAGAAGGAGAATCAATTTCTCGTGCCTCACGATGGATGTGATCACCTATTCAAATACAGAGGGTTGATAGAGTTCGATAAAATAGTGGGAGACATTTAATGTTTTAAATAATTGGTAATGTATAGTCGGTAATCAAGATAAAACTAATAATCTGGTAGATTTTATTTTTGTATAAAATGACAAGTAATACCATGATATATACTAAGATATCTAATGGAAAAATAAAATGTCCTCATTGGAACAAGTTTCTAAGAGTAGTATAGGTGCTTGTGTGAAGTACTACAATATTGAAAATTCAAGGTGTGGGTGTCCCCAATACCTATTAAACCACCTTGTGAAGTGAGGGTATTAAAAATGCTTATAGGAGACTCATGTAATATGCATATGATGGTTATGTCATGATTTTATCATCAACATCCAATATGAGTTGTGGATACAATATCAGGACCTAGATGATTTCATATGTTTTCTCATATCTAATAAGCTTGCAAGGAGATAGTGAAGTGAGATGTGAATATATAATGATTATAATAGATATGTGTAAATTGAAATATGGGTCATGATCTTTCAATGGATCCCTTTCTCATATCATTTACACCCATTTACTCTAGTTTATTTTAATATTAAAAAACATACAGTATAGAGAAAACATTTCATCACCTTATAGGTAAGGTTCTCCATGCAATAATAACATTAAATAAATATTAATCTGTAGTTCTTATGAAAACTAATTTGAAAGACAAGGCGAAAAATCCAATGGAAATCATGATGTCAAAGGAACCTTCACAATATCCTTCAAAGAAATAGGTATTAAACAAGTGGTTATTTTCTTTGTATATCATAAAATAAATCTATGGAAGTTTAAATTTAATGAACTGAATCGAAGAAGAAGGTATTTGATTCTTTTTCATGTATATTCATCAATTGAAAGTAATGTTTTTTTCATACTTATTGGGTATTAAATACAATATGATTATCACACATGTGTATCAAAATATAGTAACCAAGTAAGTAATATAAATGTTACAAGAAGTAAGGTGTGCTCTCCAAGCAACTAAAAAGGGTGGTTCCTAAGTCAACGGTGAGAAGTACACAACTTCTATATTGTTGATTTTAATGGTTCTAGTTAAACTTTTGTTACGTATTACCAAAAAATTCATCTCACGTGTCCTTTGGACACAAGGAGATATTATTCTAGTTCAGGAATGAATGTTGTTTGTGGTGTCTAATACTCAATAAATAGTTTAGTAATTCTTTAATCAATAGAAAAAACTAATGAATACAAAATTTAAGACTTATATACCGAGTTGTGTTAAGATAATACTTTGTCAAGAAAAACTAAGTAGTTGTCAAGGATATAACCAGTATGGTTTTAGACCCTTCGGAGTTGAATACCTTAAGTATTATCGACACACTTATGTACTTAGTTTTGGACAAAGAAACCTTTAAAAATAAATGCAACCCACAAAGCTTTTAGAATTAGTTCAGCTAGAGAGTGTGAACTATTCCAAGAATAATCTAGTGGTAAGTATACTTCATAAGATTTATTTAAGTGTTTAAGTAATGTGAAAGTGAACTTTGGTATATGAATTTTCAAAATATATGAAATGATTTAGGTTGGTGTGTCGAAGAATATCTTGACCAAGCATTCACCGATCAATATAATATAGTATGGAGTAATTCCTAAACGCACATTACCTTATCTACATCAGGGATATGATGCTAATAAGAAGGATGATGTCAATTAATACATGATAACATTGATGAATAAAATTTATCATGGAGAAATTACTAAATGAACATTTCCTTATACACATCAAAGTCATGATGTAAGTGAAAGGAGCATCAATATTAAAACTCATGCATTGTAGATACTTCCATTTTTCGAGACATGCTTCGTAAATAGAGACATTATCTCGTAACCATATTCCAACTATAATGAAAAATGGATATCATATGAGTTTTATCATTATATAAATCAATTATCATAAGAACATGTGTTAGATGCGAAGAGTTTTTTGAGGACATAAACAAACATACATCAAGAAAAAACATAATGCGGGTCTATAGTAATCATCCTAAAGTTTTCTAAGGATGTTAAAAAAATCAAACAGATAGAAAAGATATAGCCAAGTTGTAGACTATATTTCTATAAAATGGTGCACATATCTATTCAAGATAGTGGGAGCCAAATTGACTTGGATTTAGTCAATACTAGAGATGTACAAATAGTTGGCATAGTAATGAGTTCCATAAGAGTTGTGGAAAAGGAATGTTCTAGAGACACATAATTCATAGGAAAGAAAAATCTATAGTGATGGTTTTATATTCATCATGGTCGGTGATACATTATTCATTGAGAATAATAATTTCTAAAAGTAGGCAATATATGGAAATGAGCTAAAATGGACAAGATCAATTAAAATTCAATAATGGATTCCATGTATCAAAGTACAAGGGGCTTATTATTTTGAATACTATAGTGGGTATTCAAGTGAGACTATAAATGGATAGTTAAGCGTGGTAACAATAAGGCTTGATTGTAAACACCAAGTCATTATGCCTAAATTCATTAGAATTTTACTTGACATATCTAATTTATATGATCATCTTATTGAGCATTGGATGTCAAGACTACTAATCATAGAAGGTGCCTATATGATGCAACCAGAAAGGGATGGTGACACCATGGAATGCCAATAAGGGGTGAAAGTTACTGAAATCTAGACTAGGATTAAAAGTAAGCAATGAGAACTTAGAGTATTCATTTGGAATGAATCTTTTCCATGTTTCTACTAGAGGTTAATTGGAGCGCCATAGTTTTCCAAGTAAAATATGATTGATAACATATGGAAAATAGCTATTGGTCTTATAGTTAGTTAAGACCAGGATGAAAGTATCTCTTTCGATATTGAATTAAAGTAGTAAACAAAGTTCTAGGGAACAAGATCTACTGAGGTAGATCTAATGGTTTCTTAAACCAATTCAATAGTACATATACTGACAATGTATTGAAAAATACGATTTAGAACAATTTGAGAGGGAAGTGTTACCAATGTCACGTGGCATAAATCTCTCCAAGAAGAAATGCATGGTACATTTGAGGATATTAATGTAGTTATTTGAATTCTATATGCTTTTTTGATGGATCAATCATGTATTTCATGGTTTGTACAATACATGATATTACCAACATCAACTTTATAGTAGGAAAATAACAGTTATATTTATGAGAATTGTAAGGGAAGTGGTCATAACTATCTGATTGTGGCTATAAAATTCAGAATTTTTTCTAAATTCTCTGGAGCATGCATTACTTTTTTCATTGGATCATATATTTATTTATTTCTATCTAATTCATTATGTTAATGCCACTAACATATTCTTGTTTCTGTTTAAATACAGTAAAACTAAAAGTGTTGCTGCCAAAAAGTCCATAACAAGGTAATTGTTTTAAATATATTGTCTTAACACTGTAATTATTTCAATTAACATAAAACAAATAAATATATGGGCTCTAACACAACACACACATTTCTTTGACCGCATATTCCTTGATAATTCATTTAATGTTGGTAATGATCTTTACGGATTATGAAATATTTTGAATCATTTAATTTTGTAAATGTAAAGCTATTCATGGTCATTAAAAGATAATTAAAAACAAGGAACACAATAAATCATTGTTCATGATGAGTGACCAGGGTCTAAATGAGGGAATGCAGTCATTGTTTTAATTCCAATGTGATGGAAAACTGAGAGTTTCTAGTTATTATCTGTGACTATGAATAAAAATGGTTAATCCAAGCCATCACAACATCGTTTGTTCAACATGAATAGGGTTTAGATGATGTTTTGAAATAGTATAGAGTATCTGAGATGATTAATATATATTTTCTATTTCTAATACCATGGTAAGTGAATAGTATATGTATTTTAGATCACTATATTTTCACATTCCATCACCATGTCCAATGAAAAAATTTAGATATATGTATTTTAAATTATATCTCCTATAGTTTAGCAGCATATTTATAGTTTTACTAGAATTTTTGACATACTTATGGGTTTATGGTTTTGTCTACATGTTCATTTCTTTTGGGATGCATATTAACAGTCTCATAAGTAAATAAAAAATGACTATTTTTATGGTTTATGGTAAATTAATGCATTATTTGAATATTTAATGGTTGGTTGGTATTCACTATTGGAAATAGCACCTATACCCATGGTTTTAAACCGTGGGTATAGACCTTGGAACCGTGGGTATACCCTATACCCACGGTTTCAGTAACCGTGGGCTGCAGTTCCATCGCAATAGGCCTATACCCACGGTTCTCTGAAAACCGTGGGTATAGACCAGGAAAAATTTATATTACCCACGGTTCATTGAACCATGGGTATAGATGTATACCCACAGTTTTATAACTATGGGTATACTGATTTACAGCAACGTATACTAATTTGCAGCTGCTGCAAAAATTTCCCACTATTCAAATGAACCGTGAGTATAGATGTATACCCATGGTTTCAAAACTGTGGGTATACTGATTTGCAGCGCCAGAAATTTCCCACGGTTCAATGAATCGTGGGTATAGGAAGGTCCCCTGTAGCAGAGTAGCTGCACCTCAGCTGCACCTCGCTCTACAATTCTGCACCTCTACGATTCTGCACCTGCACCTCTACGATTCTATACCTGTAAACATTCTGCACCTCTAAACATTCTGCACCTAAAAATAGAATATAAGATTATACATGGATATTTACGACACCAAGAAGCCAACAATTACCCATGAATCATCATGAATGAAAACCCGATAAAAGAAAGAGTAAAATCCACACAATATTCTACATCATTGAGCAATGTTATTCAACCCCTTTCTGAGCCAAAATGTTACTTTCAAGGACTAAACATCCAAGAATAAAACCTTACACTTATACCCCGGTATAAGGCATCCATTAATTGATTCCAAGGTACAAAACCAAGGGGATTCACTACCCAAAGTCTAGCATCACCTATCCTGGATATACTAGCCTCAATCATACTTGAATGAATCATCACAATCCAATTTACATATGTTGATATCCCAACCCACATACCCTTTAAAAAGATCACGTTTTTTATTTTAAAGGTACATGACTTGTACTCCCCCTCTAAGGGACCTACTGCATCGAAACGGAACTCATCCTTTAGATTTTAAACCAAAATCACAGGTCTCATATGGGTACACAAACATGTACATGAAAATGAAGGCATTGTTATAGAAGTTCCATAGAATCATCATGTGTTTTATTTAGTGTTTTAACATATTCATTCTAGAGTGACTGGGATGAGACCCTTTCTTCTATCACCAGGCCTAGTGAACCAGGATCTTACAAGAGGAACCTGACCCATTTCAAAGATAGTTCTCTAATTTAAATTTTTTTATGGTTAAATACATGATCCTCCCCCTCCCCCTCTGCCCAGCCTCTCCCCCTCCCTCTCCACTGCCCAGCCCTCCCCCTCCCCCCCTGCCTAGCCCTCCCCCTGCCCAGCCCTCCCCCTCCCTCCCCACTGCCCAGCCCTCCCCCTCCCCCTGCACAGCCCTCCCCCTCCCCCCTGCCCAGCCCTCCCCCTGCCCAACCCCCCTCCCCCTCCCCCTCCCCCCTGCCCATCCCTTTCCCTGCCCAGCCCCCCTCCCCCTCCCCCCTGCCTAGCCCCTCCCCCTCCCTCCCCACTGCCCAGCCCTCCCCCTAAATCTCCCTACATGAAATATGTAGATGCATGACATGTTTTATTTGGATGCAGACCCAACCAGGTAAGGTACTGCAACTGTTAGAAAACATCCTAAAATTTTGATAAGGTACTACAACTCACTGTATTATAGAAAAGATTATAACAGAAAACAAATCTAAAATCGGGTGTACAACTAAATATGTTCCCTTAAGGTATGTTTATTTAAGGTAATACAGCTCACTATAATACAAAACAGATTATAACACAAGAAATACCAGTCAAACTCATGAATAATTTGATTATCACTGTATCATTTACTGCTTGAGTTGTAAATAATATAAACTTCCATACATCCTATCCTATTGAAGAGTTAGTTAGGAAAAAAATACCTTCATCAATCCTCGCTGAGACATAAATGATACACATCTCTTAAGTTTCTTCTCCATGCTTGTAAATTGAAGGCATTCATTCCATCAGCCCATGCACATTCACCAATATTCCAGTTCATCGCTATGTTGGGATGAGAACAATCAAAGTATGTCTAGAAACTCTTAGACATAACCCACAAAAATCAATATACAGTGGAGTCAATAGTGAAAACATATCACCTGTATTCATATGTTGGATGAAAGGGAGGTTAACTCCATGATTTTACGACCAATAACCTGCATTCATATAGTGTGTAAATGCAAATGAAAAATGATGCATGGTAGTGAGGTTAATTCCACAATTTTAGGAAAACATACCTGTTGTAGAGATCTGGCACTTATTAGTGCAGGATTCCCTTGATCTCTTCATGTGCAGAGTGAGTCACCTGCAATATATAAATAAAAATAATCAATATTCATCTTAAAAGATGAAGTGCGTAATAACGTATGAAAAATTATGATGCGAAGGGAAATACTGCAAATTGTCTAGGAGATTATTTCAACAATATTACGAGAACATACCTATTGCGGGGCGAGAAACACATCGGTCAAGATTCGATTGAGTAGAAATATTCGACAGCTATAGATGAGGATAGAAATCACGATCTCAAGGGAATTAGGGAATGAGATGGAGTGAATCTGGAGGGTTTCTAACTGAAATTCTTTGAAGGAGTAGGAAATGCGGGCAACGTGTGAGGAGATGAGGAAATTTGGGATGATGAACCGTAGTACATGACGAAAAAATTAGTGAGGAATACGCCTTCAGTGTTTTTTGGATACTGGCGATGGGAGGGGGAATGCGAGCGACAACCTTAGGTGCAGCACCGGAGAGGAAACAGCAGTGTGAACCATAAGAGGGGCGTCGAAGGGGAAATGAAAGCAAGATTCGTAGGAATTGTGGCGGAGGTGAAACGGGTGCGGATTCACTGATGAAGGTGGAGGCGGAGGTGAATGGCTCGCGACGGATGAAATGAAACCCTAAGATAGAGGGAGGAGTGGAGGATGGATACACGGGGTAAATGGGAACGTGGTCGACGGATGCCCAATTTTGGAGGGAGCAATTTTTTTTGGATGGTGATGTGGCTGCGTAATAAGTTGACAGGTAAGCTGGAAGAAGCCTGTTTTATTATAGATAATAGATAGATGTGTTATATATATTTTGTATTAAATGGGTGAGGGTAGGGTTGTGTATGTCTAACCGAGAACTGAACAACTTGCAACTTCCATATCTCATAAGAGATAAATAGGGGTATTATCATGTTTAAAATGGATAGTTTGGCCTTATATACACTGGATATTATATGGTGTGGTTTACTGGATTGATGAGAATGATATCACATGTTTTAATGTGGTGATTAATGGGATGTGCTAATTGATTCACTTATTTGGGAACATGATGAGTGAAAATCCACCTTACTATGAGTGACATTTACCACTAGGATTCTAGATATGGAGGATCATTTGTATGATGCATATTATATTGACCATTATCAAAGGTGATTAAAAAGGTGTGGAAATAGGCTATTAGCGATGTTGCTCATTTTGGTTACTGAGGTCATTGAGGTCATGTGGAAATAGGCTATTAGATATGTTCCCACATTAGTATTGTACAAGGTAGGTAAAGTCTCACATAGGGGTAGTTAAGAAAAACTAGAAGAAGCAGTGTGGAATTTTGATTGTTTTTTTTGTTCATATCATACACTTGTAGATGATTATCAATGAATTCAAAAACTGGTGTTAAGTTATCAGTGATATTTATTTCAATGACAAGTTTATTTTCACTTAAATAAGATCTTGAATTCATCAAAGAATAGGAGAAGGATAGCTACAAAAGAAGAGCCAACTCACAGCAATGTGGATATGAATAATTTGGCCATCGTCTCTTAGGGAGTACACTAAGGAGAACCTTCAATAGCAAACGACAGGAGTAAGCTTTAAAAGTAAGTTGAGTAGAAGCAAATGAAACCCAAAAAACAAAAAATGATCATAGCATTGGCAAAGGAATTTACAACTTCCCAATATCAAAAGGAGGCCCTTTTAGCATTTTTGTTGGCATTCCTGGAAAGAGCATTGTAAATCACCAGTTTCTTGTTGAAGTGGCTGCTCTGGGCAGTTTTGTTAACATCCACCTCACCCGTGCACTTGCTTTGTGTTTCCAGCGCACCCTTCAATAACACTTTCAGCTTCCAGAATGTTGATTCACTCTGCATCCTACATACCAATTATGGCTGGAAACAGAGAGGAAACAGAGCATTTGTGCTGTAATGAATAGTCAGAAATGTCAGGTTTAATGATAGAAACCAAAAGTGTTTACCTTCAACTGGAAGATAGTTCCCCATTGATGATTGTTCAGAAAGCGCTGAAGAAAGGTGATGTCCTGGGAGTGGTCGATCCTCTAATGCGCCATGGTAATCAACTAAATCAGCTGCAAATTCATTTATGGGAGCACTTGAAGTCCTACTATGTTGTTGGAAGCTCAAAAGTGATCTGCCATCATACTCAATAACCTGGATCCATTATCATATGCCTTCTTCAGCAAGGTGTCCACATATACCTGCAAAGAGCCAATAATGGAATCACTTATTAGGTTTTAAAATCCTCATATTCAATTGTCACCTGAGCTAATATGTTGGGTAAGAGAGAATTGAATTATTGCATTTTATTAAGCTTTGTCCAGCCTATTATTAAATACTACCTCCGGTCCACAGTATAAGAAAAAATTAATAGTTTCACAATAACTAAGAAAATCAATTAAAAGTGGTTTGAAACATTCAATTTATCACAAATTATAATATATTCGGTAAAATATTATTGGTTCAACAACATAAAATTCATTTTCATAATTAATGAAGATCATTTGTGGAAGCAATTAATTAAATACGCTACTTTTTCTTATACTTCAGACCATGAAAACACCTTATTTTATTCTTTATATTGTGGAAAGAAATAGAATAATGTAAAGCATTTGGCCTGTGTTGTTTAACTCACAGGTCACTGAGATTGGCTAATAGGCCAAGTGACTGTGACCCTATATGGTTGGAAAGGAGAGGACATATTTTCAGTTTCCCTCTCCTGATATGGTTGGTTTTCTTAATATTATAAAAATTAATATTACATTCTTTTATTAATTTTTATTACCATGTCATTAATTTAAAATAAAATTAAAGATAAATGAATTTTCTGAACTTATTTACCAGGAGGTCCAAAAGTTTATTCTTTTTAATAGTCAATTGGACCTCCTAATAAATAATTTCAAAAAATTGGATTTATCGGTAAATCTCCCTTATTTTAATTATATTAAATTATTTTCCTCTCCATCACAAACCAAACATCATTTTTAATTATTCTTTCCACTGTTAATTTTTTCTTTTTTCTTCAATTCTTACAATTTATTTTCTATTAAACAAGAAATGCCTAAAATGAAAAACAAAAAGTATGAATAAAAAAAGCAAAACTGTTTCACTTTCAATAACATGAGCCAGAAAAACATCACAACACATGAGCAGCATCGAGCAAATAACTCACTAAAAAACTCCAGCATATAAAAATAAAAATAGGAAATGCATGACAATAAGGAACAGAATAAAAGAGAAAATCCTACAAACCTTTTGGCTGTCAGACAGAGAATCAGCAGAGAAATATTGTTCTCCAGAAATAAGGCCACCCTACTTATAGATGTTATTAAAAACAACACCTACACTTCTTGATTGATCAGGATAATATACATAATGCTTCCCACTCAGGACACAAGTCTTTGCATGCTCTATGAGAACCTCCCACATCATATTTGACATGCCACTTCCCAGGATCTACATGCATAAACAAGCCTGTCAAAAAAAATTCAGAATCATTGTTTTTTGTTTCAATGGCCAAATCCTATACATACATTTCGCAATTTCTGGTAGTCCCTGACTGCAAGCCGAAGGAAATCTTGAACTGTCAATATACCTTCAGCTGTTAGCTTCTTATGAAATGACCCATCCTTGCCGATCTTCTCCAATCTCCACACCTCATCAGTTAATGCAGGTGGATAGTGTTTCCTGTATACTGCAATTTTAAAAATAAATAAAATGTGACACTTAAGACTTTGTATTAAGAGAAAAATAAGAAATAATAAGAAAACAACACTTAGCCTAAATTCCCATCTATGATCTTTAACAGCAAAAGCTTCTGACTTGGCTTCACGTACGTGTACACCCTCACAGGATCTAGGAGCAACCTTGAGCCCAAGCCTGAATTTCCTGCTTCTTATCCAACTAGAGTTATCATTAAATGTAACTTCGCCCAGTGTTCTAACTCCCTCCTTCATCACAACTTGCAGGTCATACTGTACCAACCCTCCCAGCCCTCCACTACAGCCCCCCAGCCCTCCACTACACCCCCCCCTCCCAACCTTCCCCTCCCACCCCACCCCCTTCTGACTTGGCTTCACGTACGTGTACACCCTCATAGGATACAGGATCAACCTTGATCCCAAGCCTGAATTTCCTGCTTCTTATCCAATTAGAGTTATCAGTAAATGTAACTTCGCTCAGTGTTCTGACTCCCTCCTTTAGCACAAATTGCAGGTCGTACTGTCCCAACCCTCTCAGCCCTCCACTGCAGCCCCCCAGCCCTCCACTGCAACCCCCTTCCAACCTTCCCCTTCCATCCCCCCCCCCCCTCCCAGCCCCCCCCCCTCCTAGCCCTCCACTACAGCCCCCCCCCCAACCCTCCCAGCCCCCCTCCCCCTCCCAGCCCCCCCCCCCCAACCCTCCACTGCAGCCCCCCCAGCCCAAGCCTCCCCTCTACTGCTAAGGCCAAGATTAGATGGTGAGATAATAATAAACACACCAAATCATAAAAAAAAATATGGCATGTAAAAATCACCTAAATAATTTACAAATAACACCCCTGATGAAAACATAATCCAAAATTCATTTCATTGCATAAAGAAATTCACATACAAGCAGTCCACCAATACAAAAAAACATTAAACTCCAACACAAGTCTCTCTGCTAAGTCAAAAATAGAGGGGATTAATATCCCCCCCATCACCATCATCGTCATCCCCATGTCCAACATCATCATCAGTAGTAGCAACATCGACAATAACATCATCACCAACCGCACCATCAGCATCATCATCAGCAATCTCATCACCAACAACATCATCAGCAACATTCTCGCCAACTCTATCGCCACCACCGTCATCACCACTAGGACCCTCATGGGAATCACCCGATGCATTATTTAAAGAGCGCATTGATGCCATACATGAATGAAAAGTGGCAGCAACCTCTGATGGTAGTGACTGACTCAAAACTGACAGAGCTTTCATGAAATGTTCATTCATTAGCTTACTTTTTTCACGCTCCTCTGATACTATTTTCTTTGTCGAAGCTAATTTAGCATGTGCACTTTTCAACTCAAAGGCCTTAGAGGAGTCTGATGATGACCAATACCTAGAGGGGTCAATGTTTTTCCTGGTCTACAACAGACTCTTCCTGGATTCTCCACACCTAACACCTGACTCAAATGATCATTTGGCCCTAAGTTGTCAGCTTCCTTCTCATCCATGGACTCCAAGGCAGACTGTTGAAATTATAAACATATTAAATTATGAATTTCGTATAAATGTTTGAAATATAAATAAACAAACTTAAAATTTTATCTTGTGTTTGTGAATTAACTACAGTTCCATCTTTTTTTTTCCTACTGAAGCTGAATAATTTGGCACGAGGTACAGGACCTTCAATGCCCAAATCAAATTGTTGCATATGAGAAGTGCACAAATTTGGATTACAACCATATATGATAAATGCAAAAAATTGGATTGAATTGAGTTGCAACAAATACCTACAAACATTGAGGTAAATGACAGTCATAACCGATTAGTGGTTTTCTGAAATGGTTTTCAGAAATGGTTTTCTAAAGTGGGTTTCAAGGAAATATACTACTTGTTTAGGAAAAATAGACAAGCTTTCTCCTAGTATAAGATGTGATTTCCAGGATACATGGACTAACCAAGTGAAGGAATTAATAATTTATGATGACATGTTATAAATAAAGACATTATTTTAATTCAGATGAACGTATCAGCCGCTTCTCTTTGTTGGGCATTGTAGTGCGCCCCAATGTGTGTAGATATGTCATTTCATCTTTGTTTTTTTTGTTTTTCGCTGACACTTACTAATAAACAAAAAAACAATACAAGTAATAAAAATTAAATTTTATATAAAAACCATTAAATATGGGTAGTACCTTATACTGTTCAGTCTTCTAATGTGCGATCATTTTTTGATATTGACTTTTTGGACAGTCAGGGTTTTTGGGTACACCCTCTAACTCAGTACCCACTCTACTCCTCCAACCAATATGTAACTCATACTTTTATGACCACAAATACTCTCCAAGATCACTCAACCAAGAAGCTTTGGCAGCTTCACCATTAGGAAAGTTAAATCGACTCTGCAACGAACATGTTAAGTCATATAAATACATTACTAATATAAATATAAATTTATAAAATTTCTATACCCATATCTGCGCACATTCCCTATCCTTGATGTTAGCACTGATATGTCTCCATGAGACCGGTTCCACTGGAACAATATCATGATATTTAGCTAAAGTAGCCATGAAACTTCTACACTCCTTAAAACTTTTACCTACCATTTGATTTTGAGAATTGTAATCCACCATAATCTGAGTTTCACGATTCCAGGCATCACGCATTCGAGTGCGCCCACGTCGCCTACTAGAAGATCCCACTAAATAAGACAAGAGGTAAAAAAGAAAAGAGTTAAGTGACAATATAATAGGAAAAAAATAAAATGCTATAATTTGAAACATTTATAATAAAAAAACCTGATGCAGGCTCCTGAATAGGCTGTGAGGCATCTATGGACTGTGCTGGATCAGCATCCTCCGAAGGAAGTATCTGTTCCACAGCATGCTCCGCCTGATCTTCATGAACAGGAGTGGAAACTGAAGGAACAAACTCAATATGTGTAGGATGGATGGTAGGAAAAGTAGGTGGTGTAGACATGTCATAATATGCATAGTAGGTCTGGGGATACATGAATGGATATGAAAATTGTGCAGGTGAGAACATCGGTCGAGTTGGCGTGGACATGGAATGGGAAAAAGAGGGTAAATGAGATGATGATGGCGTCATGTATGGGAACATCCCAGGGGTCTCAAGTGGAGGGCGGACATGTGTGGTAGATGGGATGTCCACTAATGGATCAGTGTGGGGAGTGGTAAGACGGGAGCTCCGCCTAGGTCTAGGAGGATCCCTGCTTGGTCCCATACTGGGAAGAGGAAACTCTGGAGTTATATGTCCCTACAAAAATTTGATCAAAAATATGAACTTGATATTATATGTAATGAAGAAGATAAATATTAGAATTAATATACTCACTGAAGACAACTCGCACTCGCATCTAATAGGATCAACATCAAATAATCTCTTCTTGTGAGCTTCTGTAGTTTTCTTCATAATCTGCATAAGAATGAAATAAATATTTTTTAGCAACAATTTTTACAAATAATAAATTCAACTTGAAAAATGTCATAACATCTTTTAGTAATGATAATTTACAACCAAGTTATACAATTTTTAAAACCACATTTTAAACCCAGTTTTCTGAATTGAAAGAAATATAATTAAATGAAACAAAACCAAACATTACTAAAACAGGCATATCATTCCAAACTAAAACTAAATTAAAGTAATTACATTAGTACCAACCTAAGAAACTCACATCAAGGTAAACTGAATGAACTCTGAATATATATGGTTGCTTTTATATATTACCCGCCACTACCTCAGGTTCAACATCATCTCTCACAATGGGACAATTTGTGTCATCAAATACAATATTTTGGCTAACACCGATGGGGGCATCAATGGTGACAATTTCATCCCCAGCATCATGAAAAATATGTCTTGGGATTACTTCATTAATGACACCGTAATCAGGTTTCAGATGATCTTTCACATAAAACACTTGTTTTGCCATTGATGCCAAAATGTATGGTTCATCGGTATGCAGGAATTGACTCATGTCAATAACTCTAAATCCGTAATCATCAATAAATGTACCATGGCGCATCATTGAATCAAACCATTTACATTTCATCATAGTGACTCGACCTTGAGAGTAGTAATCCAATAACAATATTTTCTCAACCATTCCATAATAATACACATCTTCATATCGAGGTCGACTATCTGATGCACTGGCATAACAATCCGTTATAGTAGTTAACATAATGCCATCATGTTGTGTTCTCATTTTAACCGCTTTATCAGTTGTAACAAATTTGTATCCATTGATTATTAAAGATTTGCAGTCACGAACCAAAGAATTGGGACCAAAATCCAACCCTCTTAATTCTTGAGAAATGAAGTCAGCAGGTAAACTCAATACCTGGAATACATATGAGTAATATAATTAAATATATATCTATATTTTAAGGTATTTAATGTAATGGTCATACCTTTGATTTCAACCAAGCTGGGAACTCTTATCTATGCATAGTCTCTCTCCTTCTCAACGGCAAAGACCGATGAACTCTACTTATAATTTGATTATGTTCTCTACATAAAATGACAATAAAAGTATAAGGTGTATGTGATATGATATCGTATGAGATAACATATATATATTCAAATTACTTACTTGATATAATCATCAAACAAACCACAATTAAACAAGACTGTACGATGTGCCATATTCCGCTCTTCAAAGCTCAATGTAACCAATGTATATGACCCGACAATTCCACCTATTTGGGGAAGAGATGGAAACGAGGGCTGAATTTCCTCATACTACTCATCTTCGTTTCTCATTGGTCGATTATGTCTTGTGCTCACATCTGACAAATACATTGAACAAAAATACATACATTCTTGGGCCAGATAACTCCTCACAATGGAACCTTCAGGATAATTCTTATTTCGGACATATGATTTCATTGTGCACATATTTCTTTCAGTGGGATACATCCACCGAAAAGCGATTGGTCCCCCAAGAAGTGTCTCAGTTGGAAGATGAACTGTTAAATGAAGCATTCAAGTGTAAAAGTATGGAGGAAATTTTTTTTCCAACTCACACAGAATTAACGGTGCCTCTTTCTGCATTTTTATCAACAATTATTTGGATAACCTTTTAGCACAAAGGTCTCTAAAAAAATGACACAACCGAATCACTACCACCCTTACATTATTGGATAGAAAATGCTGAATTTCTATTGGAATCAATTCATGAAGAAGGATGTGACAATCATGAGTTTTTAGGGATTTCAATTTCAAATGTCTTCTGTTGACTCGTTTAGATATGTTGCTGGAATAGCCATCTGGAACCTTGATATTCTCCAATACTGCCAGAAATTGATCTTTCTCTGCCGGTGTCATCACATAAGAAGCACAGGGAACTTTCCATTTGTTTTCACCGATACAAACAGGATGTAGTTATGGTTGAATACCCCAATCCAATAAATCCCGATGAGATCGGAATTCATCTTTGGTCTTCCCCTTAATATTCAAAAGAATTGAAAGCAACATTTCACATATATTTTTCTCAATATGCATTACATATAAACAATGACGTAACAAATTAGTAGACCAATATGGCAACACAAAAAAAATACTTCTCTTTTTCCAATTGTAAGTGACTTCAGTATTAGCATTCTTCCTCTTTCAAGATGTCAACTAACCTTTTTCTAATGAAAAGATGAAATCTTTCAATTCATCAAGCACAACACTTCCTAACATACGTTGAGGTGGTTCTTCAGTGTCAACATTATTATCAAACCTCCGATGATTCTTCCTGTATTGATGATCCATTGGCAAGAATCGTCGATGCCCCATGAAACTGAAACTACGACGATATTTAAGCCTTCTTGATCGTGTATTCTTCATAAAAACGGGACATGATAGTTTTCCCTTCGTGCTCCACCCAAACATCATTTCATAGGCAGTGAAATCATTTATGGTCTATAGAAGGGAAGCATGCATCTGAAATGTATTCTTTGAAGAAGCATCAAATGTTTGCACACCTAAATCCCAAAGTTTTTTCAACTCTTTTATTAAAGGTTGTAAGTAGACATCTATGTCATTACCCGGATCCGAAGGTCCAGATATCAGTATACTCAAGAAAGTGAAAGGTTTTTTCATACACATCCACGGAGGAAGATTATAAACATGAATAAAAATCGGCCACGTGCTATGAGCAGTAAGCATATGACCAAACGGATTAAAACCATCACATGATAGGCCCAATCTGACATTACGCACCTCAGCTACAAAATCAGGATGTTGTGCATCAAATGTCCGCCATGCTAATCCATCTGCAGGATGGACCAGCTCATCATTACCTTTAATTCTCTCAACATCGTTCCATCGCATATTGACTGAGATTTCTAGAGACATGAATAGATTTTGAAGTCTGGGAATCAATGGAAAGTGCCACATGACTTTCTGTGGCACACGAGACAGTGTTCCATCTGCATTTGTCTTCCATCGAGATGGACCACATTCTTTACAGTCATTACGATCATCTGTTTCCTCCAAAAATAAACTATAATCTTTCGGACAAGAATGGACTTTGTTAGTAGCAAATCCAAGCTTCTTAATTAACTTCCATGCCATGTAATGATTTGAGGGAATATCTGCACCATCGAGAAGAAAGTCCTTAAAAAATGTAAGAATATAATCAATGGCAGTATTAGAAATCCCATACATGGTTTTCCCATGATATAACCGCATTAAAAATTCCAACTTGGTCATTTTAGTACATTCTTGATATAATGGAGTTCTGGCATCATCCAATAAATGTTTCACTCTGTCAACATCATCGTCTTCAGCATTTTCCTCGTGTGTACTGATACCATTGTCTTCTTGCACCAGCATGTTATCTCTCTCGGAATGATGCACATATGGAAATTGATCAAATATCAAATTCTCCATGTCACTTCGTTCATTTCGTTTATGAACAGTTGAAGATTGACTCGTCTCTCCATGGTGAAACCAAACATTATAGTTTGCTTGAAATCCAAATTTCGTTAAATGGTAACTAACTTTTTCTCATCTTAACCATGGTCTTCCAACACAATTATAGCAGGGACACTGTATACAACCTCCATCTGACACATTTCTAAATGCAAAATCTAAAAAAATCTCCAAATTATTTTGAAACTCAGTTGAAATCCGATCGGTACGATACATCCATCTTCTATCCATTCTATAACAAGAAAAAAATTATCATTCAATAAAAAATGTAAATAATATTTAAAAAATTCAGTACAATCAATTTTATTATTAAATTAATCAAATCATATTAGTATCTAGAAAAACATATTTAATGACAAGAGGAGTCCATGATTGAATAAGTAGAAAAAAAGGGGAAAAGGTCTACCTTGAGATGTAAACTAAATAAAAAAGTAAAAAAAGACACTCCACATGGAAATTAGTTCACATTCTAATAAGGCACTACACCGAGATCATGCTCAAGTGAAAATGCACCAAATAAATGAGATTTATAGATTACATGATAGCTATCCATAATAAACCCCATACCATGAGGATAAAATAATTTTTACCACCACATCCACCACTAGGTTTATCAAATCCTCAATTAGTCCAAAAGATATGAGTGGTGACTCCAAGTTAATCTCAACTCATAGGGCTGGGGGAATTTTTTCCATGACTGTCACTAATCAAATCATCAAATCCTTAGTTGGTGTAGGAAGTATAAATGGTGGCCCCACATTATCCCCATACATTAAGGATGGGGTCACTATTATCATAGTTTCTAATAAATTTTAACATTTCTAGGTTGGGAAGTGGTTTCATGAAGTTCGTGACCTAGTGATTCCTACTGTCATCCAATAAACAGTTTTCATTGGGAGAACGTTTGGTGAGGATAGTCAAGAATTACCTCAGGGACATTATCTATAGAAAATAATAGGGTAACATCCATTGAATAATATCAAACATCACATAGTTCAAAATATTAAAGACCCATTGAGAATAGGTGTTGATGGAAAGACCTCAACAAAACTCTCAAAGGGGAAGCAGGTAGTGAAAAGTCACTCTTTCACTCAGATAATAATGATATGATTCCTTATTACTGTTATTCATTCATGATTTTCATTATTATAAATATGTTAGATGATATAGATTGAGACATGGACACTGTAATGATGATGCAAAAATGTGGTTTGTTATGTAGACTCTAGTGGGCCCAGATTTTTTCTACTATATTAGCCTCCTTGTGGGGTCCATCACATGCTAGGATGACCTTAATCATTATTTAAATTATCAACATAACTCTATGCTAAGGAAAATAATTGAAGTTAATCTCATGGACAATTAACATCAGGAGAATTAAAAGTTCTCTAGCTTTATCTCTAGATGGAAATGCCTAATTTACTCACTCAAAATTCTACTCCCGTAGGGGAAGTTTTTTTAACTTTTTGTAGAGAACATCCATGATGAAGTGTAGACACTGTCGATCTCATTGAAATATCTAAGTAGATTCTGGGAGTTTAAATACATGGGGTAGCATCTAGAAGATACCATTTAGTGAAATAGGCATAAAACTGCTAAGGAAGAAATTGTAGCTATTACACTCAATCTAGTGTCAGTGACTACTGGATAACCCAAGAAATCTCTACATCACCTGACACCTCCCACTCAGTAAAACAAAACAAAAAACTGTCCTGGTCAAGAGGCAAAGCGATATAAGGATTTCCCATTATTTAAGGAGTAAAAGGATAATTTATTTATTTTTAAATGAATAGGTTCCTAGTTACATTATTTTCATTATGGAAAATTATCTCCTTAGGCTTATAGATCCTAGGAAACCTAGGGAAGTTGTCCTTAGTGATCATCCTAGCTATTTCCCTTTTCACTAGAGTCCATTCCACACCATCCAATACTTCTTTGCCTTCAAATATATCCTCTAGATAGTGGTTGATTTAGAACAGGTGATACTTGTAAAATCCTTAGCAAAAGTGGACCATGTTTCTACTGCCCAATCAAAGGGAAAAGTTGTCTAGAAATATGTTCCATCTAGGCATGATTGAATGTTTGATGACTGAATAACACAGAAGATAGTTGATCAATACCATACTAATCTTAGGGCACAATATTTTCAGTTTATTGTGGTCTCTACACCTCCTGTGTTATACAAATTTACACCATAAAACCCATCATCTAGAGGTAGATGAAACCAAAATAAGAAGAAAATGGCACAAGATCAAGAGTCTCATACAACAACCAATTACTCATGCATTTTTCTTTATCTCATGAGAAGAAAATACTATGTGAAAGTATCCACACCCCATAGGGATAAATTTGACTAATTTCTGTGTATTCCAGAACTTATTTCCAAAAGGATGAACTAGCCGGGAGTTTACCAAATACCAATAGATCTTTAATCATTTCAAAATTACATCCTGATTCGCAGTAATATGTACAATATTACCTTGTTTAAGAGGCGATGGCTAGGATATTGAGGCAGAGGTGAAGGCCGGGAGGTCCAGGTCGGGAGCCGAGAGGCGGATTCGGGAGTCAGAGTCGGGAGTTGGAGGCCGAGGAAGGGTGTCGGAGGCCGGGGAGGGGAGTCGGAGAGGGGAGGAGAGGGCCTGGAGTCAGTGGTCAGGGAGGGAAGGACACATCCAGGAGTCGAGGGTTGGGGAGGTAGGGTTGAATCGTGGAGCGCGATGGAAGTTTGAGGAGGAGGAGCTCGATAGTTAGGTCCGATGGAAGGTTGAATACCCACGGTTTTAATAAAACCGTGGGTATAGAAAACTAAAATCAAACTATCCCCATGATTCAAAGCATCATTTTCCTTTGTTGTAAATCCATGTCTGGGTCAAAATCCAAAATAAATCATCTAAAACATTTCAAACGTCTCTTAGGAATTCCAAAAAGGCTAACCAATAACCACTTCAATTAACCCATTAACCATTCCTACTTCCAAATCACAATTCGCATCAAAATTCCTTTCATAATTACCCTATATCGACATTTACCAAGTAATTCACCACACATGGTGGTTTGGAATACCCCATGGGTAGCCCTAGGTCTAGTATTTAATCATTAACAGACCAAAGGTATCCGTAAAGGGTTTCACACCTCCCATTAAGACCAAAATTACTCTTCTTAGCCAATGAAACAAAAATGAAATAAATCAGCACATTCAAAAAACTACATACACATATAAAACATCAAGACTATGTGGAAAAGATTTAAGACCACCTAACTCATGTTTGTAGAAAACTGCTTGTCCAAGATCTACCCTTTATTCGAACTAAAACAGCCTCAAAAACCATGGATATTGACACCCTATAAAATAAGGGTTTAGAGATTTATAAGGAGAGGAAACCACACACCAAGCCTCTTCCAAAAAATGGAAGGAAACATAGTCAAAAACTTACCTGGATCTTAGATTTGAAACCAATGGAACTCCAAACACCTAATAATCAAAGTAGAATCATCCCTTGTAAGTTTAGGAGTGTTTGGTGCATTAACCAACCTACCATAGGTTGAATAAGGGAGAAATTCAGGTTAGAACCCTTAATGACTGAGAGGGAAAAATTGGAAATTCCCACTTTTTAAGGGACACATGGTTTGGCCACACAGTTGGCCAAACCATGAACCAAATGTTTGGATCCCTCTATCCAAGAAGGTTTAGGTCACACAGTCTCCTTAGGTCACCAACACGGTTTGTAAAACCATACAATGTGCATTCACCAGCCTCTTTTTGAGAGGAGGCCTAGCCGCACGATTTACCTTGGCCAGGCACATGGTTAGTACAAACCATGCGTCAACTGTGCACCACACACTGTTTGGAATATTTTCTTCTCCTTTCATGTCATAAACCCTAGGGACACCCCCAAGGAACCTCATGTTCTTGGGAAACATTCCATTAACCAAAATTCAAACTGGGATGCACTTTATTTTAGGGTCAACCTCCCCCTCTTATAATGGATCATGCTAGAGTCGTACTCTCCATGAACCACCAAGACCTCAAAAAAAGGTTGGGCAACAAGGACCACCTATCAAATTTAATCTCTGTAGTTTTCTCCTAAACACGACCAATTCATCACTACACTTAGACCAAAGAAACAATCCTAACTCAAAGAACTTGTCCACTGTGATCCACAATCACAAACCCGATGCTCCTCAAAGGAAACACACACCTCAAAATCATCATTACCAATATCAAACACAAGAAAAAATTCTGGGTAACATCATTGATCCACTACACAAAAGGATACCACCAAATCACTACACAACCCTAGGAGAGTAAATCGGAACACCTTCGGTCTGATCCTCTCTATAACTCATGGCCCAAATCGATTAGTTCCATCTCACCCACTTTTTAAAAATTCCCTCATGAACCATGCTCAGAATCACATAAAGAACACACAGATTTTCTAACCATATTCCCCTGACCTATGTCAGTCCAAAACTCAAGGCCCATGACCACGTTTCATATCTAAACATATAAATCATAACCCAAGAATAACTTCCATCTTAAGGTACTCAATCGGTCAAGACCCAAGCCTATCCCATCACAAAAACTAAAATACCAAGATGGCTCTTACCCAATCCCATCCAACCCATAACACGGATCATGTCATCAACCGAATACTTCCTACTATGTTTCTCCCCACCATATGCTTTAACTCACCACCACCATCTTCTGAAGTTTGGTACCTCTATAATCTAAAGGACTACTAGAACCTCAACCCAACTTTCACAACATAACTGATGCACTTCCAAACTCACCATGCCCAAACATCCACAATAACACTATCTCTACATTGGCATCCAACTTTTCCATAAAAACCACCTAGAAATTACATACATAAACCATCAATTTTTGGACTAAGAATAACTTGAAATCTCTCAAGTTATCCTTTATTTCTAAAACAAACTTTCCATTGAAACATCAAACCAGAGGTGGATTATAATTTACCACATTCGTTCCTTTTACCGTACCATGTCATACCATCCCCAAATTCTAGTACAACTCCACCATCAAGGAATCTACTACTCTCTATGCCATAATTGTGTTCTCCTTCACCCATCAACATTCCTAATATAAGAACCCTTGTTTCCATGATACATGATGCACTGGTGAAAAAGAGTGATCTTTCTTCCTTCCTTTGGTTGGTTTTATGATAGGGGTGTGTTCCATTAACTCATTGGTATTTTTCTATTCAGATGAATTTCCTCTGTTATTTAACGTATTATTCACATTTTTTTACATTTACTGTATTATTCACTGAATTTTATGGTGGGGTGTGTCATTTGCAAGGAATTGTATTTTTTTATGAGAGTTTGAATTATTGGCTCCATATTAAATTTATTAAGCACCTATACAACAGTTTCATAACTCGTTTGAATTCAGAGCTCTATATTTTTTACCTAAGTTTGAATTCGTAGCTTTATGTTCTCTGGTTTGTTTTGTGACGTCCCAGACCCGGCTACCCCTCAACCCAAGCCCTGAGCCTGGTTGGCCACATAACCCCTGGCTCATCTCCCCATAGGCCAGGGGCTGCCGACTAGCAGCGGGGGTGTAATGGTAAGTCGGTGGGGAGACTGTACCCTCATGTCAGAGTACACAGTGGTATAGCAGCAAAATAATAAAAATAATAGAATCACAACCAATGGATAAATTGGAGAAAAAGGGAAACATATAAACCAACCAACAGTAAAAGGAAAAACCTGATAAATATATAAAATCCACATAGGCAGTGTCTGATACAAAATGGATGCATGGAATGCCGATATAATGGAAATAGATGGAAAACATGCTATACAGTAATACAAAAAGAGAACAAAAGTAGTCAACGAGCATCTCTATCCAAGATCAGTCCTCTGCTCTAGAGATCTAGATAGAACATACATGTATCAACAACCTGAAGCCAGACCTTTTCCCCTACTAGTACCTACAACAGTAAAGTCTACACGGGTGCCAAGGAGGCCACCCAGGTAGGGTGTGAGACAAGTCTCAGTAGGTCACCACCAACGATGTCTACGTGTAATCCAAATAGGTGTTCGCAAAAATAAATAGTGTGTAGTAAACTGCAAGAAGTAAAGCAAAGTAATAAACAACCCTCCCACTCAAGTTCCAGAATGACACCTGGTGGGTCTACCTACTTCAGCTCATGGCTGGTATTCTGAACAATCACCAGAGTATAAGTACATAGATATAGGTTATCACTGGAATGAGGTAAGCATTCCTCTCATCCATGCTTCTCACATATGTAATAATCATCACTGGAATGAGTTATGAATGTCTCTTGTCCACAAGCACTGTAACTGTCGTGGGGAAGAATTCATCTCACCCATAAAGGATATCTAGGCACGGGGTAAGAATTCCTCCCGCCCTCACACGGAGATTCATCTAGCACGTGGTAGAATGCCTCCCTCCCATACACGGAGGTTCATCTATCACGGGGTAAGAATGTCTCTAGCCCATACACGGGTTATCACAAGCATGTAAACACAGTATGGTATAACCATTCACATCACAATATATAAGGTAATCCATCTTATATCATATCACATTAACAAAGCATGGAATTTCCATCTTATAATATCACATAATCATGTCTCAAGGCAATATACATTTCAATTCGTTCAAGGGGTTCAGGATATCTCATCCTAGCCAACCTCTACCAAGTCATCTCATTTGCCTAATATGGAAAATGCCTCTCAAGACATATCATTAAGGTCCAAAGGTGAAAAAGGGCCAAATCTCAAGGCATATCACCTATAGTTGACCACTCTCGGTCCACTCCTTGTCTAAACACCCTAACAAGGTTAGATTCATCAATATCATACCATACGGGTTATTTAGATATGAAGCAGTCATTTAAAATAATAGGTTTTTGCGAAATAAAAACCATGACATGATGGTAATAACTCAAAAAGGAGAAAACCCAAAATGGAAACCACGTGACCACCTACCTTAGAGTTGTAGGCATAGGCTCGCTTGATATCGACCTCAGATTCGCAGTAGGTTGGAAGAGATATGAGTTCCAGTCCAATGACCTAGAGATAGAGCATATGAGCCTACGTCAAAATAATAAGACAGGAGGCAGGATTTACCAAGGAAATAGGGGTGCATGAGGTAAGCCTTACTGAGGGTGATCTAACGCCTTCGACGGATCGAAGAACGGTCACCGGATGAATAAACGGCAAGAGATTGAGAGAGGAGAGGGTTTGGAGCTCAAAAGAGGGCTCCCCTCTGGTTCTGTATGATGGAGGAAGAAAGAAATCCTTTAGGATTTTAAAACAAAATAAGGGAAATGGTAATTTAAACCAGAACAGGGCCACATGGTTTAGGTGCACGGTTTACCAAATTGTGCACAAACCGTGTGCACCTCACTGCCTCCCGACCAAGGGTCGCATGGTTTAGGCACATGGTTTACCCAAACTATGTGCAAGCCATGTGCACCTCCCTGCCTCCAGACCAAAGGCTAAATGGTTTGTCTGAAACCATGTGTAGGCCATGCGCAGGCCATGCGCCATTGTCTAAAATCCCATTTCTCAAACTCCCGGGCTCCGAACCAACCCCGGACACTCCCTGGACCTTCCTTATGCTGTTACCCACATTACACATGCTTAAAGGAAAGATTTGAAAGAAAAAATAACAATCCATACCTTTTCTAAAGAGTTGGGTCATTACAACCTCCCCTCCTTAAAGCAAATCGTCCCTGAGTTGGCCTTCTGAGGGTACTAAGGTTTCACCAACAAAAAGCTCTGGCCATTGAGAACGTATATCAGCCTCCCGCTCCCAGGTCTCGTCTTGTACCCGGCCATGTTGCCATAGCACCCATATAAGAGGAACAGACCTTCCACGGAGTGTCTTCACACTCCGGTCAACAATTCGCATCGGATACTCCTCAAAGGAAGCATCCACATCTAGTTTAACCTCATTAGGCTGAAAAACATGAATCGGATCTGAAAAGTACCGACGTAGCTGAGATACATGAAAAACATCATGCATGGCCTGATATCTCTGCGGAAGTGCAAGATGGTAAGCTACTGGTCTGATCCGCTTCATCGCCTCAAAGGGTCCTATGAACCTCAGTGAAAGCTTACCCTGCTTTTGTATAGGTCTTTTCCCCAACCTGGGTGAGACCTTCAAGAAAACCCAGTTCCCAACCTCAAACTCAAGAGGTCGGCGGTGCTTGTTAGCATAGGACTTCTGTCTAGACTGAGCTATCTGCATACGATTTCTAATAAGTTATATCTTCTCTATAGTCTCTTGTACAAGACATGGTCCTAGAACAACTGCCTCCCCTACTTCAAGCCAACACAAGGGTGAGCGACAAGGCCTACCATATAAGGCTTCATAGGGATCCATCTCAATGGTAGTCTGGAAGCTATTGTTATAATGGAACTTGATAAGAGGAATGTGTTTCACCCATGAACCTCCAAAATCGAGAACACAGGCACGTAACATATCCTCTAGTACCTGTATAGTCCGCTTGGTCTGTTCGTCAGTCTGCAGGTGATAGGCCGTGCTCAAAAGTACATGCGTACCCAAGGCCTTCTGTAAACCCTGCCAGAACCGAGATGTAAAACGAGGATCTCTGTCTGAGACAATAGAACAAGTTTCTCCATGAATGCACACTATTTCCTTGACATATAGTCTTCCCAAGTAATCAACCGTGAAGGTCTCCCGTACAGGTAAGAAATGCATGACCTTTGTCAGACGGTCAACGATAACCCATACTGCATCATTTCCATGAGGTGACCTGGGTAAACTGGTTACAAAGTCCATAGAAACATCATCCCATTTCCACTCTGGAATGGAAAATGGCCGCAAAAGCCCTTCTAGACACTGACGTTCCGCCTTCACCTGCTGAAAGGTGGAACAACGTGTGATAAAACTGGCTATCTCCCGCTTTATGTTAGGCCACCAGTACTATCTTCACAAATCATGATAAATTTTGGTGATTCCTAGGTGAACTGCCCATGTTGAGGCATGGAAATCCCTCATCAGCTCCTCTATGATGTATGTTGGTACCCACACATGCCCACGGAACAATAAGGTATCACCTTCATCCACGGTCCAATATGTAGAGGCATCATCAGCGACACTTTCTCATAGAACAAGGCCTTCTGGATCTGATAACTGTCTTGCCCTAACCTGTTCCAAAAGAGTAGATGTCACCACTAAGGCTGAGAGAACAGTCTGACCCTGTCCCTCCTGAACCTCAACATGCATTTCTGAAAATAGGGCCATCAGCTTCCACTCCTCATTAGATTCCCAAACCACTTGTGACTGAGTTTTCCGACTCAGGGCATAGGCTACTAAATTTCCTTTCCCAGGAGTGTATGCCAGTTCTAAATCAAAGGATTGCAGGTACTCAACCCACACTTCTGGAAAACTAACCTATACCAACGGTTTGGAACCGTTGGTATAGGCCTCCAAACCGTTGGTATAGCCTATACCAACGGTTTGGAGAACCATTGCCAAGTAAGCCATTGGGATAGGTTTATACCAATGGTTTTGGGAAAACCGTTGGTATAGACCTATACCAACGGTTTTTGAAACCATTGGTATAAGTAATATGAAAATATATACCAATGGTTATGGAACCGTTGGTATATGTATTTCAAAAAAAACATTCACTGGGATTTGATCCCAGTACCCCAAGTTTATCATTGAAGGACTTAACCACTAACCTAACATGAATTTTGTGAACATAATTACATAAATATATATATGTATTCTCATAATTATTTTAAATTTTGATTTATATAATCTTCTCGGTAAGAAGATATGATAAAAATCAAAGGATCTATACCAACGGTTGTCAAAACCGTTGGTATAGACCTATACCAACGGGACCTTTCCCAACGGTTTGTCCAAACCATTGGGATAGGTATACCCTTTCCCAATGGTTTACAAAGGGACTTTTCCCAACGGTTTGGCCAAACTGTTGGGAAAGGGTATACCTATACCAATAGTTTGGCCAAACTGTTGGGAAAGGTGGTCACAAATTGGACCTTTCCCAACGGTTTGGCCAAACCGTTGGGAAAGGGGACCTATACCAACAGTTTTTACAAACCATTGGTATAGAAGCGTTGGGAAAGGTCAGATTTCCAGTAGTTCCACCTGCATTGCTTGATATTTAGATCCCTCTGAGTGAATATATATTTAAGGCTTTTGTGGTCAGTGAATACCACAAAATAATCTCCCAACAAATAGTTTCTCCAACATCGTAAGGCATGTACAACCGCTGTGAGCTCAAGGTCGTGTGTCATATAATTCCGTTCATGAGGCTTTAACTGACGAGAACCATACGCAACAACTCACTCGTCCTGCATCAAGACAGCTCCAAGACCAATACTTGACGTGTCACAATAGACCGTATAAGCTCTGCCTGGCTCCGGAAAGATTAGTATCGGTGCTGAAGTTAGTCTTCCCTTCAGTTCCTGAAAAGCTACTTCAGAAGTTTCTGACCAATCAAATCTCACCCCCTTTTGGTCAAAGATGTAAGAGGTGCTGCTAGGCATGAAAATTCCTGAATGAACTGCCTATAATATCCAGCAAGCCCCAAGAAACTCATGATATCAAAGACGTTCTTGGGTTGATCCCAAGAAATTATAGCACTCACCTTCCCAAGGTCAACTGAAACTCCAGACTCAGAAATAATATGACCCAGAAAGTGAACCATATTTATCCAAAAGTGGCATTTACTGAGCTTAGAATAAAGTTGATGATCTCTTAGTGTATTCAACACAATCTCAAGATGGGTTACATGGTTGTGTCTTGAGCGTGAATAGACTAAGATATCTTCCAAAAATACAACCACAAAATAATCAAGGTGAGGGTAAAAAATCTGATTCATAAGATCCATAAACACTGTAGGTGTATTCGTAAGCCCAAACGGCATGACTAGGTACTCATAGAGACTAAACCTACTCTTGAACGCTATGCGAGGTATGTGCAAAGTCCTAACACGCACCTGGTGATAGCTCGATCTCAAATTTATCTTTGAAAACACCTTCGCTCCTTGGAGCTAATCGAATAGGTCGTCAATTTGAGGTAAAGGATACCGATTCTTAATATTCAGTTGATTTAACTTATGATAATCCATGCAAAGACGAAGGGTACCATCTTCCTTCTTGGAAAAAAGAACTGGTGATACCCAAGGAGAATTACTGGGACATATAAAGCCTTTTTCTTCTAGGTCCTCCATCTGACTCTTGAGTTCCAGAAGTTCCTTAGGTTCCATCCTATAAGGAGGAATGGTCACTGGTGCTTCTCTTGGTAAAATCTCAATAGTAAACTCCACCTATCACACTGGAGGTAGACTAGATAAATCTTCAGTAAAGACATCACTGAAATACTCCACCACGGGAGGATGAACAGAGGGTTGTAACCCTTGGTCATCGAGATAAAGACTGGAAACTTGTGTTGTGACACCACCCAAACTCTGGTGTTCCAGTCCCGCTCATGTCGCACTAAGATCCCATTCTCCCTTATGCATATATGTGTCGCCCTCTGGTGACGTAAACGCCACCCTCTGATGATAGCAGTCAATCTGGGCTCTATAGGGAACTAACCAGTCCATTCCGATTATTACATCAAAACCTGTCATATCCATAACATACAGGTTCCACACGAAAAGATAACTGCCCACCTCAAGGGGACAATTCTGACAATGACAAATTCCCTATGAACGTATACCTAATGGGGTATCTAACGTGATCATGCCATGATATGACTCAACTTTGAGGCCCAAACTTCCAATAATCGCATACGATATAAAAGAGTGATAAGCACATGTATCAAACAAAGTAGATACTAATGTAGAGGCATCTAGAATCGTACCTCATACAGTAGATGGTCCGGCGTAATGCTCCTATGGTGTAGGCTCGACTGCATACAACTAGTCGTTACCACAGCCCTGAGTCATAGCCTGGATAACCTAACAGACCCGCCCTGCTGGCGCTGAGAGTCATACGCCTGATTACCTCTGCCTCGACTATCGCCATGGCCTAATCAGTCGGCAGTATTCTAGCCGCCTGACTGACGTGATCCTATAAATCTAGCACCAGATCATGGAGTAGGTACATATCCTTGCTCACTAGGACCTGGGGGAAAAGTCCTGTAGAAACGGTGGAGATGACCCAACCTACCACAACCTCTACACTCCATTGGATTTCTCATACATTGCCTCTCCATATGTTCTGGCACACCACATTGGTGACAGATAGGAGTAACACCTGAGAAAAGGGTTTGACCACCACTCACACCATGCGAGTCCTCAAAATTCTGCTTCTTCCCAGAAGAAGATCCACTAGAACCCTTAGGTGTCGAACCGCCCTGGTTCAAACTATCTGATTCTCTCAAATTCCTCTCTGTGATCAAATCCTGATTGACAATATCTGAAACGGTCGTCAACCTGAACACGTTAACCTATGACCGGATGGCATAACACAGCCCATCCTCAAATTACCTAGTGGTCGTGAGATCATCAGCAGCTAGTGTAGGAGAAAAATGTTGTAACTCAGTGAAACGGGATGAATATTCCATGACTGTCATAGTCCCTTGCTGCAGATTCATAAACTCCCTAGCTCTGTCATCCCTCAAAGTCTGGGTAAAGAAATAATCATAGAAGACAGTCTAGAAATCATTCCATATCATATCTCTTTGTTGTCCCAATTGGGTGATGAAATCCCACCACCTCCTGGATGAACCACATAGCATATAAGTTGTGAGCTTGACCCTCTGCTCTAGAGGTGTCTCAAGGTGCTCAAAGATGGTCAGAATAGCTTCCAACCAGGACTTCGTAGAAAGTGGTCCGCCATCTCTCGTAAAAGTAGGAGGATGTTGTGACTAAAACTCACGGGTCAACTCTGCCATACTCAGGGCAAATCGCACTCCTCCTTGTATACTCTGCATCATACGCAAGAAGCTCTCACGGAACTGGGCATCGGCGCCCATCTCAGGAATAGAAAGAGGAGCCACGGGTGGCTCGACAGGAAGATCAACTGGCGGCTCAGGGCCCGCCACCTCAGGAACGTGATCGTCATCGCCTTCAGCACGCGCGACTCAAAGACGTCTCGGAGGCATAGTGCTACAATGCCAAACGAACGTCTCAAAACAATAAACCAATAAATTAAAGGTTGAACTCTAGAATCTAGGGCAGGTAATAAGCCTTCCTACCCATAAGATCACCTATCCACACCCATATTAATTCTTAGTAAAACCTGTAACTGTTCCAATTTAACAAAAAACCAGTGACATGGCATTTCCCAGCCCATAAGGGCCCATACTCCTCATGAACTGAAAGATGACACACACTTGGATTCCATTTCTCATTTACTTGTGCTAATTAAGTATTTGAATTTCCTTTAAAGAAAATGATCGGTTTAGTTGGAATGTCATTTTCCGATCCATAAGGGCCCATACACCTTATGAACCAAAGAGTGACACCCACTAAAACCACATCATTCCTCAATTCACAACCTGCATGAAGGATTATCATAGTTTCACACATATTAAAAAGGCATGGAAATAAACAACAGACAATGCTCACCGAAAATTTAAACATGGAATGGCAAGATGCATGGCCTAATAATATTGTGCCTATCGTGATGCATGTTCTAATGCATAACCCTAATTTCATCAGGTCGAACCCTAAAATTAAAATTCCAACATTTCAAATCTCAATAACATCACAAAACATGCGAATCACCCAACGGTGAAATGGTATCAACAGTAAATAGCAGAATCAATAACAACACAAAATGGGAAACTTGGCCCATACCCCGTACATGGGTTCGCGACGCCCAAGCACGGCTCATGTCTAAGTCCCTAAGTGTTCCCATTCTCCAAGTCTATCGTCGCCAAATAGTAAATAAAGAAAGAAAGAAACCTTTGATACCACTTTGTGACGTCCCGGACCCAGTTGCCCCTCAACCCGAACCCTGAGCCTGGTTGGCCACATAACCCCTGGCTCGTCTCCCCATAGGCCAGGGGCTGCCAACTAGCAGCGGGGGTGTAATGGTAAGTCAGTGGGAAGACTGTACCCCCATGTCAGAGTACACAGTGGTATAGAAGCAAAATAATAAAAATAGCGGAAGCACAACCAATGGATAAACAGGAGAAAAATGGAAACATACAAACCAACCAACAGTAAAAGGAAGACCCTGATAAATATACAAAAGCCACATAGGCAGTGTCTGATACAAAATGGATGCATGGCATGCCGATACAATGGAAATAGATGGAAAACATGCTATACAGTAATATAAAAAGAGAACAAAAGTAGTCCACGAGCATCTCTAGCCAAGCTCAGTCCTCTGCTTTGGAGCTCTAGCTAGAACATACATGTATCAACAACCTGAAGTCAGACCTTTTCCCCCACTAGTACCTGCAGCAGTAAAGTCTACATAAGTGCCAAGGAGGCCACCTAGTCAGGGTGTGAGACAAGTCTTAGTAGGCCACCACCAACGATGTCTATGTGTAATCCAAATAGGTGTTCTCAAAAATAAATAGTGTGTAGTAAACTGCAAGTAAGTAAAGCAAAGTAATAAAAAACCCTCCCGCTCAGGTTCTGGAAGGACACCTGGTGGGTCTACTTGCTTCGGCTCATGGCTGGTATTCTGAACAATCACCAGAGTATAAGTACATAGATATAGGTTATCACTGGAACGAGGTAAGAATGCCTCTCATCCATGCTTCTCACATCTTTAATAATCATCACTGGCACGAGGTATGAATGCCTCTCATCCACAAGCACTGTAAATGGCATGGGGAAGAATGCCTCCCACCCATAAAGGATATCTAGGCACGGGGTAAGGATGCCTCCCGCCCTCACACGGAGATTCATCTGGAACGGGGTATAATGCCTCCCGCCCATACACGGAGGTTCATCTGGCATGGGGTAAGAATGCCTCTCACCCATACATGGGTTATCACAAGCATGTAAACACAGTATGGCATAACCATTCACATCACAATATATAAAGCAATCCATCTTATATCATATCATATTAACAAAGCATGGCATTTCCATCTTATAATATCACATAATCACATCTCAAGGCAATATACATTTCAATTCGTTCAAGGGGTTCAGGCTATCTCATCCTAGCCAACCTCTAACCAAGTCATCTCATTTTTCTAACATGGAAAATGCCTCTCAAGACATATCATTAAGGTCCAAAGGTGAAAAAGGGCCAAATCTCAAGGCATATCACCTATGGTTGACCACTCCTGATCCACACCTCATCTAAACACCCTAACAAGGTTAGATTCATCAATCTCATACCACGCGGGTCATTTAGATATGAAGCAGTAATTTCAAATAAGGGGTTTGGTGAGAGACAAACCACGACACGACGGTAATAACTTAAAAAGGTGAAAACCCAAAATGGAAACCACGTGACCACCTACCTTAGAGTTGTAGGCGTAGGCTCGCTTGATATCGACCTCAGATTTGCAGTAGGTTGGAAGAGATCTGAGTTCCAGTCTAATGCCCTAGAGATAGGGCATATGAGCCTGCATCAAAATAACAATACGGGAGGCAAGATTTACCAAGGAAAGAGGGGTGCGTGAGGTAAGCCTTATCGAGGGTGATATAACGCCTTCGACGGATCAAAGAACTGTTTCCGAATGAAGAAAATGCAAGAGATTGAGAGAGGAGAGGGTTTGGAGCTCAAAAGAGGGCTCCCCTCTGGTTCTGTCCGCTGGAGGAAGAAATAAATCCTTTAGGCTTTTAAAACAAAACAAGGGAAAATAGTAATTTTACCCAGAACAGGGCCGCACGGTTTAGGCACACGGTTTACCGAACCGTGCGCAAACCATGCACACCTCACTGCCTAAAAGAGGGATCCCCTCTGGTTATGTTCGCTGAAGGAAGAAAGAAAGCCTTTAGGATTTTAAAACAAAACAAGGGAAAAATGGTAATTTTACCCAGAACAAGGCTGCACGGTTTAGGCGCACGGTTTACCAAAACGTATGCAAACCATGCACACCTCACTTCCTCCCGACCAAGGGCCGCATGGTTTAGGCGCACAATTTACCCAAACCGTTCGCAAGCCACGCGCACCTCCCTACCTCCAGACCAAAGGCTGCACGGTTTGTCTGAAATCATGCGCAGGTCGTGCACAGGTCGTGCACCATTTTCTGAAATCCCATTTCTCAAATTCTCGGGCTCTGAACCAACCTCGGACACTCCACGGACCTTCCTTAGGCTGTTAACCACATTACACAAGCTTAAATGAAATATTTGAAAGAAAAACTAACAATCCATACCTTTTCCAAAGAGTCGGGTCCTTACATGTTTTCTCTTCACTTATCAATATGTCGTTATCATGTTCTGTTTGTTTGGATTGTGTGTGGTCTACTATCTGGTTTGTTTTCCAATTTTTGTGTTAAATGATATTCACCTGAGATCTTCTATTGAAGGAGTTCTTCAAACTCATTATTTCAAGGGGAAGAAGGTGATGCTTAACAACATACTAGAAAATCTAGATTGCATCTGTATGTGAAGTGATGAGTGGTGATTGGTGGATATTCTCTTCACACTTCATATTAAATCCTAGGTAAATAAATTTTATATATCTTTAGTGTTTATTCGTATCATCTAACTGAATAAATGGATTTTTCTTCCTTTGATTTGATTGAAACGTATAAAATACATGTAATTTGAATGTTCAAATTTGAAATTTATTTTTGATTTTATTTCTATAATGTAATGTGTTTATTTTATATTCTAAAAATACATTTCTTTACACTTGGTGTTAAATTGGGAAAAATTGTATATATTTTTAAAAAAAATATGATTTGATGATAAAATTATAGAACAAATGTTTTTTCCTCAAAACGACGGTGAGGTTTCATATATTTCTTTCTTAATCACCTATATTTCTGTTAATGTGATATTTCTCTAGGTTAACAAAACATGAGTATGAATCTAATAATATATTAATAAGTATTGAAATATATTATTAATACTTATCATGATTATTTTAAAAAATCATAAAAAATAATTTTAGTGAATGATATATTTTATTTTAAATGACATCTATACATAATCCTTTATTCCACCATTGTTTGTGTTAACTACTTTCTATCTATTTTCATGTAGAATTATCTTCATTTGTTTGATTACTTTCATTAATTTGATTCCAATTCCCATATAATTCATATCAAAATTATGAACTTTTTTCTTGTTTAGTTTTATTTTTATAATGGTTTCAATCCAATGGATTAAATATAAAATGTTATCTACATTTAAAAATCAAAATGTTGTGGGATTTAAAATTAAAACATTCTCTGTTTGAAGATATTAAAATCTTCCATGGCCAAATAAAATATATATTTTATTCTTGAAATTAATATGTTCTTCATTCAAAGAATTTGAAATGTTAAGTTATATATGGTCAACTAATAAGTCATGAATTATTATGCATTAAAGGAACTGATATGAATTTAATATTTTTAACTAGGATTTTGTTTTTTATGTTCTATCTTAGGTGTAAATTTTTAGTGTTTTTTTTCTGTTTTTTTAAGGGGATAGTGAGTTTTGTTTACTGTGTGTGTTTTTATGACCTAGAGCATACAACCCCCATGCCACCCCAATGTATCTAATGTTGTCATAATTTATCTATTTTATTTTTGTTGCATTACTTGTGTCCATTTATATTAAACCTTTTTCTTTCTATCTAAAGGCACATTGATTAATTGAATGATTGTTCTTTTGAAGAGGATACATACAAGTTTGGAGTTAAAGATATTAGTTTGTATGAACTCATTGTTGGAGATTTGTCATAATGTGATATCATATTGAATGATATACTGTATAATATAAGATAATTGTACCTATACAACACCGAAGTTTGTAAGCTATCATTTGGTATCTTGTTTTATCCATGTTTGCAATCATTTACTCAGTAGATGCTTCATGTGATGATGTGTCTAAGGATTTAATAACATGCTTTAATTAAATTTTAAATGATTTTAGCAATTATGTGTATTGATACAATACAAATTTTGGTCAGGGTTACAAATTTTTTAATGTACTACCATAACTCGATAAGCTTTTGAAAACTTCCATTTGTATAGAACTCTATCAATGCTTACAATTTTTCTTTTTTACCTTGTGAAGTGATAGCACATTGAGGGTTTAGAGATCCTATTAATTTGATATGTGATTCATTATCTAATAGATTGATTAAGGAGGCCCGACCCACTTGATTGATACATGTTATTCATATTCTTATATGATTTATCTAAAACATCTTACAAACTAGACTCATTTTTTTAATTCACATTAGATTTATGTCTAAATGGACCAAACATTTTGTGGCCTAATCAATGCAGGCTTAACCCGATTCATCCCAATATAACCTTTTAAACACCCCTATCATTATCTCTTTTGAATCACAGAGTATAGAGATATGAAGTTAACCATGTTATATCACCATGTTTTTGTTTATTAAGATATATATATTTTTTTGGATTTTAGAGGAGTTTTATGGATCAAAATTTTCTTGGGTTTTTAGTGAGAGATTGTAGATCTCTAAGAAAATCTTTATTTAAGTGCATAAAGTTCATTGTTTTTCATTTATTCTTTTATTTAATTCATTCAAGTGAGTCCCCCCTTAATTTTCTCTTTTATAATTTGTCTTTCTATTCATGTGAAGGACCTGCTGACTATCACAGACATGCCCTCCTATTCATGTATTGTTAATGTGACCAAGTCACACGGACAATCTCCTAATGGGATGGATACACCTCCATATCCTTCTATTAATGAAGCCTCCAGTGAAGGGAAAACTTTTGTGAATAATGCTGCAAAAGGTAAGACCTCTTTTTTGACTCTAGTGATAAAAAACTTTTCGTTTTAGGTGTGTCTATGCCTACTCAAGTCATGGATGAACATTCAGAATCCATAAAAGGGACACTTATTCTTACAGAAATCAATGCCTCCCCTCATCTGATAATTCAAGCTTCTAGGAAAGGGAAAACATCTGTCATTAATGCTTTAAATGGTAGATAAACTTCTTTTGTTGACTCTGGTAATATAAAACATCCTACTCCGGGTGTGCCTACGCTTTCTCAAGTCATGACTGAGCACTTGAAAGCTAAGGAATGGGTACCTATTTTTCCTACAAACAATGCCTCTTCCCAATATTTTAAGGTTAAGCTAAATATGAGTGTGAGTACACATAATTCCTTTGATTTAATTGCATCTTCTAATAGCGATGATGATGAAAAAAAAGAGATGATGTGTCTAGAGTTTAAGTGGTGAAAGTTTATGTTGTTGAATAACATTTTGATGATGGTGATGGTCCATGGATACAGGTCAAGACTTATAGGAGGGGGTTACATCCTCGTAGTAAGGGTGGACACACCAATAACCATAGTATGAGCACCCACTCTAGAATAGTTCAATGACTTCCCTTTTACTGTGGACCTTGTGGTCTTGTATGTTCCTCTGACTTCTTCACTTTCCTTATTTTTATTCAATAAAGAGGCATTTGTGTCCCAAACTTTAAAAAAAATGAATGTCTAGTCCTTACTATGCAAATCATTTTTTTATACTTCCTCTTTTTCTATTTTGGTTTCAATTCATTTAGGTATTTTGATTTATGGGTATTCTATTTGGTTTTTTTATGTAGATATTGGATCCGAAGAGTGTGTCATAGCGGCAAATTTAGTTTTCACATGGATACTGGAGGTTTCTCATTGGTTCTAGAGATGGCTTGCACTAGAGCTGACTTGTGGGCATGGATGGGTCGCTGGTGCTCGAGCTGGCTCGCTGGCATGAATGGGATAGTGCTGGAGTTGACTCACTAACATGGATGGGTTGTTGGTGGTCACTAGAGCTAACATGGATGGTCTGGTGTTTGATCTTACTCACAGGAATGGATGGGTCTTCGCTGAAGCTGGGGGGTGGGGGATTCACTGGTGCTGGAGCTTGGGTTGGGGGGAGTTGATGGTGCTGGCGCTAATGTGGGGTGCTAGATCTGGTGGGGTTAGTATTAAATTTCATTATTAATATAATTAATTTTTTTCTAAGCTTGAACATGTGTGAAAATAATCTTTGGTTTAATAATTAAAGTATATGTATTATATATGATAAATTAATAAATATAATATGAAATTTTACCAGAAATAAAAATTTATAATTTTTATTCAATTGTAATTTATAAACAGATATTATATGTTAGTAATATTATTACCAACAGAAAAATTTGTCATAATAACCTATTTCTAAACACTTTAACCAACATATATATTATTTGTTGGTATTATTATAATTATAATAGAACTATTTTATATATTGTAAAAACATTTACTGATAGAGTTTTTATTAACAGTTTAGTGACATGGAAATATATATTGGTAAAACATTTTACCAACAGAAAATGTGCTTTTACCAACAGATATTCCTTCATTGGAAAAAGTGAAATATTTTGTAGTGAGGAGACCTACTCAAAGAGGTGATATCGCACATGGTAGATTAGCCATGTAGCAGAGATGTGGAAGACCCAGCAAATAAAGCCATAACTCAATAGAAACATGATCTTAATCATGTGAGAGCTAACAAGGTTTGTTAGCAATTTGGATCTAGTGAAAGTGGGAGTGTTGTAAAAGTGGGTTCCATGTACCCAACTTTATCAGTACTTTTGATTACAATGCCATGTTTATAGTGATTTATACATGATGTACACTCATCATTATTGTGTAGACATTTTTGCATCCACTATTTAAATAATAATGTTTATAGATTATGTAGCGCATCAAAAGGTTATAACGGTTACTAGGTTATAATGAGAACCTCAAGATACTATGACATTAATCTCAAACATGTGTCATATGGTCTAGATACATTATACTGACTAGAAATGGTTGAAATATGACTATCAGGTGTTGGGGGCTCATAATAATTGAGAATTATTCTCATGAAGTTCACATTTGGTGATCTTGAGTAGATGAGATCATGAGGACAAACTCGCCAATAGAAACACCACATGTTTTAGGTGTTATTGGTAGTTATTATCTATGGACATGTGTATTGGTCTCTTCACTTGAGATCATTATAAATATGTTTCATTTAATCACATACTTTTATGTAAGGAAAAAACATGAAATTAAATTTATGGCGAGGTAGCTTGTGTTAGGTGCATCATTGGTGGTATGACATTGGATGAATGATCAAGATAGAATTTGTCTCTTCTAAGTTGAGGAAATGATATCTCAAGCCTGGTTGGTGAGGATGGTAGTTTCTTCATAATCCATGGTCATGGTAGTCGAAGGTAAGTTCATCCAATTAGATCAAAAAACAATAAATAAAGAAATTATGATGACACAAGTGTGTGCCTTGCTTTATGAGGTATCGTATGACAAAGAGATTATATGACACAGTGTGTGTTCGTATGATGGTTGTCTTTGTTATGACTATTCCTTGTTTCTTTAGGGGCCTTGATGGGTTTATTGACTCCACTATTGATCTATTAATATTATTCACTCATATTGATATAAGGGTCTATAAGGTCACACACAATAGCATATTTAAGAATCTTCCATATTCTGGTGAATGGGTATATGGGACATGGGGGCCCCACCATGGGGTCCGAGAGTTGTCCAAGTTTTATCAATCACTAAAAAATAAAAAAAATCATTATTATTTGAGTATAGAATAATTAGGTTGAATTTATTTATTAAAATTACTTACAAGTTTTTAAGTAAATAAAAGTATTAATATTATACGAACGAATCATAATTTAATATTCAAGGTTCATTTAATATTAGCGGGAATAACGAGTCGAGTTAATGACTCGGGTTTTATCATGTGATATATTTAATATATATTACAAGTATTTTATAAAATATAAATAATATTTATGATGGAATTAGTTCATCACAACTATTTATTTATTACTTATTTAGTGGACGTTAAATATACGGGGGCCGGGGAACCCTAATCGGGTATTTTCAGACATCCGCTATATAAGTCAAGGAGAAGCTAATTTCATGTAATATTCATTCATTCAAGATGATGGATTCTCTCTCCTCCCATATTTTAGAGAGATATATTCTCTCTCTGAGTGTTCGATCTAAGAACGACTTCGATGGATCGAAGGGATGGGATCGAGGTGATCATTGCGATGTTGAATGATTCGTCAAAGCTCTACACTAGCACCCAGAATTTGACAAACTATGATTGTGTGGATTCTTGAAGTGTGTGTGGATGATCTATAGGGGTTAAGATTTGGATCTGTCGAGCAATTTTGTCCCCTGATGATCTGCAGTCGAACACGCTTTGTTTCGAATAAGGCATTTGTTCAGTTTTAATTTCCATGCTCTGATTAATTCACACGAGATCCTCAGACTATACCAGGGCTCGGATTGCCAGAGACGATGAAGTTTCATTGCTCTAATTATGAAAATTTTAAAATCTCCGGCCTACTAGCTTTAGCTGCACTCCTCAGAACCAGCATTATGATGACATAATACATATCATATTTAATTTTTACCCAAAAATTCGATTGTCTCATAAAATTATGAAAAATTTATCATTGACTAATTTTGACATGTTGATTTCAAAAATAATATTTATTTTATCAAAATAATTTTATAAATATGAAAATTTACACTTTTAAATAAAAACCTGAATTTACTGGAAAATACTAGTTTTTACGACACTAACCACTTTCTAAACCTTGTAAAAATTACATTAGATTTCATTAAATTATATTACTATTTATATCTAAATAAATATTATTTAATAAAAATGTATTTTGAAAATAAAATTTATTTAAAAAAAATGAATTTATCAAAAGAGTGTTTTAATTTAAATTATATATTACCCAAAAATATAATTTTGATTTCTTCATATCAAAATTTAATTTTTATCAAACTCATTATATAATCATTTATGAAGTAATAATAAAAAGGAATAAATATAATCATTATTTTATTAAAAAAATATATACAAATTCATACTATTATAGTCTAGATACATAACACTTTATTACACCAGTATATGCTCTAAGGGCAAGGTGTGTGGTGATGGTACTTACTTGGGAAGGTTCAGCGAACATAGTTTTTGTCATGATCTATATAAGCTTGAACTTTCCCCATAAATGGTTTCACTTGTGTTCATTTATTGAATCTCAGTTTGGGTTTGGTCAAGGACAAAGCCTAGTGATGTCATTTCCCCTAGAAGTTTCGATAAATAGACTTTATAGGGCACAATTTTACTGGTTGAGACTATCACTTCTCCTGTCTATGCCAATTAGACTTTATCATAACCGTTAATATATAATAATCATATAGTCAATGAAAAATGACTATATTATTAATGATTCTGATAATTAATGATCTTTTAATCCCAATAGACAAATTATGACCATGTTTTATAATGGACCTAAATAACAAAATTAAATGTAGTGCATGTGTTTTCTATAACTACATTTCTTAATAAGACATTTATCCATTAAAAAGGGAATTTCATTTATAAAAGTTTGAGTTTTTACAATCGTGGGGTTGTGGTGTCTTGGTTAACACATGGTGACCCAATGCACAAAGATTCATGGTGGTCTGACTAGCACACGACGTCTAAGGTGCTTGTGTGGCATGTTTATTTTATTCTTCATACATGTACATATATGATGAGGTATACTCAGAGAATTTGGTGGGACCCTACTGAGATGTATTTATCACACCCTGCATGAGCAACTTGATGTGTGTGCAAAATTTATGTCTTCTTTTAGGTTCAGCACAGGATGTGCAATGGATTAGACTAATTCAACTCAAGGGTATTGGAAATAGGGTGTGCGAGGCCTGAGGATAGCAATAGGGTCGGGGTATGTGTGTTGTATTTTTGGTTTGTTTTGTATATGTGATCATCTTAGTGAGTGATCAGTTGATGTATAGCAGTATGACTTTTACATGGTAAATTTGACATGACATTGTGTCTATTTATGTAATGACTTAGATTTTCCAAGTATTATTTTTGGATATTGTATGGATTGTTTTCAAGACTAGGCATTGAGATGGCAAGCAATTTTGAAACCCATTGTACCCAAAATAAATGTTTGAAGTATATTAAATATATTAATTATCATGTACACACAATTTTCCTTAAAAAGTGGAATAACTTATAAATGGATGTTGAGATCAGAAATCTGAGGGAACCATAGAATTTAAAATGTGGGTTTTACCCTAGGTGTGACTTAACCTTGGTCGGTGTGGGTTGTTTGTGGAAAAATCATTACGGGTGTGGAAATGAATTAAATAATTAAATAAATTATCTTATTTCAAAAATATTGACACAAGGATCAGTTGGTCTTTAAATAAACTATTAATAAGAAATCTCATGGTTAGACACATAACCCTGGAGCTGTTGGAGAGCCGTTGAAAAGAATGTTGGAGGATTTCTCTTAGAAACGCAACGAACGGATCATGGATCGACAATCGACGAACAACAGAATCGAATTATATCACCAAGGATAATAAATATGCATCATTCTTTGTCAGTGATTGATCCAAATCAAGGTAGGGAAGTATTTTTATTTGATTATTTCTATGTTCTTAATTTCTACGATGAATGTGAATGAATCGATGAATAGTTTGATTCACGGATCGATTCTCTTGCGAGATGGGTTGGATAAATCGGGTTTTGGGAGATTTAATTCATGATTAAATTGTTGATTTTTTATTTTAATTATAATTTCAATGAATCAATATCTACACTAAAATCTATTGAGGTTTGTTCCTCTCTTTTGTTCTTGTGCTTTTCTCCCCCCGATTCTTCAATCATCGTGGGCATTCTTCGTTTGGCCCACAGTTCGACATATCTCGATCAATCGATCATTTTGCACCTGTTTCTTAGTGCAATGATCTGATATAATTGATTTGGAATCGACACAACATGAAGATGGTGTGAAAGTGGAAGCGGCTAGGAATCAGATGATGTTGGATACCCGATTTCACCGTTCTTCGGCGTTCTTCAGCACGCAATGAAGAACGACAACAATTATATTTACTGAACAAATTTGATGGCTGAAAGCATTTGTTTGTCAATGGAAATGCTTGGATGAAGCATCCCCTTGAGTTTCTCAATAAGGTGTGACTAGAATGGTGGTTGGAGTGACGAAGAAGATGAAACAACAATAGATTTGGAATTCTAGAAACATTCTAGGTTACACAGCGTGTAATCTGGATCTACACACCGTGTGTGGCCCCCTGAGCAGCGGCTAGGGTTTTAGATAAGAGTTAAGGATCACATGATATGTGACCCTATCACACGATGTGTGGACCCTCCATAGATACTAGGTGTGTACCTCATAGGTACACAAACATGGGGTTAAGTACACGATCAACCAACACGGAATATACTCCCCCACACAGACACGACTTGATGACACGGGTCATTTACATGGGAAAACCCCAAGTTTAAGGGACACAGTGTGTGATCCCCACTACACATCGTGTACTATTTTATAAATGGCTTGAATCTATTGTCCCCAGTGACTTGGACAAGTTTTGTTAGGGTTTTTTTCCTTTATCCTTTCCCTGAAGGTTAGTATTGTATCATCTCTTACTCCTAGTACAATGATCCCTTCAACATGATTTACTATATAGAGTTGTGGAATCCCTCCATGAGACCCTCAGTGAGATCCTATATTCATCTTTGTACCCCAGGTAGAGTTATTAGTATCATCATGACTAAAAGTATGCAAGCATTGATCCTCTACTTATTGGGTTAATCTATATTGAGTTTATTGGTATCATGATCGCACTACGATTCACTATTTCATTCTCACCCTTACACGACTATGCTAAACTAGTTTTGTATTGAAAATTATAAAAATAATAACAAATTTAACTTCATGTTTGATTCAATTATTTTGTATTTATTACTTTTAAAAATGGAAATGATACTTTTTTTTATAATTTCATTGAAGGTGGAGGTGATTTGGAGGGCCCATGTTGATGTCCAAGAAAAATGGGCCAAACTGTGCATGATCCATGCACACCAGTGGACTCAACCACGTATTTATACTAAAATATGAATAAAAATGGGCCAAAATTTTGTGTTCTGGTCTAGAATTTAATGGGATACATTTCATATGAAGGAACTGAAGCCTCATTTGGCCTCTACAATTCCCATTCGAACGGATCTGCCCAATTAATCAAATCTACACAAAGTCAAATGTGGTGTTCTATATTTTATCAATATCTAGAGTTTTATTTGTCAAAATGGTTCCAAAATTTCTTTGAAGATAGTAAATAGGTGGGTAAACATATTTCTAGTTTTTTCTAAAGTAATATTCGACTGTCAAGTGGTCGAAAACCATGGTCCAGGTGGTTTTACACAATTTGTGTGCCCAAAACCACCTTCCACTTTTCCTATAAAATGGAAGATTGGGCTCCTCATTTTAAAGTTCGTCCAGGAGGAAAAGATCTGGTATTTTTGAGATTCAAAGTAGTCCTCTCATCATCCAAGGATCTTTTGATTCCCCTATCCTCATAGGGGGGTCAAGGATGAAGGCAAAGTTCCACCCGAGCTTCCTCCTCCTCCCGATGTCGAGCTAAACGGTGGACGGTCATTTCAAGGGAGCTAAACACACTTGGGAGGGAGTTACAACACTTTTTATTCTACTGGTTTTTTGTAATTTGTGTGATAAATATTTCAATTATTTATTATCTTGACATTATTCTCCTATAATTTCATTTATATTGTTAAAATTAAGTGAAACACTTTTTATTTCAACACCAATTGGGTTGAGATTTCAAGTGGTAATCTTGGGTTGTTCCGATTGGACAAGACAAGAGTCCTATTTATCTCACACATACATAAGATTTTAGTATTATTTGGTAGCCTTAATTCTCTATGCTTGATACCCAAATCTTGACAACACAATTATTGTGTCAAGGAGTGGTTCTTTGAGCATCATTTAAGAGGCAAGAGGGAAGTTGAGATCTTGACAAACCTCAACCAAAGGATTCCATTAAACCATGTGTATTTTTCAGAATGATGAACTCACCAATATGTGTAGTGAACTTGAAATTATATCTTTATCTCATAATTTTAAAACACCACTTTTATTTATCAACTATTAAACTCTTTAAATCAAGTCATTTTCTTTAAACTGTTTTAAAACCACCCCTCTTTTAGTACCTATTATTAAAAATACACACTCTAAACCCATGAATACTCCTTGAGAGACAACCTAGGGTCTTCCATAGACTACAAATCAACCTTAAAATCATAATGAATTTGATGTTTCATGACAGTGCGTTCAAATTTTGGCGTCATTGTCAGGGAACGCTTTGGTTTTAGTGCGTGTTTTTTATAATTTATTTTGTGCATTTTGTGAATGTTTGTTTGTTTTTTCTTCTATATTTACATTTTTTTAGTCTTCGAATTTATTTCTTGTGTAGGTTCTGTGTATGACGCGTTCTACTCCAGGATACTTACAACCTTTCAAACCCGAACTGGAGAGGATCCTACATCAGCAACCCCGAGATACACAAGAGGAACCGTTGAAGGAGGATGCACAAAACATAAACACTTATCTTGAACCTTCTTATTCTTCTTCTTCTTCTTCAGGAACCCACATTAAAACTGAAATTAATGTGAATAACATGGCTGAAAACAATAGAACACTAAAATAACTAACCTCATGATTAGCCAATAAAAATACATATGTTAATTAAATTTTAATGGTATTAAATGTTTATTTTTGATCTTATGGGCCTGAGTTAGTGAATTTTAATTTTGAACATCCATTCTCATCATTCGTGCACTTCATGCCTAATGTACACCAATTTAGGCCCAATGATTCATCTGATTTTAAGGAATGTAATTATCTATATTTTAATTTGATATTTTGGGAAATTGAATTAAACTTCAATATGAACATTTTTTATTTAGGGATCAATGGAGGATTCATAAAGGAAGATGAGGATATTTGGCGATGAAAGAAAACAATTCTAGAGAAGGTAGATTGGACACTAGCCCACTGATGAGAATGTGGGCCTCACAATACAGACCCATTGAATCCCAAATTTCATGGGATGATATAATACATATAGAGTAACATATAATTATTCATGATATAGTTCTAATTCGGCCTCCATTATGGTTATTCAGGCGGCCCAATTTAGAGATAAAATTCTGGGCTAGATTTTTCATCCCAGAAAAACAGCCCACCAACTTAATCATATCTCGGCAACCACATATCCATTTGGGATGAACTTTTAAAGAGATATTGGAGATATCAGGAGATTCACTTTTTTATTCTATGGCCCACTCTAATTAGTCTATCTAGAAGGCCATTCATATGCGTCTGTTCGGTGGATGAAAGTTGGTTGCCACCTCGGGTCAAGGATAAAGAAGTCCACTCTCCCTTACTTTCCACCACCCTAGGCCTACCATAATCAAGTGGTATGCTTTGTAATATTGGGAGTTCGACCCATGCATCTTGAGATGCCTATTTAAGGTAGTGGTGGTGAAGGAGTTGATCATCCTTGGAGCTTTGTTTTCATTGTAATGTTATTATGTCGATTTGGCTTTGTAACATTCTTCTTTCTCATGTAAATTGTTCGAATCACCTTAGTTATTAATAAAATTTCTTCCTTTACTCTTATTATTTTTTTCTTATTATCACTTTGATATCGTTGCCTTAAGTTTTGAATTTATTCACACCATACCTTATGATATTCTTCACACAACGGTGGAGTGATTGCTTTCTTTTTATTGTTTTTTTTACTTCTCCAATTCCTCCCTCATGAGTCTACTTTCCGCTTCCATTGAAACCATAGAATCAATGGAGGGATAACTATTTTATGGGTTGATCCAAGGGAGTATAAATGGGATGGTTTGGATGTTATTTCTCACTCCATTAATTTCTAATCACTTATTTTAATTGATGATTTTGTTTGAAGATCTTTAAACTCCTTCATCCTTGTTGAATTTAAGGCCACACACTTCAAGTGCTAATATGAACCTTTACCTTAAAGTGATCAAAACTTTGATCCTTAAAGTGTATAGGTGATTAGTATTAAAGGGTGTAGGTATTAAACCAGTAATTGATGATGTTGTTTGATCTTCTTAAATGAACCCATCTCAAATATAAGAAATTGAAATCATTAAAAAGGAATTCATCCAATCCACCCCAAGCGATAACCTAGGATAAGCACATTATATTAATTTGAATTAACTTAAATCTGTTAGTGATACCTTAAACCCATATAAAATCAACCCAAGTTGGCCAATTCATAGCCAAAAACAATCCATATAATGTACGTGTCTGTAGGTTACTTCTTAGGTCTCTAAGGATTTGATAATCCAAGCTAAACTACAAGGACCGTTTTACCTTCATCTTTTGGGTAAATTTGAGCATGAATACCCTCACATAATGTTGATATCCAGCCCACATATATTCAATTACAAGGCATGGCACCCAATTTTGAACTAAAATATGGTTTAATTCATCTATTACTAAGATTCCATGGACTTCCTGGAGAGGATCCACACAAGCAATTAAAATAATTTCATACTATTTGTTCAAAATTAAGACCTACTAATTTGGATGAGGAACAAGTAAAGCTCAGAGAATTTTCATTTTCTTTATAAGACACTTTAAAATATTGGTTATACTATGTTAATTCACCAATAAGAGGTTGGGCAGACATGAAATGCCTTTTCCTTGAAAAATATTTTCCAGCCTCTCGAACTGCAACAATAAGGAAAGAAATTTGTGGGATAAGAAAATATAAAGGGGAAACACTTCATGAATATTGGGAAAGATTTAAAATATTATGTTCAAGTTTTCCACACAACCAACTAAGTGATCAACTTCTAATACAGTATTTTTATGAAGGTTTAATTCCAATTGATCGTAACATGATTGATGTTGCTACAGGTGGTGAACTAGTGGATAAGACCCCAATTGCTACAAGAACATTGATTGAGAACAAGGCACAAAACACTCAAAAATTTAGTACAAGGTCCAGTGTACCTATTCGAGGTGTCCATGAGGTGCAAAGTACCAAATTCGAGAAGAAGGTGGACACAAAGTTCGAAGAGGTAAGAACCCTTCTTTGACAACTTTCTCTTTCCCAAGGGAAATCTCAATTTCCTCCTCTAATACATTGTGGAATATGCGCTTCTAACACCCATTATTTTGACTAATACCCCCAATTGAGAGAAACTTATGATAGTTGTGAGACAATCTTTCCAGGCTGCCCCTATAACCAACCCTTTAGGAAAGAACCATACTATCCATCCAATCTTGGGTGGAAAGACAACCAATCCTATAGGAAAGGGGGTATTAAAACCAACCTCAACAACCATGGAATTAATAGAGTCAGAGTAGTCATACACCACCACCACCCAGAAATCCTCAACCACCCCAAAGGCCTTTCCAACCGCCCCTACCAAACCCGAGCCTAGACTAGAAGACATGAAGAAACAAATGGCTTCCAACAATATCCAATTTCAAAAAACCACCCAAGATTCCATAAAAGACATAAAACCCCAATTAGGCCAACTAGATAACTCGGTGGGGGAAATTCAAAGTCATGGGTCAGGTAAACTACCCTCTCAACCAGTAGTTAACCCTAGGGATAAAGGAAATGTTAGTTCCATCACCCTTAGGAGTGGAACTCATCTTCAAAGCCAAATTACCCCTGCAATAGAGTCATCCCCTCCTGAGGAAACCATCACCCCAACCACTACTAAAAATTATCCAAGAGAATAAAATACTTGTCCTGAGAGAAGTTCATCCAAAGGAAAGAGTGTGTATGTTGATGATTCTCCTATCCCAACCATTCCTATTCCATTTCCCCAAAGGGCCACCCAACATAGAAAAAAAGGAAACTAAACTTAATAAGGAAATATTGGAAATTTTAAAAAAAGTGTAGGTTAACATCCCCTTGATTGGTGTCGTGAAGAAAATTACACAATACGCCAAGTTTCTAAAGGAGATGTCACTAATGGACAAATTACCTATACCAACAGTTTGGAACCATTGTTATAGGTCCCCAAATCATTGGTATAGCCTATACCAATGGTTTGGGAAACCATTGGGTGATTTGGTGTGGGGATAAACCTATCCCAATGGTTTAGGGAAAATCGTTGGGATAGGTCTTTCCCAACGGTTTTCCCCAAACCGTTGGGATAGTTCTATCCCCACACCAAATCACCCAACAGTTTCCCAAACTGTTGTTATAAGTATATTAAAAAAAAGTTACATTAGAGGTTTGAACCCACAACCTCTCGATTATATATCAAAGACTTTACCACTATCCTATAATTACCTTTGTGAATATATTTGTGTATATATGTGTGTGTGTGTGTGTGTGTAATTTATATATTGATTTATTTAATGATATTTGACAAAAGAATTCATAAAAAAAATAAGGGTAACTATCCCAATAGTTCTCAAAACCATTGGGATAGGCCTTTATGTTTTGAGAACCGTTGGGATAGGTACCCACCCTTTCCCAACGGTTTGGTCAAACCATTGGGAAAAGTGGCATCAAAGTGGGCTTTTCCCAACGGTTTGGCCAAACCGTTGGAAAAAGTGGCCTCAAAGTAGGATTTTCCCAATGGTTTGGCCAAACTATTGGGAAATCCATGCCCTTTACCAACGGTAAAAGTGGCCTCAAAGTGGGATTTTCCCAACAGTTTGGCCAAACCATTGGGAAAAGTGGCCTCAAAGCGGGATTTTCCCAATGGTTTGGCCAAACCGTTGGGAAAGGGGACTTATACCAACGTTTTTTGAAAACCATTGGTATAGATATGTTGGTATAGGTCAGATTTCCAGTAGTGTGTGTACACACCAAAGGCGACTTCGAGGTGATGAGAAAGTGAGCTTGGAGAGGAATGTTTCAGCATTGATAGAGCAATCAATTCTTACCAAGTGCAACGATCCTAGAACATTCTCAATTCTATGTACCATAGGGGAGTATTCTTTTTCTAATTCTATGCTTGATTTATGTGCTTTTATAAATGTTATGCCTCACTCCATTTACTCTACATTGTAGGTTGGGGAACTGAAGCCCACTAGAATTGTTGTTCAACTGGCTAACCAGAGTACCGCACACCCCTCCGGTGTGTTAGAGGATGTTCTTGTGAGGGTTAAAATTTTAATTTTTCCTGCTGACTTTTATGTTCTTAAAATGGAGGATGATAGGATGAATGGACATGCCCCAATTATATCAGGGATACCCTTCTTTAAAACCACAAAAACTATAATTAATGTCCATAATGGTACATTATCTATGTGATTTGGTGCTGACATAGTCCATTTCAACATCCTTGATTCCATGAATCACCCCTTATAAGAACATTCCTCTCACTCAGTAAATTCAATTGATGTACTCCCTTCTACTGAAAATACTTCTTTCCATTACCCTAATCCCCTTTCTAAGTTTTCATCCTTGATTGAATTTCTTGGTAATGAATCATGCATTTATTGTTTTAGTGGTCTATAAAAGTGTCATGCATGTTTATTAATTGATAATTTCTTAAACACTGAGGATCCAATGATCATCGATGATATTGCTAAGCTTTTAAGAGCTCATTCCTCTATTGAGGATGATATCATTGAGCAGTTAGATGAGATTAGTGACCTCTCACTTTCACACACACTTCCATCAATCAAAAATCCACCTGAATTGGAACTAAAACAACTGCCTTAAGATTTAAAATATTCATATCTTGAGAATGGAAACAAATTTCCTATCATCATTGCTAGTTCACTCCCTCTTGAGCATGAATTGCGACTGCTTGAAATTTTGAGGGAGTATAAACAAGCTTTGGGATGGAAGCTTGATGACATTCTTGGTATTAGCCCATCAATTTGCACACATCATATTTTATTAAATGATGAGGATAATCCTGTGAGGCAGACACAACGTCGACTAAACCCAAACCTCCTAGAATTTTTGAAAAAGGAGGTAACAAAATTATTAGCTGCTGGAATCATTTACCCCATTTCTGACATCCAATGGGTCAGTCTCGTTCAAGTAGTTCCTAAAAAACTGGCCTTATAGTAATTAAAAATAAAAACAATGAATTGGTTCCAACTCATGTGCTGTAACATCCCAAGTAAGTAATGAATAATAGATATTTTTATCTATGTCTATTAATGATTAAGATAGTGTTTTAGAGGCTTAAAATGAAAATAAATCCAATCTTAAGCATGGAATACACTAATATTCTTAAAAGATTGTTTTACTGCCTTATGATGGAAAACCCTTTTTAAATCTATATTTTGACAATTTTATAAACTATGTTTGTCAAAATAAACTTATTCTTTATGTTTGGGACATCAAAATTTACTTTGTGTGAATTTTTGGTATTTTTCTGACAATGTTCATTTTTTTAATGAATAGTGAAAAATACTGCATTTTAATTCAAAACTGCTTTTTAATCTAATTTATTTATATAATTAGATTATGTTTTTAATTGGTTTTGAAGTGAAATTAGAATATATTTTTACCATTTTAATCTAATGGTGGTCATTGGAATCAATTTCACTTTGAAATTGGACTTAAACTGGTGTCAATCTTTTGATACTTATTGTTTCATAAAAACACGCTATTTGCTCTGACAGCGGGAATTAATTATTAAATTAATTAATGTGACTTATATGTTTTGAATTTTGTAAAATAGACTTCATTTTTGAATTCAGAATATAAAATATATCTTAGGGTGAATTTTTGGTAATTTTCTGAAAAAATTCAATTTTTGATGAATAGTGAAACCACTAAGTGGTACTTATAAAAACTGATTTTTCCGTTTAAATGAAAATTTGTCATCATTGTGTTTTGAATTTCAAAAATCCGACATACATGGTTGTCATTAAGAAGTAAAATGTGGTTCAATGAGATTATAATAATTTTTTGGTGAATAGTAACTTATTAAGTTTTTAATCGCGATTAGTGGTAATTAGGGTAGTTTAAGGTATAAATAATGCTTTAATAATATGAAATGACCTAGACGCATGTCCCAACCTTATTGGTTGTGTCATGGCCGACCAAGACAAGCCATGGGTCAACTTGGAGACCCCATGGAGACACTTTGGTTGGGAAATTACATAAATAACTTTTTATTTAATGTAAAAGTAAAAATGACACAAACATATTATGTTTTACGAAAACAATTTTTACATGGGGTTATAAAGATCATATTTTTGATTATAAATAGTCATTGGAAATATAAAAAGATTTCATACATCATAGTATTTTTTTTATAATTTTTATACTTTAAATAAATTAAATTATTTATGACATCATGATGATGCAGCGATGACCTCATTATTTAACGATTTAAATAAAATGGAAAGATAATGAAAAATCTAAAACCTACACATGGCCAAAACCAGTTGGATGAGTGGATTTAGAACCCTTATCACCTTATACACTAATTATATCAATGTGGGACCTTTTAAAACCGAAACACATTTTCAAATAAAGTAATATTTCTTTACTTTCCAAAAGTGCCCCTCCTCTCCTCTTATAAAAGGCCCCCACCTCTACCTCATTTCACACACTCCTCAAGCCTTTGGCTCGGCCAACCCCTGCCCATTTACTCTCTACACATACCTCTCCTCATCCTAGAGGATTCCCTTTGGGAATAATCCTTTCAAAAAAAGCATTTAGGCTCAAATCAAAAGGAGTTACACTTTTAAAGGTAATTCTTTCTCTCATGTTCATTTGTTTTATTTTGCTTCTCCAACCCCCTAAACTCTTTTTATTTACTTCTTTTGTAACAAAACCAGTATCTTAAATATACTAGGATGTTGTTATAATATTTATTTGAGCTACACTCTCACACAACTACATCAAATGGTTAAAGAACATACGGTTTCCGTGGATGGCGAAATTCTGCCTCCCGAAACGATGATTGTTCAATACTCATTTAACACCTTCAAAGGTGGAAATTATGATGTCACTATTTTTATATATGATATATAATATGTTTATATTTTCCTTAAGCTTATGTTTTTTTCATTTTGGGCATACCTTTATGGTTTCCATTATGGGTAAACACGATATCTTCATTTTAGGAAGTGCGAACTACCGCCCCCTGAAAGTGATTTGATTCGTTAATACCATATGTGAGACGTGTAAAGGATAAAGTTAATGATATTATATATGTTTTTATACTGGAATTATAATATACTCTTATATAATTATGAATCCATTCCAGAAAATATGAAATAGAAATGGAAGTAGCGTTCATGCGTACGTATGGCTTACCGTCTCCATGAACGATGCATTTCATTTCTTACCTCTAAATGTGATGTAATATTATAAATACATGTATATGATGAATATATATGATATATATGTTATCCAAATCATTAATATCATTCTGGATATAATGAACCTTTGACCAAATTAACAACATGTAAGTGTAAGAAGTCTATTTTTGACTTAAGAACCAAATACCGACAAAATGAACACTATTAACTTAAATGATTACATGATGTTCATAACATGGTATAAAAGGAATAATGAACTTGAAAAAGGTTCATAAGAAATTAGAGATTAACTCAAGTTTATTATTCAGGAGATTAAAGAACGGTCGGGTCAAGTCGGATACGAGGTATGGGACTTCGTCTCAATCTCCTTTCATTGAGGCATATTTTATTTTATACACAACTTTCTTTTATACGGTGTATAAACACCCTTTGACTTTTCCGTTTATTCAAAAGGAATCTTTTTTATACGAAGCGTTTACTAAATGACAAAAGGGAATGTTTTTGTCGTACGTATGCGGCGACAATGACTTCTCTGCCGTCGTGACCGTTATTTGAGTTTCGGCTTCCTCTACAAGCTATACCTTCTTTTTAAAAGAAAAATAAATACCATGTTTTAATTTTATTTTATTTTGGTATTGAAAATAGTTTTCATAATGTTTTTATATCAATGTGTTGTATTTATATCTCGTGATTGAAATGTGGAAATTTTATGTTTCCTTTATGCATGTTTTATGTGATATGATTATGTTATGGTTCTTGGACATTATTATGAAGACGGGTGGTTCCGTGATAAAATATGGGCGGGTGAGCCCGTTATAGCTCTCCAATGCATTGGGTAACGCGAAGGAGTGAAACTTTAAGGTTTCTCCGAAGAGATTTAGGGAATATACTGTGATGGGTATTCCAAACGTAACCAAGAGGGTTACTCCCTACGTAAGAATGTTATGAATGCCTCAAGTTACCTTTATGTCTTATGATTTCTATGATTTATTCATGATTTTATGAGGTGTGTTAAAGTGCCTATGTTTTATGGGTAAAGTATGATTTCATTCTTATGTATATATGAACTCATGTTTCCTTTCCATGTTTTTTTTAACCCATACTGAGTTTTTATGCTCATCCCAAGTTTTTGAAATGTTTTTCACAGGTCAAGGGAAAGGTACATGATAAGATGATAGAGTCAAGGATGTGTCAAGAAATAATCCATGTTTTATTTTAAATGTGTTTCCATTGATGGGAATGAAGAATACTATCTTTATGTAACCACTTTGTTTATATGTGGATTGTAATGCAAGTTTTATGATCTAATTCTCTAAAACTCTAAACCCGAAAAGATCCTCAATGTGTAATCTTGTAATAACTCAAGATTAAGGTTTAAGGCTGGGGACTTATATGTGCAGAATAGTTGGTGTGTCTGTATAGACTATCTCCGACTAAACCAACATACTAGGAAAGGCCATTTCCCTTTGCCATTCATTGGCTAAATGCTAGAGAGGCTAGCGGGTAAGTCTCACTACTGTTTCCTTGACAGGTATTCTGGATACTTTCATATCCATATTGCCCCCAAGGACTAGGAAAATACTACCTTCACTTGTACCTTTGGCACATTTTCATATAGGAGGATGTCATTCGGTCTGTGCAATGCTTCGGGTACTTTCCAATGATGCATGGTTAGTATTTTTTCAGATTACCTAGAGAATTTCAGGGAAGTATTCATAGATGATTTTACTTTTATGGATCCTATTTTGATGAATGTTTAAGTAGTATTGGTTCAGTCCTACGTCGTTGTATTGAAAAGAATCTTGTATTAAATCATGAGAAATGTCATTTCATGGTGTGGCAAGGTATAGTTTTGGGGCATGTCATTTCTGATGATGGTATCCAAGTAGATAAATCAAAAGTGGATGCCATTTCTTCCTTACCATTCCCCAAAACTGTACGGTATGTGCAGTCTTTCCTAGGTCATGTTGGATTTTACCATCGTTTCATTCATGAATTTAGTAAGATTGCACTCCCACTCTCCCAGTTACTCCAAAAAGAAAAAGAATTTTTTTTAATAAATAATATGAGGAATCTTTTAATAATTTAAAATGGAGTCTCACATCACCCCCGGTAATCCAACCACCTCTGTGGGATTTACCATTTGAGCTCATGTGTAATGCCTCTAACTATGCAGTTGGGGCAGTCTTGTCACAAAGGGTCGATCGAGCGCCACATGTCATTGCCTATGCCTCACGTACACTAGACCCTGACCGAGAAAACTACACCACATCTGAAAAATAAATCCTTTCCATTATGTTTTCCTTGGAAAAATTCAGGTCCTACCTTTTGGGATCCAAAGTCATTGTGTTCTCAGACCATGTATCCCTCTGGTATCTCCTTAAGAAACCAGAAGCCAAACCACGTCTAATTCGTTGGATGCTCCTCCTTCAAGAATTAAATCTAGAAATTAGAGATAAAAAAGGAGTAGAGAATTTGGTGGTCAACCATATTAGTAGGATTCCCCCATCCTCAGACATTGACTCATCCCCCTATATTCCTATTAATGATATGTTTCCCAATGATCAATTGTATCGAGTGTAAGATGTTATCCCTTGGTATGCTGAAATTTTAAATTATTTGGTAGCATCTTGCATTCCAAGTGATTTCAACAAAAACCAAGCCGACTATCTAAAACATGAGTCTCGTTGTTATATTTGGGATGACCCCTACCTTTGGCGCACCTATAGTGATCAAGTCCTTAAGCGTTGTGTTCCTGATAGTGAGTTTCAGTCTGTACTTAGATTCTGCCACACTCTTGCTTGTGGGGTCCACTTTGGTCCCCAACAAACTGCTCGCAAGGTCCTTGATTCTGGTCTCTTTTGTCCAACACTTTTTCGGGATGCCCATGATTTTTTCAAATCTTATCCTCATTTTCAAAAAATGGGGAATGTATCTAAAAGAAATGAAATGCCACAATGACCATTGCTCTTTCATGACCTTTTTTATGTTTGGGGAATTGACTGTATGGGTCCATTTCCCAATTCCTTTGGCAACTTGTACATTATTCTAGCGGTCGATTATGTGTCAAAATGGGTAGAGGCCCGAGCCACAAGGGCAGACGATTCCAAAGTAGTTGTGGAATTTTTGAGAACTCAGATCTTTTGTAGGTTTAGATTACCTAGGTTCATCAATAGTGACCAGGGTTCTCATTTCTGCAACCAAACAATACAATCAATTTTGCGTCGGTATGGGTTCGGGCATTGAGTGTCTACTGAATATCACCCACAAACCAATGGTCAAGCTGAGGTTTCAAATAGAGAATTAAAATAGATTCTGAAAAAATGGTTCAACCCAATAGAAAAGATTGGAGTCTTCGACTTGATGATTCATTATGGGCCTACCGTACTGCTTTCAAAACTCCCATTAGAATGTCACCCTATCGGCTTGTGTTTGGAAAGAGTTGTCACCTCCCTATTGAGATTGAGCACTGAGCCTACTAGGCCATTAAAAAATGAAATTCTAACCTTTCTGGTGCAGTTTCTCAGAGGAAGTTACATATTCAAGAGTTGGATAAAATGAGAAGAGATGCATATGAGAACTCTAGTATTTATAAGGAGTGAACAAAGGCTGCACATGACCATCTCATCCTTCATAGTCAGTTCCACATTGGGTAGAAGGTCCTCCTCTGTAATGCAGGGATGAAGTTTCATCCAGGTAAGCTTCGTTCCCGTTGGTTTGGACCATACACTGTTACTAACATCTCTTTATTTGGTGTTTTCCAGGTTCAAAATGATGAAACCAAGAAAACCTTCACTGTCAATGGGAAGTAGATGAAGCACTTCCACAAATCCCTTCCAGAGTCCCCGATGGAGGAACTCCAAGTTCAAAAAGCAGTCTACGAATAACACCCAACAGGTTTTATCCTTCCTCACCACATTTTATTTTATTAATGTGAGGACACTGCACACTCTAGGTGTGGGGGGATGGGTATATTCTTGGGTTAGTTAGGAATTTTCATCATCTTTCTTCTTTTTCTCTTTTTATCTTGTTAAATAGTATTGTTACTTTCCCACCTTTCCCTCCCACTCACCTTTGTGCTAGAATATTACTCTTTTTTATTCCCACTTTATCATGGAAAATGATGCCCATTTAATCATGGAAGTTATTGAAAATTCATTTGGAATGTCTGGATTTCATGTTGTTTTAACATTCAAAAAAATCTGATGAAATATGCATTTCAGTAAGAATTCAATATTGTGGTGTGACTTTATTTTGAAATTTAGTTCTTTGTTAATGATATAAATGGTTGTATTATTTTGAAACCTTTAAGAAGAATTGTGCCCTTTTTTGTGAATAGTTTAAAGGAAAATTGTGTCACTTAATCTCTCTGCACATTTTTTTCACCCAACCATGATGTGTGAAAATTTATTACTTAATGTAAAATAAATATAAGTTAGGTTTATTTTTCTCTACTTTCAAAAATCAATTCTACATGCATTCCTTACTTTTTCGATCTATTTCATTATTGTACCAGATTGACCTATGCGTGCGTACATGTTATCCGACTGTTGTACAACCTCAAAAAAAATAATGGGTTTTATATTGGGCAGGTCAAAAACCACCCTTCCTCAACCTTCTATCTTGTTATAACTATTACAATTAGTGTCGTGAGGAGATCAAACAAAGGTTGGGGGAAGAGTGTGATATTTGTTCCACGTGAAACTTTTGAAAAAAATATAATAAATGAGGAGAGTGATGAAATGTACATCATATGGGGATATCTAGGACAGGAGCTTATGGTTTGGATTCTAGTAATTCTTAAGTGAGTGGGTCTTGATATTTTATTACAAAGGATGTGGGGAAAGTTCGCTGGAAAATATCTTGTAAGTGGACAATTATTGAAATAGCTTATATTTACTCAATAGAAAGTGGAAAGAATAGCATAAAATGGTTTTCACACACACACATGGAGAATTAGTGACATGATTAACTTTTGAATTATTTTCTTTTATTGTTATTATTCATCTCTTGTAATTTCATTTGGATACAATTTTTAAGACGTCTTTTTCAATGATCATTGAGAATAACTCTTTGGTGTGATTTTTGTTGTTATCGCATTTCTATCAGGAATTAAATTTTCATTGCATGTTAAATATTTATGAAGTTGGAAATATCTACATGCATAATTTTTGGAATTATGAATTTTCCCAGGAGTGAAAATTTTTAGGTGTGGGGGTGTGATCACACTACGATTCACTGTTTCGTTTTCACCCTTACATGACTGTGCTAAACTAGTTTTGTATTGAAAATTATAAAAATAATAACAAATTTCACTTCATGTTTGATTAAATTATTTTGTATTTATTAATTTTAAAAATATCAATGATACTTGTTTTGATAATTTCATTAAAGTTGGAGGTTATTTGGAGGGCCCATGTTGATGTCCAAGAAAAATGGGCCAAACTGCGCATGATCCATGCACACTAGTGGACTCAACCACATATTTCTACTAAAACATGAATCCAAATGGACTGAAATTTTGTGGTCTGGTCAAAAATTTAATGGGATACATTTTATATGAAGGAAATGAAGCCTCATTTGGCCTCTTCAATTCCCATCTGAACAAATTTGTCCAAATAATCAAATCTGCACAAAGTCAAATACAGTGTTCTGTATTTTATCAATATCTCGAGTTTTATTTGTCAAAATGGTACCAAACTTTCGGTGGAGACATTAAAGAGTTGGGGAAACATGTTTCTAGTTTTTTACAAAGTGATATTCGACTGTAAAGTGGTTGAAAACCATGGTCTAAGTGGTTTTACACAATCTGTGTGCCCCAAACCACCTTCCACTTTGCCTATAAAATGGAAGCTTGGGCTCCTCATTTGAAAGTTCTGCCAAGAGGAAAAGATCTTGTATTTTGGAGACCCAAAGGTATCCTCTCATCATACAAGAAGTTTTTGAGGCCCCTATCCTCATAGGGGGATCAAGGATGAAGGCGAAGTTCCACCCAAGCTTCCTCCTCCCTCCGATGTCGAGCTAAATGGTGGACAGTCATTTTAAGGGAGCTACACACAATTGGGAGGGAGTTCCAGTGGTTGTTATTCTACTAGTTTTGTGTAATTTTTGTGCTAAATATTTCACTTATTTCTTATATTGACATTATTCTCCTCCGATTTCATTTCTATTGTTAAAATTAAGTGAAACACTTTTTATTTCAACACTGATTGGGTTGAGATTTCAAGTGGGAATATTGGGTTGTTTCAATTGGAAAAGGAAAGAGTCTTATTTATCTCACACATACATAAGATTTCAGTATGCTTTGGTAGCCTTTCTTCTCTATGCTTAATACCCAAACCTTGAAAACCCGATTGTTGTGTCAAGGGGTGGTTCTTTGAGCATCATTTAAGAGGCAAGAGGGAAGTTGAGATCTTGACAACCCTCAACCAAAGGATTCCATTAAACCATGTGTATTTTTTAGAATGATTAACTCACCAAGATGTGTAGTGAACTTTAAATGATCTCCTTATCTCATAATTCTAAAACACCACTTTTATTTATCAACTATTAAACTCTTTAAATCAAGACATTTTCTTTAAATTATTTTAAAACCACCCCTCTTTTAGTACTTCTTATCAAAAACGCACACTCTAAACACACAGACTCTCCTTGAGAGATGACCTAGGGTTTTCCCTAGAATATAAATCAACCTTAAAATCATAATCAATTTGACATGTCACGACAGTGTGTTCATATTGCCCCATAGAGTTGGGAGTGATCCTCATCTATGTATCATATCTCTTCAGACTTCATCGGTGCTATCAGACTCAGGAGTGTGTTCTACTGGATGAGTGCTATGTGGAATTTTTCAAGCTAGAATCCTAGGCTAGTATACTATGGTTGTGACTTAACCTTTTGACCATGTATTTTTATTGAGTATATTTGGATATTCTTATTATATGTGTTGTAGATATATATTTTTATAGAGATGACTTTATTTCCTTTATTGTATGCTTTATGTTTTTAGGGTTTCCTACTGAGTATTATTATACTCACCCCTACATAGGATTTTCTTACACGTTTCGTGTCTTGTGCAGATGATCGACCCTTTGACAGAGTCCTTGACAGACCAGAACTATATGGTGCTTAGTGATACTGGACAGACTGAGGTGTGTTCTTATGGTGTTCAGACAACAGTCCCTTTACTTTTAGGTTGGAATTATGTTACATACTTTTTTGGTGGGATTTTATTTGGCCTTGTTTATTTTCCTTTACTTATTATCATACTATAGTTTTGGGATTTAGATGTATGCATGCATGGTTATTCAGTTGTTTTTACATTCCAACATTTGTATAGGCTTGGATATGTGTGTGGGGGGTACTTAGGATAAGGACTTACATGTCAGTGATATTCCTACTCAGTGCTAGTCGTCAGCCCCTCGCCTATTGGAGGTTAGCTTGAGGAGTTCCATCACAGGCTCCATCTGGATAGGTCGTGATAGAGTGGGATCAGAGTAGTCGGTTCTACCTTAGGACCAAGAGTCTGTGATATTAGTTTGAGGTAATAGTTTTAAGTGTTTTGAGTTCAGATTTCAGGATAGGGACTCCAGTGTTGGTGTGGCGGCTGACATATCCATACATTAGGACTCTGATCATCTACTTTTCGACTCGGTACATGAGAACACTGGTTATAGGGAAAATAATGGTATATGCATCATATATGAATGGGTTATGGTTTCATGTCCTTCTTGAGTCATCTCTCTAGATATACTCATTAATTGTGGTATATATTGTTTACGTTCGGGATGCCTATGTGATGTATACTAGCTAGGACTAAGCATCATGATCATGAGGATGATCTCCTCAGTGATGAGGCATCAATACAGGGACCAGTTCCCATGGTGTTACCTCTAGGTGATGCACCAGTTATATCGCCACCTGTAGAGCAGCACGAGGTACCCATAGTACTAGCAGATGAGGTGTACAGGCTGAGTGCGCTTCATGAGTTTCAGAAACAAATACCCCTTAAGTTTTGAGGTGAGCCTGACCCATAAGTGGATGAGGAATGGCTTGAGGCAGTGACCTAAGTTTTATGTCTGACCAGGACACCAGCAGAGAAGATAGTGGTCCTAGTGTCAAGCCTTCTTCACAGCTCAGCAGGGAGACGATGGGGTTTAGTTACCCAAACATACGATGAGGCGAATATATTGTGGTCAGAGTTTTAGTTCCTTTTCAGAGAGGAGTTCTCACCAGCTACACTAAAGGTTGTATGTATCTGTGATCTTCTCCAGCTCCAACGGGGTAGCATGATAGTAGTTGAGTATTCATTGAGGTTTACCAATCTTTTCAGGTACTCGATAGATATGGTTCATGACCAGTTCTTCAAGGCTCAGACCTTAGAGTGAGGTCTTCTTAGAGATATCTAATCTAGTGTTATCCCTCTATGCATTCCTACCCATGATGGGATGTTAGAGTGAGATTTGGTGGTTAAGAGTTTCTTGTCTAAGTAGATAAAACCATTGATTTCCAGTGGCGGGCATACATGAGAAGAAATCTCAGCAGAAGGGAGCTGGCATCAGTCTCAGGGTTCTGGACGTGTGAGACGTTTCAGGAGGAGGCCCTAGGATAGAGAATCTATGGTTCAGGGATCACAGGGTGAGGCTAGTCAACCTAGATAGAGGCGATGCTACTCATGTGATGGAAGAGGAAATCTTGCACTATATTTTCTGACTCACTGTATAGCTGACATGGAAACCATGGATGGGCCACCAAGGTAGAGGAAACAATAGGAGAAGACAAGTCCACATGGCAGAGAACATGGTAGAGGAGCTGGGAGAGCAGCAAGAGGTGGTAGACACTTTGACCTATTACCACCATCACCCCCAGGTGGTCCACTCCAGCCTCTGGGAGTTGGAGTATGGGGGCAGGGATAATTATAGGTGGTCTAAGCTTATGACCCAAAGGCTCTAGGAATGATTCAAGGTACGATTTTTGTTTTTTCTACCTTGTCTGCAGTACTTATAGACACAAGTTCAAGTCATTATTTTCTGGACACATATATTGTTCGAGACTTATAGATTTTAGTTTATCCCTTAACTCGACCCATGTTCTTGGAGACTCCTACTGGAGACGCTACAAGAAAAATTCCATTTAGCAGCGGTTATTTTTGCATATAGCGGCGGTTTAAACCGTCGCTACATGTTTTGGCGGCGGTTTATAGAAACCGCCGCTAAATTGGGCGTCGACAATCTATTAGCGGCGATTATTTCCATTTAGCGGCGGTTTAAGGGAAGCATCGCAGCTACCTCATTTCACGACAGTTTTACTGATTTTAGTGGCGGTTTTTATGAACCATGGATTTTATTTTATTAGCGGCGGTTATAACCGCTGCTAATAAAATAAAATCCATCGGCCGTAAAACCGCCGCTAAAGTCACGAGAACCACCGCGTAATGCACGTGGGTGATGCGACTCTGTAGTGGAGGTTTTAACCACCGCTAAACATAAAAAATACTTACGTTTAGCGGTGGTTAAAATTGTCGCTACTGTCTTACCTGTATACTTTTAGCGGTAGTTAAAACCACCACGAAAAGCTGACCAGAAAAAAAAATCTGCTTCCACTGCACTACTGCCCTGAAAAACAAATCAAACTAGAAATACCAATAGCCTAACAGATTAATTCACACAAAATTTAAAAAATAATGGAGACAACTAGTAAAAAATTTATGGTCGTGATGCTTGGAAAATATAGTGGAACATCATAAATGGATATGTGTAGTGAGGAGGAGTAAAAAACATGACCTGAATTGATAGTGAATTGGTAAAATACCACACAACACATTCTAAGGTTGATTTAAAATTAGTTTAGATTAGTGATTCATAGACATGGAATGCTCATTTAAAATTCCTAGAGCTCCAAATACAGGAATAGTTTTGAGTTAAAGGTCTCCAAGCTTTGACCAAAGTAGATAGGAAAGGGAGAAACTTATAATGATTCGGTGATAAGGTTGTGCCCTAGATTAAATATTTATATGTAACTACTTATATCATGATTATTGGAATCAATCCACATGTTTTTATGATTCACGGTGTCACAGGATACCAACGCCAGAAGGGTTTACCGTCTTGGATGATGATATTGAATAATTACATATTATAATATTAGGCATCAAGAATTTATAAGAGGTGAAATTATCTCTCTTTAAGAGACATATTAATTTTGTATGGGGTTAAATTATCTATCATTAATAGGTATATGTATTTTACACGGGGTAATGATATAGTTTAAATTCATCTTATTAGGATTTTAGAAGGTCTTTTGCTTATTTATACCAATTATTTACTTCCTCATATCAGTAAATGAGAGCATCTTGTCCCACTGATGTGTCAACATAAATGAAAGGAGATTATTGCTAAAAAGAGGTTCATGTGAGTGTTTTGGGGTAATGACGCCTTATGTAATGGATTATTATATGGTGAATCATTAGCCAGGCTCAATGATAGAAGATATATGCATCAATACTTATCCCATGGAAATGGGAATCAATCCACCCATAGTTCTAGAATGTTGTGGAAATAGATGTTTGATGAAACTCCAGGGATGAATAAACCCATGTGATGGATGTATGAGCATATTTTATTGTCATAATGCTTGAACTAGGGATCTCTTGATATAAATTGTTATAGTATAGATTGGTGAGGTGGGGGGGTCAAGAATTTTTTTGTGGTGAATAAAACCTGGGGTTATAGGATAAAATAGGCCCTTCAACCCATGATGAAATCCTGAATATGATTGCACATAGTGTAAGATCATACAACCAAGACCATGATGAAAAATTTAATGTCATGCCTTGAAGAAAATGATTTTTTTTCATCTCACATAATGTGATGCTTCTATGTTTTATATGAGGTAATGTTTTTGAACATATCATAATTATCGTAAGAGGAATCCAAATTTTATATAGTGTAAGACTTTTAGATCATCCAATACACATCGTACAATGAATCTCAGTTTTATATGGTTTAATACCATCTCCCATTAAGAGGAACCTAGGTTTTATATGGGGTATGACCACATTTTATCATTATGAACAGAATATGATAACCATTAACAACGCATGAAGATTCATTATCTATAAATTCTACCTCACCAAAGTGTCCACAACACTATCCCCTTGATCACTATGAAATGACCCAATTTGTTCAACACATCAATAATGGATTTAACTCCTAGTCATCCAAAATCTCGACTACCAATTCAAACACAGGCCTAAATGGAATGATGTATACCACACTTGATAAATAAAACCATAAAAGGAAACATCAGAAATCAATAAAATGCATAAAAGGAAACATGATAAATCAAGGAAATGTTAGGACATGAAAATGTTTGGTGGAAACTATGTGCCACACATGTTACATATACAAACCAATTGTTCCCATATTTGTTCAACACATCAACAATACAACTACTCACGATCTGATGATGCATATTCACCCTCTCCACCTCCATCTCCACTTTCTGATGTCACCTGTAAGAACATTATATTGAAAATTAAATATTGTTGCATATTTATATTAAAACTTAAAACCAATGAAAGTTTTCAAACTAAATGATTTTGATTTTTTGTGATTTACCTGCATACCAAAAGTCGATGCACTACCACCGGGGGCATATCTTCTCATCTGCTGATGTATATCAGTCATCGCTTTCTGTAAAGCGGATATCTGAACCCCCTGGTCTTGAACTGTAGTTCGTAGAGAAGAAATATCCCTATAAGAATCTTCAGGTATGGACTGACTATAACTAGGAGTAGATGCAGCTGGAATCCCTGGTGGCATGCCAAAGACCTCAGATAGTACGGGTCCATCCCGCGCACTCTACCAGGATGCTCCTTCCCAAGGACTTTAGCAACTAGGTCATCCTGGGAGACTGAGTAGGACTACCCAAGATTGACATCCCATAGTTCTTTAATTTTTACCTATAAATAAAATATCAATATATATTAACACAGTAAAAACTGATAATAAGTTATTATAATAAAAAATTGACTTCATACCCCAACTTCTTTGGCAGACTCATTAATAAAACTTCCATCTGATTTTTTGTGAACATCTAACCATAGTTCAGTTCAGGATGCTTCATGCCCTAAACTTTGTGACTACATTAATCAAAGATAAATCAAAAAATAAATATATTAAACAGATAATATTTTCTTATAAATATTTAAACTAATTAAAAGATTACCAATGTCGTTCGGCTTCTAGAAAATCTTTTTGAGCCCGCAGTGTGAGGGATGACTTGCTTATCCCGGTTTGATGCATTCTGTCTTGAGAGGTCCTGAAATAAATAAAATTCAATTTAACAGTAATGTATTCAATGTAATCTCCTCTTCACATACATTTATAAATGTAAAATGAGGATAATATAATAATATATATTTCAATACCATCCGCTTCTCATCACGATGTCTATCAACAAAAACTTTCCATTGTTCTTTCGGTACCCCACTGGGTAGCTTCTCATACATTTGTTGCATGGTCAATGAAGTATCATTGACATCACACCACAATATCCATTTGAAATATTTCCATTTCTTACCAATATTTTTCAATGTCTACTTTCATGCTATCACATCAGCAACTGTAAAGTGGAAGAACATCTGTATACAGAAATTCATTTTGAACATATTAGTAACATGACATTAAATTAAACCATAATGTAATAAAATTGCCTTTATTTGGGAATAAAAAACATAATTTTTCCAGCTTGGAGGCATATGTCTCCAATCATCATAAGAAATAGGAAGGGAAATGGGCTCTACTGTTAGCTGGCCTAGAATCTGGCCAAGTAACCCTACGGCGTCATCTGTAGGGACCCCATAAGAATCAAATGACATGACTATATTCTCTCCATTCATATTCCAAACATTTGAACTTTTTATGTTTTTCTCCACAGTTTCATTTTTTTCATCTTCAATGATCAAACAATTAGTATAAACAAAATGCAATAAATTTATTTAATTAAAATTTGTAGCTATGACAGTGACACTCCAGTATGCCCGTGATGAACTGGAAGGGGCGTGTCGTTGCCCCACTGCTGAGGCTCCTGAAGGGGGAGTCGACGAATCAGTATCTAATGGGACATCCACAGATGGTGTGAGAGATGGTGTAGGGGGAGATGGTGCGGGGGTGTAGGCAGCTGGTGCCTCAGATGTCGTGGGGAGGGAGCCAGATGGATCGTCATCTGTCACAGAACTAGATGAAATAGTGTACCACTTCCTCCTTGGAATTCCTGTCATTTAATCAAATAAAATTAAGTTCAGAATATATATTTCAAAAAAATTATGCAGAAAAAAAAATTAAAAATGATAATAGATGCCCAGTACTAACAGAAAAAATATATATAACAATGATAATGAATGAATGTAGAAATGAAATAAGTGGTTGATGAATGAATAAATAATTGTATATAAAATCATTTTCCCCTTCAATCATGTCGATTTCCTACTCCATTGCTTCATCCACTTCATTCATCCTTGCTAGACTAATATTTTCAATATCATGACGAACAAATAATTCTGCTTCCTGTTGTTGATTAAATTCAATTTCAGAGGTCAAATCTTCCACTTCATCACCCATATCATACAAATATCTTTGTATTATGTGAGCAACTACACTCCACCCTTCATCCACAACATCATTCACATAATATAACATTTTTGCTTACGATGCTAAGATATATGGATCATGCAGTTCACGATCACCAATATCTATCAAGCGAGAGAAGTTCACAGAAGTAAATTGCAAGGAATCTCTTTTAACACCTCTGATAATATCGACCCATTTTCATTTGAATAAAACAATAGAAAAATGTTTATGGTAGTTTAATTCAATAATATCATGTAGCTTTCCATAGTATCCCACTTCAACAAATGTAAATATACCACTATTCTGTGTTTTCAAACCCACTTCTCGATCAACTGTACGAAATCTAAATCCATTCACATTATAAGCGTCGAACTTTCTAACTTGTTTTATAGGACCTCTAGCAAGAAACTTAAAATCTTCTGACAAGTATGCTCGAGTATCAGTATTCATGATCTGAAAAAAGAAATATAATTTAATAGATTTACAAAATGTATGTGTCAAACTAATATTCGTATTTATTGCAATATTTATGAACTTACACATCGTGCAAACCATTCTACAAGATCTTTATTCACAAATTCCGTTATATCTTTCTCATTTCATGTTCGGACTCTCATTTGTATATTTTTTTGTATCCTCAAATCTTCAATAAATGGATCTGCAATTTCACTATTCAGCAGCACATATCTATGTGCCTGTAATAATTCCAATTTTGTTAGTGTCGCATTTGAGGTCCTCCCAACTGATCGGCCAATAGCAGGAAATATTTTTGATTTCTGATACATTTGAGATTGATTTGATGTGTTGTCAACATGTCCAACTTGATTAAATCTTGTCTCAATGTCATCCAAATATCTGGAAAAAAAGTTAAGACACTCCTCATCCAAATAGCCTTCAACAATAGAGCCTTCTGGTTGAGATTTATTTCTCACATATGCTTTAAAATGCCCAAGATATCTGTGAAATAAAATAATAATATTATGCATTTATTTAAATGCCAAAAATTGTTTACTTAACTGAAAAACATATAAATAAAATACTTCTCAATTGGATATATCCATCGATAATGAACGGGGCCACCTAATTTAGCTTCCTCAACCAAATTCATAGTTAAATGTATCATGATAGTAAAAAACGATGGAGGAAAGATCATCTTCATTGCACAAGGGGTCAATACAAACCTCTCTTAGAGGTTGTCAAGCTGAAATGGATGTAGAGATTTCTCACGTAATTTCCTGAAAAATGTGCAGAATTAGAGTACAACAACAGTAACTTTTTTAGGTAATAATGTACGCAATGCCAATGGTAGTAACTGTTGTAACAAAATATGTGAATTGTGACTTTTCAATCCATGTAACTTATGATTCTTCAAGTCAACACACCTCAAGATGTTACTCGAATACCCATCAGATACCTTCACATTCTTTAAAATTCAAAGGAATGTATATTTATCCCTATTTATCATTGCAAAAATGGTCAGAGCATACTTTTCATTCTCATCTGGCTAGAGATCACGTTTTATGTTCATTAATTGTAAGTCTTTGCGAGCATTGAGATGATCCTTCGACTTTCCATGCTCATTAAGTAATGTGAAAATCAAATTATCACAGACATTCTTCTTAATATGCATCACATCAATATTGTGTCGTAACAAATTAAATTCCCAATACAGAAGTTTGAAGAATATACTTTTTTTCTTCCATTATTGCATTCTAATTTCACTTGATGATGCACTTCAGACCCGTTTTCCGCTGTCATTCAAATGATGAACCTTCCCAAATTTTGTTTCAACATTTTCAAGTTGTGTCAATATTTCAGAACCAGTTAACAACTTTAGAGGTGGTCTATGATCAATGGAACCATTAAATTTTGATCTGTTCAACCGAAATCTATGAGATGCATCGAGAAATCTTCGATGGCACAAGAAGCACCATTTTATACTGTGAGGTAGCCGTTTGGGCTCAAAATCAAAGTTACAAATGGGACAAGCCAAACCCATGTAAGTGTTCCAACCATATAAATTCTCAAGCCCGGGGAAGTCACTAATGGTCCACATTAAAGCAGCATGCATTTTGAACATTGTTTTAGAAGAAGCATCAAATATCTCAACATCGTTGCTCCATAGCTCCTGCAATCCATCAATCAAAGGCTGAAAGTATACATCAATATCATTTCTAGGTATTTTTTTCTAGGAATAATCATCGAAATGATAAAAGATGTTTGTTTCATACACATCCACGGAGGCAGATTATAAGGGATCAAAACAACTGGCCAAATGCTATAACTAGTACTCAAAGTCCCAAATGGGTTGAATCCATCAGCAGCCAATCCCAATCGAACATTCCTAGGATCAGCTGAAAAATCTAGATGTAATGAATCAAATGTCTTCCATGATTGGGAATCTCATGGATGTATCATTAACCCATCATTATTATTATCTACAAAATGTCACTTCATGTGTTGGCGGTTTTCGATGACATGAATAATCTTTACAATCGAGGCTTCAAAGGAAAGTAACGCAAAACCTTTGCAGGTGTGTTCCTTTTCTTCTTCTCCATAAAATTATGTTCATTTAGACTTCCAACATCACTCTTTGACTGCCATATAGAAGAAGAACATTTCTTGCAATTCTGTCTACTTGAATCCTCTCCCCAATAAAGCATATAATCATTGGTATATGCATGTATTTTTGTATAATTTAGACCAAGCTTGTTAACAACTTTTTTCATATCATAAAAAGATTCTGATATTTTTGCTTCAGGAAATGCATCATGAATCAATTCCAATATCATGGACATTGCCTTATTTGTAATTCCACATAGACATTTTATATGGTATAACTTCAGCAGAAATGAAAGCTTTGAATATTTCAAACACCCACTATACAACTCTTGATTTACATCATCAACTAAATCATGAAACACATTTTCCTCAGTAAAATTTTCTCTTACATTTGGCTCCACAGAATCAAGAGGAGGATCCAATGATATGTTACAATCTTTATCTACTTGTGTTACAGTCCCAAAAACATCACTTTTCATGTTGCAATTTGTAGCACCCTATTATGGTTGTTCTGATATGTTTTGATGCTGATAGTGGTGTCTTGTAGTGACGAATGCATCATTTATGAGGTTTTGAATTTCATTTTCCATTGTCAACGAACTTGGGACCTCATTCTGTGGATTAACATCAGTGCTCAATCTTTCTATAATGTTCGATTCTTCATGCCAAATCTAACACAAATATTGATCAGGGAATTGCTTTAGTATTAAATGTTCATAAACTTTATCTCTCTTCAACCATGCTCTAAATTTACATTCAGGACATGAACATCTTATTCTCCCTTCAACAGATCGATTAGAAATTTCAAAATCTAAAAACTCATTCAAACCCTTAACATACTGAGGTGTGTTCCTCGGTAGTGTGATCCAGCTTTTATCCATATATATCACAATGTGCCTACACAATAATAAAAAAAATTAAAACACATGGTTACTACTAAATAGAGAAAGAGATTCATATATACGATAGTGTAAGATTACAGAAATGTAATATAATAAAGATGATCCCCTGAGTTAGATATGAACCCTCTAGTGTTTGGGATAGGGGAAGTTTCTTTAGTAAATAGAAACAGTGTGCTAACAACGTGGTATCTACTTTACCATGAAAACCACAGCACATTGTTAATTTGGAATAACTACGTGGATATAAAAATCGTTCATAAGGTATGAGAAAACATATGAAATATAGTCCATTTATCCAAATGGTTTTCATGGAAATGAATGGTTAAGAAAATCTGCTGAAATAATAAAAATCGTCAATAAAACCAACAATGATGGATGGTAGTTTTGAGGCATGATAAGTGGTGGTGTTCATGGAAATACGTGATGAAATAACTTGAGAGATTAGGTTTTGAGGTTCTACAAACCTTGTGTGGATTGAATTCCTGGACCTCTCTAGGCTATTTGAAGAATAGTTAATGTGTTTGGGCTTGGTGTTTGGAGTTTCATAGTAGAATCGTGTTGGGAATTTGGAGATGAAATGTGGGGTGTTGGTACTATCCTCCAGGACAACATAATAAGATAATTAGAATCACATAGGTGGAAATAGATCCCAGAAGGAATTATCTCTAAACATTATATTCGGGAACTTGGAAGAATTATATTCATCCAAACCACTATAATAAGTTAGAATGAATTCAATACCATTCTGCAAAGTAAATTAAATGATAGTACGAAAGAAAACTTCAGTTTTATGTTGTTTGGATTGAAATTCTGGCTTCTAAGGGAGAAACACTACAACATTCCATTTTACTGAAAAGAAAAGATTACAACTTGTGAGTAACAATATACAAATTCTAGCCTCATAATCCACTGTATCAGGGACACTTTTTAGTAGAATCTATGTTGGGATGTTACATTGAGAATACATAAATATTTCATCAATATAAAATTAGTAAAAAAAATCATGTCCCTAAGGTGTTATGTATAGTAGCTTTATATATCCATCCTGGTTTAGCATCTAACCATTCTCCAAACTCAGCCTTCCACATAGATTCAAGGCCATTCCCAACAACCATAAGAAGGTTACTAGTACCTAGGAATCATAGAACATACATTGGTAATGATTTTTACCTCGTGAAATGATATTTATAACAAAAAAAACAAACCTTACTATAAGATATAAGAATAAATAAACATCTGATAAAAAATATACAATAGTTATATACATGATTCTATATATAAATAGAAAAATATAAAATATATGCATAAAACACAACAGGTCATGTGACCAATATGAATCCCAAAGTTAAAGAAAATCTCTACTGTTATTGAGAATCATTAAATGACCCAATGTCACCATCTAAAGTCCACATAACCCATCAAAGATCAAAATGAATTAATTAGACTCAAATGAACATGGACCTATAAAATATGCATGAGCTAAACAGCCCAGTTGGTTATCACTTTCAGAATCTATGCATGTCAAATTCAATTCAATTCCACAAAATTATATATTTAAATACAATAAAGAAATACTCATTTTACATAATCCTCTATAGAAATTATCAAGAAAAATATCAATAGTTTTAAAACATGCATTATTAATTATCATTAAATGAAAAAAGTCACTTGTAAATCACTTTTCCAAGGCTAAAGTGCCTTTTTACCAAAAAAAAACCATTTCATAGAACCACATAAAAACCTTATACAAAAGAAATCCTCTAAAAATAATCATTTTAAAATAACAAAGATGTTTCAAATTTTGAAATGGTTTTCAGAACATCTTTTTAAAATAGATTTACATGTAAAACAAGGAGAAATGGCCTAAGAAACATTTCTAAATCCCATTAACACTGGGGTTTCAAAATATAACAGTTTCAAATTTCTTATAAAAAACACTCAAATAACCATTATAATATAATTTTTAACATTTCAATAGAACTGATTTCAAAATTATTTTAGAGAATATTGAAGGCACATTTATATCAAACCATTACCACTATGAGAAAAATATTTTAACTGTCCTTTTTCAAATACTAAAAAAATATAAATGAAATGGGTAAGGTACACATGTTGTAACTACTAAATGAAGGTCATGAGGAAAAGAAATAGACCAAAAATACATTGGTGACATAAATTAATTTGTGAAGAAAATAACATAGTTTAAAAAAATGGGAATCCCAAAAAAATGATCCTAAAAAGAATCCTAAGGTCATGGGTATTGACCTATGGATCAAGTAATAATGACTTGAGCTAGTGACAATGAACATTTCCTGAAACTACTGAACCTTTTATTGTTCTTGGTAGTCTTGTTAAACTATCCAAAAATAAATGACCTTATCACTCCATCACTATCACATGAAAAAAACAATACCTCTAACTTAAAGGCATATTATCACTTTTGGTATATCCATCATTATTTATCCATACAATACTACCTATTCAACCCACTACATATACTAGAGTTTTCCAATACACAAGACATCTTAAATAATCTGAGGAATCCTATGAAATGTAAAATGGTGGTGTGAAAAAATGAACCATTACATGAATTAAATATAAAACATTTTAAAAAAACTCACGAATCACCTCCTTATAAACTCAAAAGATCAATCTCAAACACATCAAAGAATAGAAAATATATAAAGACGAATCAATATAAGAAATACTCTCAAGGTATTACATTCTAGATAAGAACAAAAATAATAACATGGGGCTAAATTGGGTCTCACAACTTTCCATTGAAACTCATTTTTTTGTAAAGTGATAAACACGTATTATTTTCCAAAATAGAATTGAAACATCCCTTAAACCATCCTTTGAAATCATGTATGGATATAAAATGATTTCAAAATTCATAAACAAGTCTTAACATAGAATTCAAAACTTAGGGTTCGTATAGGACGTCGGGGTCGCAGGGGGTCGGGGGAAGCAGGGTCACTGGGGTCGTGGGGTCGTCGGGGTCATGGGAGGCCGGCGTCGCCGGGGTCGTCGGGTCGTCGGGGTCGCGGGGGGCTGGGGTCACGGGGGAAGCAGGGGGCCAGGGGAAGCGGGGTCGTGGGGTGATAAGGGGTCAGGGTGGTGGGGAAGGGTCAGCAATGTAAAAAAAATGTTTCGCGACGGTTTATTATAAACCACAGCGAAACCATTTTTAAAAAGGGTTTAGCGGCGGTTCCCAAAACCGCCACTAAAGGAAATTTATTTTGTAGTGAAATGATTCAATGATCAAGAACTGGTGTTGAAAGTATGACTTGACTCTTGTAGATGAGAGTTTCGATTGGAATCTCTTTGTAGCAGCATCGAGGCCTTATGATGTCATCCTTGGTATGAACTAGTTATCCACAGTTCATCCCCAGATTGACTATTTTAGGCGAAGGGTGTGGTGTGTCCGCAATATTGGAACCAAATTCTCCTTTTTAGATGAAAATAAAACTCAAGCAGTGTAGGATAAGGGTGCAACTGATTACTCATAAATTGGCTAGTCTGACCCTTGGTGCAGTGGATTTTTTGAGTTTCCAGTTTCCTGCAGTGGTGGAAGAGTATGAGAACATCTTTCTTGAGGATTTTTTGGGTTTACCTCCCCACCGAGATATAGACATATGCATTGATCTACACCCTAGGATGACACCAATATCTGCTCTAGCATATCGGATGACTCCCACAGAGCTTTTCAAGTTTAGGGTGTAGTTAGAGGACTTATAGAGGAAGGGATTTATTAGACCCAGTGTTTCACCCTGGGCAGCCCTAGTTTTGTTTGACAAGAAGTAAGATGGAGCTTGAGGTTGTCTTTTTACTATCGACACTTGAACCAAGTGACCATGAAGAATAATTATCCATTACCAAGGATCGATGACCTCTTTGATCAGTTGATATGGGAACGATGGTTCTCGAAGATTGACCCTGGGTCAGGTTATCACCAGTTGCAAGTGAGAGATGCGGATACACCAAAGACAATATTAATACATTGCTACAGTCACTATGAGTACTTGGTTATTCCCTTTGTCCTAATGAATTCCCCAATAGTGTTCATAAGACTCATAAACCAGATATTTTGATCTTTCTTATACCAGTTCGTGGTAGTATTCATCAATGATATCCTTGTGTAATCAGCGTCTAAAGAGGAGAACATGAGACACTTAGGGATGGTTCTGGATGTACTCCGAGAGCACCAACTTTATGGAAATATATTAAAGTGTTAGTTCTGGATCTGGGTGATCTATTTTCCAGGACATGTTATCTCAAAAAATGGAGTGGCAGTGGACTCGGGCAAGGTTGAGGCAGTATTATCTTGGGAGCCACCCAAGAGGGCGAAGGAGGTGCAGAGGTTCCTTGGGTTAGTAGGATATTACCAAAGATTATACCTGAATTCTCCAGGATATCATCACCCATTACATCTTTGACTCGAAAGTGGCATCCTTTCATGTGGACAGAGAGGTGCCAATAGACTTTTCAATGGTTGAGGTAGAGTTTGACGAGCACTCCCATATTGAGATTATCATAAGAGGGTTTTGATTACATATTGTTCTACGATGCATTAGGAACCGAGATTGGTTGTGTTCTGATGTAGAGGTAGGCAATGATTGTCTATGGTTCACGTCAGTTGAGACCACGTGAGAAGAACTACGTGACCCGCGATCTTGAGTTAGTAGCAGTAGTCTCTGCACTAAAGATGTGGAGACACTACCTGACGGGTGAGTAGTTTATCATCCGTTCTGATCACAAGAGCCTCAAGTATATCTTCTCTCATAAGGATCTTAACTTTAGATAGAGGCAGTGTATAGAGTTTCTCTAGGATTATGACTTTAAAATTATTTATACTTTTGGGAAGAGGAATGTGGTAGCAGATGCTCTTAGCAGGAGATTTTTTTTGCAATTGTTGAACGAGGCGTCAGAGCAGTTGGCCTCATTATAGTTATCCTTTATGAATGAAGATGGAGCAACTTACCTCCAACCGATGGTTGTTACCCCTCCACTTTTTCATCGATTCAGGGGGCATAGCTTGGGGATGTCGACTGTGAAACCCCATGTACTCAAATATCCACTAGACATGATCCTAATGAATTTTCAAAAGGTGGGTATCATGTCATTATTCTCAGTGGACACATGATGGTACCGGTAATTTTGTGGGAGGAGGTATTGATAGAGTTTAATACATCACCTTTGGCGGTACATCTGGGTGTGGAAAAGATGTATCAAGACCTCTGACGTCAGTTTTGGTGGCTAGGGATGAAGAAGGGAGTTGTAAAGTTTGTCTCTCGATGCCTTACTTGTCATCAAGAGAAGACTGATCACCAATTTCCAACGGGTTTAACTCAACCCCTTGAGGTGATAGAGTGAAAGTGAGATGAGATATTTATAGACTTCGTGATGGGATTACCACGTACATCTAAGGGACATGATTCCCTCTAGGTGATTAAAGACTGACTCACCAAGTCAGCCCACTTCTTAGCAATTCAGAAGTAGAGTTCAGTAAAGAGCTTGGGATGCCTCTACGTTCAGGTGATAGTCTGAATCCATGGAATTCAATCGATGATCATTTCTAACCATGATTCTCGCTTCACATCCTGGATGTAGAAGGGATTACAGGAGGAATTTGGGACTCAGTTACACTTAAGCATAGCATTTCAGCCCCAAACTAATGCCCAAACTGAGCAGACCATTTAGATTTTAGAGGACATGCTACGAGCTTACATGTTAGACTTTGTCTATAGTTGGAAATATCACCCACCACTAGTGGAGTTTTCATATAGCAACAACTACCATTCCACTATTAGTATGACACCATTTGAGGCTTTGTGCAGGTGACCCTGTAGGTGTAGGTTCCAGGCGCAGTAGAAGCGCGTGGGTGAATGTGCCCACTTGGATTTCTGTCATTAGCAATGATTAATCCGAGATCAATACTATGATAAATGCTAGTCTCCACAGATCGAATCATTGAAATAGACAAAAAAGAAGGATGGTCCTGGAACCACAAACGAGGATCGTCACAAGTTGATTATAATTAATTTAATTAATTGACAAGAAGTACCTTTTATGGTGTTCTTTCTTCTTTGATATTTTTTATCATGTTCTGATGTGATTCGTCATTGCGTCACAAAAGCCAAGTGTATACTTCCTCTAGTGGTGATTCACATGTGCACCATGTATCTCTAGACGTCGCCAAAGGAATCTCCGGGTGCTAGCGTGGAGAAGCCTTTGCTTGCATTGTCCGCCTTAGATCGCCTTGATCTGATGGAGGTGGATCTCTCTCGGTCTTGAGAGCGTTCTTGGAGGACAGAGTTCTTTCGGTCTTGAGAGAATTCTCCAGAATTGTTGTGCACAATGATTCTCATAGGAAAGGAGTTGGGGTTGTGAGGATATTTATAATCGGGTTTAAGGTTGTAAAGTTATGACAATAAATAAACGCGTTACGCATTTTATTTATTTTATTAACTCTTTTGAAATCCTCATGTCAAGTCATTAATTCCTTGACATGTGCCCACACTGATTATAATAAATATCATTTAATAAAATGATATTATTTCCTCAAAATCCCGCCTAGAAAAACTACACGGCGTGTACTTGTTTTTCATTGAAAATTACACGGCATGTACATTCAATGTACACGGTGTGTATATCTTATTTTTATTTATTCATTTCCTTTCAAAAATAAAACTACACGGCGTGTACATTCAATAATGCACGGTGTGTACTTGTTTTCAAAATAAAAACTACACGGCGTGTAATCATTAATACACGACATGTGCTTGTCTTCCTCCAACATTAAAATGGTTTAGGATTCCTTGAATAATTATTAAACCATGTATAGGAATAATATTTATTCTACTTAAGATACTTGAATACACTTGGTGTGTGACCCTCTAGGCCTCTTTCTCATTGGCATTAGGCGGGCTTGCCTAAAGTTCGAGATTATTGTCTAGCAATGGGTCAAGACACCCAAGAGAAAGAAGTTGACGCCACATTGACGTGTCACCTCATACGAACGCTTACTATGTAATTTAATCCCATTGTCTCAATATCTCATTAAGCAGGTTTCATGGAAGTGTCGTAAACTTATATGCTTGATCTGTCATCCTTTGACTACCTGAAATAAACTCGTCGTTTCACCATGGCCATGAGATTTCATGTGACTGTTCTATTTCAATCAAAGGGACGAGATATCAACTTCCATAAATGGAAGGGACAAATCCTTCCTCGACTTATCCATTAACAACATGTCATTTGTGACGCACCCAACATACCCTACTTCCTACCAACTGTCTTTGTGATGGTTTTTGTCAGCAAATCTAAGTGTGAAATTCATAACATGAGTTAATGATAATATTCTAGTCTAAGGACCATTACACACGCTCGTAGATAGTAATGTCTGATGACACCAAAACATGCGGAAAACTACTGACAAGTCTGTTCTTATAATCTCCTATCTTGGAGATTACCAAGTGCGAACTCCATGAGAGAGAGTCTCATCTTCTTACGAGTACTGGCACATGATGGTCTCTATACTATGTTTCCTATCATAGTATGTCATCCAACCATATAACTTTATTTAAGAATATTGTTATAGCATTTCAAGGTTCTCTTCATAACGGGGATCTGCCATGACCTTATCAATGCAAAAAATATTTCAGGACATTATTATATTATAGTCATGCAGAACAATGAACAATATATAATAAGTGTACATTCATGTAATCAAAGTACAAAACAGTTGGTTCTCAAGACACCAACCCTTAAAAACTCCCACTTGGACTAGAGCCAATTGCCTACAACTTTTAGTCTGCTAGACCTCACATGATGATCATGTTTATGCTGAGTTAAGTCTTTAGTCAAGGTGTCTGCCACATTGTCTTCCATGGAAATATTGCTCACTGCAACTTCACCTCTCTGAGAAAAATCCCTATGATACTTCTGAAGTATGTGATTTGTCCACTGATGTTACCTTGACTCTTTTGCAAGTGTCACCGCTGTAATATTATCACAATATATTGTGATAGGATCTTTAATGCTAGGTACTACATCAAGCTCTTGGACGAAGCTTCGCATCCAAACTGCTTCTTTAGCTACCTCAGAAGTTGCGATATACTTGGACTCTACTATAGAATCTACGACCAAACTTTGTTTTGAGCTCTTCCAACTCACTACACCTCTATTCAAACTGAATATGTATCCATTCTGTGACTTCATGTCATCTTGATCAGTCTAGAAACTAGCATCTACATGTCCTGTGATGACTAGTTCTGCATCTCCTCCATAAACCAGGAACATATCCTTAGTACGCCTCAGATACTTAAGGATAGTCTTGACTGCAATCCAATGGCAGTCTCCTAGATCATCTTGATATTTGCCTACCACACTTAATGTGTAATCAACATCTAGCCTTGTACATAGCATAACATACATGATTGACCCAATCACGGATGTTTAAGGGATCCTTGCCATTTTCTCTCTTTCCTCATGTGTCTGAGGACACATTTTCTTGGAAAGATGAATGTCATGTGACACTGGAAACAATCCCCTCTTGGACTATTCCATGCTGAATCTCTTCAGTATCTTGTCAATGTATGTACTTTGACTCAGGCCTAACATTCTCTTGGATCTGTCACGATGGATCTTGATCCCAAGAATATATTTTGCCTCGCCCAATTCTTTCATAGAGAAGCATTTATCCAACCATGCCTTAACTGACTGTAAGACAGGTACTTCGTTTCCAATTAGTAATATGTCATCAACATATACTATTAGGAAAACACATGCACTTCCACTAAACCTTTTGTAGACACAAGGCTCACATTCGTTCTTAACAAAGCCAAATTCTGTTACAGCTTCATCAAAATGAATGTTCCATGACCTTGATGCTTGCTTTAATCCATAAATGGATTTCTGTAACTTGCATACCTTGTTGGCATCCTTTAGAGTCACAAACCCTTCAGGTTGTGTCATGTAGACATCTTTCTGGAGGTTCCCATTAAGGAATGTTGTTTTGACATCCATTTTCCAAATTTCATAGTCATGGTAAGAGGCAGTGGCCAATAGGATTCTGATGGATTTTAGCATCGCAACCGATGAAAAGGTTTCATCATAGTCAATTCCTTGACGTTGTCTAAAACCTTTTGCAACCAGTCGTGCCTTATAGGTGCTGACTTTCCCCTCCATGTCCAGTTTCTTCTTGAATACCCATTTATTACCAACAGGCTTTACATAAACTGGAGGATCTATCAAAATCCAGACTTGGTTTTGGTACATAGAATCCATTTCAGGATTCATGGATTATTTCCACTTGGCAGCATTTGTGCCTTCAAATACTTCCTTGTAGGTAAGAGGATCATCATTGTCAACCAATAATGAGTCACCGTCCTCAGTGACAAGAAAACCATATCGTTCTAGTTCTCTCACCTCTCTCGTGCTCTTACGCAGTTCTTGTGTCTCTGGAATAGATTGTTCTTCCACAGGGCTTTGTGGAATCTGTTCTTGTACCAACTCCTGTGTATATTGAGCCTCGACTTCATCGAAGTCTATCTCTCTCCCACTATCTATTTTGGAGATGTGTTCCCTCTCAAGAAATATAGCATGTCTTCCCACTGTAACTTTTTTATCTGAGGGGTTGTATAGGTAATATCCCCTTTTTTCCTTGGTATATCCTATAAAGATACACTTTCTACCTTAGGGTACAATTTTGTTACCTAAAGAGGCCTTAAAAAATGCTTCGCTACCCCACACATGTAAATTCGATAACATGGCTTTGCGTCCACTCCAGAACTCGTATGGAAAACCATTTATCGATTTAGTTGGTACTTGGTTTTTTATGTGTGTTGTTGTTTGTAATGCATATCCCCAAAAGGATAATGGAAGACTCGCATGACTCATCATTGATCTCACCATGTTCAATAGGGTGCGGTTCCTTCTTTCACTTACGTCGTTCCACTGAGGCATGTAAGGAGGAGTGAGTTGAGATAGAATCACAAACTCTCGTAAGAAATCAATGAAGTCCTGATTAAGATATTCTCCTCCTCTGTTTGAGTGGAGTTTTTTAATCTTCTTACCAATCTGGTTCTCTACTTCATTATTGTATTCTTTGAACTGATCAAAAGAATTTGACTTATACCTCATTAAGTAAATATATCCATATCTACTAAAATTATCAGTAAAAGTTATGAAGTACAAGAACCCACCCCTTACTTCAACTAGAAATGGTCCACACACATCTGTGTGAACTAATTATAGAATCTCTTTATCCCTTTCACCTTTCCCACTAAATGGGGCTTTGGTCATTTTGCCTTGTAGACATGCATGACATACACCAAGTGGTTTTAGTTCGAAAGAATCTAAATACCCATCTTGATGTAATTTTGTCAAACATTTCTCATTGACATGACCTAGCCGGTGATGCCAAAGTTGGGTGTGGTATGGGTCATGTAAATTAACTTTGTCATTGATTTCCATTACTTGGTTTGTGTAGTCTAACACATAAAGGTCATTATATAAATGCGCCCTACCAAAACAAATGTTATCTTTATAAAATTAGCAACATTCATTTCCAAACTTGAAGATGAATCCATCGGTATCTAATCTGGATACTAAAATAATGTTTTTAGTAACAGAAGGCACATAATAAAAACCCTTTAACACCAAGATCATTCCAGTTGGCAATGTGAGGTGGTAGTCCCTGACAGCTACAACAGCAAGTCTGGCTCCGTTGGCTGCTCATAGATCTACCTCCCCTCAATCAATCTTTCTAAATCTACTTGGTTCCTGTATTTGGATACATATGTGAGCACCACAAGATGTATCTAATACCCAATTTGTAGAAATAGATAGATTGCATTCGATAACAAATGCACTTGAAGATTCCCCTTGCTCCCTTGGATGGGTATAGTTTTTCTTCCAGTGGCCCTTCTTGCCACATGCGAAACAAACAACCTCTTGTTCTCTTACCTCCCCTTTGATCTTCCTTTTCTTGGAAGGCCTTGAAGAAGCTTTGGGCTTAAAGCTCTTCGTCTTCCCTTTACTTTTATTCACGATAAGGACAAAAGTATTTTCACACTTCATATCATTATCCACTTGGCGAATGAGGATAAAGAGATCAGATAGAGACTTCTCAATGTTATTCATGTTGAAATTTACAACAAAGTTAGAGAAGCTCTGGGGAAGTGATGCAATAATGAGATCGGTACCCAGTTCTTCAAGGAGTTTAAACCCTAGAACCTCGAAGCACTCAATGTAGCCAATGATCTTGACTAAATGAGGCCCAGCTGGGGCACCCTCTCCAAGATTGCTCTGGAATAGAGCCTTGGAGATCTCAAACATTTCCTATCTTGCTCTCTCCTGGTATAGACCACAAAGGTGCTCGAGCATGCTATAGACATCCATGTCTTCATGAGACTTCATGAGCTCACTAGACATTGATGATATCATCAAACATTGAACGTCGAGTGAATCGTTCAAATGTTGATCATAGACTAGAAAATCTTTATCACTTTCCCCTTGGGCGGGTGAATCAGGAAGTGAGGACTCCAGCACGTAAAACTTTTGTTCATGGCATAGGATAACCCGAATGTGCATAAACCATTCCTGAAAGTTATTGTCGGTGAGGATATTTTCTTTATCCAGAATTGATCGCAGAGAAAACGTGGTTGACGAGTTTGTCATATTGATTCTACAGATTAAAAGAGCAGATTTATCAGTACCTTTTGATTACATTTTGTGAAAAATAATAAATGAATGTATTAATTATCCCATTATTTTATCAAGTCCCAATGGCCCCCACCATTAAACTCAGAATGTCTGGTTGCTTTGACATTCTAGTGGAAAGGATCCATATTCCTCTTCTCATAACCCCAACAAGGGTTGGTCAAGCTATTTGAAGGTATTTAGGTAGGTAGGTCTTTGCCAACTGTGAGCTTACAGTTCCTTGATCTATTGAGTGGACTCCCCAATCCTAAAATCCTGACTTGGATTTCCTCAACACTTGCCTCCATTTTACAACAAGTCTAGTAAGGGATACTCCTCTTGATGTAAAATGTTTAAGTCAACCCGAAACTTTCATAAGAGCTTCCTTTATAAAAGTAAGTGTCCCAACAAAGGTTGGTCAAACACATAGTTTTATTGAGTCTTGCCCTTAATCAAGTAACGGAAGGCTTGGTCTGACTTAATATGGTACTTGAGGGATTTTATTCTTTATTCATAGTTTTGCGTTATCACGTGCTTGTTAATATTAAGTGATGCTTTCTTAAGTGATTAACCATGTTCCGATAATGTTTACACATAGTCTGGTTTTTATTTTATTCCATTTTTTCATGCTTGTTTATTTCATTAATTATGTGATCACGACAACACATACATAATAAATAAACCATGCAATCAGACATAAATAAAATAAGATGGCATGATCATGAGCTTCTATTGGTTAGCTTATCTAGAGGTTTTGATAAGATAACCCTGACCTAGGGAAAAACACCTTAAGCCTAATGGTTCGTGTTTTGCAGCTCCCACCTGTCCACCTTTGGATCTTCTTGGGTTGGTTTCGCCTCAACTTTGGGTTTTGAACCGTCTCCTCTGACTTGGGAGATCCTCCATTACATGGGGTTTACATTAAAGAAACCATGGGTACGCAGGCCCTACATATTATTGGAAGAAGGTTCGCAGGCCAACGAATTTAAATTAAATAAATTTAAATGAAACCATACACACACAAAGGGTCTTTGGTCTAGCTCATGATCATCCATAGCATGCAACAACATTAATGCATATTTAGAATTCAAATTCTTTTAATCTTTCTTTCATTTAAGATAAGTCGCACTTGAATTCAATTAATTATGATCTTATAATTAATTAATTCTTTATCTTAAATTACTTTATAAATTTCCTTGAGATTCTTCTCATACATATTCCACTACTAGAAAAACAGGTATTTGCGACGGAGCATTTGCGACGGGATCCCGTCGCAAATGGCTTTTTGCGACGGGGTCCCGTCGCAAATAGCCCGTTGCTGAAAACGGCATCGCAACAACACTTATTTGCGACGGGCCCGTCGCTAAAGCCTTTTTTTGCGACGGTCATTCTCCCCGCCGCAAATAGTATTCCGTATTTTTGTAAAAAACTTTTAAAATAGTTTTTGCGACGGCACCGTCGCAAAAACTATTTTTTAAAAAAAATAAAAAACTATTAATAATACTAGTATTTGCGACGGGCATAGTATCTCGTCGTAAATACTATTTTTTTTTAAAAAAAAAAACTATTAATAATACTAGTATTTGCGACGGGTATAGTATCCCGTCGCAAATACTATAAAAAAAATAAAAAAAATAAATTATTAATAAATTATTTTAATTAATATAATAATAGAATTATAATTCACAAATAAAAAAAATTAATTATTTTAATTAATATAATAATAATAGAATTATAATTCAAAAATAAAAAATAATAGAATATTAATAAATGATTTAATTAATATAATAATATTAGAATTATAATTCATAAATAAAAAAAAATATTAATAAGTTATTTTAATTAATATAAAAATAATAGAATTATTTTACATTCAAATATTAAAATAATTCAAGTATTACAAAAAATATAATTAAATTATAATATTATAAAATTTTAATATATATATATATTTTAATATTATAAAATATAAATAATTTTATTATTTATATTAATATTGTTATTTAAAAATATAATATTATTAATATTTTATAATGAAACAAAAACTAAGAATAGAAAAAAAAAATTGATTTCCCAAATTTTATAACATAAATACAAACTCTAATCTGGAGGAGGGGGGGAGGTGGGGGATCTGCAGATGGTGGTGGAGGAAACTCCATCCCTAAAGCATGAGTGAGTCGGCGCATGTACTCCATCTGCTCCTGATGCTGCTGCTGCCACCGACTCGTCTGCTCCTCGTACAACTGCTGCTGGCGTCGACGCTCCTCCTCATGCTGCTGACGCATCTGCTCCTGCTCCTGTCGGAGACTCTCTATCTGTGCAATCTGAGATCGCAACTGATCCTCATACTGTGTAGTAGAAGAAGATGCACGAGCTCCTCTCGAGCTGGACGCCGACATCGCAGCACTGCCATAATAATCTCCGGGAGTCAGTCGAGAGCCGATACCAACTACTCGGCCCTTCTCAAAGGCATACTGGGTGGCCTGCATCCATGCCGCCTCATCAAACTGACGGGCAGTGGTCTGATCTGATGACTCGGCCTGACTCTCAGGCCGGGCATGTGACGTTGCGGCCTCATATGACTCCTATAGTTGCAATTTAAAATTAAAATTGTGAATATATTATATGCAGTTAATTTTTAAACTTGAAAACAAATAATACTGACCACGATGTGATGCTGACTATCACCTCTAAGCTCCCCAGTAGCAGGATCACTATACATCCTCTGATATACGTCGTACTCTGTAATATCGGGGTGCTCGACAGCCTATAAGAATAAAAAATAAACTGTTAATATTTATAGTTATATAAAATATTTATAAATAATGTATGTACCAGATGCTGTCTATGAGTACTGAAAGAACGACTCCCAACTCTATGAGTCACCTCCTATCTCCCCCGATTCTGCCTCCCCACCGATGATCTCCTCTGAAAGGCACAAAATTTCGAACCAGCCTCTTACTCTCATAGTAATTTGCAGGTAAAACATTTCCTTCGGGTAACATTGTTTTCAGCAAAGAAAATATCTGGTCAAAACAGGTGTTTGACATTCCGTTATCTGATTTGATAGCCATAAATTTTGCAACTGCTTCTAATTTGCTCATCTTGCAGCCAGGATATAATGCATCCTCAGCAGATTTCAACAACTCATAAAATTCAGACGGTGCCAACTCAGGATTTGAAGCTATATCAGCCGGAGTTTCTGTATGTTGAACAGATGAACCTGCAACATCATGTACTAAATCTTGAAACCGGGATGGATCCGGAATCAAGTTGGTATCACCTGCTCTGGAACTGCGTTCACCGTGTTGATACCAAAAAACATAATCTGGTTGAATACCAAAACGCATGAGATGTTCTCCCACTTTGTCAAACGTGTCAAACGTTCTCAATGCACATTTTCTGCAAGGGCGTTTTATTTTTCCTTCTGAAACAAATTCTGAATTTGATTCCGCAAATGATAAAAAAGTCTCCACACCCTCAACATATACTGGATTTAAACCAGAACCGTTTGGATTTCTACGTTGATTTATCCATATGCGGTCACCTAATAATGATTGTTGACGACCTCGTTGTTCCATATTTCTCTATAAAATATAAAAGCATTACTGGTTTTGAATAATTTGTTAGAAAAAACACTTAAGTAAAGATTGAATATATTGAGAATAAAGCAAAACATGTTACAAATATTGATAATTTTAATATTATATTGATTTTTTATTATTTTAATAATACTAATATAATTTTTTCATAAACATTAATTATATAATAATAACATTATTACATTATTAGTATATTTTATTATTAATATTAAAATAACATAATTTTTTATATTATATACAATTCTCCTTTCATCTGTGTGTTTAACATTCTGTCTCCACATGTAATATTTGCATTCACTTTCACCTCTCCATTGGCGAGTAGGTTGATAATTTTGAAAAAGAATGCGAATATTACATGTGGAGACAGAAAACACACAGATGAAAAGAGAATTGTATATAATATAGAAAATTATATTATTTTAATATTAATAATAAAATATACAAATAATGTACTAATTATTGGTAATTATTACTAATTATTACTAATTATTGGTAATTATTACTAATTATTACTAATTATTGGTAATTATTACTAATTATTGGTAATTATTACTAATTATTACTAATTATTACTAATTACTGGTAATTATTACTAATTACTGGTAATTATTCCTAATTATTACTAATTGTTACTATTTATTACTAATTATTACTAATTATTACTATTTACCGGAAATTATTCCTAATTATTGGTAATTATTACTAATTATTGGTAATTATTACTAATTATTGGTAATTATTACTAATTATTGGTAATTATTACTAATTGTTACTATTTATTACTAATTATTACTATTTATTACTATTTACCGGTAATTATTCCTAATTATTGGTAATTATTACTAATTATTGGTAATTATTACTAATTATTGGTAATTATTACTAATTATTGGTAATTATTACTAATTATTGGTAATTATTACTAATTATTGGTAATTATTACTAATTATTAGTAATTAATACTAATTATTGGTAATTATTGATAATTATTGATAATTATTGTTAATTATTACTAATTATTGGTAATTATTGCTAATTATTGCTAATTATTACTAATTATTGGTAATTATTATTAATTATTGGTAATTATTACTAATTATTGGTAATTAATACTAATTATTACTAATTATTGTTAATTATTACTAATTATTACTAATTATTGGTAATTATTGTTAATTATTACTAATTATTGGTAATTATTGTTAATTATTACTAATTATTGGTAATTATCCCTAATTATTGGTAATTATCCCTAATTATTGGTAATTATTACGAATTATTGGTAATTATTACTAATTATTACTAATTATTACTAATTATTACTAATTATTACTAATTATTGGTAATTATTACTAGTTATTGGTAATTATTACTAATTATTGGTAATTATTCCTAATTATTGGTAATTATTACTAATTATTGGTAATTATTACTAATTATTCCAAATTATTGGTAATTATTAATAATTATTGGTAATTATTACTAATTATTACTAATTATTGGTAATTATTACTAATTATTGCTAATTAATACTAATTATTGGTAATTAATACTAATTATTGCTAATTAATACTAATTATTGGTAATTAATACTAATTATTGGTAATTAATACTAATTATTGGTAATTAATACTAATTATTGGTAATTAATAGTAATTATTGGTAATTAATACTAATTATTACTAATTATTGGTAATTACTGGTAATTATTACTAATTACTGGTAATTATTACTAATTACTGGTAATTATTACTAATTACTGGTAATTATTACTAATTACTGGTAATTATTACTAATTATTACTAATTATTACTAATTACTGGTAATTATTCCTAATTATTACTAATTATTACTATTTATTACTAATTATTACTATTTATTACTATTTACCGGTAATTATTCCTAATTATTGGTAATTATTCCTAATTATTGGTAATTATTACTAATTATTGGTAATTATTACTAATTATTGGTAATTATTACTAATTATTGGTAATTATTACTAATTATTGGTAATTATTACTAATTATTGGTAATTATTACTAATTATTGGTAATTATTACTAATTATTGGTAATTAATACTAATTATTGGTAATTAATACTAATTATTGGTAATTAATACTAATTATTGGTAATTAATACTAATTGTTACTAATTATTGGTAATTATTACTAATTATTGGTAATTATTACTAATTATTGGTAATTATTACTAATTATTGGTAATTATTACTAATTATTGGTAATTATTCCTAATTATTGGTAATTATTACTAATTATTGGTAATTATTACTAATTATTCCTAATTATTGGTAATTATTACTAATTATTGGTAATTATTACTAATTATTCCTAATTATTGGTAATTATTAATAATTATTGGTAATTATTACTAATTATTACTAATTATTGGTAATTATTACTAATTATTGGTAATTATTACCAATTATTGGTAATTATTACTAATTATTGGTAATTATTACTAATTATTGGTAATTAATACTAATTATTGGTAATTAATACTGATTATTGGTAATTAATACTAATTATTGGTAATTAATACTAATTATTGGTAATTAATACTAATTATTGGTAATTAATACTAATTATTACTAATTATTGGTAATTACTGGTAATTATTACTAATTATTTGTAATTATTACTAATTATTGGTAATTATTACTAATTATTACTAATTATTACTAATTACTGGTAATTATTACTAATTACTGGTAATTATTCCTAATTATTACTAATTGTTACTATTTATTACTAATTATTACTATTTATTACTATTTACCGGTAATTATTCCTAATTATTGGTAATTATTACTAATTATTGGTAATTATTACTAATTATTGGTAATTATTACTAATTATTGGTAATTATTACGAATTATTGGTAATTATTACGAATTATTGGTAATTATTACTAATTATTGGTAATTATTACTAATTATTGGTAATTATTACTAATTATTGGTAATTATTACTAATTATTGGTAATTATTACTAATTATTGGTAATTAATACTAATTATTGATAATTAATACTAATTATTGATAATTAATACTAATTATTGGTAATTAATACTAATTATTGGTAATTAATACTAATTATTACTAATTATTGGTAATTATTGGTAATTATTACTAATTATTGGTAATTATTACTAATTATTGGTAATTATTACTAATTATTGGTAATTATTACTAATTATTGGTAATTATTACTAATTATTGGTAATTATTACTAATTATTGGTAATTATTACTAATTATTTCTAATTATTGATAATTATTGGTAATTGTTCCTAATTATTAGTAATTAAATGAATAATTACTAATAATTAGGAATAATTACCAATAATTACAAATAATAACATTATTAGTATATTTTATTATTAATATTAAAATAATATAATTTTCTAATTTATATACAGTTCTCCTTTCATCTGTGCGTTTTCTATCTCCACATACAAATAATACATGTGAAGACAGCAAACACAGAGATGAAAAGAGAACTGTATATATATAAAAAATTATATTATTTTAATATTAATAATAAAATAGACTAATAATGTAATAATGTTATTATCCCTAATTATTAGTATTTATTACTAATTATTAATATTTATTCTTAATTATTAAAAATTATTACTAATTATTCCTAATTACTATTAACTATGAACAATACTAATAATTTAAATTTATTAAGTAATAAAACAATATAAACATAATTAAATTACAACTAATTAAGAATAATTGAAACTAATAAAAAATTAAAAATAAATATTAAATTAAATTGAACATAAATACCTTGAAAATTGATCTGCTCTGATCGTTCTTCAAAACTTTAATATCAGCTCCGGAGAAAAAAATTAAACTGAATAAAAACTGAACTTTAGAAATATAACTTTGAGAGAAGAAGAAGATGGAATTTGAGAATGTTTTGAAAAAAACGGATGGGGGTATTTATAGGTTAGATTATTTGCGACGGGTCCATTTGCGACGGGATTCCCGTCGCAAATAGTATTATTTGCGACAGGACCCGTCGCAAATAACTTAGCCGACATTTATTACGGTCAACAGGTAAATAGTTATTTGCGACGGGACCCGTCGCAAATAACCACCTGCCGACATACTATTTGCGACGGGGGAATATTCCCGTCGCAAATACCTTTTACCGCCGCCGGTTATTTGCAACGGGAATATTCCCCCGTCGCAAATAGTTTTCCCGCGATTTGGCGCGCAACGCGCGCCAGTTCTTTTGCGACGGGGAAAGAAATCCCGTCGCAAAAGCCTACTTATTTGCGACGGGTAAATACCCCCGTCGCAAATAAGTTTTTAACAGGACTATTTGCGACGAGATTTATTCCCGTCGCAAATAACCCGTCGCAATTGCTCATTTTTCCCGTAGTATTCCTTGTACAGGTCTTTGTACTTTTAGAGGAAACCTGGTGAAATTCCATTTCTGGAAAGTATGCGGTGTGTAGGCTATATTACACAGCGTGTATTTTTCACCCTTTATCCAAAGTACACGTCGGGGGCTTTGGCGTGTTTTTTATGTACTTTGGAAATTTTGGAGTACACGGCATGTAGATTAATCTAACACAACATATAGATTAATCTAACACAGTGTGTACTTCCTTGTTACGCGGTTACTGGCCTGGTAATCCTGTGTATGCGGAACACGGCTTCTCCTTGTACACGATTTCACTTGGGCCAAATCGAACTACACAACATGTTGATTCAACATAAACGTCGTGTATTCCGGTTCCCATGCACCGTTCATTTCTGGTCAACACGGTGTAATAAATACTTAGGTATACTCAATTCACATGGCGTGGTTTGGCGAACCAGTACTGGTTCGTTGAACCTAAGTACACGGCGTGTAGTTTTCACTACACGTCGTGTGTTCTTGTGTTGTACAGATAGAAAGAGTGGCTCCTTCAGATGAGTTCCCCGTTTTTAATTTAATCAAAATTAAAATTAAAAGTTCGTTTCTGTGATGTGAATCGAGAAACAAAGGAGGAAGAATAGATCTCACTAATTCAGTTTTATAGAACAATTTATCTTGAATTGAATCAAATATAAATGCGTAAATTATCAAAGAAAATTAAATAACTATAATCAACGTTGTAACCTCACTCTGATACCAATTGTAGGTTCTGGTCATAGTGGAAGCGCATGGGTGGATGTGCCCACTTGGATTTCTGTCATTAGCAATGATCAATCTGGGATCAATACGATGATAAACGTCAATATCCACAGATCGAATCATTGAAATAGACAAAGAAGAAGGATGGTCCTGGAACCACAAACGAGGATCATCACAGGTTGATTATAATTAATTTAATTAATTGACAAGAAGTACCTTTTATGGTGTTCTTTCTTCATTGATATTTCTGATTGCGTTCTGATGTGATTCATCGTTGCGTCGCAGAAGCCAAGTGTAGACTTCCTCTAGCAGTGATCCCCATGTGCACCACGTATCTCTGGACGTCACCAAAGGAATCTTCGGGTGCTAGCGTGAAGAAGCCTTTGCTTGCGTTGTCCACCTTAGATCGCCTTGATCCGATTGAGGTGGATCTCTCTCGGTCCTGAGAGCATTCTTGGAGGATGGAGTTCTTTCGGTCTTGAGAGAATTCTCCAGAATTGTTGTGCACAACGATTCTCATATGAAAGGATTTGGGGTTGTGATGATATTTATAATCGGGTTTAAGGTTTTAAAGTTATGACAATAAATAAATGCGTTATGCATTTTATTTATTTCATTAAATCTTTTGAAAACCCCGTGTCGAGTCATTGATTCCTTGACATGCGCCCACACTGATTATAATAAATATCATTTAATAAAATGATATTATTTTCTCAAAATCTCAATTGAAAAAACTACACGGTGTGTAATCATAAATACACGATGTGTACTTGTTTTTCATTGAAAACTGCATGGCGTGTACATTCAATGTACACAGCGTGTATATCTTGTTTTCATTTATTCATTTCATTTCCAAAATGAAAACTACACAGTGTGTACATTCAATAATACCCGACGTGTACTTGTTTTCAAAATAAAAAATACACGGTGTATAATCATTAATACACAGCGTGTGTTTTTCTTCCTCCAACATTAAAATGATTTAGGCTTCCTTGAATAATTATTAAACCACATACGAGAATAATCTTTATTCTACTTGAGATACTTGAATACACTTAGTGTGTGACCCTCTAGGCCTCTTTCTCGTTGGCATTAGGTGAGCTTGCCTAAAATCCAATATTACTGTCTAGCAACGGGTCAAGGCACCCAGGAGAAAGAATTTGACGTCGCATTGACGTGTCACCTCATACGAACGCTTACTGTGTAATTTAATCCCTTTGTCTCAATATCTCATCAACCAGGTTTCATGGAAGTGTCATAGACCTATATGCTTGATCCATCATTCTTTGAATACCTGAAATAAACTTGTCGTTTCACCATGGCCATGGAATTTCATGCGACAGTTCTATTTCAATCAAAGGGTCAAGATATCAACTTCTATAAATGGAAGGGACAAATTCTTCCTCAACTTATCCATTAACAACATGTCATTCGTGACGCACCCAACGTACCCTACTTCCCGCCAACTATATTTGTGATGGTTTTCGTCAGCAAATCTAAGTGCGCAAGTCATGACATGAGTTAATGATAATCTTGCAGTCTAAGGACCATTACACACGCTCGTAGATAGTAATGTTTGATGACACCAAAACATGAAGAATTACTACTGGTGGGTCTGTTCTCATAATCTCTCATCTTGGAGATTACTAAGTGCGAACTTCATGAGAGAGAGTCTTATCTTCTTACGAGTACTCGCACATGATGGTTTGTATACTATGTGTCCTATCATGGTATGTCATCCAACTGTAAAACTTTATTTAAGAATATTGTTATAGCATTTCAAGGTTCTCATCATAGCGGGGATCTGCCATGACCTTATCAATGCAACAAATATTCCAGGACATTATTATATTATAGTCATGCAGAACAATGAACAATATATAATAAGTGTACATTCATATAATCAAAGTACAAAACAGTTGGTTCTCATGACACCAACCCTTATAGTAGGTCACCACTTTACTGAACTGAACTAGGAGAGTCGACACTCATGGGCCCAAAGTTGGTGAAAGAAACTACCGAGAAGGTGCAGATTATCCAAGAGTGGATGAAGACTGTACAGATCCATCATAAGTTTTATATCGACAGACGATAGAGGCCTTTGGGGTTTGAGAAAGGATATTGTGTGTTCCTGTGGGTTTCACCTCAATGTGGATTACATATATTTGGTCGGGCGACAAGATATCTCTGAGATTCATTTGCCTTTTCTAGATACCACGTAGAGTTGGCGAGGTGGCGTACTACTTAGCTCTACCTCTGTAGTTAGACTGGGTACACGACATCTTTTACATGTTGTAGTTGAGGAGGTACGTGCATGACCCATCACACGTTATCGACTCGTGCAAGCTAAACCTCAAGGATGAAGTTACCTTTACTGAATACATGGTAGAGATTGAGGATTGGCATGAGTGGATCCTTCGTGGGTGATCGATTCCTTTAGTGCGTGTCCATTGAAAGTATGAGAATATTTGTGCTCAGCACCCACACCTCTTTGTGTAGCCTTTTTTTGGATTTTCAAGACGTGAAACTCCAAGGTGGAGAGAATTTAATGACTCAAAATTTTCATGAATTATTTTTGGATATTGTATGGATTATTTTCAAGACTAGGTGCTGAGATGGTGAGAATTATGAGGCCCGATTTGTCCAGAATAAATGTTTGAAATATATTAAATATATTAATTAGCACGCGTGCATAGTTTTCCTGAAAAAAGTGGAATAACTTCTAAATAGATGCTCATATCAGAAATCTGAGGGAACCATTGAATTCAGAATGTGGGTTTTACCCTGGGCATGACTTAACCTTGGTCGACGCGGGTTGTTTGTGGAAAAGTCATCACGGGCGTGGAACCAAATAAAATAATAAAATAAATTATTTTATTTCCAAAATCTTGACACAATGATCAGTTAGTATTTAAATAGACTATTAAGGAGAAATCTCAAGATTAGCCGCATAACCATAGAGCTGTTGGAGAGCTATTGGAAAGAACGTTGGAGGATTTCCCTCAGACGAACGACGAATGGATCGCGGATCGATGATCGACGCACAGTGGAATCGAAGGATTTTTTCAACGATAACAACGCTACATCATTCTTCACCGGTGATTGATCCAAATTGAGGTAGGGTAGTTATTTGATGTGATTCTTTCCCCGTTCATAAATTTCTACGATGAACGTGAATTAATCGACAAACAGATTGATTCACAGATCGATCATCTTGTGGGATGGGTTATATAAATTGAGTTTTAGGATATCTTTTTTGTGATTGAATTGTTGATTTTTGTTTGTCGTTCTAATGGCAACGAATCAAGATCGACACAAACATCAATCAAGTTTTGTTCCCATCTTTTGTTCTTGTGATTTTCTCCCCTGATTCTTCGATCATCATGGGCGTTCTTCGTTTGACCAACGGTTCGACATATCCCAATCAATTGATCGTTTCACACCCGTTTCTTGATGCAATGATTTGATATCATAGATCTGGGATCGGCATGACATGATGGTGGTGCGAAAGTGGAAGCAGCTACGAATCAGATGACGGTGGATACCCGATTTCGCATTCTTCAATGTTCTTTGGCATGCAATGAGGAACGATGATGATTCTGTATCCCGAATAGATTTGATGGCCGGAAGCATTTGTTTGACGATGACAATGCTTGGACGAAGCATCCCCTTGAGTTTCCTGGAAAAGCGCAGCCATAATGGTGGCTAGAGCGACAAAGAAGACGAAGAGACAACATATCTGGAATTCTGGAAAAATTCCAGGTTACATGGCGTGTAATCCGAATCTACAAGCCATGTGGGGCCCCTTGAGCGACGACTAGGGTTTCAGGTAGGAGTTAAGGATCACATGACGTGTAACCCTGTCACATGGTGTGTGGACCCACTCTGGAGACTTGGTGTGTACCTTGGAGGTACACGGACACAGGGTGAAGTACATGGGAAACCTAAACGACATGTACTCCCCCACATGGACACTTCTTGATGACACAAGCCGTTTATATGGGCAAGACACAACGTGTGATCCCTACTACACATCGTGTACTCTTTTATACATGGCTTGAAGCTCTTATACTTAGTGACTTGGACAAGTTTTGTTGGGGTGCGTGCTCTTTATCCTTTCCCTAAAGGTTAGTATGACACCATCTCCTACTCCTAAGACAACAATCCCTTCAGTAGGACTTCCTAGATAGAGTCGTGGAATCCCTCCGTGAGACCCGAAGTGATATTCTCTATTCATCTTTGTGCCCTAGGTAGAGTTTTTGGTATCGTCGTGACCAACAGTACGAGGGCGTCGATCCTCTACTTATCAGGTTAATTCAGATTGAGTTTGTTGGTATCGCCCCATGGCCTTGGGAGTGATTTTCATCTGTGTATCGTATCTCTTCAAACACCATCAGTGTTATCAGACTCAGGAGTGTATTCTCTCGGATGAGTGTCATGTGGAATTCTTCAAGTTGAAATTATAAACTTGTATACTATGGTTGTGACTTACCCTTTTGATTGTGAGTCTTTGTTGAGTATGTCAGGATATTCTTGTTATATGTGTTGTAGATATATACCTATGCAGGGTTAATTGTATTTCCTTTATTGCATGCTTTTTGGTTTCAGGGTGTCCTGTTGAGTATTGTTATACTCACCTCTGCACGGGTTTTGCCCACACGTGTCTTGTTTTGTGCAGACAATCGACCCTTTGACAGACTCATTGACGGACCAGGACTAGATGATGCTTAGTGAGACCGGACAAACCGAGGTGTATCATTGCGGTGTTCAGACAACAGTCCCTTTACTTTCAGGTTGGACTTGTGTTAGAAATTTTTGTGGTGGGCTTGTATTTGACCATGTTCCTTTACTTCTTGTCGTACTCTGGTTGCGTGCATGCATAGTTGTTCAGTTGTTTTTACATTTTGGTATTTGTATAGGTTTGGAGATGTGTGCGTGTGTACAGATACTTAGGCTAAGACCTCTCATGTCAGTGATATGTCTACTCAGCGTTAGTCGTCATCCCCTAACCTATTGAAGGCAGACTTGGGGAGTTGCGGCACGAGCCCCAATGAAACGAGTCATGACAATTTATTTCAGTGAACTCTGGTCATGTGATGAATGTCTTGGTTATTTTTCCGTCGTTGTATACTATGATTCAAGAGCATAATCTTCCCATTGTATGGATTATGACATCATTGTTAGTCGGTACCCTTTGATGTACGAGGTGGCGCGCTAGAGATCACGTGGCTTCTTTGATCCAGACATTACTGATGAGTCGACCAGGGTTGGGGCGTTAGTATCTTCCTTGGGACTTTTTTTATATAAAAGACGTAATCATTAAAAACGAAGATCTGCGGAAGTACAATCACTTAACCATGAAGGAAAGTGGTCCAGCCAGAGCTGGTCATTGTTAGGAGGGTCAGAGGCCGCCACCTGATGGGCGACCTTGTTTCCTTCCCTTTTGATAAAGGAGAAGGTGCAAATTGTGAAGCTCTGACGGAGGGAAAAGATCTTCCTGACGAGTGAACCAAAAGGTTGAAAACCGCCATCGTTGAGGTTGATAGACATGATAATGGTGAGATAGTCTGATTCCAGGTGGATTGCGTCTCATCCACAATCTTTAGCGAACATCGTCCCGGTGAGGATGGTGGCGGCTTCAGCAACCACGGGTTCCCAAAAAACGTGGTGAGATTCATGTTTGGTTGCGATGGTCTGCCCAAGATGATCCTGACCACTAGACCAAGACCAACATGTCTATCATTGGGGAGAGACGCATCCATATCAATCTTGAGAATCCATTCCGGTGGAGGGCACCAATGTGAAGAAGAGGATGAGGTTCCAAAGGGCTTTTGTTGTCCAGTGTGACGCTGTTATCTCGCAATCCATGATACCGCCCGTTCAATTCAGAAACTGGGGGGCTTGATGATGTGGTTGAAAATGACATCGTTGTGACGCACCCAGATGATCCAGGCCAAAATGTAAAGTGAGCCCGCTTTGGCTGGTGAAAAAGATGAGCACCATCGCATCAAGAGAGAGGGGAGGTCTGAGACCACGTCCAGTGAGAGATTCGTACAGGAGCCCCATTTGTACCAGACCTCCTTTGCCCCTGGGCATTGGATAATAGCATGAATGAGAGTTTCTGGGGTGTTCGGGCAGAAAGGGCACAACATGTCGCTGGAAATATGATGGTGGACGAGAAGGTCCTTGGTCGGGAGGATGCCAGTGCACACCTGCCACCAGAAGTGGCGGATTTTTGGAAGTACATTGAGAATCCCTTCCTTGAGACTTGAACCCTATTATAATGTAAAAAATCGTCATCATTTCATTTTATGTTTATAATGTTTATTTTAATTTTTACACAAATTAATTGATTAAATAACAAAGGACGATCAATAACGTTTTTAGATTTTTGAGGCGGGGGCTTCGGAGGCCAACGAACCTGCAGGGCCCTTAAACCCTAAACCCCCCGCCGCATCTTTTTTTTTCATGGTGCCACCGGCCACGGCATGGCTGCAGCTGCGGGCAGAGCTAATCCTATCGTGACGTCCATCCCCATATACCTCTCACGGGGAAGGTTGGGATTCCGCACTATTTTCAATGGGCAGCCTTCCCATGCGCCCTCATCGACGTCACTATCATCGTCGCCTTCTGGTCCGGTGGCTGCGGCCGCTGGAACCAAGGTTCTTGAATCATTTAAAGAAGAGTTTGAAAGCGGGTCGCGGTTAATTACACTTGAAACTGGAAAGGTTGCCAGGTTTGCCAATGGGGCTGTTGTCATGGGAATGGATGAGACGAAAGTCCTTTCCACCGTCGTGTCTGCTAAATCGGACAGTGTTCGAGACTTCTTGCCTCTCACCGTAAGTCGAATTATACGTGTAGATATTTTTTTTTAGCTCTGCTCAGAAAATAAGCTGTATCTGTTTCGTGTACTCGACGAGCTTCTTGCATTTCCTCTGTCAGCGTCATCGGTGACTGTGCTTATAAAACTCACGAAGAGTTTTCGAAGTCCTTCATTTTGCATATGAATTGTCTTTTAAAATTGATAAATGGCTTGTATTTTTTGTCATGCCGTGGCCAGTTAAATTGCTGGTACGTTAACAGCCAAACTAATTTTGATGGTTGTTTTTCATTTTAAGGTCGATTATCAAGAGAAGCATTTTGCTCAAGGGGTAATTCCCGGCACTTTTATGCGGAGGGAGGGTGCACCTAAAGAGCGTGAACTACTCTGTGGTCGAATTATCGATAGACCAATACGTCCTCTATTTCCAAAGGGTTTTTACCATGAGGTGCAGGTATGACAATTTTGAATATATTGTTATTAACTATTTTGATTTTACCCTTAACTTCATCACCAATTCCTTCATTTAATTGAAAAATTGTGTTTTATTTAGGTAATTGCAAGCGTGCTTTCTTCTGATGGGAACCAAGATCCAGATGTAATGGCAGCCAATGCAACATCTTGTGCACTCATGTTATCAGATATTCCTTGGGGTGGTCCCATTGGCATGATACGTATTGGGAGCATTTGCGGGAAGTTTGTTGTTAATCCCAGCATGGATGAGGTTACCCTTTACAATGTTATAGTTTTTTTTTTACTTTAAATTTCATTTAATGGAAATTTATAAGTAACATTTAGAGCATTCAAAGAACGTAGTGTATTGCATGGATAAACCATGGCACAAAATTGAGAAAGAAAATTCAATTTAACACAAGTTGAAACCATTAATGAAAAATGCCTAAGAAAATAAAGAATGGACTAGATTCAAATACCAACATATGTTTCTGTAGGTGGCCTTCCTTATAGCCCACCTTTTTTCACCATAAACATATTGAAATGCCTTCTAGAATGTTATTATCACACATATGTTTTTGTGGTTTTTTTGTAAAGATAATTTATGGAAATTCAATGGCATGACTTTGAGTTTTTATTATGAACCATGCCATATTTCATCATATTCAAAAGAATTTGTTGGCATACCTCTACATGGAATCTGTAACCAATGTGTTGGTGGAAAATATCACTGGCATGGTTTTTTTTAGTTTAAAATGTATTAAACTGGGATGTTGATATCCTACAAAGTATTATTTTTTGCCATTTCAGGGAATACATGCAGTGTCGTACAAGAGCCCTTGGAATTTAGGGAGAGATTGAAAAGTTCTTGATGATTCGGATAAGTTGATGAGTGTTAAGAGATTGAAGAAGACCCTCATGAAGTGAACCGACAATGGGAGGTGTGGGTTGATCTCAATTGAGACATGGTCAATATGAAATTGATCCTACATAGAGAGTTGGAGTACTCTCACAAACACCATTCTATTCTATGGTGTGGTGCTAGATTACCTTCATATTAGATGCACGCTATGATTTATTCCCGAGCAATTCGTTCATGAGTGTTTGAAGTGTTTTTGTGTTTTATTTATTGAAAACATGCTCATGGATGAGTTGGAGGCTCAATTGAGTTGAGTGGAGTTGCGAAGGAATGAAGTTCTGCTCAGGTGAAGCACATCACAATGTGAAGGGTCTTGTTGCACTATGATTGCGATGTTGGAGGAGAAGGGTTATACTCTTACGTAAAAACCTCATGCCGCAGTACTATGTGTTGCACTGTGATGAAGCTCCTGAGGAGATTGCGGGGAACTAATTGCGCCATGATATGGGGCTCGTGAGTTTTTGGTGCCTGCCACATGGTTCTGGAATTAGAATGGAGTCACAATGCAAAGTTATGTCTCACACTGCAACGGAGGAGCTCATGGCGCAACTACTTGGCTGTGAAAAACTGTTGCGATTAAGGAGACAAAGGGGAATCACGCTGCATGCCGTAATGATGGTCAAAAGAAGTTAACTTTTTTTGGGATTTTGTTTCCATTTCTTTCCAATATAGTCGTTACTCCACAACTGAAAGGCGCTGTCGTGGGCGCTTTCAAATGATATGTGATTGTTGAGTACTTAGGTGCAGCAAAGTGGCTGATCAAGGTCCTCTCTCAAAGGAGGAAGTAAATTTAACAACATATTAAAGGTATTTTGAAAATAAAATAAAAAGAAATAAGGATACTAATTAAAAGGATGGAGGTTGTTTATCGTTTATAAATCTAGAAGTTTGTTGGAAGAAAATTGTATTTTTTTTGTTTTTATTTTTGAAATGAAGTTCGATTAAAATAATACAACAAGAAAATGTTTTTTTAGAAAATATTTTAAAAGGCGTAATCAATTTAATTCTACCTCTTCACTCAATTATTTATCATTATCATTTAAATTAACATCAACTTAATTATAATCTCCTAATTTGTTAACCCTCGAACCCTACGGGAGTTAATTTAACCACAAAGATGAAATTACTTAAACCCTAGGCTAGCTTCGGAACATGCAATCGCAACACCTTGCTTTGATTAACGTCCTTAGGTTAGCTTATGGTCAGTGGTTAATTAGAGCACATATCCATTCTGAAAATGAAGATTAATTGAGTTTAGAGATTATATTTGAACTCTACAAATTTATCCTGTGTGGTCTTGTATTACCGATTAAGATCGCGCTATCACAATTCACACAATTCCCGACCTCGCGTGTTTTGTGTTAATTGTTCAATTGCTTGCTTAGTTTTATTTAAATTAAATAAATTAATAGATCATATTAAGTGAATTACAATAGCTCATTGATTCAAAATAAATGAATGAAGAAGGTTAGAGGTATTCCAATTATTAAAAAGAACCACGCTTCCATGGCCCGTGTAGTCATCGTAGAAACGTTTTGCATGTGCAAAGGTTTAGAAAGGGTATAACCCAATCTCGCTTCTACTCTTGAATTTCAGCCCAAAGAGGAAGAATAATGAGGAAGATAAATGAACAAAACAGAGGAAAACATAAGAAATTAAAGAACTAAGGAGTTTATTACGCAAACAAAAGTATTACAACACGAAGAAGAAGAAGAAGAATAAGAAGGCTTCATCGAAGGGATCCTTGTTTCAAGAGCTACCCTTATTGAAATGGTTGGAGAATTGGAGTGGATCCACTTCTCCTTTGCTCTCAACTTCTCAATGCACGTCCCAACCCCTCCAAATGAGAAAAACACCAATTTATAGAGTGGAGGGGAGACTAGGTTTAAAGAGGTTTCAAGTGTGAATGGGGAAATTCGGCCAAATAAATTAATTCAACTTGCACCGCCTATTTGACCACCAAAACGCGTGAATCAGCTGTCCTTTCAGAAGGACGATTTGTGTGAAAATGAGTCATTGATCTCCTCTCAAAATTTGGGCCTAATCCATGCACGAATGAAGAAGTTATGACTCAAATACAGAACCAATGTCCAGTTTGGCGAGTCCAGCCCAACTTTGACTTCATCACCCATTTGCACCAACCAAATGTATGATTTAACTCAAATGTCCTGAATAAAAGTTGTAGGAAATTAAGTCAGGAACACACTTACAAAATATTAAGTTCAAATAATTAAAATAAAATTATTTATGTTTGAAATACTACAGTGAATTTTTAAAGGGTAAAACTGGAATTTTTATCAAATTTTCAAATGAATGATTTAATCCCAATTATTTTATAAATAAACATATTTAACACAATTCGAGAAAAATTTATCATTTATTATCAATAAAATATTCAATAAAATTGTGTTTTATCAACAACGTATGCAGAGTATTAGTAAAGAGCGTCTCGCTTGAGCTAATGTGCGAGCGGAGTGTGTTGAAAAAGAGACTAATCTTTGAGATAATCGACCACTCATTCCAGGAGGCTTTTGGCTGGGATTGAGGAGAAGAACAGTGCACATGTGATCCAAATTTCGGAGGTGCTTGAGGTCGTGGGAAGCGAAGATTGATAGACTTGCTGGCGCTTGTCGTTCTTTCTTATACTTAGGAGTTCAAAGCCATCTCCCCGCTTTGTTCTTATTGATAATAAAATAGGAACTTGCCCACCGAGATCACAATCGTTGTTCACCGAGAATTATAAAAAAGCCGATGAACCTTATATTTTCCCTTGTGCTGTTTGTGCTCTTTCGTTCTCTATCTCTCATCACCGCATCATCGCCATCGAGATACAATCGCATTAACCGATAACGGGAAAAACTTTGTTTGAGAGTTTGTGTTTTCGACAACCACTGATTCACCCCCTCCTCAGTGGTAGCAATGACATACTCTCTCCTGGTCCTATCAGTTGGTATCAGGGCGTTCTTGAAGAGGCTCCAAGTATTTCCATGGGTCTGAGTTTGCTTTTATTGCTAATATCTTTGATCGACGAGATCTATGGAGTCTATGAATAACATCAACAACAAATGAGTTTCTATCTCTTGGCTTGGATGTTCTTGACATCATTGAGAATGATGTACATCTTCTCGAATTCTGGACAACCTATATCTTGTTGGACAAGAAGAATATCGAAGCCGACGAGAGTGCGCGCAATGCGTTACTTTCATCCCTCTCAGAGGAGTTTACACAAGTCGTGAGATTTAAAACAACAAATGAAATTTGAAGGAAACTCCATGAGGGGTTTAGGGCTAAAAATAAAATTTAACTCTAATTTTTAGAGCTCTAAATGCATGCGGCACAATATTTTCGAACAAATTTTTATCAAGACAACATTTAATGATTCGACCATTTACTAGCCCCAACACATAATATTTAGGAGTAAGAATTTGGAGCCAAATTAGGCCACCTTTGTTTTCTATATATCTGTATCTCCCCTCCATTTTCTCAGAGCTTTTTGTTTTTTGGTAATTCATGAAAGACACAAGTGAAGGAGTCACGCTTACAAACACATCGGGCTCAATTTGAGGATATCCAGATAGGAGAAGATGAGACGGCGAGCGAATTCTTCGTTTGGGTGAACAAATTTGTGAGCCAGATTTGGAGCTATGGAGAAATTCCTGAAGATTTTACTGCTGTGAAGAAATTGCTAAGAATTCTTCAAGATAAATTCAATGCAAAGTTTTTTTCCCTTGAGGATCAATGGATCATCGATAAACTCACTAATATTTTAATTGCTTATGAGATAAGGAGTGGATCGACCTTAAGGAGAAAAGACAAATCTAAGGAGGCCGCTTTTAAAGCTTTAAAAGTTTCTACACACATTGAGCTTAAAAAGTCTCATGCGGAAATCGATGATGAAGATGATGCCATGAGATTTGATGAGTTTATCCCATTCTTTTCCGAAGGCATGCAATGAGGCAAAGGAAATACACAAGTAAATTTCCATTCAAGTGTTTCAATTGTGGAAATATTGGAAACTTTTTAACAAGTTTCCCTAAAAAGGGATAAAATGATGAGGATGGTGATCAATCATAAAAGATCATCAAGAAGGAGAAACAAGGTGGCAAACAATCACAATGGAGGAAAGTCCTTTAAAGGCAAAGCAAAGTCTAACACAACTAGGAAGAGGAACTTTCTCTCAAAGCATGATGCCACTTATGACGAGGAAAGTGAAAGAGAACAAGAGGACTCGGGGGACGAAGGGCCAACGACTTTTATGGCTAAATCAAATCAACTCAAAGATCCCTAGAAGGGAGTAGCGAGTAAACACCTAAGGAGTTTCAATTAAAAATGGAGCTTTTGGTATGCTTGAAGGAAAACACGAAACTTGAGAGAGAAAATAAGGCTTTGAAATCCGAGTGATTCAGTGTTGTCAAAGGCGCGCGGCGCAATAAGGCGCAAAGGCCGTTTGGGGATGCGGCGCGAGGTGCAACTAAGGCGCATGCACACATAATTAAATATATACAGTTTTCAACAATATTTTAAATTAAAAAAAACTTAAATTTAATCAAAAAATAAAAATTAAAATACATGCTGCAGCGTGGTGTGTATTTTGGGCGAGAGATTGTTTTATTTATAGAGTTTGATTTAGTTCTTTTATTAATATATTAAATATTATGTTATATTTACCACCGCTATGCCATCTCATTTTAAGAAAATATACCTGATTTCCAAAAGCTACGATTTCCGCGATCGCCTGCAAACTGCACCCAGATTTCTATCCTTCCTTCTATACCCCCGATTTCTGCGATCGCCCCCTGATTTCCTTCCCTTCCTACCCACGATTTTTGCCCTCACTGTTGTACTGCACCGTCGATTTTCATCGCAGCCCCAATTTCCACCACCACCCCCAATTTTCATCGGGTCGCCCTCGATTTCCGCCGCCCCTGTACCCATGATTTCTGCTGCCCTGTTCCTCTTGATTTCGGCAGCTGGTGGTGCGCCTTTATCGCGCTTGGTGCTGTAGCGCCTCTCGGGTTGGCGCGCGAGGCGCGCGCCTTTGACAACATTAGAGGGATTGTAAAGGTAATATCCTTTAGTCTCCTTAGGATATCTTATAACGTTGCACTTCGTGCCTCTTGATGGAAGTTTGTTGCTAAGGTTAACTTTAACAAATGCTTCACATCTCCATACACGAACGTGTGATAAGTCATGCTTCTTCCCATACCATAACTTGTATGGGATGCCACTTGCTGCCTTAGTTGGCACTTCTTTGAGTGTGTATGCCACTGTTTGCAATGCATATTCCAAAAAGTGATGAGGAAAACATGAAACTTGAAAGAGAAAAGAAGGCTTTGAAATTCGAGGGATTGTAAAGGTAATATCCTTTCGTCCCCTTAGGACATATTATAATGATGCACTTCGTGCCTCTTGATGCAAGTTTGTTGCTAAGATTAGCCTTTTAACAAACGCTTTATATCCCTATGCACAAATGTGTGATACGACATGTTTTTTCCCATATCATAACTCGTAGTTGGCACTCTATGCCGCTGTTTGCAATGCATATTCTTAGAAGGATAGTGGAAGATTTGCGTGACCCATCATTGATCTTACCATGTTCAACAAGCTGACATTCCTCTTTTCATTCACATCGTTCCACTGCGGTGTATAAGGACACTCTTTAAGACGACCAGTGAATTCTTAGAATAAGAGAATAAGAGAATAAGAGAATCCTCTAACTTATACTGGTAATGGTCCACATATATATGTATGCACCTGTTTAGAAGTTTTGTTCACCTTTACCACTAAAAGGTGCCTTGGTGTAGCTTTGTGAGACGCTTCTTGGTGTAGCTTTGTTAGACGCTTTTGGTTTACATGACTTAGTTAGAAGTACCACAACTGGGAATAAAATGAGTCTTGTGAGTTTGTTTTGTCATTGATTGCCGCTACAAAATTATTCAAGTCAAGTATATATAAACTATTGTTCAAATGTGCCATACCATGACATGATTTCTTTATAAAAGAAACAATTCCTATTTTCAAACTTGAAATAAAAACCACTTGTGTGTAAACTTGATATAAAGATTATGCTCTTGGTAATACTACACGCATAACAATGTTCCAATACTAGAATCATTCCGCTAGGTGAACTAAGATGCCATTCTATTATAGCCAATGCAGCTAGCCTTACTCTATCAATGTACCTGATCATTTTGAGTATATGTGGACTAGCTTGAACTCCATCTCCCAACTCACATGTAAAAAGTGTCTGAGAGATCTCATATTTTTCTTGCCTAGCATTTTCTTGATAAAGTTCCTTAAGCTTACACAACATGGTGTATGCATCCTTGTCTTCGAACTGCTTCTACAACTCACTTGACATTGATGATCAGATGATGCACTGAACATATAGGAAATCCTTATATGCCCTACTTACTTCCTGAGATGGCTCAGCAGGTTGGGGGGATTCCCGTATATATGTCTTCTTTTTTTGGTGTTGTACTATGCATTCATGTTTGTTCCACTCCTGGAAATTTGTGTCGGTGAAAACATTTTCTTTGTCGAAGATACTCCGCAATGTTAACGAGTTAGTGGTGTTATTAGCAATTTCTACAATATAATAACATAACAGATTAATACTTTATCTTTATTACCTTTTATAAACATTGTTAATTTAGTATGTCCTGTAATTTTATCAAATCCTAACAACCCTCACTGTTGGACTTGCAATATCCGACTATGCTGCACAGACATCGACGTGCGACACGCGTTACGACACAACACGACACGTCGACATGCAATTATCAAAAAAATTGAAATTTCAACATGTTGCAACACGTCGATTAAAATATATTTTTAATAAATAAAATATGATAACATTTATAATTAAATACAAAATTATGAATAAAAATATTACAAAATAGAAACTAAATATTGTAATATCTCAACAAGCAAGTGTAAAAAAAACAATTGATGAAGAATGGTCTAAAAATAATGACCTTTGTGTTTAAAATTAAAATAATGGTTTTCACATCTCACTTCATACATTAATTATCAATGGAGATTCTAGCTAGACTCATCATCACTAACATCATCCCTAAAAATAACTGTCTCCATGTCCGACTCATCAAGTAAAAGATTTGCAACTTCAAGCATTCCAATTGATGAGTTTGTTTTAAGCTTCCCTGACGGGATCAGAGAGGACGACCCAATTGATGGGTCTGTTTTAAGCTTCCCTTCACTGAAGGACTTGGGAGGGAGGAGAGCAAAACTTGCACTTGCAGAGGTATGGTTTTCTTGAGGACTGAGGAGCGGCTCTCGTAAGGGAGGGAGGGTAGGGATTGTAGGGTTTTGGGAGATTTTGTTTTAAAAGTTTATGCGTTTTTTTAACGCGTACGTGTTTTAACGTGTAGGTGTCTCAGACATGTCGAATAAAGTCAACCTCTTATAAAAATTCCCGACTCTTTTTGCATGTCGCGGATGTGTCATCCACGTGTCAGACGCGTGTCAGTGTTGAAGAAGTGTCGGGCACCGATATTCAGCCCATTTAGACGTATCAGTGCTACACAGATATCCAGTCACCGGATATTCTAGTGGTATGGATTTGTATTTCCCTTATTGTAGATTGCCCATGCTACTATAAGATATTTAGGAAGACAACTCTCCAACAATTGCATTGACTCGCAACTTCTTGAGTGGACTCTCCAATCCCCAAACCCTGGTCTCAGATTTGCTTAACACTTGACTTCAAATTGTACCAAGTAGGCTATGCCCACTTCCCTTGATCCCAATTTGGTTGAGTGGACCCATCACTTGGGTTTGAACTCCTCAATAACTGGAAGTGCTCTTGACTATGGTCGAACCGGCACCCCGAACTATGGTTGTATCCCAACCAAAAGGCGGAAGACATTTGACTTAATATTATCTTTTAGGGATTTTGTTCAGGCTCAAGTAACCTGGTTTTATCTTTGAGCATACTTATTAAATATTCTGTGCGATCGCTTACACAAATAATTTACCATGCATAATAAAACAAATGTACGCACTTTCCATTTTTATCCACACATTGATAAAAATAAATGTGGCATGATCATATGCTTTAAACTAGTGGCTGGTTTAACAAACAGAGGCAGACCAATCGAAACCCTAGGGGGAGTAACTTTTTGAGTCCGACTTGATTCGAGTTGTAGTATACTCCATTCTCTTGTGGTTCCCTCCTGTTTGGATTTCCTTTGGCTCACCTTTTGAACCGATTATTGGAAGTTGGTTTTCTAGAACCAAATTTTATGTACTTTATGATATCCTGTATTCATAGTTTTGAATATTAATAAACTTCTTATCACATCATGATTGTTCTTCTGCGTAGCATTGTATTGTGATAATGTCTTAAAAAGTACCTGTCTAAAAGGTCATAACAGTTCTCCGTTATGATGAGAACTCAGAAGTGCTACGACATTGTTCTTAAATATATGTTATATAACCGAATGATATCATTTGAGGGGCACAAACGTTGTAGACTATTCAGGGGTGAAGACTCATAGGACTTTGAGACACCTTATCACGGTGTACACCCTTGGTAATATCCAGTGTAAGATATTACGAGAACGAAACCCGTCAATATGAAATTCACATTTCTACGTGTCATTGAATGTTTCTATCTGCAGATGTGTATTGATCCTTAGATTTTAAGATTATTATTGAGTATTACGAGTCACGTATTTCGATGTATTGACAAAAACCGCGACGACAGATGTTCGCGGCGAGGTATGATACATTAGGTGTGTCACGAGTAATATTGCATTAATGAATACTGCGAGAAAAGATTCGTCCCTTCCGTTCTTTAACAGAAGTTGATATCTCAGGTCCTTTGATGGAAATGATATAGCCTAAATAAATCCATAACCATGGTGTTTTATGAGCAAGTTCGATTTTCGGAAAGTCAAAGAAAGAGATATTGATCACATAGGTTGATGACACCGACATACACCCCGCTTGATTAGAGATGGTGTGATAAAATGATTATATTACACAGTGAGCGTCCGTATGAGCTATTATGTCGTTGCAACGTTAACTTCTTTCTCTATGGGTGCTTTGACGTGTTGTTAGACGCTAACCTTGGACTTTAGGCTGTTTCGCCTAATGCCACCGAAAAAGAGGCCTAGATGGTCACACACTAAGTGTATTCAGAATCTTAGTTAAATAATATATTATTATTTATTATTTAACAAATTGAATAAATATTATTCCTACAAGTGGTTTCATAATTATTTATGTTTGTTTGATTGCATATATTTCTTCACCAGTTATTTTAGAGAATATAATGTGAGCGAAATATTTAATAAATATTTATTTGCTATTTAGTAAACATAATATTTATTTATTTATTTATTGACGAATAATGCAGTGATATTTATTTATTAAATAAATTGTCATTATTCAAGGCCCAATAAATATTGTGGAGGAATGAGAGACTGGGTTTTTAGGTTCGGTAAGAAATAATATATATTGAATATTATTTGATTAAATAATATTTAATTTAATTCGCAAGTTAAATGCATGTCAAGGAAATAATAATATTATTATTATTTTAGACATGAGGTTCCGCAAGGGATTAAATAAATATTAAAGGGCACTTCTGCAAATATTTATTTCTAAGCTCTAGCTGTATTTAAACCCAATTATATTATTTTTTCAAGAGAGCCAATTTATTTGTGTTGTGCACAACGATAGCCGGAGAGAATCATCTCAAGCCTTAGAGAGTTCCCTTTCCAAGAACGCTCCCAAGAATGGAGAGCGATCTTCCTCCACCTCCCACTCTCGAGTCTAGAGGGATCAAGGGGAACGCTTTGGAAGCGATTCTCGTGGTGATCAAAAGCGAACGACGCAAGCATTATGATTTGCCGCGTTAGTACCCGGAGATTCGTACGACGACGTTCAGAGATTTGTGGAACATGTGTGAATCACCGCTAGTGGGAATCTGCTTTTGATTCTTAGGACACAACGGCGGTACGACGTAGATCTGTTGTCCGATCCATCAACGAAGAAAGAATTCACGCAAGGTAATTCTTTAATTGATTAAATTAATTATAAATAATATGTGATGATCTTGCGTTTGGTTTCAACGTTTTATCCATTTTCTGTTTTCTTTTCAAATTTCGTTGATTACGGCGTTTAACGTCGTGTAAATCTCGGATTAATCATCGATCATGACAAAAAACAAAATTGGGCATGACCCATCGCACGCTTCAGCTGTGTCCGGAACCTTCAAGTGGTATCCGAGCGGTCACATAATTATTTATTAAAGATCGTTGATTGATTTACACATTTGTGATTTAGTTTTCAATTCAAGTTTAATCGTTCTTTAAACCGAATTGCAAGATCTGCTTCTTCCTCTTTCGTTTTCTCGTAGATTTAATCGAATCGATTAATTTTATGAACGAAACAAAATCGAAGAACACATCCGGAGGCGCCGAGGATTCTGGTCGGATAACACAAGAGTACGCGCCGTGTAACCGGAGTTACACGTCGTGTACTAATGTTCAATGCACTAGGAATTAATTTGGAATTAATTCAAATCGTGTGCATTGAATACACGCGGCACATTTAATTTCTTACGCCACGTGTTGATCGGGCTAGCCTGGCGCACGGTCAGTCGGAGTACACGCCGTGTAGCCCACGCACACGCTGTTTACTCCAATTTTTCTGAGCCACGGTTTACACGCTGAGTCCTTAAGCGTGTGCCTCAGATAGACGGTGAGAGACATGTACGCCGTGCAGCTCGTTTGTACACGCCGTGTACTTATACCAAATCACTCAAAATTAAAATTAATTTATTATACTGTGTAAACCTTATCTACATGCGATTGCGTGTGGTCATTAAGTTGATAAGACACACCATGTGATGAGTTTTATATATATATATATATAAATGTTTAATTAATTTCTGCGTAGTGTTCAGATCTGCATATCATGTATGGCCATATTACAATTATTACTCTACGTTCATTGAAGCATAACATGTGACAAAAAGATCATGTAATTCGTGTAATTGTTAAGTTGGTAGTACACATCATGAAAGTACGCGATAAGTCGTGTATGCCATATGTCACAAGAGTAAACAATATACGAGTATAATACACGTTGGGTAGATTCAGACGAGTATTCACCGTGTTGCCTTCAAGGTGCATTTGCGTACACAGTTAATTTTAAATAAGTTTATTTAATTTGTTTAAAATTATGATGGATGAGAATCTTAAGGAAATTCGGATGAGAATCAAGATAAAAGAACTGATTAATTAAAGAAGATAATTAATTGATTTGAGTGCGATTTATCTTAAATAAGAATGATTACGAATTGAATGCTAGTTTTATTAAATGTGTAATTCGTTGCATGCATGTGGATGATCATGAGCATAGACCAGACCTTTGTATGCGATTAGTTTCATTTAATTTATTATTAAATTAAATTGTTGTCCTGCGTGTTATCTCTCTTATTATGTAAGAGTCTGCGTGCTCATGGTTTATCTCTCTTATTATTAAATTAAATTGTTGTCCTGCGTGTTATCTCTCTTATTATGTAAGAGTCTGCGTGCTCATGGTTTATCCTTTTCCCTTCACCTGTGTGCGAGTAAAATCACATGTAATGGATGAAGCTTCCGACCTAGTGGAGACGGTTCAAGTTTGGAGCCGAGGCGAAACTAATCCGAGAGATATATATAGGTGGACTGGTGGAAAGCTGCAACACAAACCTTAATTGATTCAAGGTGTTTTTCCCCTAGATCGTCAGTTTATAACCATTAGTAATGACTCATGATCATACCATTTTATTATTTTATTTATGTAAGTTGATTGGTTATTTTATTATGGATGTTTTGTCGTGATCACATGAATTAATAAAATTAATTAATAAAATTAACAAGCATGCAAGATAGAACTATAATAAATTGGCCTATGCATAAATATTATCTAAGACATGGTTAATCACTTAAGTAAATCAACTTAATATTAATAAGCATGCGATAAAGATAATAATTGACAATTTACGCATGAAATAGAATCTTTCAATTATATATATTAAGTCGGTATAGCCTTCCACTACTTTTAAAATCGAACCATAGTTCAAAGTGCTAGACCAACTAAAGTTAGGGTGCTTTCAATTATCGGGAAATTCTAACTTGATGTTTTGGGTTAACTTAAATTAGTTCACATCAATGGTTGACTGTTAAAGCAGGACTTTGTGTAACTGAGAGCAAGGGTTGAGAAAATCCAATTTAAGGATTTCAGGATTGAGGAGTCCACTCAACAGATCATGGAACTGTGAGTTAATGCAGTTGACATTTGGAATGACTACCTAAAACAATTCAAGTTGCTTGACCAACCAAAGATGGGGTAATGAGAAGAGGAATATGGATCTTTGCCACAAGAATATCCAAGCAGCAATATATTCCGAAGCCAATGGCGAGAGCTATTGGGTTTCGATAAAATAGTGGGAGATTAATAAATATAATATTTATTTATTTGTCTAAATTTTATCAAATCTTAAACCAAACTGGTTTTCTACGCAGGATTGATCTTGGAGGACTGATTTTTCTGCTTACATTTAGTTTTAATTGCCCGGTTGTAATGGATGTTTCTTGTTTTAAAAATTGTTTCTTTTGGAATCCCTGTTGAGATGTTTTTTGCTTGAGGACAAACAATTGTTCAAGTGTGAGAGAATTTGATAAGCTGAAATTGTATATATATTTTAGAGTCATTTAATTAATGATTATTCATATTTTATTTGATAATGCAACAGGTATGTGGTGATTATTGTAGAGAATAGGTTTCCATGACTCCAAAGGAAAACCTGTGAAAACTGGCCAAAAGTGATGCTAGGCTTAATGCATATAGGTTGTTAGCTATATCTGGACCAAGAAATAGTTGCCTCTTAGATAGATCTAGTTGGTTTGACCATAATCAACTAGTGCTCTATGCACCGCTTCACAGCCTAAGCCCTAGGATTATTCCAAGTTAGGATCGAGATTATCCTTTTTACCTGAACCTGAAATTGATCGTGATTCCTACATTCTTCTTGAATTGAATAAACAATTGTTATGTAACCCGATTACTAGCCTTAGAGTTATCGAGTTACGATTTAAAGATTCATTAAATTCAGAACACCCTTACTCTCGACCCTTACCCTAAGTGGTTTAGCCGCTCATGACGGTAATAATCAAGATTAAAGAAGCAATTGCAGACATGCTCGGTTAGTTGATAAAACAGTTGGAATACGGCAGTTTGCAATCGGTGGTTCAAGAATCAAGCAGTTCGCAATCAAAACAAGTAATAAACCAATCAAACACTTGAAACAGTAAACAAGCAAGAACGTGTGGCGAAGCTGCTGTTGAACGCAAACGACAATGGTAGACGGACGTCGAAACGCTGAACGACAATGAAAGAAATGAAGAACACGTGTAAAACAATCAACGACTCTTGGATTTAATCAAAATGGTAACAATAATTGTCTAGAGTTGAGTTGGGAGAGAAAAGAAGAGAGAAAACCGAGAGAAAGTTGAAAGGTCGGAAAGTTATGCGCTGGCTCATCTCACGACGTGTAATTGGAACTCGCGACATGCTTCTTCTCACGACTTGAACTTTAAGCGGGAAGTGGCCTTTGAATCTTACACGATGTGTGTTGGAGATTCACGTCATGTAATCTTTTCATGACTTATAATTTTTTCACGACTTGCTTCACGACTTGGGACATGCTGTGAATGATTCATACACATCGTGTAAGTGATTCACGACGTGTAATGTTCACTTTTGGCCAGTTTTCACAGTTTTTTCTTTGGAGCATTGGAAACCTATTCTTTGCAATAATCAACACATACCTGGTGCATTATCGAATAAAACATGAATAATTGTTAATTAAATGACTCTAAAATGTATATACAATTTCAGTTTATCAAATTCGCCCACACTTGAACAATTGCTTGTCCTCAAGCAAAATGCCTCTCAATAGGGATTTCAAAAGAAACAATTTTTAAAACAAGAAACATACATTTCAACATGCAATTAAAACTAAGTGTAAGCAGAAAAAGTCAATCCTCCAGGATCAATCCTATGTAGAAAATCAGTCATGCTTCATAGTTCAGTTCCTTCATTCAGATTCTTAATCTTTTAATTACAATTTCAAAACCGTTTCTTAAATTCTATACCCATTTTGCAATTTACCTCACAATGAGTTCTCTTATTACTCAGGGTGAAATGTAACTGGAGTTATGGTCATACCTTGAATACGCGTCCTTAACCATAGACTTGCATTGATTGTATCATCTCCACTTCGTAAATAAAAATATAAAATTAATCATGAGGGCTTCAGCAAATGGGTGCAAGCAACTCCGTGGTTGAGGGCAAGTGGGTAAAAAGTGAAAATGGCAATAGTGCAGAGTGGTGTGGTTCCTCCAAGACCAAATAGTGTCCATGCTCCAAGCAGCTCAAAATTGGATCCATAAGTGTATCAAGTATGTAACAAAAATGTATCATGTTCCTTTCTTTTACTTTTTTTTTTTAAAATTTATTTTTCGAAAGTCATGTGTAGGTCATATCTCACATCCATCCCCTAACCATATATGACCCTTCAGGGGATTTGTTGGTTTGAAAATGGTGATTTTTGGCCGTCCTAATACACAACACAAAATCTTTTTCTTTTTCTTTTTCTTTTTCTTTTTGTATTTTTCAAGGGAACAGGGTAAGCGTAAAATGCCAAAAATAACACACGGATCATAACAAATTAGTCTTGTAAAGTACAACAATACCTCTTCTCAATCCAAACATCCCGTGTCCATCGGCTGAAAATTCCCTGACACTTGTTCAAAGTATAATCATGCATAAAACCAAGAATAGGGTAGGAAGAGATAATCGACTTGAAATAGCTGTATCCTAAATAGGTCATTCATGGCAACTACGAGCTAAACGAAGGAAAAATGTAAGGTGAGTCTCAGGAAAAAGCGGCTCAACAAAGATTGACTCAATCATATTAAAGTTGTATTTGTTCAGTCATAGCCTCAATAAGATCTCGATATAAGTTTTGATAGGTTTATATGTCCCAAGTGTCACTCAAGAAATATGGTCAGAAAAGAAAATGAAATTGTAGGCTCAGAATCCTCTTGGGAATGAGAGTATACGAGAAAAACTGGCAATCACTCAGGGTGCGGTGCCTACGGCTGGCCTGCCTGATCAATAGTAGCAATGGAGGAGGCTGGCGAATCAACTGTTGGAGGGGGTTCTGTGGTGATGGCATCCGTCTCAGTGGCTGGCGGTGGTGAGGTACCGATCCCGAGTGTGGCCGTGGGTCGGGCAACTGGATTGATGAAAGGTTCCTCAAAAGATGATGGAGGAACAATGCTCTTACCTCTCTGGGCCTGCTCTTCCAGAAACTCTTGTTGGGCAGCATGATCTGTCAGCCCGGGTGGTAGGTCAATAGAGGTGGTGGTGGGTGCAAGAATGGTGGAGGATGAAGGGCCTGCTGGAGGTGGAGGCTGAGCGGCCGCAGGGGCTGATGGGGATGCAGGGGTGGTAAATGACGGTGGGGCTATGAATGAGATGCCTAGGTGACGACATATCTGCTCAAGGTTCACCAGAATATACTGGTGAGAAAGCCAGAGGTCAGCAGGGTTGGGTGGGGTGGGTATGGTAGTGGTGGATGAGGAAGTGAAGTGGGTGTAAGTAGGGGTAGGCATGGGAGGTGGAATGGTTGTAGTGGAGGGATGGGTTGAAATGGTAGTATGAGGGGCGAGATCAGATGTAGCAGGAGCAGGTGCTGGGTCGACAACATGATCTTCGGGTGCCTTGTCAGCTCCTTCAATGTATCTCGACGCCCAACGATAGATGTTGCCGCCCTTCGTCAGTGACTGCATCTTGTGAAGCAGGAGGAAGTTGATCGACTCGATCGGGCTGAGAGAGGTGAGATTGGGCTGAGAGAGGTGAGGGGGGAAGGGCGACGTTGAAAACTCGAGATGCCAGACCAAATGAGTAATGAAGGATCCACCCATCAGCGTACCTCGTGTCCGCTGCGCATACGCCCTAAAGTAGAATGCGAATTGAGATTCCATGTTGACGGCAGGGCCGCCCATGGCAGTGACAAGGATGAGGACGTCCAACTGGTTGACGCTATCATGAGACTTTGCCCGAACAAACCAGGCATGAGTCAATGCCCGATGAAGAATCCGGAGCGCTGCACCTCTGAGCTGTGTGGATTTCGTAATTAGAGGATCGTGCTCACTCTGAATGTCCCGAGCAATCATCCCCAAGAGTCGTTTTGCATCCGACTTGCATGGCTCGAGCTGGAAAGTCGGGAATACCTCAGAAGTGGCGAAGTCGGCAGAATAAAGACTGAGCCCGATGCCAAACTCTGCGAAGGAGAGCTTGTGTGGTCTTCCGCCTAGCCGGAAGCAGAGGTTGTCGATGGCCACCTCGAAAGTGGCCAAGAATTGGAGGAATAACTCCCTGTACATCTCCTCACGAACATCGACAATGGTAGTGATGTGCGGGCGGTCAAGGAGGTGGAGGGCCTCCTGGCTGATGTGCAGGTGCGTGAGGACGACCAGATCCAAGGTTTTGTTGGTCCGCATGGGGTGGAGGGCCTCCAGGATGGGGTGTAGATGTGGGCGAACAACGTCCTGTGACCCGCTGGACGTCAAGTGGGAGTCCTTGGTGGGTGACGGTGCTGCAGAGGCCGAAGCGAAGTTGGAGGATGATGCGGGGGGTGATGAAGGCGCGATAACCCTTCAACGCTTGATCGGAGGTGGATCCTCGCGCTCAGGCGTGAGAGCATCAAGAGTGCGCACCGTCTTCATGTGGGCCATTGCAGGTGCAACGAACTCAACAGAGGGGCAGATAAAGAGGAGTCGCGACTGAGGAGGAAGATCGACTAGGTTTGGTGGAGCGACGAGGGTGGTAGGTCGCGCGGGAGAGGAAGGGCGTGCGACGGGAGAGGGGATGGGAAAAATGGGCGAGGGGCTCGAGTGTTGTGAACCCTAGTTTCACGACATAAATAAGTCGCGAAATTACACGTGTCTTTGAGTACACGATTGTAATTTGCGAATTAAAATGTTTCGGGTCGTGAAGCGTACACATCGTGTAGTTGATTACACGATGCGTCATATGTGTTTTTTTGCACATTTGTGAACCAGAGCTCGATTCTTTGCTCTTAGCATGCCCCAAGCTACCTTAAACCCTATTTCAGCCTACGGTGACCTATTCTAGGTTGCCTCCCAGTTAACGTTTCGTTTAACGTCGAGAGATTTTTTCAATGGTGCTCAGATGAATTTCAAAGAGATGACACACACCCATCGCGGAATGGTTCCTGATAAATCTTAAATCTTTGACCATTGACTTTGAATGGGGGTTCTCCTCTTTGAATCTCGATGGTCCCATCGGGGAATACTTGTACGACCACGAAAGGTCCTGCCATTTGGATTTGAGCTTCCCAGGGAACAATTTTAATTGGAAGTTGAATAACAAGACCTTATTCCCGTACGCCCAGAGTGCGTCATCTTACTTGAGGCTCCAGTCTTTTCGATTTGTGTTCACGGTCTTCTTGAGGTTTTGTTTGATTTCCTTGTTTGACAATTCTAATTGCTCGCTTGTTTTGGGTGTTAGGGAGTTCCTGTGTTATATCGAATTCCATACTTCTCCGGTAGTCCTTTAACAATATTATTGGTAAAATGTGTTCCCCAATCACTAATGAGTAGTCGGGGAAATCCGAATTTTGAAAACACATTTTTTTAAAGAAATTCATTACCACTTTTGTCATGTCATGAGTGGTAGCTTCAATTCCTACCCATTTCGAGACGGCCAACGCCAACAAGGATATATAACTTGCCATGTGAATTAGGGAATGACCTCATGAAATCTATTTTTTATCACACGTCGATGATTTCGACTTTCATGATCGGGTTTTGGGGCATTTCATTTCCTTTCCCAATGGTGCCACAGTTAGTTGGCACCCATCACAACTGCGACAAAAATTTCTTGCATCTTGGTGAAGTGTGGGCCAAAAGAGTCCACTTTGTTGGATTTTTGCTCCTATGTGTTTTGATCCATGATTGTAACGTCCTGTGTTTTAAACTGGATGAAAATCCAAGGGAATTTTGAACTTTTGCGTTTACTAGACAGCCCGTTTTTAAAACTGAGTTTTGGAACTAATTTCTGAGAGTTGAAACACTTCAAGGTGACGTTTTTGGACTTGGGTGAAGGCCCAAGAAGTTTCCCGGGTGTCTCGAGGAGTTTTGTGAGCGTCGGACCAAGAAAATCTAGTTTTGAAGGACATGCAGAGGGTGCACGGTTTGTCTGAAATCGTGCGGCTCACAACAGGAAACCGTGTAGCCTTATGATGGTGGACGGAGGTTGTCGCATGGTTTACCAAACCGTGCGCTTAGCCTGCACGGTTAGTGGCAGAGGCAGTACCTAAGCACTATTCATCGCATGGTTGATGCACAGTTTTGAAACCGTGCAGTCAACTTGTGTGGGGTGCCCTAGGTGTCCAGTTGAGGGCGCACGCTTGACGCATGACTTGCCAAACCGTGCGGCCCAATCCGTGCGCAAAACCCTGTTTTAAAAATTAAATTAGATTAAAAATAAAAATAAAGAAATGTTTAAATAATAATAATAATAATATTAATATTATGTTATTAATATTAATATTAATATTATTATTAATATTATTATTATTGAGGTTATGTTTTAAGGAAACAAAAGGAGGGCCTCCCTCTCTGCTTACCTCCAGCACGCGACGCACCCAACCCCTCCCTGGGCTCCTCTTTGGCCGCGCGCGACACCACCCTACAACACCTCTCTGGTTTGTCGTTTTCATCCGTTTTTCTTCACGATTCTTGTTCAAATCGTCAAGTATGGCCTTCTCCTCCCTACTCCTCCCTCGCTTTGGCCGATTTTTCCCTCTCCGTCTCCCGGTGAGGTGTGGCCGAAACCCTAGGGTTGAGCTAATGCCGATTTTTGGTTTTCTTTCGGTGTTAGGTTTGCAAAGGGTCTCTCGGGACTTCTTGGTTCATATTCTGGCAACTGTCGCCGAAGGTGAAGCGGTTCAGATCGTTTTGGTTCGCCGTCGTCGATTTGGGGTAAGCTTTTCCTTCGTTCTTCATTGTCGCTCAATTTATAGTTGGGGCTTTAATAATTTTTGAGGTGTTGGTAGTTTTCCTTGGGTGTGTTGGTCCTTGCCGCGGTGTTTTTGAGTTCCTAGTATTGATTGTAGAGCATTTGACGACTTTGGGAGGGCTTGCACTCATATACATAGGTATGTATATGTATATATATATATCTTTCTTGTACATATTCCCTCATGGTGAGGGGAATATGTACATTGGATTAAGAGGTATATATATATATATAGTAATGTATGTGCTTGCAAGTGTGGAGCAGGTTTGAGTTGCCGTCGTTAAGTTGTTAAGGGCCGAGTGTTCGGCTTGACTTGGTCTACTTCTTGAGGTAGGATCCCTTTCCCTGCCCTTTAATTTAAAGAATGCATTAATTACTTATTTATCACACCTTTCTTAGATTTTAATTAATGCAGTATGGTATTTAGATTAGATGCCTCTTAAATGTGAATTGAGTATGTTTGATGATTGAAATGTTAAATATGATAAATGAGTTGTTTAAAGAACAATATAATGATTTTATAATAAAACCCCTACAACGGAGGTGCGCTGTCTTCTAAGCCAAAAAGTAGTGATAGTCTTTTATATCATGCTTGATTTGGTTTGAGTTTTCCGTTTGGCTTCTTGTGAATGTTTGTTAAGGGGCAAGTTAGTATGTTGCCCCCTTTTTACATGAGTATTAAATGTAACCCATGACACCTCATTAGTGTTTGACCTCCTTAAATTGGAAATTGCCCAAGTTCCATGACACTTTTCTTGTCTTTTGAGCTTTATAAATGTGATTGCCATGGTCTATGGAATTAAATGGAATTGGTCATGTGGGTTGGTTAAGAAAGATGAGTTGCCTTTTTGAAATCGAATCAATTTGTTTTAAGTGGATTTGAATATGGCTAACGACGAGTATGAAAGGTTCTTGCCTCATGAAGTGAATTGTATATGCGACTATGCCTCTGATAAGGTTTTAATTGAAATGCTTAAGATGTTTTGCCTTAAGTACAGTTGTGATAAATGAATATGCCTCTTATATAGATATGGATTAATAAGAGCATGAGAGGTTTATGCCTCATGCCTTATGATATAAATGAAATGGACTAATGGGATGCATGAGAGGTTAATGCCTCATGCATTAAATGTTATGAATGATTACGCCTTACATAGGATGTGGAGTCAAGGGACCGTGAGAGCTCTCGGGAGGAAAGACTGTGGGAGCTTTCCATGTGGAGCAAAGGGACCGTGAGAGCCTTTGGGAGAAAAGACTGTGGGAGCTTTACATGTGGAGCAAAGGGACCATGAGAGCCCTTGGGAGGGGAGACCGTGAGAGCTTCCAGTTGGGTCCGGGGATAGACCGTGAGAGCTTTCCCCTAGTGTAGATTTCAATGGATTACATACCGGTCCTGACCGCACGAGTATATTAGGAGGCCGTGAGAGCTCTTGGAGTTGGGCCAGGGGTTAGGCCGTAGTAGCTTTCCCTGGTATTGGATGTCTGAGAGTTATGTCCCGATCCATCCTAACATATATTTATACCATATTTATATAAGTTCTATTATATATATATATGGTGACATTATCAAACCCTTATTCCGGCTAGGGGCCGTAACAGGTATAACAGTCAGGTATCTCTTAAGAACCTGGACGGGTTGTTGTACATTTATTTGGTTCTGTTTATTACTCCTGCTATACTTGCACACTGCTTAATTTATAATGCACTGTCTGGATTGGGCTAGACACTGTGGGTGTCGGCCTACTGAGATTTATATTTCACACCCTGCTCGGGCCGCCATTTGCACTGGGGTATCAGAGCAGACTTTCTTGTTCACAGGGCTTGGGACCTTGGACCTTGCTTGTTGCTGTATGCTTGTACTTGGAGTTAGGAGCAGAGGATCGAGCTGGAGTTCGGGATGCTCGTGGAGATCGCCCTTGGGGCTTTACTGTCGTTTTTTTTTATTTTTGTACCGCACAATGTAGTATACTGTATGTCTTTTGTCTTACATTTGTGTCATCAACTGTACATGCATACTTTGTATAAACTGGCGTTGGCCACCCTTTTATTAAATTGCTATTATTTTTCTTTCACTACAGTCTTTCATTTATTTACTGCTTCCGCTGTTATCTGCTATTTATTCTGATTGTACCACTGTGCTACTTTGATATGAGGGTATAATCTCCCCACTATCGCCTCCTGAGACTCTCGCTGCTAGTCCGTAACTTCTGGCGTACGGGGAGACGCACTTGTGGCCATGTGACCTAATGGTTCAACTACCGGTTTGATGGTAAGTCGGTTCGGTACGTTACAAAGTGGCATCAGAGGTAAATTTTTTTCTCTGTCTTACTGTTTTGGGTTGGTATACAGGAGACTAGGGATGTGTTGACGCTTGGTTAATAGCCGTGCTTGAGACTGATCACCCCACGTACGAGAAATGACAAAGTGGCCAGAGTTGGGAATTGTTGTTCGTGCCGTTTGATGTTACAGTTGATATGATCTCACCTTGAGTGATTGGTGCAATTTTCGCTGCTTATTGATTTATGAGTTTATGGTATTTTTACCTTTGACCTAGTTCGACAAGGATGAAGCATTGCATGCATCATTATAGGCACATAGGGAGACATGTCCTGCATGTGCCATGTCGTGTAGTTGCATTTTAGTTTGCCTGCTGATTTGACTGTGTGCATTGAGTGATATGCCATGCTTTTGCTTTCTTTAGCACGCCTGTATAGATAACATGCTTTGGTGTTTAATTTTAGCATGTTTTGCTTCAGTGATTATAACCATGTCGCTTGATTGTTTAGCCTGCTTTGCTGATATGCCGTGCTTTTGTGTTATAACATGCTTTTGTGTTACTATTTATGATGACATGTTAGTTGTTTTGATATGTAAATGGTTGCATGGGTTAAATATATGAGTTACGATTAAACGAGACCCAGTTTTCAATTATAAGGTGTATGAGCGCCTTATAATTGGGAAAAGGTAACCTGTGCTTTCGAACCATTGTAAAAGGTGTTGGAGTTTGTGCCTTAGAACCAACTTCTTTGTACTTTATGATAAATTTGTATTCATGGTTTTTGAATATTAATAAACTTCTTATCACATCATGATTGTTCTTCTGCGTAACATAGTATGTGATAATGTCAAGTGTAGCTGTCACATTAAAAAGGTTATAACAGTTTCCCGTTATGATGAGGACCCGAAAGTGCGACGACACTATTCTTAAATATATGTTATATAGCCGGACGATATCATTTGAGGGACAAATGATACAAGCTATCAGGGGTGGAGACTCATAGGATTTTGATGCACCTTATCATGGTGTACGCCTTTGAGGGACAAATGATACAGGCTATCAGGGGTGGAGACTCATAGGATTTTGATGCACCTTATCATGGTGTACGCCTTTGGTAATGTTAAGTATGAATATTATGAGAACGAGACCCGTCGGTAGGAAATCCACATTTCTATGTGTCATTGGATGTTCGTATCTACAGGCGTGTGTATTGGTTCTTAGACTTTAAGATTATTATTAATGAGTACTAGGAGTCGCGCTAGATGTGTTGACGAAAACCGTGACGACAGATGTTCGCGGCGAAGTAGGATATGTTGGGTGCGTCACGAGTAATATTGCATTAATGAATAATGCGAGAAGTGATTTATCCTTTCTGTTCATTAACAGAAGTTTATATCTCAGGTCTTTGATGGAAATGATATAGCCTAAATAAATCCATGACCATGGTGGTCTATAGACAAGTTATATTTTCAGAAAGTCAAAGAAAGGGATATCGAACACATAGGGTGATGACACTGGCATGCAACCTGCTCGATCAAAGATATTGTGATAAAGTGATTATATTACACGATAAGTGTTTGTATGAGGTAACATGTCGTTGTGAATTTACTTCTTTCTCTATGAGTGCTTTGTCGTGTTGCTAGATGCTAACCTTGGATTTTAGGCTGCTTTGCCTAATGTCACTGAGAAAGAGGTCTAGCGGGTCACACTAAGTGTGTCCTGAATCTCAGTTAAATAATATATTATTATTTATTATTTAATAGGTTGAATAAATATTATTCCCATATATAGGTTCATGTACGCTTGATCATATTTATTTCGTCACTAGTTATTCGGGAGAATATATTATGAGCGAAATATTTAATAAATATTTATTTACTATTTAGTGAATATAATATTTATTTATTTATTGGCGAATAATACAGTGATATTTATTTAATAAATAAATAGACATTATTCAAGGCTCGATAAATATTTTGGAGGAACGACAGACCGGGTTTAATGGTCCGATGAGAATTGATAATATTGAATATTATTTATTTAATTAAATAATATTTAATTTTAATTCTCAAGTTCAGCGCATGTCGAGAAATAATAATATTACTATTATTATTTGATGAGGTTTTGTTAGGATTAAATAAATAAGTCACTTGCAATTATTTTATTTTAACCTTAGCAATAGAAATACCAAATGTTGTTATTTTCTCATAAGCCAATTCGGTTGATTTTGAGAAAACCTCTTAAGCCTAGAGAGCTCCATTCTCAAAAAACGCTCTCAAGAACGGAGATCAATCCTCTTTCATCGGATCAAGAAGAACGCTTTGGAAGCGGTTCTCGAGACGTTACGACGCAAACACAATGATCTTCCGTGCTAGCATCCATAGACTCCTTCACCGACGTTCGGAGATTACTGGAACACGTGTGAATTACCGCTAGAGAAAATCTACACTTGGTTTATACAACGCAACGACGGTTGATTAGCCACTAAATGAGGCTAATATTAATTGTTAATTTATATAATATTCATGTTATTTATTACTCATAAACACCATTTTAGTGCATTTTACACTTTGAACATCATTTCACATTATGATTGCAATTCTTTCTTAAAATGCACTATTATGTGGTACATTTTTGAACATCATTTAAAGTACCCAATGATTCATCTGATTTTAAGGAATCTAATTATACATATTTTAATTTGATATTTTGGGAAATTGATCTACACTTAAATATGAACATGTTTGATTTAGTGATCAATGGAGAATTCATGGAAGAAGATGAGGATATTTTGTGATGAAAGGAAACAATTCTGGAGAAGTCAGATTGGACACCAGCCCACTGATGAGACTGTGGAACCCACATTACAAACCCAATGAAGCCCAAATTTGGTGGGAGGCTAGAAGGCATATATAGGAACAAATCATTCTTCAGGAGCCAGTGCTAATTCGGCCTCCATTGTGGTCATTTAGGCGGCCCAAGTTAGAGATAAAATTTTGGGCCAGATTCTGCGGCCCAGAAAAACAGCCCACTAATCTAACCATATCTCGAAAACCATAACTCCTTTTGGGCTGAGATTTTACAGGCTGTTAGGGGACATCCGGAGCTTAATTTAAGTCTTCTATGGCCCACCCAAATTCGACCATCTAGAAGGTGTTTCATGCGCCTCTATTTGGTGGATGCAAGCTGGATGCCTTTTCGGGCCAAGGGTGGAAAGTTTTCTTTCCACAAACTTTCCACCACCCTAGATCTACCATACTCAAGTGGGATAACTTGTACTATTGGAGGCTCGACCCAAGGCTCCCAAAATGCCTATTTAAGGCAGTGGTGGTGAAAGAGTTTTTAATTTTGGATGCTTTGTTCAATTGTAATGTTATGCTGCGATTTTGTTGTCTCAAGTTTGTCTTATGTGCCTCTGTTTGGTGGATGCAAGCTGGATGCCTTTTCGGGTCAAGGGTGGAAAGTCTTCTTTCCACAAACTTTCCACCACCCTAGACCTACCATACTCAAGTGGGATGACTTGTACTGTTGGAGGCTCGACCCAAGGCTCCCAAAATGCCTATTTAAGGCAGTGGTGGTGAAGGAGTTTTTAATCTTGGATGCTTTGTTCAATTGTAATGTTATATTGCGATTTTGTTGTCTCAAGTTTGTCTTTCACATGTAAGTTGTTCGATTCACTTTAGTTTCTTAATAAAAGTTCTTCTTCTCCTCTTATTCTGTTGTTCTTCATATCACTTTGATACCGTTGGATCAAGGTGTGAATTTATTCACACCAAAACTTGTGAAATTATCACACAATGGTGGAGTGATCGTTATTTTATTGTGTTTTTTTACTTCTCCATTTCTTCCCTCATGAGTCTACTTTCCGTTTCCATTGAAACCATAGAATCAATGGAGGGCTAACCTACTTATGGGTTGATCCAAGGGAGTAGCAAGGGGCTGGATTGGATGTTATTTATCACCCCATTAATGTCTAATCACTTCTTTAATTGAGATTTTTATTTGATGATTTTTAAACTCCATCGTCCTTGTTGAATTTAAGGCCACACAATTCAAGTGCTAATACGAACCTTTACTTTGAAGTGCTCAAGTGTATAGGTGATTAGTATTATGGTGTGTTGGTATTAAATCAGTAAGTGATAAAGTTGTTTTATCTTCTTAAATGAACCCATCTCAAATATAAGAAATTGAAATCATTGAAAGGAAATACATCCAATCCACCCCAAGTGATAACCTAAGATCAACTCATTATTTTAAATTGAATTCACTTAAATCTGTTAGATATTCTTTAAAACCATCTTAAATCAATCCAAGTTGGCCACTTCATAGCCAAAAACAATCTATAGAATGTACGTGTCTTAAGGTTACTTCTTAGGTCTCTGAGGATTCGATAACCCAAGCTAAACTACAAGGACCGTTCTACCTTCATCTCTTGGGTAAATTTGAGCGTGAATCAACAGTGCAGCGCAATTCTGTCACCAGACTCATCAACGGAGAAAGAATTCCTTAAGAGTTAATTCTTGATCTAATTAAATTAATTATAAATAATATTCGTTGATCCTTTTCTCTCGGTTCCGACGCAATTCTTCTTTGTCTATTTCTTTGACTCAATTCCGTGGATCACAGCGTTTATCGTCGTACAGATCCCGGATTGATCATTGATTATGGCAAACATTAAAGCTGGGCATCGCCCATCATACGCTTCCGCTGTGCTCTTAACCTACAAAAGGCTGCTAAAGTTTAATTGTAAAGTGAAATTGGTCTTGATTAAAGGGAGCTAAATGCCAAAATATAAAGTGTGTAGGCGCTTTATAGGTTGGTAGATGGTCACCGATATGACTGGACCATTGTATTTGAGCATGTTAAATTTTGAAATGTGATGGGTTTTGATTAATGGGAGCCAATTTTCAATCCATGAAGTGTATGAACGCTTCATGAATTGGGAAATGACAAACCATGTAGTCAAACTTTGGTATGTGACTGTTATGTTGTGAAATGGTTTTAAAATGTAATGACAGTTCAATTTTAATTGGAAATGAATCGATTATCTGCCTAAACGCACAACTGGGCCCAAGTAGGTCAATTGGGACATGCTTCTTATGGGATGACTTGTTTGGGTGTTTTCAAACTTTAAAAACTAAGTAACTGCTATTGGGTTGCATTTTTGATGAACCCAGGTTGTTTTAGCGGGACCCTTGTAGGTCGCCTTATATGTTAAAAAGGAATTTGCTGATAAATTGCCTAATTATGACTGAATGTCAAGATGTGTAAAATGTTTTAAAAGGAAGTTTGATATACTTGCTTGTTTTTCCCTTGGGGCGTTGGTTAAAACCAAGTACCTTGAGTTTTTGTTTTGAAAAATGGCACCTGATGTTTGATTAAATCTTTTAATGATTAAAGATTAAATGTGAATAAAAAATGAAGGGCTTGGCAATGGAACCCTAGGTGGTGTCCTCTGTTTAGAACCCTCGTGTAAGGGTGGTTTGAGTTTCTCCTTTGAGTTGTCTTGGAACGGAAGCGCAAGCGTTTTTCGTAGGAGTTTTTTTTCTTTAACAATGGCTTAAATGACCGTCTTTTGAGCCTAGTGACTTCTCTTCGGCGTGACTAAGTGATAGGGTCGGCGCTTGTTCATCGCAAGGGGCTAGCCCGTGGTAGGTAGCACCTTAGAGCTTAAATGCCTTGCTAATTCTGTGAGTTTTTTGACGTTTGGAGCCGTTCGGGTGCCGTTGTCCCTAATGACACCCTTGTTCGGATGGGTGGTCATGATACCTTTGACCTTGTTATGGGCTTGAGCATTGAGTAATGCTCTTTTTCAACTGGTTAGACATGCCTCGGGCATGGTCCGCTTTGTAGGTCTTGTGACCCTGTTTCCTTTCTTGGGCGACTTAGGAGGTCGTCAGTTGTTTTATGGTCGTATGGGGCAATACTACTCTGGACTAAATCTCTTGTACGGGGCAACCAATACTTGAATGCATAGGGCTGATAAGCCTTTGGGTAGTATTTAGGATATGCCATTTGCTCGTATAACCTCAGGGTAGTATGTGTTGATATACGCGGTACCGTCAAGTGTTAAATGTGGTAACGAACCGGTTGAGTTCGGTGAAATCTTTGAACCTTGAGCTGTTGAGTGTGGCCTCGGGTTATCTTCAAGTAGAGTGACATGGGTGTTAAAAGTAATCAAGTTTGTCCCAATGCTTGGGTGGATTTCCAAGAGACTCGGGTGTTTTGACATGCCGGTCGGTTGGGTTTTGGCTCTCTTTCCAAATGCTATGACATAATGAGTATGACTTGGAGGAGTATCGTACGTAAGTTTAATGTGAATATGATCTAGTTCGCTTGTGAGCAGCTGGTCTTTTCTTCTTTCAACGACGCCGACACTCCTAAGGTGGGGAGCGTCGCGTCGGTTCTGGATTACCTGCCCTTTTCAAGTAGAAGGAACACACCAAGAAGGATTATTTGGAAATAGTTGATTTTGCTCGAAAGCCTTTGAGGCTTGCAAGTCCTGAATCATGTCGGTGCTTGCTCGACAACACGACGTTGGTGTGGTTGGTTGTGTATGCAACCTTTGAGAAACACCGTTGGTCTTGGAGGACATCAGTGGTTAATGCCTAAACGACCACGTAATGCCTCAGGTGGAAAAAGCATTGTAATCGGTTGTGGCGATGCGTCGGCAGGTGAAGCCGAGTTTCTTTCAATGCAAGTCGACCAGTGGTGGTTCGACCTTTCTTCCTTCCAGTAATTGGGTATGATTGACTGGAAACCGTTTAAATCCTCTTAGTGTACTCTTCCTTGAGAGACGAGGATGCCCCCTATATTGACTTTGTCTTTGATGCATTAAGAGAGCGTCGGTCTTATGCTGCGCTGAAGCTTTAAAAGCTGTTGGGCTTATCTGGGTGGTTTTTCCCGTGTTGCATGCTGAATGCGTGGTTTTCTTCGAGGCTTGGTTAGTCTTGAGTGACCCTTGGATTTTCTGTGTCGGAATGCCTTGGATGGACCCTTGGACGCCAGACATTCCTTTCTTTGACTTGACCGCCAGGCGGATGTCGCTCTGGGCTCAGTTAGTGATCTAATGTGGACATTGTGGCCCTGTGCCAATGTCTCTCTTGTAATATGGGGTGTGGACTACCTCGGTTGGTTCCAAAGACTCAAATTCGTTGAATTCTGAGGATACCCCGGTCTTGTTGACGGGCTTAGGGTTAATGCTTAAAGGGTGACAAATCCAGTGGTGTGGATCTGGATTACACCTTTGTTGTGTTGAGGCACGATAGTTTAAATGGTCAGCCGAATGTGGTTTGACTTGTAGTTCTTATTGTTTAATGTTCACGGTCGGTGAAGAACCGTTTCTGGCATGTCGTCAGGTGGAGATGAGTGCGGTTTGTGTCGGTCGGGGCTTTTCATGAAAAGTCGGCTTGACTTGGGCTTTAAGGCCGATGGGGAATCAACCGTTTTAATCGTTTCAGAAATCACATGAGAAGCCTTGCTAGAACGCTTAAGGGTGTGTTTTGTTGGCCATTCCGATAGTGGAAGGTGCCATGGTTCGGGAATTGCCCCTTTCTAACGTTAAAGCCTAAGGTGGGAAGTATCTTTGGCCAGATGTTTAACGAGACGACTACGTGATCGTGTCTCTAGCTAAACGGGCTTGGGTAAGTGCCGTCTCGGTGTTTCGGTTGGAAAATGAGCGTTGGCTCAAGTTTTAACGGCTTAAGTGCTGTGTGCTTAGGGAATGCTTAAAGGTGCGTTGGGCGTTTGAAGACGCAGCGTGATCGTTTGAATGAAGCCTCACGACCCTCGTAGGTCGGGTGATGTTTACGTTGTTCTCGAAGGATTCTCGAGGACGAGAAGCTCTAAGATGAGAAGGTTGTAATGTCCCGTGTTTTAAACTAAACCAGACGAAAATCCAAGGGAATTTTGAATTTTTGCGTTTACTGGACGAACTGTTTTTAAAGCCGAGCTTCAGAACTAAATTCCGAAAGTTGGAACACTTCAAGGTGACGTTTTTGGACTTCGGTGAAGGCCCGAGAAATTTCCTGGGTGTCTCGAGGAGTTTCTGGAGCGCCAGACCAGGAAAATCTAGTTTTGAAGGACCTGCAGAGGGCGCACGGTTAGTTTGAAACCGTGTGGTCCCCAACAGGAAACCGTGCGGCCTTATAATGGTGGACAAAGGTTGTTGCACGGGAAGCGCACGGTTTACCAAACCGTGCGCCTAGCCCGCATTGTTAGTGATAGAGGCGGCACCTAAGCACTATTCACTGCATGGTTGACGCACGGTTTCCAAACAGTGCGGTATGCCTCAGGTATTCAGTAAAGGGCGCACGATTGACGCATGACTTGCCAAACTGTGCGGCCCAAACTGTGCGCGGTACCTTGTTTAAAAATTAAATTAAATTAAATTAAAAATAAAAAATGTTATAAATAATAATAATAATAATATTATTATTATTATTATTGAGGTAATGTTTTAAGGAAACAAAAGGAGGGTCTCCCTCTCCCCTTACTTCCAACACGCAACGCACCATGGGCTCCTCATTGGCTGTGCACGACACCGCCCTGCGACACCTCTATGGTTCGTTGTTTTCATCTGTTTTTCTTCATGATTCTTGTTCAAATCGTCAAGGTATGCCCTTCTCCTCCCTCGCTTTGGCTGATTTTTCCCTCTTCGTCGCCCGGTGAGGTGCGACTGAAACCTAGGGTTGAGCTAATGTCGATTTTTTGTTTTATTTCGGTGTTAGGTTATGCGAATGGGTTCTCAGCTTGGTTCGTATTCCGGCAACCACCGCCGAATGCGAAGCGGTTCAGATCATTTTGGTTTGTCGTCGATTTGGGGTAAGCTTTTCCTTCGTTCTTCGTTGTCGTTCAATTTATAGTTGGGGCTTTAGTAAATTTAGAGGAACTGGTAGTTTTCCTTGGGTGTGTTGGTCTTTGCCGAGGTGTTTTTGAGTTCTTGGTATTGATTGTAGAGCGTTTGACGACTCCGGGAGGGCTTGCACTCATATACATAGGTATGTATATGTATATATATATATCTTGTACATATTCTCTCATGGCGAGGGGAATATGTACATTGGATTAAGGGGTATATATTTGTATAGTAATGTATGTGTGTGCAAGTGTGGAGCAACTTTGAGTTGTCGTCGTCAAGTTGTCAAGTGTCGAGTGTTCGGCTTGGCTTGGTGTACTTCTTGAGGTAGGATCCCTTTCCTTGCCTTGTAATTTAAAGAATGCATTAATTACTTATTTATCTCACCTTCCTTAGATTTTAATTAATGCAGTATGGTATTTAGATTAAATGCCTCTTAAATGTGAATTGAGTATGTTTCATGATTGAAATGTTAAATATGATAAATGAGTTGTTTAAAGAACAATGTCATGATTTTATAATAAAATCCCTTCAACGGAGGTGTGCTGTCTTCTAAACCAAAAAGTAATGATAGTCTTTTATATCATGCTTGATGTGGTTTGAGTTTTCCATGTGGCTTATTGTCAATGTTTGTTACGTGGCAAGTGGCAAGTTAGTATGTTGCCCCCTTTTTACATGAGTATTAAATGTAACCCATGACACCTCATTAGCGTTGGACCTCCTTAAATTGGAAATTGCCCAAGTAGGCATATGGCATGTTGCCATGACACTTTTCTTGTCTTTTGAGCTTTATAAATGTGATTGCCATGGTCTATGGAATTAAATGGAATTGGTCATGTGGGTTGGTTAAGAAAGATGAGTCGCCTTTCTTAAATCGAATCAATTGGTTTTAAGTGGATTTGAATATGGCTAATGACGAGCATGAAAGGTCCTTGCCTCATGAAGTGAATTGTATATGTGACCATGTCTATAAGGTTTTAATTGAAATGCTTAAGATGTTTTGCGTTAAGTACAATTGTGATAAATGAACATGCCTCTTATATAGATATGGATTAATAAGAGCATGAGAGGTTTATGCCTCATGCGTTACGATATAAATGAAATGGGCTAATGGGATGCATGAGAGGTTAATGCCTCATGCATTAAATGTTATGAATGATTACGCCTTACATAGGATGTGGAGTCAAGGGACCGTGAGAGCCCTCAGGAGGAAAGACTGGGGGAGCTTTCCACGTGGAGCAAATGGACTGTGAGAGCCCTTGGGAGGAAAGACTCTGTGAGCTTTCCATGTGGAGCAAAGGGATTGTGAGAGCCCTTGGGAGGGGAGATTGTGTGAGCTTCCAGTTGGGCCAGGAGATAGACCGTGAGAGCTTTCCCCGGGTGATAGATGTCACTGGATTACATCCCGGTCCTGATCGCACGAGTATAACAAGAGATCGTGAAAGCTCTTGGAGTTGGGCTAGGGGTTAGACTATAGGAGCTTCCGTTGGTATTGGATGTCTGAGAGCTACGTTCTGATCCATCCCAACATATATTTATACTATATGTATATAAGTGCTATTATATATATATATGGTGGCATGATCAGACCCTTATTCCGGTTAGGGGCTGAAACATGTATAGCTGTCAGGTGTTCCTTGGGAACCTGGACGGGTTGTACATTTATTCGGTTTTGTTTATTACTCCTGCTATACTCACACACTGCTTAATTTATAATGCATTGTCTGGATTGGGCTAGACACCGCGGGTGCCGACCTACTGAGATTTATATCTCACACCCTGCTCGGGCCACCATTGCACTGGGGTACCCAAGCAGACTTTCTTGTTCACAGGGCTAAGGACCTTGGACCTTGCTTGTTGCTGTATGCTTGTACTTGGAATTAGGAACAAAGGACCGAGTTGGAGCTCAGGATGCTCGTGGAGATCGCCTTTGGGGCTTTGTTGTCGTTTCTTTATTTTTGTACTGCACAATGTAGCATGCTGTATGTCTTTTGATTTAGATTTGTGTCATCAACTGTACATGTTTGTATAAACTGGCGTTGGCCACCCTTTTATTAAATTGCTATTATTTGTCTTCCGTTGCTGTCTTCATTTATTTACTGCGTCCATTGTTATTTGTTATTTATTCTGATTGTACCGCTGTGCAACTCTAATATGAGGGTATAGTCTCCCCACTATCAACTCCGGAGACCCTCCCTATTAGTCGGCAGCCTCTGGCGTACGGAGAGACACGCTTGAGGCCATGTGACCTCTCGGTCCGGCTACCGGTTTGATGGTAAGCTGGGTTGGGACGTTGTAATAGTGCCCTCCTGTTGGTGATGTGTGACACATGTGTAACACACTTTGGATCTCGTCTTCTGGGATGTAATGTCACATTAAGCCATCAACACAACGTTTAAAAAGTAGCAGCTCATCCTAGTAGTAATGTGAAGCCCCCGACTAAAAATCTCCTCCTTTGCAGGTAGGAGAGGTCTGGGTAAAGGGATCTCATGGCGAGATAGTTTGCAATGTCGAAGAACCATAGGCGTGCCTTAATGTTTAGGTTGAAAATAGTTTCATCGGGGAAGTTAACCTCGATTATCATCTTCCTTAATGAGGGGCAGTGGGAGTCTGGATAGATGATCAGCGACGCCATTTTCCGTTCCTTTGGTGTCTCTGATGACGATGTCAAATTTTTGCAACAATAGGATCCACCGTATCAGTCTTGGTTTGACATCCTTTTTGCCGATCAAATATTTCAGGGCAACATGATTAGTGTAAACAATTACCTTTGATAAAACTAAGAACGAAACTTTTTGAAAGCCAAGTTAAGTGTCGGGAGTTCTTTTTCGATGGTTGTTTAGTTTACTTGAGCATCATTCAAGGTGTGACTGGCACAATAGATGAGAAATAAAATATGGCCGACCTGCTGTCCTAAGACAACGCCTATAGCGAAGTCGCTTGCATCGTACATTTACTCGAAGTCTTTGTCCCAATCTGGTGGAATGATAACAGGAGCGGCCACCAGACTTCTCTCTAAAATGTTGAATGCCCGCCGACACTCTTAAGTAAACTCAAAAGGGGTATCCTTTATTAATAGGTGTGCCAGAGGGCGGACAACTTTCGATTATCGTTCTTCCTTGAATATAATGGAATATAAAACTGATGCTTGGAGCATGTTAGTTGAATGTTAAGCTTATTGCTGTTGGACCCAAGCATGATGAACCAGTTAGTTCAAGACGATAATTAAATGATTGTTTGTTGGAGATAATTGTTTGAGGCTGAGCGAACCCGTTCTTGTTTGATAAAGGCTTGAATGCCTTGGTGATATGACCTTAGTTGCCTCATGAGTGCGCCATGCTGAAAATACTTTTTTGCTGCCTTGTATGCTTGCTCTAGGATGTTAGAGCCTTGATTTGATATTTTGATAACCTGGTATGGTTCGTAAATCTGGAGAACAATGGGCTGGTTTGCCCAGGGTAGGGTCCTAGTGCTGGCTTGATGCTGGTGATGGCAAGATGGAATGTGATGTGCGCAATGGAGTTGGGATGCCACTGGGGCGGTCGGGACGAGTTAAGAGTTGGGCTTTGTGATGACCCAGACTCTCTTGGTCCTTTCCTTTGCCAAAAATCCGGATCCTAAAGGGGTAGCGTCTCGGCGCGACCGATCGGTGAGACCGACCGGCGCGACCGACCGGCTAGACCGACCGGCGCGACCCATCGGTGAGACCGACCGGCGCGACCGATTGGTGAGACCGACCGGCGCGACCGATCGGCGCGACCGATCGGCGCGACTGATCGGCGAGATCGATCGGCGTCACCCGGCCTTGTCGGGGTTTTTCCAGTGACGTGCGCAAATTGAGTTTTAAACCCTTCTTTGACCCCCTTTAAGCTTGTTTTAAAGCCCGGTAGCGCCCATAAATGTTATAATTAAATATTCAATAAATTAAACTGGTGTGTGCGTCGGTTTAAACCACCCGACCCCTTTAATAACGTGTGGGGCCGCGTGGTCAACCCACGACCCCCGCTCCTTACGCGGTTTGGCGTTCTTATCTCAACCGTCCGCGGCTCTTATAAACTAAGGGTTAGCCGTGGTTTCTTCTTTTCTCGATCACCCTGTGTTGAGAGTACCCTTCGTCCAGACGAGCAGCTTTTCGTTCAGGCGAACCGCACCGTTATTCGTGAAGTTCCGCCCCCGGCCTTAGCGTCGATCGTTGATCAACAAGTAGGGAATTTCTTCGTCTCTCGCTTTTGTGTATCATGTGGGGTGGGCGTACTTTTGATTCTGTAGAATTGGTTAAACCAGACCTAGATAAAGATAATGGACTGATTATATGAAGAAAGAAGGGGGGTTGTGATCGTTGATGCCGTTTTATGTTATGATCATCTTTCTGAATTGTGCGGGCTTACGCCTACTGAAAATCATGGCCGTTGGTGGTCTTTCTCTGTGCACTAATGAACCCCTGGGGATGTTTGAAATGACTTGTTTGTGGTTGTGAACTCCTGCTGTAAAAAGGGCAATTGGTTAATCACGTACACCTGGCTAAATGAATTGAAAGCACCAGGATCAACCCTTTTGTGATAACCCCCGGTTAAAGCACACGAAATTGAAATCATGGAGTGTGTTAAATCTTATAAATCTAAAAATACCGGCATGACCCTGCTTTGTGTTGGTGGTAGTGGTTTGGTTGTTTTCTTTTATGGGCCGATTGCTGGAGATGTGGGAGGGGATGAGATCTCCTGTTGATATGGATTCGATGGTTGTGAGTTTTAAGACCGGGTGGTTACCTTGTTTATATCACGAATTGGGGTGAGATCCTCTGTTGATGAGAAATCATTTTGGGGGACACGGGGTAGTGTCTCGAGGGTTTCTTTGGTTTTAGTACTTCGAGGGATCTCACTTATTCCCTTGTTGTTGTAACATCACAAGAGAACCGGGTGTGAATGTTTAAATTGACGTTTGGCTGGATTCTTTCCTTGGTTATGCTTGTGGTGTTAGTTGCCCAAGTAGGTGCATGAACTTATTTAAACATTATTGCTGAACATGAAAACAAGAATGGGACAAACGAGTTTTGTTGGCAAGAGTCGTGACTCGGACTTGAGTGCTGTTGTGATCTGTAGGCTGTCTGAAGAAAAACCTAACTTTGGGTGAGAGCTTGTTACCTATGTATATACTTGTAGTTTTGTGTTTCTTATTCGCGCTCGCAAAAAAGGAGCTAATAACCAGCCACTAAGAATCTTCGGGCGGGGTAGTGTGGTGGTTATGGCCCAGGTGTGTGCGGGCAGGTAGTTTCCCAAGTATCTTCGGGATGAGGCCCAGGTGTCTTCAGGCGTGGCAGTGGATCTTCTAGCCCAAGTGTCTTCGGGCGTGGTGGTGGTTGTTCTGGCCTAGGTGTTTGCAGGCGTGGTACGTGTGACAGTTGTGGCCTAGGTGTTTGCGGGCGGGATTCGGCAGTAGAACTGCGTGCGGTTGTGGCCCAGGTGTGTGCGGGCGGGTGTGGCAGTGGGACTGCGGTGAGAATGACGGGATTGGTTCAATGCGTAGGATGTCTCAATAACCAGTGGGAAAATGGCGCGGGGTACCCAAACATCGATGTGCTCTTATTATATATATTACTTGGTTTGCGTTACTTGGTGAGTGTAGCCGGTGAGTGGGATGGGTGAACTCCTTCATAGTAATGGTTGTCTGCTTCTCACGGGACTTTAGTACGTTCCCCCACTTGTGCACGAGAGTCTTTGGTTTTCCCTACTGAGTGTACTTGTATGCTCATCCTACGTATATAAAACTGCTTTCAGGTTTCCAGGAGGACTTTGGGGATCACGCAGGACCGTACTAGCTCGGATCTTTGGGGCAGTCGCAGTTGCTGTTTTCTTTCTTTGGTACTTACCCTTGTAGTCATTTTGTACCCTGTGGCTTTTACTTTTGGAACATGCATGTGAGAATGGTTTACTTTTGGCTTTACTTTTCTTTTACTCTTGGTGTTGTTGGGTTTCATCATCTTATCTCCCGATCCTATAAAACAAAAAGGGTAATGACTTCCACTTGTGTGTAATTTCCATACCCTTGGTGCTAGTCGCCACTCTGGGACCTATAAAACGCGGGTTTCGGGGGTTATTATCTCTCCTTCAACTTAAAGAAGGAAGGACTTGACAACCTGCTGACCCTTCCCTCCTTTTGGTGAAGGCGGGTCGTGACAGGCTTGCTCATTGATTCTTGCTTGATGTTGCTTTTGATGGCTGGATTGTTGGATGATTGATTGTTGTGATTCTTGGTGCAATTGGTTCTATGCACGACAAGTGCTTCTTCACATGTGGGAGCCTATGATGAGTCCTCGAGTACCTGAAATTTATAGACTGATAAATGGATTAATAATGAACTCATGAGATTGAGTGTTTTTGTTGGAAGCAATGATAAATCATTTATATATCATTGAGAACCATAGAATGGTTAGAATGAATGCTCAGCGAGCAAGGGAATTGAATGAGTTATTAGGGCATACTGGCTAGTTGAATTGGAATGGTCAAATTGGGATTGATGATGGTTTAATAAATGAATAGTATTTTTTTAAATTACTAAGTGGAAGCAATGGTAAATCATTTATGGACTGATAAATGGATTGATTCTTGTGTGCATGTTTGAGAACTGGCGGTCGGGTGTCTTGAGAGACGATGGCTATAGTTTGTGTCTATGGTTCGGTAGTTGCCCTTAGTGTGGTTGTGTGTGGTATATTTTATATTTTCTGATTTCATACGCTTCAGCACCCGAGTTGGTAGGGCCATCGACGCCCTAATGTTTTGGGGGGTGTTTTCTCCAGCAACCTGGATGATGAGAGAACGGATGACTAACTTCTCCCTCTCCCCTGCTCTCCCTTCGGCTGTAGTATAATACGTGGGTATGCTCGGGTTGTGATGACTTAAGGTATAGGGTATGGACTCACTCAAACTGTGATGACCCTCGGTTTACTATACATTTATGTGCGGGCTGTAATGACTTGAGGTTATAGCACATAGTTGTCTTCGGTCGGGGTAACTATGGTTTCCCTCTGGCGTGTGTGCATGGGATGTAGTTGCCCTTATTGTGGTTGTGTGTGATATATTTTATAATTTTTGATTTCATACGCCTCAGAACCCGAGTTGGTAGGGTAACTGACGCCTTAATTTTTTGCGGGGTGTTTTCTCCGGCAACCTGGATGACGAGAGCGGATGACTGACTTCTCCCTCTCCCCCGCTCCCCCTTTGGCTGTAGTATGATACGTGGGTATACCCGGGTTGTGATGACTTAAGGTATAGGGTATGGACTCATGCAAACTGTGATGACTCTCAGTTTATTATACATTTATGTGCGGGCTGTAATGACTTGAGGTTATAGCACATAGTTGTATCCGGTTGGGGTGATTATGGTTTCCCTCAGGTGTGCGTGCATGGGCTGTAGTGGCTTGGGGTATAATGCATGATGCACAGGCTGTAATAGTTTCCAAACTTACTAATTGGATATGATGATGATGAGCTTGTTCTGGGATGCATGGGATGCCGAATGGCTATGATACATATGCACGGGGTGCAGGATGACTTATGGGAGAGATGAGCATAGGACGTGAGCCGTTGGGACGTAAAAGCAACACACACGTGGGGAAGTGGAAGCGAGGTACCCTCATTTATATATATATGATTTGATAAGGACATGATTACTTGTATGCGTTACTTGGTGAGCTATCCATGATGGGGATGAGAAAGAGCTTTACCTGTTCAGGTGGTGAGTTAGTTTCGTTTGTTTATTCACTGGGCTTTAGTATGTTTCTTTCACATTTTGCACGAGAGGTTCCGGGGAGAATCCTACTGAGTGTACTTGTATGCTCACCCTACGTATATATAAACTATTTTTCAAGTCTTCACGAGCTGGTTTGTGTTCGATCCAGACATTACTAGCTCGTGGAGTTGTTCATGAGTTGGAGTTCGTGGTTGCTGCCTATGATTTCTTTTGGTACTTTGTAGTTGTTTTAAATTATGTATGATATTACATTCATGTATTGGGTTTGCTTATGTATTCATGCATGGTGTTGATTGACAGTATCTCATCTTATCTCTTATTTCTTAAACATACATAAAGATGATAATGCCTCCAATTTGTGATTATATACCCTTATTGCTAGTCGCCAACCTATGGCCTATTGGAGACAGATTTCTGGGGGTGTAGATGTTGTCTATCCCCAACTTGATGAAAAGAAATTTCACTCGAAGTCCAGATACAACTTTGGTAAAGATGTCGGTAAGTTGATTTGGAAAGAGAATTTAGCCGAAGGTGAGGTTTTTTTTGCTTGAAGTGACACTTAAGGAAGTGATGGTCTATCTCAATGCGATTGGTGTGTTCGTGGAATACCGAATTGGTAACATTTTTTGTGTCGTCCTGATTATCACATCAGGGATTGAACAAGATTTATTAGTGGAAAACCAACTCTATGAAGGAGTCGCCGAATCCAAAGAATCTTAGTAGTTACCATGGTTATTGTTGAGTCAATAAGGTTTTCTTATGATTTTTTCATTCCTTCATGTTTGGGGAGATTGTTGAGTCAATAAGGTTTTCTTATGACTTTTCTATTTCTTCTTGTTTTGAAAATCACAAACACCTTATCTTAAGGAAAATTTCATTCTACCCTATGTTTTACTTTCATAAGGAAATTTTTTTTCCCCAAGGAAATTTATCCTTATCATGTTTTTCATTATTCATTTTGTCTAAGTATAAAATTCGGTTTCGTATCCAAAACCTCGGAATCATATAATACTTAGATATAGAGGATTCTGTTTTCAGGATCCGAATTTAGGTTCTGAGTTCTTTGAATTCAGACTCCGAACTCTTATGAGTTCTGACTTCGAATTCTTATAAATTTAGACTCCGAACTTTGTAAGTTCAGACTCCGTATTCTTATAAATTCAGACTCCGAATTTCCTTGAAATTCAGACTCCGAATTTTATAGAATTCTAACTCCGAATTCTTCTGATGAACAAAATCCGAATATACATGTATTATAGACTCCGAATAGTTTTTGGTTAGACTCCGAACTTTCATTTTTTGCTTACACTCCGAGAAATGAATTTGCTTAAGTAACCATATTTTTGTTTACTCATGTTTTGGTTATAAAACGATGTCGTGCATTCAGTTACTAACCGTTGTTTGAGTGACACGTGTACAGGTCCCTCCTAAATTCAAGGTAAAATATGACCGTTGGAGGAGGGAGCCGACCGTTGAAGCCGTGCCTATAAATAGGAGCTCATTTGAACAAGCTCAGAACTTTTGCAGAACTTTGGCAGACTTCTTTTTGCAGAACTTATTTACATGCTGTTGAAGTGATTTCTAGAGAGAGTGACTCTTATAAACTCTCAGGCTTCGTGCAGAATTGCTTTGTGCAGAGGTGCAATTTCCTTAAAATCAGAGACTTCGGGTTGTGAAGTCAGAGGTGACGATTTCCTTACAAATCGAGGGCTTGCGAGGATAACAAGACAGATACTGATCTTCGGATTGAGGGCTTACCTGGGTTTGGGTAAGACAGACTTTCTTGAAAGTATAAATCAAGGGACCTTTATCCAAGGTTGTTGGATACCTTTCTCTTTGGGTTAAAAGATTTACTACTTGTTACTTGTAGTGTTTTAATCTTTGTTTTCCCCTGTAATTTTGGTTGTTGAGGAAAGTATAACTATCTTATACTTCCTTAAACTTGCACTCTGATTAAATAGGATTCTTTACACTTTAAGGTAGAATCTTTGTTGTAAACTTTTTTCAAGTTTCATTTCCGGAATCTTTTTTTCGGAAACAAGCAAATTATTAAAACTTAGAGGTGTTGTGAATTTTGTTTATACAAAATTTCCTTAAGGATTTTTTTTAAGTATACAATTCAGCCCCCCTCTTGTATATTGAGTATCTACACCATAGTTTGATACTACAATCAGTATCATAGGGGGGTACATTTGTTTTGTTAGTTAGATCAAAATCTTTCGTAATGAAAATTTTCGTAGTCAGATTTTTCAAATCCTTCGTAATAAAGTTTTCGTAGTCAGATTTTTCAAATCTTTCGCAATGAAAATTTTCGTAGTCAGATTTTTCAAATCTTTCGTAATGAAAATTTTTGTAGCCAGATTTTTCAAATCTTTCATAATGAAAATTTTCATATTAAGATTTTTTAAATTTTCCGTAATGAAGTCTTCGTAGTCTAAAAATTTTCGTATTCTAAATTTTTTTTTGTAGTCTTAAAATTTTCGTAATGAAGATTTTCGTACTTACAATTTTCATAATGAGGATTTTCGTAATGAAGATTTTCGTACTTAAAATTTTCGTAATGAAGATTTTCGTACTCAAAATTTTCGTAATGAAGATTTTCGTACTCAAAATTTTCGTAATGAAGATTTTCGTACTCAAAGTTTTTCGGAATTTAAAGTTCTTCAAGAAGATTTTTATTCCCTCAATACGAATAATCTTTCTGGCAATCCGAAAGGTATGTTTCCTTTCCTGAGTTTTCGTAATCATTCTTTACTTGCTGGTAGTTTCTTTTGTTTTTTAAATTTTTCGGATTCTCTTTTCCTTAAATCCGAATGTTTTTATTAAAAAACCTCAAAAGATCGGATCCAAGATTTTCTTGCGGCTATCATATCAACCGTCAGATCTGATCAGAAGGATTTTCAGCCATTGGATTGAGTTTGGAAGATGAACCGTCGCAGCAAACGCCTATATAAAGGACCCCCGATGGTTGTCCCACATCGAATCTCAAGCTCTCGCGTGCTGAAGTTATGCTCTTCTACATAAGCTCATTCCAGATTCTCAAGGGTTTCTCAATTCCGAATGTCTGTAGAAGAATCCTCTCAGAAAGATATGTCTATTGTCAAGCCAATCTCGGAGTGGCAAGTCTATAAAGAAAGATTGGTGCATCCGAACTTCTTTGCCAAGTATGATTCAATCATCTCGAAGAACATTAAGCTGAATGGATGGGAGAGCGTTTCCGTATCGAAGCCAGAGGCTCAAGATTTGGTGTATCCGAATTTGCTTGTTGAGTTTTATGAATCAGTTAGTTTCTTTAACGAAAAAGGCAGAGAAGTTTTTGTTCAAGAGCTATGGAAAGACTTATGCTCTCTCATATACTAAGGCAGCTAGTTTGATTGGTATTCCATACGAAGGGGAAGCTGAGTTCTGTTTTCATGAGTTGCCAGATGTAAAATGAAGTTTTGTTAAACAGAAGGCTATGCCATGTCTTGGACTCTCTGATGTCAAGACTCTGAAGATTGCTCACTTGTCTACAAATTATCGGATTCTCGAATTATGGGTTCAAGGATTCATCATTATGAGAAAAGGTGACAAAGATACATTGAAGAAGAGTGATATATATATCTTGGATTTCTTGGTAAATCTAAGGAAGATTAATTTGGTTAAGCATATTCTCATTACGATTGAGAATATTAAGAATGGAAACTTGGAGGCTCATGTATCCAACCATTCTTTCCAAGTTAATTGTTCGGTGCTTAGAATCTCTTAAAATTCCTTGCAGCTCAAAGCCAAGGAATTGCAAAGTCATGCTGGTCAGTGATGATACCCTGAAGAGGATGAACATTGGTTTTTCTAAGGACTCGGGAGAATGTTATGACCTACCTGAAGAAAAAGCTGAAGCTGTTCCGAAAAAACAAGAAGTGGCTGAGCCATCAAAAAAGGTTGGAAATAAAAGGAAGTTGAAGGAAATAGAAGAGGAAGGAAAATCTCCAAAAGCTAAGGAAGCTCAATCCGCACCTCCAAAACCCAAGAAGCAAAAAAGCATATCCTGATGAGGTTGTAGCAAAGTGGAGGGAAGATAAGAAAAATAAGAAAACAGGTGAGCCAAGTTTTGGTTTGGATCCTGTTGAAGCAAAAACCTTAAAAGATAGGACATCTGATGAGTTTGAAAAGCAAGCTAAAGAAAAGAAGTTAAAGAAGAAGATGACTGAAGCCGAGATAGTGCAATCCCTTCTGAGGGATACTGAGAAAGCATTAGAGATCATTCCGGTACCAGAATCTTTCTTGGTAGAAGCTTTACCTGAGATTTCGGGTAAGAAATTCGTCACTCCGAAAAAAGTTCAAGAAAAGCTTGTTGTAGAAAAAGAAGTAGAAAAAGTAATGGAAGAAGAAAAAGAAGAAGGCAGTGGCAACACCGCAGATTTGATTAAGCAAGTGGAAGATTTCCATGAGAAAGAAAGCCCATCTGAGAAGCTGTCAATCCGAAATCTTCAAAGCTTGTTGCTCCTTGGTTAGATGACAAGATTGAAGTTGAAGTGAATAAGCTCTCTGAGGAAGAAAGTTCTAATCATGATTTCATACACCCAGAGGATGCTGAGGCAGGAGCTCAGAAAGAAGATATAGATGAAGATAAAATTGTTCAGCTGTCTGACAGTGAACATAAATCTCCGGATGAGGAAGCCATTTCGAAAACCGATAAGGGAAAACAGGTGGTTGTTGATACACCTACTAAAGCTGTTGTAAAGAAGAATGAAGCTGGTGAATCTTCAAAGAGGAAACTTGCTGAGTTGGAGAAAGAGCCCTCACCAAGCAAAATTTCAGATTCGGAATCATCATCCCTTGGACATGATTTTGTTGTTCAATCGTTGAAGAAACTTGTTGGGACCATTCTGATTTTTCCAAGCATTGACTCCAGATGCCAGATGCCAGATGCTTCAACACACACTAAATCAGAAATCAGATTCAGTATCCATGGTGATGGATAAGTGTGTAAAGCTTGAGGCTGATTTCAAGAATTTCTTCATTAACTATGATGCCCACAAAAGATCTTGTAAGAAAATGGTTAGCTGGTCAAAGAAGACAGTTGGAGATTTGAGAGATCTTGATGAGTTCCAAGATAGTGTCAAGGAGACATTCGACATTGAAGATGGTAAAATCAAGGATCTCACAAGCAGTTTTGAAGAAAAATTGACTCTGGAACAGAATTCTTGGATTCAAGAGGTAAAAGATCTGAATGGAAAGTTGTATTCTGTTGCTCAAAGCTGGAAAAGAGAGAGATCTTTGGATTGAGATTGAAAAAGTTTGTCAAGCAGGAAGAAGTCCTGAAGGCTCAGGTAGAGGCTCTTAAGGCTCAGGCAGAGGCTCTTAAGGCTCAGGAAGATAGAATCAAAGCCTTACAGAAGAAAGCTGAGGATCATGATCAGATTCTCAAGCGAGCAGAGGAAGACCACAAGGAGCTTAAGAAGCTCAAAACAATAGTCAAAAAGTTGATGTCTAAGGAAAAGGAAGGATGATCTTGTTTAAATCTGATTTTTTGTTGTATTTTCCTTGTATAAATTTTTCCTATCATAATGAAATGTTTGGTTGCTTGTCTTTTGGATGTGTTGTACTAATATTTCAGGTACCGTAATTTCTTTTCCATTCCCTCAAATTCCTTTTTGGAAATCACAAACGGGGAGAAATGAAAAAGAATACTGAGTAAAGAAGAAATGTCCCTAAGTAAGGTTGAGTTCATCTAAGGGGGAGTTTTCATTACAAAAATTTCCGTATTCAAGATAATGAAAAATCTCATTTCGGAAATCTAGAATACAATCCTTAGTGTTCCAAAGCCTAAGGGGGAGTTAGTCGTATTCATTCTTGCCCATGTGATAAGGGAGATAAGTTTTATTTTTAAAGTCTAGAAAAATATTTTCCAAGTCCTTATGTTCTTTTTCGTAAGGATGTTTGTGCTTTCCAAAAAGGGGGAGATTGTTGAGTCAATAAGGTTTCCTTATGACTTTTCTATTCTTTCATGTTTGGAGAGATTGTTGAGTCAATAAGGTTTCTTTATGACTTTTCCATTTCTTCTTGTTTTGAAAATCACACACCTTATTTTGAGGAAAATTTCGTTCTACCCCATGTTTTACTTTCATAAGGAATGTTTTTCATTATTCATTTTGTCTAAGTATAAAATTCAGTTTCGTATCCAAAACCTTGGAATCATATAATACTTAGATATAGAGCATTCTGTTTTCAGGATCCTAATTCAGGTTCCGAGTTCTCTGAATTCAGACTCCGAATTCTTATGATTTCTAACTCCGAATTCTTATGAATTCAGACTCCGAACTTTGTAAGTTCAGACTCCGAATTTCCTTGAAATTCAGACTCCGAATTTTATAAAATTCTAACTCCAAATTCTTCTGATAAACAGAATCCGAATATACATGTATTATAGACTCCGAATAGTTTTTGGTTAGACTCCGAACTTTCATTTTTTGCTTACACTTCGAAAAATGAATTTGCTTAAGTAATCATATTTTTGTTTACTCATGTTTTGGTTATAAAACGATGTTGTGCATTCAGTTACTAACCGTTTTTTGAGTGACACGTGTACAGGTCCCTCCTAAATTCAAGGAAAAATATGACCGTTGGAGGAGGGAGCCGACCGTTGAAGCCGTGCCTATAAATAGGAGCTCATTTGAACGAGTTCAGAATTTTTGCAGAACTTTGGCAGACTTCTTTTTGCAGAACTTACATGCTGTTGAAGTGATTTCTAGAGAGAGACTCTTATAAACTCTCAGGCTTCGTGCAGAATTGCTTTGTGCAGAGGTGCGATTTCCTTAAAATCAGAGACTTCGGGTTGTGAAGTCAGAGGTGCCGATTTCCTTACAAATCGAGGGCTTGCGAGGATAGCAAGACAAATACCGATTTTCGGATTGAGGGATTACCTGGGTTTGGATAAGACAAACTTTCTTGAAAGTATAAATCAAGGGACCTTTATTCAAGGCTGTTGGATACCCTTCTCTTTGGGTTAAAAGATTTACTACTTGTTACTTGTAGTGTTTCAATCTTTGTTTTCCGCTGTAATTTTGGTTGTTGAGGAAAGTATAACCATCTTATACTTAGACTTGTACTCTGATTAAATAGGATTCTATACCCTTTAAGGTATAATCTTTGTTGTTGTAAACTTTTGTTAAGTTTCATTTCCAGAATCTCTTTTTCGGAATCAAGCAAATTATTAGAACTTAAAGGTGTTGTGAATTTTGTTTATACAAAATTTCCTTAAGGATTTTTTTAAGTATACAATTCACCCCCCTCTTGTATATTGAGTATCTACACCATAGTTTGATACTACAATCAGTATCATATCTATCTTACAATCGATCCAACTATTATGACACGATATTTAGACGCAACACTGGATTTCCAGGTAGATAAATAATCTGTGTTGTTGACATCACAAAATGCCTCGATATTCCATGTGGTCGTTATCAAAATATAGAAGACCGTGCTTGGAATCCTGCTTGATATATTTTATGATGCAAAGAATGGCGTTTCATTGAGATTTTGTCAGATGTTTTATGAATTGATTATGTTGATTGCACAAACAATAGTGGAACGAGATATTGTAAGGTAATTAAGTTTTCCAGCTAGACGACAATATCATTTTGAAAGAGCGTAATACTCACTAGCATCGCGAAGAGACTTCATCGGGAGTGTTGGCTGTAGTCGTCTGAGGCAATCTAGTATCTTGTGAGATATCGAACACAAATTGGGAAAGAAAGATCCTTTTGTGACAACGAGATACTTGACCGTCTGCGACACTGTTAATTTCAAGTTGGAATCAAATTTAGAGGTTTATAACACCCTTTTTAATCACTAACTACAAAAGCATAGTATATAGTCAGTTTGAGGTCGAACCCACAAAGACATGTGATCTCTAGATTTATTCTTCAATCTGAAAGTCTGGACGGGCAATGCAAATGATTGAAATTTAACCAGAACCAATAGAATAAACTCTAATAATGAAAATGCATTGAGAATTATGAATCTGGGGTCATGAGATGATTAGAATTCCAATATCTTTAATGAATAACTTTTTGTTGTTGGAATTGAGTCTAAATAAATCCATAGTCTGGTTTTTGCTCTCTATTTACCAAACTCCCATTTTCTTATGATCAAAACTCAAATAAGGGGAAAACCTTTCATTCTTTAAAAAATGATGAAGCAGATTCACATAATCGCGTTTCTTGTGTCACCTTTCCTTTAGTCTGCCACTTAAAATCTACCTCCTTTTTCTTGACCTTTAAAGGACTTCTTGAAGGCAACCTAGGCGCATGGGGCAATTGGTAATGTGCATTGCTAATGTCATGAGAAGTTGAAAGTTTGACTCCCATTAAGGGTGCCGTGATTAAAAAGCATCAGGCAGGACGGCTAATCCCTGTTGTGTGTTTATGCTGCAGTGCACAATAGACCGACCTAGATTAGTCTTGCCGTGGTGTGTGGATATATGGTTTGATATGAAAAAAGGAGTTACTGAAAATGTGGTGCGGTAAACGCTGATGTTGGATAGAAAATTTCTTTAATGCTAGCCCTATATGGAACATTTTTTTCTTTGTATAATCTGCTACTTTTTATTAGCATCAGTCTAATCAGTTTGGATCTTTTTTTTCCCTCTTGCAAATTCAAGTTTAGGTCTTTTTTTTTTTCATTTCCTAAACCTAAAAGTAAACTTCAGCTGGTTTTGTTTGATTGCTCATGGTTATCACCCTCCAGATGAGACCTTCAATTGTAAATTCTTATTACATTTGTGTAATCATCTTGATTTGCTTTTGTTTTTTGTGCTCAGATAGAAATCTGAACGCAGTGCTAATTATTTCTTTTGTTCTAATTGGTATGTAAAACTCGTTGAATAAAATGCAGCTTAGTTCAAGTGATCTCAATTTGATATATGCTTGTACGAGAGACAAAACTTTAATGATAGATGTTCAATCCCGGGAGATAAAGGAGAGGGATTTGGAAGCTGCGATGAGGTTGGCTCATTGTGAGGCAAGTCATGGAACCCATCGCAAGTTGAAGCACCTATAATGATAATTTAATAAGATGCGTGACTTAAATTTTTAGGCGGTCAAATATCTTGAGCCTCAAATAAACTTAGCTGCTAAAGCTGGTAAGAACAAGAAAGAATATCAATTATCTATGATGCCAGATAGCACGCTGGATAAAGTAAGGAAATTGGCCAAAGCACCTATTGAAGCCGTTTTTACAGATCCTACATATGGAAAGGTGCATCATTTTTTGTTTTATAAAAAAATTGTTATAATTAATTTTCTCTGAATGGTGATTATATTTTGTTTATTACTGTTTGCATATAGTTTGAACGTGGAGAAGCCTTGGAAAATATTACAAAAGATGTAAAAACAGCTCTTGAAGAAGAGTGTGATGAGGAGAGCTTAGCTGTTTACTCCAAAGCAGTTGACACTGTAAGAAAAGAGGCAAGTATGATATCAATTTTTGCTACTAGTAATCCTTTTCATTAGGGGCATGCAGGATTAAATTAACTGACTTAAACCATTTGAACCGAACCACCTTAAACCGGTAAAATATGGTTTAAATCGGTTTGATTAAATTAACCGCCTTAAACCAGTAAAATTCGGTTTAAATCGGTTGATCGATTCAAGTCGGTTGATGAATATTGTATATTTTGGTTTTTCGGTTTGGTTCCGTTCAGTTTTGGTATCCCTAACTGTTCTTAACTGAAATTAAACAATTAAATAAATATATAGATCATTGTTGAAAATGGAAGTGATGATTAAATTTCTATGATCAAAGTTGAACATAACATAATCATTATTTATTTTTCAGTATAATGAAACGTGATGAACATATGTGATGATTAAGTGAATATAAGTCATTAAACCACATTGAAAGCTTCCCCTCACATTATTAAATCTCTTTAAATTTTGCCATGTTAATGGATTGGTTGTTTATCAAACTATCTCTTTCATTTTAATATTGAATTGATCATTTTTTTAGAGATATTTACTCTATTGTTTATTTTATTGGTATCTTTGAATTATTTTAGAACCTTTGGTTATGAAAGTTTAGGGTTTTATCCTTTTTTATGAATCATTTTTGCATCATGTAATTTTTTCTCATGTTTCCTTAACCGTTCTAAACTGGTTTTAACCAATATAAACCAACCGGTTCGGTTTATGTTGGTTCTTGGACTAATCATTGGTCGGTTTCAGTTTTCACTTAAGGATTTTTTTTTTCAATTGGTCGGTTGAAGCCGGTTTCCATAATCGATTTTAATTGGCCATGCACACCTTTTTGGTTTTTAAAATTTTCATCAAGAGGTTGCAGCCTATAATGATACTAATTGGAAATAGGGGCCCAGGCAACTATCACTTCCAGTTTTCATATCCTTCCCTCGAATTTTAATTGTGTATCTAGAATATATTGTCACTTCAGGAATCATTTCTGTACTTTTCTACTTTTTATGAAATCAAACCCAATTTCTCAATATGGCATTATATTAGTTATCGTGATAGTTTGTTATGGAAAGTGAGGGTAGGGGCGTTTTGTTGGTGTGCTGTCTTTCATGTTCTTCATTTTGGATTAGACGACTTTTTTATTGAAATAGTTTAAACTATATTAATGCTTCAGGTTGTTCGTAGAAGAATTATCACAGAAGGGCTTCGAGTTGATGGGAGACGTCTTGATGAAGTGAGGCCTTTGTATTGTGAAGCTGGCAACTTACCTGTTCTTCATGGTTCATCAATTTTCTCTCGTGGTGATACTCAGGTAAGAAATGTTTTCATGGTATTCTATTTTACTTTGGGCATGTAGGGTAATGATACTGTAGTTTTTTTATTGGGCATATATGAGATTTAGCATCATTATGCTGTTTATTCTGAATGCAGGTACTTTGTACCGTTACACTTGGTTCACCTGGAGATGCCCAGCGCTTGGATTCCCTTGTTGGCCCCTCGTCCAAGAGATTTTTTCTTCACTACAGTTTTCCACCCTTCTCAATTAATGAAGTTGGTAAAAGAGTTGGTCTGAATAGACGGGAAGTTGGGCACGGTTAGTAAATGTATGACTTATATTGTAACCTCTCTTTCTGAAAAGGTTGATGAGATTATCTTGTGAATGCTTGTTATCCACGTATATTATTCAATTGACATCCTTACAGATCATATGGGTGGCCAAATGATTAATTTGACCCTTTAATGAAATTGGGATTGTTTGGTGTGTGGGGTTGTCTAGGCGTGTTTCTCTGTGTGCTTTTGGGAGTGGTAATAACTATCAAAGGGAAGAATTGTATTTTGGCATTTAGTTAGTTGTTGGGGCTGGTTAAAGCTGGCAGGGGGGTTGTTTGTGTTTGGTGGGAGACTCATAAATAAGGGAGCAGGGAGATGGGGAGGGATTACGAATCATCATTTCTTGAATTTTTCCGCTGGAAGCTGCTGGAGCCGGTCCTTGGGAGGTCTCGGCAAGCCCTTCGGGAAGAGAGGTCTTCTTCACGTTGGGAACTTCTTCTTCCTCATCTCTTCTCTTTCTTCTTCCTTTGTAACTCTTCCTGTTCTGTTTAGCTACTTAAATACAGTGTTAATGACTGTTTCCTTCTCTCTCTCATGCTCTCTTGTGTCCTAACAATTTGACGACTCCGCTGGGGAATGTGCGAGCAGAATTTCTGACCGGATGCAAACGAGAATGGATGGAAGAATCGCTACAGTCGAATCTGCTTTCGAAGGTTTCTTGCATCGATACGATGAGCGGGAATGGGAATGAGATCAGATTTTGTCTGCAATACAAGAGAGTCTGGTCAAACTAGTTCGTGGGAAGAATGAGAATCAGCAGATGGTGCATGAGCTAGTCCGACCGAGGAACACACCTAGACAACCCCCCACACCTAACAGGGATTGTTCTATGCAGGTCTTAAACATTTAACATTAATAGGTAAGTATAAATTTTACAAAATTTATCAATTGAAAACCTTTTGAGACGGAATAACGAGTGATGGAAACACATAATCTGCTTGGTATCATAGCCAAAAAATGTGTATTGTGCTGTTTATTTCCCACCATGTCATTAATTGAAGAGTCAACTCTGCTTCTACATGAGACATCATCTTTCCTCAAATTGTTTCCTTCATCCCCCCCTTGCCATGGATTTCTTTAGGCCTGTCTTTACCGATTCTGCCTATATTCAATTCTCTGTGACTATGGTTCTGCTTGTTTATGGAAAATGTTTTCTGTTTTCATTTTCTAAAAATTTGTTAGAAAACATATTAGATCATGTAAACGGAATTTTTTTTTACAAAATGAAAATACGTATGGGACTTTTTTAGAATTTTTTTGTTTTCACATTTTCTGGAAAATGAAATTGCAATAATAGGTAAATCACATATTTTTTACTACCCAAAATATTTTGTAACACTTTTAAAGAAAATGAAAATAGAAAATGTTTTCCATATAACCAGAGACCAACTTTTCCTACCTATATCATCCTTTCAGTGGCCCACAGACATCAATGGGCCTGACCCCCCTTCCCTCCCCCAGTCAAATTTGCATTTCAGTGCAATCCAGAGCACAAACTCATCAACTGCTGCCAAAATCTGGGGCTTCAACTGTTTCAAAATCTGGGGCTTCAACTGTTTCATAACCCTTTCTTCCAGATCAGAATCTGTGATGTAGTCTCGTTGCTATGGTATCATTATCAATTAACCATTTATATTGCAACTAATATTGCTTTCATTAAAGGATGATATGTATTAAAGTGAATGATGATTTTATGCAATTGGAAGGGAAAGGGAAAAGAGCAGAGGAATGATATAGTTATTTAACTTGTGGTTATTTTCTCAAAAATTAGCACCTAGTATTATTAAAGCTGATATTTTTTTATTTTGCAACTAATCTTGCTTTCATGAAAGGATGACATGTATTATAGTGAATGATGATTTTATGCATTGGAAGGGAAAGGGAAAAGAGCAGAGGAATGATATAGTTATCTAACTTGCGGTTATTTTCTCAAAAATCAGTATCTAGTATTAAAGTTGATATTTCTTTTTTGTGGCTTGTTAGGTTTATTTGATATATATTTCCCATCGGAATGAGGATTGTAATTGATATTATATTGATTGAAAACAATTTGATTAACTTAAATAATACAAGGGTATGTCATCGAACTTGGCAAATATCAAGCTTAAGGTTGTTGTTTTGATTTTTTCTTGTTGTTTTCTTTCAGGCACTCTTGCAGAGAAAGCTGTACTTGCTGTATTGCCTTCTGAAGAGGACTTATTATACACAATACGCGTGAATTCTGAAGTCATGGCTTCGGATGGCTCTACATCAATGGCATCTGTTTGTGGAGGTATTTTATAGAGAATGCTCACTTAAATTATATTTTCTTCGTTTTGTTATTGTGTTGTTTTATGTTGAAATTACCTTTGAAAAATCATTTCATTTTTTGCTGCATGGTCTGATATATTTTTTCCAGTTTTTTAGGATTTCTTGTGATTTGCACTCTGAAATTTGTTTCTATTTTACCCATATCTTTTCTTATCAGAACAATCATTATGGTTTTGTAAACAGATTTTATATTGGAAAAAATAATGATTAATCTAGTATTTTATTCCTTGCAGCGAGCATGGCTTTGATGGATGCTGGTATTCCCCTACGAGAGCATGTAGCTGGCGTTTCAGTAGGTCTTGTGACTGATGTTGATGCATCTACTGGACAAATCAGGGACTATCGTATATTGACTGATATTTTGGTATGATATACTTGTAGACATGCTTATTCACCCCCTGATATTTTAATTTAGTTTCCTTCACAATTTAATTGTAGATCCATTTTGGAACTTTTTAATGTTTATTTTTGTTTCTACTTGCTGCCAATTTAAATACTGACTTTAGGGTCTGGAAGATCATCTGGGGGACATGGACTTCAAGATTGCTGGCACAAGAAATGGAATAACAGCAATTCAGTTGGATATAAAACCTGCGGGTATTCCTTTAGATATTATTTGTGAGTGTTTGGATGCTGCATATAAAGGCCGTCTTCAAATCCTTGACCGCTTGGAGCAGGAGATAAATGTACCACGTACCCAGGATGACAGGAATTCACCTCGACTAGGTTAAATTCTACTTTTGGGCTTCTAATTGAGTTGCTTTTTTTTTTTTGCAATGTGATTTTTTTTTCATTTGTATTCATTGGAATTGTATGCATGGTGTAGCCACCTTCAAGTACAACAATGATGCACTTCGACGGCTTATTGGCCCTATGGGTGCTTTGAAGAGGCAAATTGAAGAAGAAACAGGTTCGTTTAGCATTATGCCCTGATGTAATAGGGCATCCTTAATGTAAATTGAACAAACATTGATTCTATAAATGTTCACAAAAATATGAATTTTATTCTTGACATTCAATTTTTTTTTCTTTCTAATTTTGTTATAGGTGCACGAATATCTGTGACTGATGGATTACTGACTTTAGTTGCTAAAAATCCTTCTGTAATGCAAAAAGCACAAGAAAAGGTATTTGATGTTTTTCTTGCTGAGCCATTTCATGGTAGTTAAATATTTTATCATAATTCTCATATTTTTGTAGTTTCGAGTGTGTATGCACATGTCTCAGTTTTATGATGTTTTTGCATGTTATTTGCATGGCCATGAGATGATGTGGCTTTTACTGCACTCAAAACACATAGAAGGTGGATGGCTAAAAATTTCTGAATGGCTAATACCGTACCTTCTCTTAAAAAAATATCCAAACTGCAACATCTCTGGTATCTAAATTCGTTATGTGGCAAAGAACGTTTGAATTCATAGTTATGTTCCCTCCTTTTAGCTAAAATCATGGTCACCAACTCCTTATGTAACACAACTGATATTATTTTTGGGTTTCTTTCATTATTTTTTCCATTGAAGGTCGATTCATTTATTCCTTTTTCCTTACCCTATGTGGGCCAGGTTGATTTTATAATTGGCCGTGAGATTGTAGTTGGAGGAGTCTATAAAGGAATGGTAACATCAGTGAAAGAATATGGTGCTTTTGTGGAGTTTAATGGTGGGCAACAAGGCCTCCTACACGTATCTGAGTTATCACATGACCCAGTAGGTTATAAAATCTTGATTTCTGTTCCTTATTGTTTTCCTCATTGATGATTTATGCATTCTTCGATATGAATATGTATTCTAGCTGCTTTTCTTTGCATGCCTTGATGCAACGTGTGCTATAATGTAAATGCCATTTTGAATTTTTATGCTAATTGACATGAATTGTTGCAAGATAATGAAATGCACTAAATGATAATGAGCTTCTGCATCTTTATAACATAAGTTGGATGTCATTTAATTCTAGTTCCATGGCCATGCGATGGAATTTTGGATTAATTTTGGATTTTAGCTCGTACTCTACTTGTAATTGATACACTTCGTCGTGTAATAGTGCAATGCATTACTAGGGACAACATAAGTCCACTCAATTGTGGTGGCTGAAACATTCATGGATTCTTACAAACAATTCTGGAATTCTTTTGGTATGATTTTTCCTATTTCTTTCTCCTGCACAGGCTGATGACCAATCAAATGTCTACAATTGTCAATTGATGATGGAAACTCATTTCATTTAATGATTGATCTTCTAATGAAATTCTGATTGTGATGCAATTAATTGGGATGTTTACAAGGTGCACTTTTTAAATCAAAACCACGTTATGCTAAATCTCAGGTGTAATTGGGTTATTCTGGCCGGGTTTGGGTTGACCATTCTTGACCTGATAATATATCATAAAAAAATATAATAATAATTAATTTTGTAATATATTTTATCCTTATAGTCAACTTAATTTGAAATAATTATGCATGTTTTTTAACATGTTATTTTAAATGGTTTGTGAGGGTTCAGTTGCAACATGGATAGTATATTTACAACAACATGGGCGAAAGGGGAAACATTACAAAGAAATAACACAAAAATGCAGAGAAGAACAGGATGATGTTCAAACTTGAGACCTCACTGAGACTCACAGGGGAAGCTATCAGTGAGCTCCACCCTGAGGGCCAACATGGATAGTATATGCATCTTATTAATTAGAGGTTATTTTTAATCTAAATGGGGCAATTCAATTTGGGTTGGTCATTGCGTTTATGTGGTATTAGCTAGTTATGTCATGCTGTGGTCTGTTATATATTTAAAGTTAAACAGGTTAGCGGGTCAGTTTAGGGTTGACCCCGTCATAAATGAGTTGGGTTGGGTCAGCCCATTTAATTAGTTGGGTCTGGTTAGGGTTGCTTAAATGAGTTCACAGGACGGTCAACTCGACATGAACTTGACCTGTGAACCTGAATTGCCACCTTTAACAGTGATAGTGTAGATTTGTAAAATAGCCAAGGAACATTTGATATGAGTGCTTGAATCCTTATCATATATATATATTTTACCTAATTCTTGTGATATTTCACTTATATTACCTCAAGTTGTTACACTTTGAGATCTTACATATGAAAGTTACAAATACTTGTTGGTAAAGTAGTGACCTTCTAAATTGTTGATTTTGCACCTGCTGTTTATCAGGTTACCCGAGCTTCAGATGTTGTATCCTTCGGCCAGCAGCTTTCCCTAATGTGCATAGGTCAGGATGTTCGTGGAAACATAAAATTATCCCTTAAAGCAACCCTCCCAAAACCAGGATCCGAGAGCACCGGTGTCCCTTCAGAAGCTAATTCTCATTCAAAATCAGCGCATACTGTTTCTTCATCAGCTGGTGATGTGTTGGATCGCCCGGTTGGCCAGTACTCTAAATTAGAGGAGTTAACTGGGGAGAAATGTGATGGAAGTGTTCATGATAACACCACTCCATTTATAATTCGCAGCGCTGCTGATTGTGACATCGAGGAAAAATCTGTTGATGAGGACAGAAGTTCTGAGAGGCCCATGATAGAGATTGCCGTTTCAAAATCTGATAGTGGGGTAAACTTGGATCAAAAAGGCGGAGAAAGAAAGCATTATGTAAAGGTGGCCTCCAAACGCCATGTACATTCTACAAATGCTGCAGCTACTCATAAAGTCGCAGTTGACACGAACATGAAGGAAGAAAAGATGAAGGTTGGAATGAAAGTCACTGCCACTGTTCGTCAGATTCGTGCACATGGTTTAGTCCTCAACTTGGGTGGGGATGTTCATGGAATGTATCGTTTTGAGGTATGCAATCCTTTGATAAGTCTTTTTAGCTTCGTAATTTTTTAAAATAAGGTTTTTTGTTTTGAAATACAAAAAATAAGGCAGTCGGTCCTGCTGGCCGCTCCTGGAATAGCGCAACCAAAGGCGTGGTTTCAGACCGTGCCTTTGGTATATTGATTACACAAATGGTGCGGTCCTGGCCACTCCTGTGTAAGAAATGTTCAGAAGGCGTGGTCTTGAATGGCAACTTATTATATTTCTCCATAATTTTTTTATTTTTGTTTTTTTCTGTTTTTATATATATATATATATATATATATATATATATATATATATATATATAAACATTAAACACTGTGTAACTGTTATTATTTTTGGTATTACTTTGTATAAAGTATTTCCAAAATATGGGTTAGGATCCCCACTGAAACCTTCTTTATATTAGTGAGCAACCCTTCTTTTTTTCTAGGATTTTCAATGTGGGACCGTCTTTCCTCGGCATTGTTATAGTTATCTCTTTACTTTTTCAATGTGGGACTCCTTTATAATAATAATAATAATAATAATGTAATTATAAGTTAATAATAATGTAATTATTACAACCGGTAAAGGGCAGGGGAGAAATACAAAGAAAATTACGCATGCACCCGGGGAGTCTCGAACCTGAGACCTTCCCTCACCATCAGGCTGCGCCCCATGGGGCTAATAATAATGTAATAATAATAATGATAATATTTGTTGGAGTCTGCATCCCACATCGGACTTGTGGTATTATGTGGTATTTATTATTCATTATAAAATAACACCTCACTTAGAGGGGCATATTGGGTATTGAGTTTCACTCTTCTATCATTCTACCTGGTATCAGAGGGCAACTCTCGATAATTTTTTCCCCTCCAATCCTTTTTTTTTCTCAGAGGACCTACATATTTCCCTGGATGGGGGGTGGCGGCCCCATGGCCACCAAGCCCTAAATCAGTCAGCCGCCCCTCCGTCTCCTCCAATGTGTCCCATCGCCGGCGGCTCCTGTTGACGCCCCCTCCATCTTTGCGCGCACCCCCTCCTCGCAGAACGAGTCCTTTTCGCGACGGCTTCCCCTCCCGTCGCCCCTCTCGTGCGAGGGCTTCTCTAGAGCGCCCGCCTCTTCCGCGGTATCCCGCAGCTCCTGTGCGCGACGAACCTCAGCGGTCTCGTCGTCATCCCTCCTGACGTCTTCTGCCTCCCGTTGCCCTCCCGTGCGAGGCCATCTCTAGCGGCCCGCCTTCCTTGAGACGACTCCTCTGCCGCTCCTCCCTACCGGAGGAGCCCCATCGCGAGTGCCTCCTGCGCGTCATCCTCCGTCCCCGCTCCGGCCAGATCCGTGCGACACTACTTCCCAAGAAGGTGCGCAGCCCTACGACGACAACCCCTGTGGGTCGCGACCTCCCTCTTCCCGCTGTTCCAGTCCGGTGACCCCAACCAACGACGTCCCTGTAAATTAATTTCAATTAATTTAGGATCTTTAAAATCTGTGATTATCACATAGATAAATAAAATTCAAAAGACAAGACATGCCTTGATCCATTTAATCTTATGGATTTGAGTCTCCTTATTTTCTCCCACTTAAAAGGATTTCTATCCTTTGTCTACTCTCTTCTGCAACAGAATTGATGGAACATACCGAAATTAAAATTTGAGACATAATTGGCAAGGACACGACCCTTTAAATAGGGATAAAACGGTTTTCATGGGTGGTTATTTAATTAACTGTCAAAGTCTATCAATTTGACAATTTTATCCCCTATTATCCCATTATAATAATATTAAACAAATATAACGTGAGTTATTCCAACATTCTCCCACTTAACTCATGTGATATTACTTTATGATATTTAATATTCAATCAGTCACTATGTGTATTTATATCTATTCTATCATGTATGCAACATTCATCATAATAAAGGATAATGTCCACATGAGTCATGACGGTCGTATATTCTCAATTAATATACCCCCTTCCATGTAATACAATGTGGACATTTTCCCTATCATAATTAAAATGGGATATGTATAATTGGCCAAACGTTAATGTCTTTATTTAAGACTATGCCTGTTATCATTATTCAATTCAATCATGTATACTTATTGAAAAAATAGGCAACATGATCAAAACATTTATAAGTCCAAATGTCAATTATAATAATCATAACAGCCAATACATACAGTGAAACTTATTCAGTGAGAATGCTCGTACTTTTAACATGTCCAATAAATGTTTTGGGCGAGAACCTTTTCGTCAAAGGGTCAGCAATCATAAGATCTGTGCTCATATGTTCAATTGACACCTTACGTTTTTGAACTTGCTTTTTAACTGAAATGTACTTTAATTCCATGTGTTTAGCATCTTTAATTCCATGAGTTTTTCAGTCATTCTTTGAAAAGAATACTGCTGCGGTATTGTCACAATAAATTTTCAAGGGCTTGATATTGTCGACAATTCCAAGTTTTGAAATAAAGTTTCGCAACCATGTATCCTGAATTGTGGTTTCAAAGCATGCTACAAATTCAACTTTCATGGTCGAAGCAGTTATAACCGATTGCTTTGCATTTTTCCATGATATTGCTCCTTCGGCTAGTAGATACACATAACCAAAAGTGAATTTCCTTGTATCAACACATTCAGCAAAGTCTGAATCAGAGTTTCCAATCACCTCAAGATCATTGGATCTTTTATAAGTAAGCATGCGATCCTTTGTTCCTTGCAAATATCACAAAACTTTCTTTGTAACTCTCCAATGATCCAGTTCAAGATTACTTTGGCATCTTCCTAACATACCAACTGCAAAGCTAATATCTGGCCTTGTATATGTTTTGAGTAATAATGCGAAACGGGCGGGGCGGGCCGGGGCGGCGTCGATGTGGCGGTGAACTGTTGTGATGCAAAGTATGTGAGTGATCGGTGAAGGGCGATGAATGATGGTGCTGGTTGTGTGGTGATGCGAATAACTGGATCTGTGAAAAAGATGACTTTACAGACAACAACCGGTTTCAAAGGAGGCTGTTAGGATTCCCATGTGGTCATTTCCTATTTTCTCAATAAAAAAATAAAATTAAATAATAACAAAATTAAATCGACCCAAAAAATAATATGATTACTGTAGAGGGTGAATTCCCCTTACCTCAATGTGAGGTGAGGACATCCTTTTATAGATTAGGAAACAAATGTACAGGACGGGTAAGTCCGATGTGGGACTCACCCATTTACACTTAAATGGGTTCCAACACTCCCCCTCAAGCTGGACATGCCCAGATTGGATAGAGTCCCACAAATAGAAAAAGACAACAAAGACACAGGACCATCTCAGACTCCCCCTCAAGCTGGGCCTGGGAGGCTGTGAATACCCAGCCGGGTAGTGAGAGACTCAAGGCGAGCTCCGGGAAGACCCTTGGTGAAGAGATCGGCAAGCTGATCGGCCGTCGGGATATGGCCGAAGCCGATATGGTGCTGCTCCAGATGGTGGCGGAGAAAGTGACAGTCCACCTCGATATGCTTCGTCCGTTCATGGAAGACGGGATTCGATGCAATCTTCGTGGCGGCCTGATTGTCACACCAGATATGAGCAGGAGTCGATGCGGGGAAACCGAGCTCATGGAGGAGATGACGAAGCCAGAGGATCTCAGTAGTGACGGTGGCCATGGCCCGATACTCGGCCTCGGCACTCGACCGGGAGACGACAGTCTGCTTCTTGCTGCGCCAAGAGATGAGATTGCCGGCAAAGAACACGGCGAAACCCGAAGTAGACCTGCGGGTAGCGAGGCAGCCGGCATAGTCCGCATCACAGAAGGCCTCAACATCCATGTGAGCATGATGGGAGTACTGAAGGCCACGGGCAGGGTCTTTCTTGATGTATTTGGCAATGCGAAGGACAGCATCCCACTGAGAGCGGGTGGGATGTTCCATGAACTGGCTGACTTTGCCAACGGCACAGGCAATGTCAGGACGTGTCATGGTGAGGTAGTTGAGTTTACCGACCAGGCGGCGATAGCTCTCGGGATGAGGAAAGGGTTCCGAGTCAGAATGAAGGGAGCGTTCCCCAGGCTCAAGGGGAGTGTCCACGGCAGTGGCGGTGCTCAACCCGGCATCCTGCAAGATATCAAGAGCATACTTGCGCTGACAGAGAGAAATAGTGTCCGCAGTCCGGGAGACCTCGATGCCAAGGAAGTAAGTGAGGGGACCAAGATCCTTGGTGTGAAAGTGCTGGTGAAGATGCGCCTTAAGACTGGCGATGCCTCTGGAGTCGCTCCCTGTGATGATGATGTCATCCACATAAACCACAAGCAAGATACAGCCATGCGCCGTCGTACGGAAGAAGACGGTGTGATCCTTCATACTGCGAGATAGGCCAAAGGCTGTGACGACCGTGCTGAAGCGGCCAAACCAAGCCCGAGGAGACTGCTTGAGGCCGTAGAGGGAGCGACGGAGACGGCAGACATGGCGGTCGGCACCAGAGGCCGAAAAACCAGGAGGCTGCTGGAGGTAGACTTCTTCATCAAGAAAGCCATGGAGAAAAGCATTTTTAACATCCAGTTGATGAAGCGGCCAATGATGATGAGCAGCTAGCGAAAGGAAAAGGCGGACCGAGGCCATCTTGGCGACTGGAGAGAAGGTCTCAAAGTAGTCGATGCCATACGTCTGAGCAAAGCCCTTGGCGACAAGCCGGGCTTTGAGGCGGCAAAGAGAGCCATCGGGATTGAGACGGATAGTGAAAATCCATTTACAACCGACCGCCTGTTTGCCCACCGGAAGTGGAACAAGATCCCATGTATGGTTGTCATCCAGAGCCTGCAATTCATCCCTCATGGCGGCAAGCCACCCAGGGTGAGATTTTGCTTCATCGACTGTCCGAGGAAGCGATACGGTCTCCAAGGCTGACAGACCCCTGTAGGAAGATACAAAGAGAGGAGTAGTCTGACAGGAGCGAGTACCTTTCCGAAGCGCAATCGGCTCGTCCGCGGGAGCGGGGACAGGAGCAGCAGACGAAGCAGGAACACGGTGGTCCTCGGCCGGGATGGGAGGTACAACGGATGGACGACGGGAGTAGGTCTGGCCAAAGAGATGACCGGGAGGGGGAGATATGAGAGGTGGGTGAACGAAGAGCGGAAGACAGTCATCGATGGTAGTGTCAGGAGAAGGAGAAGGAGAGGGGAGAGTGAACGAAGAAGTCTCGACAAACGATACGTCGGCAGAGGTGATATACCGGCGGAGGTCTGGAGAGAAGCAGCGGTACCCGCGCTGAGTGCGGGAATATCCAAGAAAAATACAGCGAAGAGATTTGGGAGAAAGTTTGGAGAGATTGGGGCGAGTGTCCCGGACATAACATAGACATCCGAAGACGCGGAGTGGAAGGGAGTGAGGAGGAACAGAGGGGAACAGGGTATGAAAAGGAGTCGCCCCCTGAAGTAAGGAGGAGGGAAGACGATTCAGAAGGTAAGTAACAGTGAGGATGACATCCCCCCAGAAGAGAAGAGGGACCTGGCGGTGGAAGAGGAGGGCACGAGCAGTTTCCAAAATATGCCGGTGTTTCCGCTCGGCCACCCCATTCTGCTGAGGGGTATCAGGACAAGAGGTCTGGTGGATGATGCCGTGGGCGCGGAGAAACTGCTGAAAGTGAGTGGATAAGTACTCCCGCCCATTGTCAGATCGAAGACATTTGACAGGGATAGAAAACTGTGTTTGGATCTCATGAAAAAATGTCTGGAAGGTGGAGAAAACCTCTGTCCGATCCCGAAGAAGATAAAGCCATGTCATCCGGGAATAATCATCAATGAAGGAAATGTAATATTTATACCCAGATTGACTCGAGGTAGCACAGGGACCCCATACATCAGAATGAACCAAATCAAAGGGTTTGGCGGCCCGTGTGTCAACTCGAGGAGGATAGGAGGTGCGATGATGTTTCGCAAAACGACACGACTCACAAGGAAAGGAAAAACGGGGACTAATATCGGGGTAGAGTCGATGAAGTGCAGAGGCGGAAGGGTGGCCCAACCGGGAATGGAGGTCAACGGCATGAGCAGGGAGAGACGCGCAGGCGATGGAAGACGGGCCAGCGAACATGTACACTCCATCCCGAAGCTGGCCTCTACCAAGTTCCCGGTTCGTCGTCCGCTCCTGAAACAAAACAGAAGACGAGGAAAAGAGAGCAGTGCAATTGAGATCCTTGGTCAGTTTGCTGATGGAAAGCAGGTTAAAAGGACTCCGGGGTACATGAGCCACCGAGGAGAGGTGAAGGGAGGAGGTGAGGGAACAGGAGCCAAAGCCGGCTATGGGGAGAGTGGACCCATCAGCAACAGTGATGGCAGAGGATCCACTATAGGGACGGTAGTGGGAGAGCATACCTCCATCCCCGGTGAGGTGGTCGGACGCACCAGAGTCAAGCATCCATGCCGGAGAACGATGACTGACAAGGGCAGTGTGACCACCGGAATGGGCAAGAGAAGCCGACGAAGAGCCCGCGATGGAGGTGGATCGGTAATCGTGAATCAGCTGGAGCTCAGCCAGGGAGAGATCCAATGACGAGGGAAGAGAAGCAGCAGGTGAGGGCGCATCACGGAGCGCAGTCTGGCCCCGACGGGGGTGCGACTCAGGACGACCATGCAGGACCCAGCAACGGTCCACCAGATGGCCGAGCTTGCCGCAATGCTGGCAGAGGGGGTGAGGTCGGCCGTCCCCACGGCCGCGCCCACGAGGGCTGGGAGGACGACTACCGCCACGTCCGAGGAGCGCAGTGTGATCAGGAAGGGGGACGGGTGGTGCAAGGGCCCGATGTGCCTTCTGCAGGCGATGATAGACCTGCGGGATATCCAGTGTAGATGGGCTGGCAAGCATCTCGGTGGCCGTCGTGGCATAGTCCGGTGCGAGGCCATTCAGGAGGTTGAATAGGCAGAGCTGGTCCCGCTGAGTCTGCGCTTCGGCCGGAGTTTGAGGAATCGGCCAGAGTTCCTGTAGTTCATCGCGGAGACCCTTCCATTCCATGAAGTAGGTGGGGAAGGTCCGATCCTGCTGGCGGATATGCGAGAGACATTGTAGAACGTCAGAGACCCGGGCCAAGTTATTGGTCTCGGAGAACATGACAATCAAGGAATCCCAGAGCTCCTTGACGGTGTTGGCAGTCCGGGTGACATCCTTCACGGAGCGGTCCATGGAGTTGACCAGTAGGGCGAATATTTTGCTGTCCGCCAGCTGCCAAGAGTCGAACTTAGGATCATTGAGTTCAGGTGGGGGTTTCTCAAGATGAGAATGAAGCCCCATGCCGCGGAGGGACATCAAGACCGTCTTCCGCCAGACGGAAAAATTAGTGGCATCCAGCCGGTCATCGACAAGCCGGGAGGAGGCCGTGATGAGGGACGGAAGAACGGAGGATGCGTCCATGGAGGGCGGGCGCTGGACCCGTGCGCCGGGAGTCGGGCGGTGGAAGAGAAGCGGCCCGGAGATGCGGCCGGAGGGAGCAGCGACTGGTGGTCGCGCTCAGGATGGTGCGACCGGGCAGGGGCGGCGCGGGTGCTGGGGCAGGAGCGCCGCAGGGCCGAGAGCAAGGCTGGACCGGGGCGCGCCGGGCGCCGGAAGGCCGAACCGGGAGCAACGCCGGGAAAGGGCAGCGGGTAGGGAGCTGCTGGGGGGGGGGCGAGGGTGCAGCGCCGGGGCGAGGCCGAGGGCGAGACGCCGGGAGGCGGTGCGCCGGGATGGCGGGGCGAGCCGGGAGCCGGGGAGCCGGGGAGCCGGGAGCCGGGAGAAGCCGCCGGGAGCCGGGAGCCGCGAGAGGCTGCTGGAGCAGAGGGAGGCGCGGGAGGCGCGGGGAGCAGCGGGAGGCGCCGGCGGGGGAGCAGCGGGAGGCCGCTGGCGGGGCGCGCGGGTGATGGTGTCGGGAGCAGCGGGAGGCCGCTGGGAGTAGCGGGAGGCCGGCGAGAGCGCTGGAGCAGCGGGAGGCGCCGGAGGGAGGAGATCCGTCGGGAGGGCCGTCGCGTGCAGTGGAGGTCCGACGACGGGATGGGCTGCGACGGCGGGAGGGAGGCGCGGTGGGAGCCGCGGCGGACCGGAGGGCCGGGAGGCGCGCTGGAGCCGCGCGAGAGGAGGGAGGTTCGTCGGGAGGGCCGGGAGCCGCGGGGAGCCGCGGGGAGGGAGCGACGTCGGGGAGGAAGGCCGCAGGAAGGAGCCGGCGCGGGCCGCGTCGGGGAGAGAGAGCGCCGTCGGGTGAGGGCGAGGGAGCCGCGCGGGCGAGGGTGCGGGGGCGCTGGGGAGGGGCGCCGGGAGGGAGGGCCTGCCGGGAGCAGAGGAGCGTCGGGAGGGAGGGCCGGAGAGGAGAGGTGCGCCGGGAGGGAGGGCCTGCCGGGAAGACTAGGGCAGGAGTGAGAGAGGCGGGGCCGGGAGAATGCCGGGAATCCGCAAGGGAGGGAGGATGTGGGATAAAAATCCCTCTGATACCATGTAGAGGGTGAATTCCCCTTACCTCAATGTGAGGTGAGGACATCCTTTTATAGATTAGGAAACAAATGTACAGGACGGGTAAGTCCAGTCCGATGTGGGACTCACCCATTTACACTTAAATGGGTTCCAACAATTACAATAAATCTTTTAGAATTGAAACCATTTGCAGGGGAGTTGAGTTCTATTTTTCGAGAGGTACGATGGCAAACCATGTGAATATGACGAATAATTGCAATATAAATGTTATAATATCATATTAAAAAAATAAATATAAATATATTTAAAATTCACATGTGAATGAATGGTGAATTAGTATGATTATTATGATGAGAAATCCTATGTCGTGGTTTAATCATGATTTTCTTATTAAAAAAACTAAAATATTAAAAAAGCAATTATTGTAAAAAAAAATATTTTTTTTAAATTAGGCCCGCGGGTAATTCCGCACCCACGCGGGCTCAACCCGCCTTCGCCCGCCTCCGCGCGGGCTCAACCCGCATTGACCCGCGTTCTTAACGATCAAAATTTTTAGGCGTGCCCCGCCCCGCATCTGCCCCATGCCCGCGAAGCACGCGAAGCCCGCGGGCCGCGGGCTTGTTTTGCATCACTACGTTTGAGCAGACATCAAACTTCCAAAACCGATGCATAAGGAATTTCTTCTATCTCTTTTCGTTTCAAATCATTTTTGGGACATTGATTGAGATTAAATCTATCTTTTTTCTGAATTGGAACTGGTGATGGTAAACATTTTTCCATCCTAAACCTCTCTAAAATTTTATTAATGTATGAATTTTGAGATAAGCCCAACAAACCTCAAGCTCTGTTACGGAATATTTCTATTCCAATCACATTCTTGGCTTCTCCCATGTTCGTTACAAAATTATTAGAGAGGAATTTCTTGGTCTCACATAATAGACCAAGATCATTTGCCGAAGCAATATGCCGTCAACATATAAAATCAAGAATATAAATTTACTCTCATTGATCTTCTGATATATACCCCGATCAATGATGTTTTTCTTAAATCCAAAAGATACAATGGTATCATTAAACTTAATATACCATTGTCGGGAAGCTTATTTAAGTCCATATATTGAGTTCTTTAATTTATATACCATGTGTTCCTTTCCTTCAATGGAAAAACCTGTTGGTTGATCCATGTATACATTTTCCTCAGTTTCCATTTAGAAAGGCTGTTTTAACATCCGTTTGATGCAACTCTGAATCATACTGAGCTACCAATGTCATAATAATTCCGAAAGAATCTTTCTTAAAAACCGGTGAGAAGGTTTCCTTATAGTCTATACCATCCTTTTGAGCGAATCCTTTAGCAACAAGTCTGACCTTGTAACGTTCAAGGTTATCAAGAGAGTCATGTTTGGTTTTGAAGACCCATTTACATCCAACTCTCTTACATCCTTCTGGCAATTCCATAATGTCCCATAGTTTATTTTCTTCCATGGAATTCAACTCACATTTCATGGTATCTAACCATTTATCAGAATTATCACACTCGATGGCATCATTATCAATGCCAATATCATTTCTATTTCATGTAGTTATACCACATTGTCATTAGAAATAGCTGACATTTTTTCCCTTTGGGATATTCTTAACACTATTTCTTGTGATTCTTCAACCATTTCTTCATTGTGAATTTGGGAAACATTCTGTTGTTCTACATGATTATTTTGTGATGCAATATGTGAAGTTGGAATACAAGAAAATGGAACTTGAATTTTAAGTTTTCCCCCTCACATTCTGTGGAACTTCACTCCTGCTGAATTCACTATTCTCGATGAATCTAACATTTCTAGTTTCTGCAATTCTCATACTATGGTTAGGATAATAAAATCTATAACTCTTTGATTTCTCTGGATAACCAATGAAATGTCCACTGATTGTTCTTACATCCAGTTTTCTTTGTTGTGGATTATATGCTCTTATTTCTGCCTGACAACCCCATACATGCAGGTGTCTTAAACAAGGTTTCCTATCAGTCCAAAGTTCAAAAGGAGTCTTTGGAACTGTTTTACTAGATACCCTATTCAATAAATACACGCAGTGTTGTCAAAGGCGCGCGCCTCAGCGCGCCTTGGCATGAGGCGAGGCGAGGCGACCTCATCGAGGCGCGCCAAAGGCGCGCGCCCCGTGCGCCAACCCCTGAGGCGGTGAAGCGCAAGGCGCCGTAGAGGCGCACCAATTGCTTTTGCTGTGGAAATCGAGCGAAACAGAGGAGGGAAATCGTGGGGTGAAAATCGCGGGTGATTGGATGGAAATCAGGGTGGCTGTGGGATGGCGATGGAAATCCGGGGTGCAGTGCCGCAGTGAGGGAGATCGCGAAAATCGTGGGTAGGAGGGAATGATGGAAATCGAAGGTGTAACAGAGGGCGATCGCGTAAATCATGGGTATGATGGATGGAAATCGGGGTGCCGCGGTGAGGGTGCTAGCGGAAATCCTAAGTATACTCGAAATTGGGTGTATATTTTTCTGAAAAATGAGCAGGTATAATATAGCGTTTGTAGATTGGGAAAACCCCCTTACCTTCAAGGTGAGGTGGATGCCTTCTTTTATAGATTGAGATAGAGGAATACACAAGGGAGTATTCCGATGTGGGACTCGGAAATACCCATAATAATAAAAAGAATAAAAAGAGGGTTTCCGATGTGGGACTCGGAAATACCCATAATAATAAAAAGAATAAAAAGAGGGTTTAACACTCCCCATCAAGCTGGACATGCCCAGCTTGGACAACGAGTCCCACAAAAAAATGACAGCATACAAGATGAGACACACTCCCCCTCAAGCTGGGCGGCAGATGCTGTGGATGCCCAGTTTGGAACTAAGCGAGGCTAGGCGAGCCCCTGGGAGGCCTTTGTTGAAAATGTCAGCAAGCTGGTCCGCTGTCGGAATGTGGCTAAAGTTGACATGATTGTGCTCCAGGTGGTGTTGAAGAAAGTGGCAGTCCACTACAATATGCTTTGTGTGTTCATGGAAGACGGGATTCGAGGCAATCTTGGTGGATGCCTGATTGTCGCACCAGATGTGAGCTGATGTCTGCTGAGGAAAGCCAAGCTCCTTGAGGAGTTGGCGAAGCCAGAGGATCTTTGTAGTAACGGTGGCCATGACACGATACTCAGACTCCGCACTGGATCGGGAGACGACAGTCTGTTTTTGCTGCGCCAAGAGATGAGGTTGTATGCCAGGAATATGGCAAAACCAGAAGTAGATCTCCGAGTAGCAAGACAACCAACATAATCAGCATCACAAAAGGCCTCAATATGCAGATGAGGTTGCTGGGAGTAGCGAAGAATGCGGGCAGGATCTTGTTTGATGTATTTGGCGATGCGGATGACAGCATCCCAATGTGAGGTGGTCGGATGCTCCATAAATTGACTCACTTTGCCAACAACACAGGCAATGTCGGGACGAATCATGGTAAGATAATTGAGTTTACCTACTAGCCGACGGTACCGCTCTGGATGGGGATACAGCGCCGAAGAGGCATAAAGTGACCGTTCCCCAGGCTCCAGAGGGGTGTCGACAGCAGTGACCTGTGTCAGTCCAGCATCCTGCAGAATATCCAACGCATACTTTTGTTGGCAGAGGGAGATGATGTCCGAAGAATAGGAGACCTCGATGCCGAGGAAGTATGTGAGAGAACCGAGATCCTTTGTGTGGAAGTGCCGGTGAAGATGGCTCTTGAGATGGGTGATACCCGCAGAGTCGCTGCCAGTGATGATGATATCATCCACATAAACGACCAATAGGATGCAGCCAGCAGAGGTCGTTCTGTAGAACACAGTGTGGTCCTTCATGCTGCGAGAGAGCCCAAAGTCGGTGACGACCGTGCTAAGAATAGGAGACCTCGATGCCGAGGAAGTATGTGAGAGGACCGGGATCCTTTGTGTGGAAGTGCTGGTGAAGATGGCTCTTGAGATGGGTGATACCCGCAGAGTCGCTGCCAGTGATGATGATATCATCCACATAAACGACCAATAGGATGCAGCCAGCGGAGGTCGTTCTGTAGAACACAGTGTGGTCCTTCATGCTGCGAGAGAGCCCAAAGTCGGTGACGACCGTGCTAAAGCGGCCGAACCAAGCACGGGGAGACTGTTTGAGGCCGTAAAGAGAGCGGTGGAGTCGGTAGACTTGAGACTCGGCACCAGAGGCACAAAATTCGGGGGGCTACTGCAGATAAACGTCTTCCTCAAGGAAGCCATGTAGGAAGACATTCTTGACATCCAGTTGATAAAGAGACCAATGATGATGGGCGACCAGAGAGATGAATAGTCGAATGAAGACCATCTTGGCAACTGGGGAGAAGGTATCAAAGTAGTCAATACTGTAAGTCTGTGCGAAGCCCTTGGCCACCAGGCGGGCTTTGAGGCGATGGAGAGTGCCATCGGAATTTAGCCTGATTGTGTAAATCCATTTGATGCCGACCGCCTGCTTGCCTGCTGGAAGGGTGACAAGTTCCCGAGTATTGTTTTCTTCCAGAGCTTGCAATTCACCCCGCATTGCTGCTAGCCATCCGGGGTGAGATTTGACATCACCAACTGTGCGAGGAATAGAAACTGTCTCCAAAGCGGACAAACCCCTGTATGAAGAGACAAATAGAGGAGTACTCTGGCAGGAGCGAGTACCTTTCCGTAAGGCAATGAGCAAGTCCTCGGGTGGCGGGGCAGGAGCATCGGACGAAGCAGGGACGACAGTGTCATTGGCCGGGACGAGGGACACATTTGATGGACGACGGGAGTAGACCTGACCAAAATGGGTGTCAATAGGGGTTGACACCTGTGGAGAGTGGATGACGAGAGGAAGACATGGCGGGGTCAGGATGAGGAGAGGGAAGGGAGAACAGAGAGCTCTCAACAAATGCGACGTCGGCTGAGATGACATGCCATCGTAGGTCGGGTGAGAAGCAGCGATATCCGTGCTGAGTGCGGGAGTAGCCAAGAAAAATGCACCGGAGGGATTTGGGAGAGAGTTTGGAGAGGCCAGAACATGTGTCACGAACGTAACAGAGACATCCAAACACTCGAAGGGGAAGAGAGTGAAGAGGGAGAGAGGAGAACAACGCCCGAAAAGGAGTCTCCCCCTGAAGGATGGAGGAAGGAAGACGGTTTATAAGGTAGGTGGCGGTGAGAATTGCATCTCCCCAAAAATGCAGAGGCACCTGTCGGTGGAAGAGGAGGGCACAAGCAGTCTCCAGAATGTGTCGTTGTTTCCGCTCGGCCACACCATTCTGCTGGGGTGTATCAGGACAGGAGGTCTGATGAAGGATGCCTTTTGTCTGAAGAAATTGCCGAAAGGGAGTGGAGAGATACTCACGACCATTATCCGAGCGGAGACATTTTACAGAGATGGAAAATTGGTTTTGAATCTCATTGTAAAATGTCTGGAATGTGGAAAACACTCCGGAGCGTTCTCGAAAGAGATAAAGTCAAGTCATTCGTGAAAAATAATCAATGAAAGATATATAATATTTATATCCCAAATGACTCGAAATGGTACAAGGACTCCACGCGTCTGAATGAACCAGATCAAAAGGGTGTGAGGCCCTTGTATCCACACGAGGAATGTATGTAGTGCGATGATGTTTCGCAAATGTACATGACTCACAATGAAAAGAATTATGCCGACTGAAGTCTGGAAAAAGCTGATGAATGGTTGAGGCAGACGGGTGTCCCAACCAGGAGTGAAGATCCAATGCTCAAGCAGAGGCAGACGTGCAAGTGATAGGTGTCGGTCCATCGAACATGTAGACCCCGTCCCGAAGTTGGCCTTTACCAAGTTCCCGGTTTGTAGTGCGCTCCTGAAATACAACACCAGAGGAGGTAAATATGACAGCACAGTTATAATCTTTTGTCAATTTACTAATGGAAAGAAGATTAAATAGACTGCGGGACACATGTGCCACACATGGTAGGTGAATCGATGAAGTCAAGGAGCATGCGCCGAAGCCCGCAATGGGGATAGTGGAGCCATCAGCGACGATGATGACCGATGAACCGGTATAAGGGCAGTAAGTCGAAGCTGGGGGAGGATCCTCAAGGTGATGATCAAGTTCCATCCCGGTCAGGGACATCACCACAGTCTTTCGCCTGATGGAGAAATGGGTGGAGTTTAACCGGTCATCGACAAGGCGGGTGGAAGCCGTGATCATCTGAGCCAGAGGGGAGGGGTCTGCCATGGAAGCGTCGGGTAGCGGTCTAAGGCGTAGTTGTGGGCAGCACCAGAATCAGCGGGCGGGTCAGGCGTGTCGGGAAGCCATGAGAAGCAGCGAACATCGGGAGGGCGCTGGGAGATGGTGCACGCCGTGCACAGGAAGAACCGGGAGTAGGCGGTTTGCTGTGAGGATTCCGAGTCGCCTGGAGGGAGCCGCCTGACCGGTTCGCTTGGAGGGAGCCGTGGCTGGGAAAAAAAACTGCTGCTGGGATGCGTACACCGGCGTGGAAGGGAGCCGGTGGGAAGGGAGCCGCCGGGAAGGGAGCCGGTGTGGAGGGCCTCGGGCGAGGTCGCCAGGATGCAAGGGGACGAGGCCGGGCCGCGGGAGGTGTCGCGCGCAGAGGAAGAGATCTGCCGGGGGATCCGCGGGAGGCGCCACACGCAGAGGAGGGTCGCCGGGGTTGGGGGCTGCGTGAGGTGCCGTGCGCAGAGGAGGGCCGCTGGGGTTCGGGGGGCCGCGACTGGGAAAAAAAACTGCTGCTGGGATGCGTACACCGGCGTGGAAGGGAGCCGCCGGGAAGGGAGCCAGTGTGGTGGGCCTCGGGCGAGGTCGCCAGGAAGTAAGGGGACGAGACCGGGCCGCGGGAGGTGCCGCGCGCAGAGGAAGAGATCCGCCGAGGGATCCGCGGGAGGCGCCACACGCAGAGGAGGGTCGCCGGGGTTGGGGGATGCGTGAGGTGCCGCGCGCAGAGGGTCGCTGGGGTACGGGGGGCCGCGGGAGGCTTTGCGCGCGGAGGGCCGCCGGGGTTGTGGGGGGGGGGGGGGAGGCGCCGCGCGCAGAGGAGGACCGCCGGGGTTGGGGGGGCGCGGAGTGCAGACTACGAGGGAGGGGGGGGGGTGCCGCGTAGGGCAGAATGCCACTTAGGGCAGAGGAGGGAGGGCTCGGGAATAAGGTTACCTCTGATACCATGTAGGAGGGAGGGCCGGGGTTGGGGGGGTGCGAAGGGCAGACTACGAGGGAGGGGGGGTGCCGCGTAGGGCAGAATGCCACTTAGGGCAGAGGAGGGAGGGCTCGGGAATAAGGTTACCTCTGATACCATGTAGATTGAGAAAATTCTCTTACCTTCAAGGTGAGGCGGATGCGTTCTTTTATAGATTGAGATAGAGGAATACACAAGGGAGCATTCCGATGTGGGACTCAGAAATACCCATAAGGTTAAAAAGAATAAAAAAAGAGGGTTCAACAACGTTAAATATATTAATGAAATAATTGAACCAAACTCTATAAAATTAGATCATCACGTCCAAAATACACAGCGTCTAAAATACAAATCACGCTGCATCAGCAGCAGGCACCCGACGACGCGTAACAGCAGGCATCCGGCGACACGCGGTTATGATGAAGCTTTTCATTAATGATGAAACTTCCATTGACGATGACTTTTATGTTTAGGTTCTCAATGATTGATTATGATTTGGTTAAAAACTATCAACATGTATTTTAATTTGTATTATTTTGATTGAATTTTAGTTTTTTTTTTTAATTTAAAATATGGTTGAAAACTTTACATATTTAATTATGTGCGCGTGTGCCTTAATTGCGCCTCGCGCCGCATCCCCAAGCGGCCTTTGCGCCTTATTGCACCGCACGCCTTTGACAACACTGAAGACACAACATTTTTTAAAGCACATCCACAAAGATAAGGGTAAAAAAGAATTACTTAACATATTCCTATCCATATCTATTAATGTTCTATTACGTCTTTTCGCGACACCATTTTGTTGTGGTGTACCTGGCACAGTGTGTTGTGCACATATGCCATGATTTTCTAGAAACTTTGCAAATGGACCAGGGTTTTATCCACTTTTATCAAATCTTCACCACCCTTATCAGACCTTATGACATTCACCTTTCTGTCTAATTGCCTCTAAACTTCATTTGCATAAATTTGCAAGGCATTTATTGCTTGAGATTTCTTATGCAATAAATAGACATATCCATAACATGAAAAATCATCAATAAAGGTGATAAAGTATTTTTCTTTACGGAAAGAATTGACATCAAAAGGTCTACATATATCGATATATATGATCTCAAGGAGTTGAGTACCTCTTGCAACACCTTTCTTTGTGTGTTTTGTTTGTTTTCCTTTAATACAATCAACACAAATGTTTAGGTTGGTAAAATCTAAATTTGGAAGGATTTCAGTCTTAATCAATCTCTCCAATCTTTTTTTGGAAATATGACCTAAATGTTTATGCCATAAATAAGCAGATTTTTCATTTACTAAACCATGTTTAGTATGAATTATGACGCAAGGTCATAAGTGTTTCATTATACATATTATCAAGATTTATTTTATATAAACCATCATACAATAAACTAGATTCTATCATGCGTGTATGCTTAAACAAACTAAAATATCCATTCTCAAAATTATGAGTATCCAGAAGCATCACGTTTTGATAAAGAAACCAAATTCCTAGATATACTAGGCACATAAAAGGTTTTACATAAATCCAAACTATATCCACCATCAAGTATTAAACGGTAAGTCTTGACAGCTTCAACTGGAACCTTCACTTTATTCCCCATGAAGATGAACTTTTCAGTTGGGCTTGTGATTTGGGTTGAAAGGAATCCCTGCATCGTATTAGAAATATGAGTCGTACAACAAGAATCAATCCACCATGTATTATGTGGAACTTCAGCTAAGTTTGATTCATAACATGTATAAGTATTTTGGTTGCCTTTCTTTTCAAACCATGCCTTGCGTTTTAGACAATTCTTTTGGAAATGTCTAACTTTTCCATAGAAATGGCATTTACATTTCTCTTTATTTGCGTTCTTCTGGTTCTTGCTAATGGACTCATTAACCTTCAATGGTCCCTTTCCTTTTCCATGTTTCTGTATATCATGCTTTTTTCCTCCTTGATGATGCACATAATGGACACAATGAATTCCTTGTCTCTTTAAATGTGTTTCCTCTTGAACAAACATACTATGCAATTCATGCACATTCTATTTATCTTTCATGGTGTTGTAGTTCATTTGGAATGATCCATACTCAGACAGTAATGAGTTTAGGACAAACTGTACAAGGAAACTTTCATTCACTTCCATTCTTGAAAACTTATGTTTTGCTGCAATATTTGTCATTTCAATGACATGCTTATTCATAGTACGAGAACCATCAAACTTCATGGTGCTCAATGTACTCATTAATGTTCCAGCAAGAGATTTGTCAGCAGTTTGAGATCGGTCTCGCACAAATTTCATTAATTCTTTAGCGCTTTCAGTTTTAGGAAGACCAGACTTGATGTTACTTGCTATACTCATTCGCATGAACATCAAACTTAATCTGTTCGATCTTTCCCATGTTGTATCATATACTCTATCATCATCGCTAATGTCGTCTGTTATAATAGCAGGTTTCTTTACTCAGAGTGCTAAATCAAGATCCAATACACCAAGCTGAAAATGGATTTGCTCACTCCAATCAGAGAAATTTAATCCGTTAAAGATCAGGATAATTGATGTCTGTGAGTGTAATTATATATTGATAAAATGAGAGACCCGAACCCCCAAAGTGTACTCTCTAAAGGAGCCCTTGAGGTTATTTTATAATGAATAATTAAGACTACACTGGAGCTCAAGCCCGATGTGGGATGCAGACTCCAACACTCCCCCTCAAGCTAGGTGTACCTAACTTGGACACATAAAGAAAAAACAAAGCAATCGAAAGACTTCAAACACTCCCCCTCAAGCTGGACATGCCCAACTTGATTACAAAACAAGAAGAAATAAAAGAAACAAGCAACGATCGTAGCTCCCCCTCAAAATCACAGCTCTCCCTCAGGATGATGGATGAAAGATGTTGCGGGCGCAGTAGAGGAATCACTCAGATCGGGCCAATTGACAGAGCACCAGGAATGCTGCACTAGTGGGGTCGGTCGATGATATGCCGGGAAAGCCGCACTAGCACCGGGAAAGCCGCACTAGCACCGGGAAAGCCGCATTTGCAGGGCCGGCGACGGGAGGCGGGGATTCCGCAGAGTCGTTGCAGGATCTGGCGGCGCCAAAAGGGCCCGCATCCTAAGCGGTCGAAGTGCTGCGCCACGGTGGAGGTAGCGCGAGGGCGTGCCGACAGACAGGGAGGCAGCTGCTGGGAGTAGTCAGGAGATGCCGACGACGGGAGGCGGGGATTCCGCGGGAGGTGCCGGCGAGGTGGCAGAGCTGTCACAGGTGGCCGACGCGGAGGGAGCAGCTGTTCGCCAGAGGAAGTGCTGACGATGAGATGCGCCGGACCGGGGCGGATGAAACCAATCGATGGGAGGGCCGGCTTGCAAAGCAGCGCACTAGAGGGTGGGGGGGGGGGGGCGAATAGGAAGGGAGCCTGGGAAAGGAGGGGAGCCCATCGTCGGGACAAGGAGGCCTGGGTCGGGAGACGAGGGGTGTCCGCCTGGAGTGGGGGTTCCGCCGGGAGGAACAATGGCGTCCGGAGGAGGGTGACGACATCCAGATGCGCGACGGGATCCCGTCGGGAACTGGAGGCGCGACGGGATCGGGAGCCGTGAGTCGCAGAGGTCGGTCGGGAAGAGAAAGAGCCGCGGTTGGCTGTCGGGATGGAGCCTCGGGTTGTCGGCCGTCGAGCGCACCAGGGAGCCGCGCAAAGAGGCAGGAGCCTCGTCGGGATTCCGCGGGAGGGCAGAGCCGGGGGGTGGCCGCGTAGGGTGCCGCCAGAAGGGATCTACCGGGAGGGGCGCAGGTAGTGTCGTCGAAGCGCGCAGAGGAGGTAGCGGGAGGGACAGGGACGTCGAGCTGCTTCGCGACGGAGGGGGTACGCCTGGGCGAAGATTCGCCGGCAGGGGGGAGATCCGCCGGGAGGGAGGCCGAAGCAGGGATCAAGGACCGCCACAGGGGGCGGACGTGAAATTCCTATGGCTCGTAGGCCATGGAGGCCGCCACCCCCCGTGGGGGAGAACAGTGTTGTCAAAGGCGCGCGCCTTGGCGCGAGGCGAGGCGCACCTAGTGCACCTCAACATGGGTGAGGCGAGGCAACCTCACCGAGGCACGCCAAAGGCGCACGCCTCGCGCGCCAAACTCAGTGGCACTAAAAGCGCCATGCCCCGTAAGGCGCACCAGTGGCGGCTGGGATCGGGGGCAACAAAAATCATGGGTACTGCCTACAGGTACAACAGAGTGGGGTGACAGAGATCGGAGGCGACAGTATAGGGGGTGGCGGCGAAAATCAAGGTAGGATGGAAATTTAGGGTACACGCAGAAATCAGGGGTACAAACAAGGGTGGCAGAGATCGAGGGCGACGAAATTCGGGGTGGCTGGTGGGTGAGGGCGGTTGGCAGAGATCAGGGCAGAGATCGGGGCGGAGATCTCGATGGAGATCGGGACGGAGATCGGGGTAGGAAGCTGAAATTGTGGTGCGGGTAAGTCATAAATCCAATTAAATAGAATATTTAATATATTAATAAAAAAACATAACATACTAAAAACATCAATGACAGCAGCACCTCGCTGTACCACGAATTGATTATGGTTTTGGTTAAAAATCATTGATATGTATTTTAATTTGTATTTTTTTGATTGAATTTAAGTTTTTTAAATTTAAAATATTGTTGAAAACCGTATATAATTAATTATGTGTGCATCCTCCTTAGTTGCGCCTTAATTGCGCCTCGCGCCGCATCCCCAAGCAGCCTTTGCGCCTTATTGCGCCGCGCTCATTTGACAACACTGGGGGAGAAAAATATTGAGAAACCCTTGAGCGGAATAGAAAAAATAGATGGAAGGGGGGGGGGTCGGGATTAGGTTTTCTCTAATACCATGTAGAATGATAAAATGAGAGACCCGAACCCCCAAAATGTACTCTCTAAAGGAGCCTTTGGGGTTATTTTATAATGAATAATTAAGACCACACAAGACCTCAAGTCCGATTTTGGGGTCGGGATTAGGTTTTCTCTAATACCATGTAGAATGATAAAATGAGACCCGAACCCCCAAAATGTACTCTTTAAAGGAGCCTTTGGGGTTATTTTATAATGAATAATTAAGACCACACAGGACCTCAAGTCCGATGTGGGATGCAAACTCCAACAGTAATGATGATGAAAAACTAATTGCAATAAATAAATGCTTAAAATTAATGTTTTGAAATAATAATAATACATTGATTCAAACAAATTATTTAACATAAATGTGTATTAGTGTTCTTCTTTGGGTGATGCACTAATACACAAACATAATTGATACTAATTAAATTAACTTTATTTGTAAATAATATACGCATCAATTAGATTTATTTATTATCTTTGGATATATAAATAAATCTCATAATGCATATATATATTGCCAATAATTACTCATATCATAATGGTATCAAATTTATGAGTAATCAATATATATTATTTTAACATAATTTTGAAACAATTTTAACTTTATATGATTTGATCACTTTGGTGATTAACAAATCTCATGCAGTAATGTTCCAAATATAAAACATCATCAAATAATATCACGAGTTAAATGGGAGAATGTTGGAATAACTCACGTAAATTAATTTCAATTAATTTAGGATCTTTAAAATTTGTGCTTATCACATAGATAAATAAAATTCGAAAGAAGACAGGACATATCTTGATCCATTGAATCTTCTGGATTTGAGTCTTCTTGATTTTCTCCCACTTAAAGGAGTCTCAATCCATTTTTACTTTTTTTTTTGTAATTTTTTATTAATAAAATGAATTGCATTTTGACTATATGCTGAAGAACTACTTGATAAAATAAGCTGCTGCAATGTTTTGACTTTTTTTTATGTAACAACTTTGGGTTATCAATTCTCAAGACCATATTCATGTTTTTAACAAAAACAGTAAATTAAACATTATTTACTGTTTCTGTTTTAAAAAACAAAAAATTGTTCCCAGAACTGACCTTCGAGCATGCCCTTTCCTACTGAAATGACCTTGTAATTTCAGGCTGTGTTTGTTTTTTAAAAAGGTTTCCTGTTTTCTTTTTCCGAGAAGTATTAGAGTATGTAAATGAAGAGATTTTTTTTTTTTTTTGAGAATGAAAAGGGAAACAGGACTTTAAATAAAACTTGTTTTCATTTTTTCCGGAAAATAAAAATGCCAGAAGAGTTGATGGCAAATAACTTCTTGTTCTGCTCTATGATTGAAAATATTTTCCAACGTTCTTTAGAGAATGAAGAGGGAGCATTTAAAAAAACCAAACACAGCCTTAATCTCATACCTTGAGGGCCTGCTTAAACAAATGAAGCCTTCAGGACTACTCCCATACGTTATGTATTTTAGTGTTCCCCTTGATGAACATTTCATAAAGAGCTATTCATAACTCTCTACAACTGAACAGGCATGATGGTCGTGTGTTTGGGAATGCAGGTAAATGGGAAGCGGGATTACAAGACGGGTGACAAGCTGCAAGTGGTGTGCACGAGTTTTTCTAGCAAGGGGGTCCCCGTCATGTCTTCCGCTTCTTAATCGGTGGAAAACCCAAACCCCTCGGGGAAATTTTCCGGTTAATCAAATCGAATGGCCCGGAGGTTTGTGGAGAAAATGCTGAAGCTCCCGGTTTTCCTGACGGGATCAGTGCCTGTGCTGTTCCAATTCATTTGTGGACAAAATCATCTCCAGTTCCATTTTGGAACTGAAGGGTGAAGTATATATTTTTTAGGTCATCTTCTAGTGGAATTGCTTATGGAAAATTTCAGCTGAAAATTTCTACCGCCAATTCTAGTGGAATTTTGAACTAAAAATATACAACTTGACCCTCCAGTACTGGAATTTTCCTTGTGACTATTGGATGGACCCTCCAATTTTGGCATTGTTGTATGATTTGTTTGTATCTTTGAGGGGATTATTATAGTTTGAATAAAAGGGTGGGCATTGAAATATTGAAGGGGTGAATGTTTCTTAAATGGAGTTTGCTTTGAATTAGGATGAGATGATCTCAGTGATTGGGCTGGGCTTTTGAAGAATAAATAAATTAATGATGTTTTTTTTAGTATCTTGGTTTTGTTTCATTTTGATCTAGAGATTTGTCGTTGCACATTATTTGGGTCATGTTGGTCATGAATCTGATTAATGTGATTGTATTCCTTGAGTTTGTATAATTTCCATGGTTCAGATGCTGGCTTTATAACAAGTTCAACTCTAAATAGAATAAAGCATGTTTAGTATTTTGAGATCATTCTGGCGTTCAATTTTTTTTTAATGAAGATTTATATTGTATTTAATTTTGACAGTTTACTTTGAATTTGAACCTCTTGTTGGAAAATAAGTCCAAAAAAACCTCTCCTCTCTGTTGATATTGAAATCTTTTGAAAGTATTTGGCCCTTAGGAGCATGAATAATCCCTTTTTGATACATGTTTTTATAGGTTTCATATTTTGAAAAAATGTTATTTATACTCAAGTGGGTGTAATTTGATGCATTCCATGTGATTTGAGTGAATTTATAGTTAAATAGGAGTTTCAAGATGTTAAGCATGAGAAATTTGTAGGCGTGTATATTTGGTGAAAAGAACACAAAATGCTTTAGATGTGCATGTCAGATTCGGCCTAAAAGGGATAGATATTAAAACCAACTTTAAATAGGAGTTTTTTTATTTAAGTAATTTAAAAAATAAATAAACCGTAAAAATCTAAAATAAACTCACCTAATGAGAAGATCGCTCCAATTTCTGACGATCATATTTATTACTAGAATAGGAGTGTTGCAAGTCTTGGATTGAGACCTAGTTGGGATCCCAAATCTTGATATGCATCCGAATATAAGCTTTGACATAGTGATTGAATACCCACCTAGACCATATGCTTGATGTCAAAGTCTACCCAAGTATGTCATGATCTCAAGCATGTGTGATTTTGTTGGATAGTGAACCATTCAATCATGTTAGAGTCTGCATCTCATATCGAACTTTTGGTCTGATGTGTTCTTTATTATTCATTATAAAATAATCTCAAGGCCTCCTTTAGAGAGTACCTTGAGGATTCAGGTCTATCTCCTTTTATCATTTTACATGGTATCAGAGGGTGGTCTTTAAACCCAAACCCTCTCACCCATTTTCTTTTCTTGCCTTAGGTTTTCTAGAATCCCCCCTTGGGGGCGGGGTGGCGCCCCCCCCCATCGCCAATGGGGCTGGTATTTTTTTTTTCAGTCGCCGCCCCTTTAGGCTCGTTTCCCAAGCGACACTCCTCCTCCGGGCTCGTTTCCCAAGCGGCCTCCTGGTTCTGTCTGACGCAGCCCGATCTCGACATCGTCGCCTGGCCACCCGCGTCTCCCGATCTCGACGGTTCTTCCCGACAACAGATTCTCGGCGCCCTTCGGCTCTTGACTCTCCCGCCTAGGTTGCGGCTCCCGGCCCTACTGCACCTCCCGATCCCGACGGCGCCTCTCGGTCGCACCTCTCGCTGCGCCTCTCGATCCTGATGGGATCTCGCCGCTCCTCCTGCATCGATTATCCCACGACGGCCTCCCCTCTCTCCCTCCGACGCGCCTCGTCCGGTCCGTGCACCTCAATCTAGCCCAAGCGACACCCTCCCCTCTGCGACCATCCTCCCGCACGCGCCTTCCCTGTGCAAGACGCCCGACGGACCTCCACTGTCTCTCCCCCTCCCACACGCGACGGCTCTCCCGCTGCACTCCAGGCGGACGACCGGCCCAGCCCCGCTGCTTTGTCTCCTGCTCCCCGACGAGGCAGCTCCCCTCAGCATCCCCTACTCCCCATCCCTCATGACGCCTCCTGGTCCCGATGAGGGCTCCCCTCCTTTCCCAACGGGCTCCCCTCCTGTGCTCTATCCCCTCCAGTGCGCCAACCCCCCCTTAAATGCGCCCCCCCTTCAGTGCGTTGCTTCTCTGCAAGGCAGCCCTCCCGCTGGTTTCACCTGCTCCAGTCCGACGACTCTCATCATTCGACACTTTCTCCGGCGACCCGCTGCTCCCTCCATGTCGACCTCCTCCTGCGGCAGCCACCGCCTCCATGCCGGCCTCCTCCTACGGATTTCCCGACGCTACGATGACCGGCATCGCCAATGCGGATTTCCCGGCGCTCCCTCGTCCGGCACCGCCAGTGCGGTATTCCCGTCGCCTCTAACGACCGGCCCGCCAGTGCGGTTTCCCAGCGCTCGGTCGACCAGCACTGCTAGTGTGGCTTTCCCAACGCTCCGTCGACCGGCACCGCTTGAGCGACTTGACAAATCTTTTTAAGCAGTAGCCATGTCAATTTATTTTTGTTTTATTTTGTTTTGTCTTGTTTTTTCATTAAGCTGATATGTCCAGCTTGAGGGGGAGTGTTTGCAGCATTTCTTGTTTGCTTTGTTTTGTCATTGCTTTGATCTCTTTTTTTATGTGTCCAAGCTAGGTACACCTAGATACACACAAAATTCACTCATGAATTAATCCAATCAACAATTAACATGTATGCAACACATACATATTCAAATTTAAAACCAATCCATGTTAAGAAGCCCAATCAACATTAAATGATGATTCAAATGCATGTGGAGATCTTAAACTCAAAGAACAAAAAAACACAGAAAATATGATGAACATTGATGTTCTTTAGTGTTGCTCCTATGATCCAACCACTATGCGCATTAAAGCTCCACAAGGAGGATATGCATTCACTACAAAAAGTAGCAATTTCTAAAACTACTGTTAAATGTTTAATTAAATCAAATTTTCCATTTTTCTAGAGCTGATTTTAAAAACTGTTACTAAATATTATGTTTTGTGATGATTTGTTGCAAACCATAGCTAAATAATTAATTTAGTTGCGATTTTTTAAAGAATCGCCACTAAATGTTTTTAAAAATAAATTAAACAGTTTCCCTTTCCCTTCCCTCTCTTCGAAAAGTCGTGGAATGCCCTAGGGTCCCTTATCGTGATTGTCCTCCTTTGTCACCTTCCTTCATTGTTTGTCGTTGCTACCGCCGTGTCTTAACAAAGTGGAATCAAAGTCACGGTGTAACCTAAGTGTGATGTGGGCGGCATATCCCCAAGCTAGTTTGATAACAATATTGGTGGCTCTACTGTATCGAAAAACCTTGTATCTCCCCCCTAAATTAGTGAATTGTAGCTGCACTATGCAGGCACAAGGTATTCTGCCCGAACCACAGAAATTTTCATGTTCGATTTTCTTTATGTTTTTCATTTGTTTGTTCTATAATTTCCACAACATTGCCACCATTGCCATCTTTTTCCATCACCTCCCTCCCCTTGTTGTGGGTGACCTCCCCCACTTTCGTCACAATTGTCCCACCTGTTGTCTCCCCCCTGTTTGTATGCATACTAAGTTTAATTTTGATCATATATTTATTTTGTCATTTTCCATTGCATACTAAACAACCCATTGACTTGGATTCATAGTCCATAGTTCATTTTCCTTGCATACAAAGCTTAATTTTGATTATATATTTGTTGCTCAGTTGGTAAAACATTTTGGGTTTGTCTTTTAGCAAAATTTGGATTGAATCCCACTATAATATTTCCTTCATAATGATATTTTTAATTTTTAAGGCAATCATTTAATTTCCTTAATGTTTCACTCAACTTTTCATTAGCCTTGTCACGTGGAACACTTTCAAAATTTATAATCTATTTGTAAGAGTATTAATTTTAGCTTTCATCTTCTTCATTGTGGAAACCAGTTTAACATCTAGCTTTTAAATCCTCAAGCTTCTCTCTTTCAACAGTCATGTAACTTATGACTTCTTATTATTACTCAATTTTTATTCTCTCTCTCTCTCTCAGGGGTGGGGGAAGGGAGGGGGCGGGAGGGAGGGAGGGAGGGGGCGGGAGGGAGATATCACATTGTTTTATTTTTCCAACACTTGGATATACATTTTATTTTTTCAATGCGTTCATGTCTTCCTCATTTTATAGGAGGCATTTATTATATTCCCTTACGACAACATTGACATTCTTCCCCCTTTTTATTTGGTTATCAATTTCCTCCAAAACTCCTAGTTTTGCTTGAATATCTACAATTCTTTCCAAAGGTTCTTTATTTTTAGTAATAATTTCATTACCATTATGTTGATCAATCGTAACCACCAATGCATATTCCTTATCGTCCTTTTAATCCTCCACTTCTTCCATTTCCGATCATCTTGTTCATGCTTGTTGGAGTTAGTGTTTTAGAACTAACTATTTGTACTTTAGATTGCATGTGTATACGAAGAAGTGAATATGAATAACATATCGTATTATATAATATTCACTATTTTGTGAGACTTTGATGTAATAATGTCCAAGAGTATTTGTCATATTGAAAAGGGCATATCAGCTCCCCTACTATGATGAGAATCTTGAAATGCTATGACGATATTCTTAAATATTGTTCTATGGTCGGATGACATTCTATGATGGGACACATAGTATGTTAATAGGTGTGAGTACTTGTAAGCAGATGAGACTTCATTCCATGAAGTTCACACTTAATAATCTCCAAGACGAGACATTATAAGAACAAATCCGCTAGTATGAATTCCACATGTTTTCATGTTATTAGATATTATTATTTGTGAGTGTGTGTAATGATCCTTAGACTTTATGATTGTTATTAATTTATGCTATGACTCACATACTTTGATGTATTGATCAAAATCGCGATGCTATATGTTCGTGGGAAGTAGGGTATATTGGGTGCATCACAAATGATATGTCATTAATGAATAAGTTGAGAAAGGATTTGTCCCCTCCATATTTATGGAATATGATATCTTGACCACTTGATTGAAATGAAACTATCATATTAAATTCCATGGCTATGGTGTATAGACGAGTTCATTTCAGATAGCTGAAGAAAGATGTATCATGCATATAGGTTGACGACACGGGTTTGCAACCTGCTTGATGAGATATCTTGATAAAGGTATTGTATTAGACAATGAGTGTTCGTATATGGTTATTGTCACTGTGATATATCTTCTTCCTCGGTGGGTTCCCTAACCCATCTCTAAACAGTAATCTAATATTTTAAGTAAGACCACCTAATGTCGTTGAGATTGTGGCTTAGAGGTCCACACAAAAAAGTGTGTCCATTGATCTCAGTTAAATATTATTTATATTTAATAATTGGAATAAAATCTATTCTCCAGATCAGGAATTAAAATTTATTCCATATTTATTTAATCAATCGTAAATATTAAATGAATATTTATTCATGAGAAAATTGCTTAATTACGTGAATATATAATATTTATTTATCTCTTGTTATTCACAAGGTAATAAATAATTATTTATTCATTAATAAGTAATTTATCTCATCAAGCGAATATTGAATAAATATTTATTCTCTAGATTGTGAATAGAGTATTTTTTAATTTATTGAATGAATAACATCTATTTATTCAAGAATTCAATAAATGATGAGGAGGATGAGTAAACCAGATTTTCTTCAGTGGTAAATATTTATTTACCAAATTTTCATATTTATCATTGTATGGGTTAACACATGTCATAAAATAAAATAATAATAGTATTATATTACATGGCATGAGGTTCCTTTTGGGTTTAATATATTATTAAGGGACTTTGTGAAATTAATTAAATATTAAACACTAACCCTAGGTCTATAAATAGACTGCTACAACATTTGGAAGAGGTTAATCATTCTGCACACCATTCCTCTCAATTTTTTCCTCCTCATCTCTTCCTCTTAAGACCAAGAAGAACAAGATAGATTCCTTCAATCTCGAAGGAACATGAAGCGAATAAGATGAATAATGCAAGATAATCAATTGGCCACGTTAGCACCTGAAATTTCATTAGCGTTGTTTGGAGATCGAAGGATCATGTGTGGATAATTGCTATAATGGATCTTCTTTGAAACCCCACTCCGCAACAATGATACGCCGATCAAGTTCAAGTGATCAGCACCATCAATGAAGAAAGAACACAAGGCCGAGGTAATCTTTCTTCTTGTATTTTAAATTAATTATAAATTAACGTGAAATAGATCCTCTCTTGGTTCTGATGAAAAACGTTTGTCAATATTCTTCAGAAAAATTTTCATTGGTCATGACATTCATTGTCATGTACATTGTGAATGATTCATTGAATTCAACAAAAGCTGAGTTGGCCATAGAGCCAATAGGCACTTTCGCTATATCCAAAACCTACAAGTGGTATCAAAGCGGTCATGTTCTATTTATAATTATTTATTGATTGTTGATCATTTATGTGTTCAAAAGTTTCATTTCAATAAATTCATTCTTTTAATTCGATTGTTGAGATTTATTCTTCCTATCTTAATTTCTAGCTCATATAACCTATATTTGGTTAATAATTAATTAAGAACATTTGAATTATCCATTAGGAGGTGCCAAAGGTTCTGGCCAGATAACACAAGAGTATATGACATGTAGCCCAAAGGTAAATGTCATGTACCCATTTCCAATGCACTGGGATGACTCTCAAATTAATTTGCAACATCATGTATTAAATACATGCGACATGCATTAAATTCCCACAGTGTGTTGACCGGGCTAGGATGACACATAGTTGGCCAGATTACACACTGTATAAATTGCTTACACGTTATGTAGTCCATGTATTTTCATGGAAGAAAACACTGGGGTCCAAATCGTGTCATGCATTTATTACACAACACGGGGACCGAAAACCACATAACAACAAGGTTACACTATGTATATGAGTTGTACACATCATGTACCTCAGAAATGTCCATGCAGAAATACATGCCCAATCCCTAGACATGTATCAAGAACATACAACAAGTAAGATACATGATGTGTAGTTGGATGTACACGCCGTGTATCTGACCTGTTTATGGAGAAAATTAAAAAATAATCTATTACTCCATAAACCTCAACATTGTGTTCTATGTGTCATTTATTGACTCATACACACTATATGATAATTTTTATATGATATTAAAGGCTTAATTAATTTCTACATAAAATTTTGAACTACATACTGTGTATAGTCATAATATATCGACTAATCCATGCACATTAAAAACAATACACACTACATTAATTAACATCTGTTCCGTGTGAAATTTATTGACTTTCACACAACATGTAATTATGTGAAAAAAAGTGTGTTATATGTTGCATAATTTAACTATATGTGATTTCAATAAATGATGAGTAGTTCGAACAGGTACTTGCCGAGTTGATTCCAAGTACAAGATGTGCACTTACTTTATTAATTTTAAATAATATTAATTTATTTAAAATCATAGTGCATGGGTATATTTGGGATAAATTAGAATAAGATTAAGATAAATTGAATTAATTGATTAATATGATAATTAATCAAATTAATCCATGCACATTTTATCTTAATACATAAACAAATCAAAATGAATGCTAGTCAGTTATTTTAAATACATATTCGTTTCACAAGTGGATGATCATGAGTATAGAATGGCTTGTGTATGTGTATGGTTTCTTTTAATTTAATCATTTCTTAGGTTTTTGTAATTATTTTATTAAATTAAATTGATAGCTTGCGAGTCATCCCTCCCTCCTTATTTTGTACGGGTCTGCGTGCCCATGGTTTCTTTTATGAAAACCCCATTATTGTTCCGTTCACCCACGTGTGAAGTAAAAAAATTATAAGGATGGACCTACCATGCATATGGAGTTGGTTCAATATGGAGTCGAGGTGAAACCAAACCAAGGAGATACATAGGACAGAGGCGGAATGCTGAAACTCAAGACCCGTCTGACTCGAGGAGTTTTTTCCCATAGGATTGATGGTTTGTTTATTGTTCACTCAATAAACAAACCACCATTTAAATATCATGATCATGACACAATTTATTTATTTTATTTCTGGATGATGCATGATTTATTTTATGGATGCAAGACCACAATCACATAAATAAATGGAATAATATGAAAATATGGAATTGAAATAAAAAGGATTATCCATAAATATTTTATTGGGACATAGTTATTCACTTAGGAAAAATATAATTAATATTAATAAGTCATGTAAATGGATAAAATAATAAAATTTACCCATAATAAACAAAATACCCCCAAGATAATATTAAGTCTACAAGACTTCCAATTTCTTGATTTAGAATGAAACCATAGAACCAAGTGTTTGACTGACCCTTCTCAGGACACTTACTTTTATCAGGGATTTCTAATGATAGTTTTGTGTTGAATTAACTAGGGTGACATTAAGAGGACTAGCTCTTTCTAGACTTGATGTATCTTGAAGGAAAGTGTTGAGGAAACACGATTTAGGATTTCTAGATCAGGGAGTCCACTCAACACACATAAGAACTGCAAGCTCACATTTGACAAGACTACCTACCTAAATACCTTCATGTAATTGACTTGGAACTTTCTTGGGTTATGAGAAGGGAAATATGGATCCCATCCACTAGAATGTCCACATGATGGGGCATTCCCAGTTTAATGGAAAGGGACATTGGGACTTGATAAAATAGCGAGAGACTTAAAGAAATTAAAATTATTATGTCTCATACAAAATCAAGTAAATTACTAATAATATGATTTTACATTATTTTAGAATGATGACAAGTTTGTTAACCACATTATCCTTATGACCAGTTCTATTTAAAACCATCTTCTTACTAGAAGTAACTTACAGGAATGCTATAGATGCTTATGAGTTGTGTCACACTATGAAATAAAGCCTTAAATTCTAGAACCAGTAATCCTTGGTCCGCCTGCTAAGGAGGCGAGTGATGAGGAGTTAATTGTCTACAAAAAACACCCAAATGACATGCTATATGTTCAATTTTTAATGATTTTATCCATTTCTAACAATCTCATGAAGTCACGTGAGAACATGGATACCTATAACATGCTCTAACATCTTCATGATCTTTATTAGGAGAGATCTAGACAGGAATGGTATAAGATCTCTAAGGTGATCTTCATGATAAATCTTCAAGAATGTGCCCCAACTAGGCCTTACATAGTAAAAATTATTGGATACATTGAGTACCTAGAGGTTTTAGGGTTTAAAATACCAGATGAATTGCTCACCAATCTCATCCACTCAGAGCTTCTACAGTTTCATTGAAAATTTTAAAATGAACAACATATAGAATTCTCTCCCAGATCCCCCACTCTACTTTTCCATGTTGATAAGGATAAAAAGTGTGAAAAGCCTTTTCTCATTATGATGAATAAGAGGAAAGGATAGAAAAATAGCTATAAGACTAACTCTAAGTATAAATCTTCTTTGTAATTCCCTTACAAGAAGAGGGGGATCAAGGGAAAAGTAAGGAAACAAGATGTTTTCTGTTTTACAAGTGGCAAGATGCACCCATACAAAGAATCAATGGGAAGCTTCAGGTGTGTTTGTTATCAAGTGAAATATTTTTTTTGAAAAAAAGGTATTTTATACATTACATGGTGCTCACATATGTTTTCAAATATATGAACCCAGTAGATTCAAAAAGATTTCCCATAGTGTGGTGGATCTATGAGATACCAATAGATCCAGAATTTCTGCCATGACCATTGGAGACTACCACCTCACATTTCAGAATTAAATGATCTTGGTTTTAAAATATTGTTATTATATTCCTTCAGTTACTAAAAACATTATTTTTGTGTCTATACTTGATATAAATGGATTAATTTTCAAATTTGAGAATATGTATTACTTCTTTTACAAATAAATCATTTCTTATGGAAAGTAATAGTTAAATAATTGTCTTTATGTGTTAGATTACACAAACCAAGTAATAAAAATTGATAAAGAAATTAGTTCACATGGCTCATACTATATCCAACTATAGAATTACCATATGGGTCATGTAAACGAAAAGCATTTGACCAGATTACACCAAGATGGATATTTGGATTCATTTGATTTAAAACCACTTGGTGTATGTCACATGTGTTTAGAAGGAAAAATAACCAAAGCCCCATTTAGTGGAAATGGTGAAACAACCACAAATATTATTGAGTTGGTTCACACCGATGTGTGTGGAACATTTCTAGTTGAATCTAGGGGTGGGTACTTATACTGTATAAATTTTACCAATGACTTCAGTATATATGGATATGTCTACTTAATGAGGATTAAGTAAAATTCCTTGGACAATTTTAAGGAATATATGAATGATTTTGAGAATCAGAATTGTAATAATATTAAGAAACTTTGCTCATACCATGATAAAGAATATCCAAATCAAGAGTTTATTGATTATTTTTAGGAGTTTGAAATTTTATCATAACTCACCCCCTTATACACCAAAATGGAATGGTGTAAGTGAAAGGAGGATCCAAACCCTATTAAACATGGTGAGATCAATGATGAGTCATGAGAATCTTCTATTATCATTTTGGGGATACACATTATAGACAATAATGCATATACCAAAAAAAGTGAAAACTAAAGTGATAAAAGGTATTCTATATAAAATTTGGTGTGGAAGGAAATACATGTTGTAGAATTTACATGTGTGGGGTTGAAAAATAAATTTTTAAGGCCACTTCGGGTAACAAACTTGCACCTCGAGGCACAAAGTTGACCTTTATATGATACCCTAAGGAAGCAAGTGGATATTACCTATATGATCACTTTGGTAAAAAAGTAATAGTGGAAAGACATGCTATATTTCTTGAGAGGGAGAAAATTTATAAAAGACATAGCAGGATAAATATAGAATTTAATGAATCCATTTCTTAGAATAGATAAGTGTTGTCTTATGAACATATTCCACAAAGCCTTGTGGAAGAAGATGTTCCAGAGACACAAGTACCATGTAGGAGTAAATGAGAGGTTATAGAACCAAAATGATATGGTTATAGTCACCGAGGACGGTGAATCATTATTAGTTGATAATAATGATCCTATAACCTATAAGGAATAAGTGAGTGGGACCAAAGTTTCCAAATGGTAAGAGAATATGAATTCTGAAATTGATTCCATGTACCAAAATTCTATTTGGATTTTGGTAGATCCTTTAGTGGATGTAAATCCCATTGGTTGTAAATGGGTGTTCAATAAGAAACTAGGCATGGATAGACAAGTAATTAACTATAAGGAATGTCTGGTTATGAAAGGGTTTAAATAGCACCAAGGCATAAACTACGATGAAACCTTTTCACCAGTTCCTATGCTGAAATCCATCAAAATTTTACTTTCCATAACAACATTCCAAGACTATGATATTTGGAATATGAATGTCAAAAAAACCTTCCTTAATGGGAACCTTTAAGAAGATGTCTATATGTCACAACTAAAAGGGTTTGTGACTCAAAAGGATGCTAATAAGGCATGAAAGTCGTTAAGATCCATTTATAGATTAAAGAAAGCATCTATGTCATGGAAAATTTGTTTTGAAAAACCTATAAAAAAATTTGATTTAATTAGTAAAAAATTTGAACCTTGTGTCTATAAGTGGGTTAGTAGGAATATAACAGTTTTCTTAAAAATTTATGTCAATGACATACCAATTATTAGAAATGAAATACTAGTATTATAGTCCATTAAGGTCTAGTTAGACACTTTATTTTCCATAAATAACTTAGGATAAGAAACATACATTCTTGGGATCAAGATCTATTGTGATAGATCTAAGAGGCTTCTTAGACTAAGTCAAAGTACATACATTGATAAGATACTGAAGAGATTCAGTATGGAAATCCAATATGAGATTTTTTCCAGTGTCACTTGACATTCATATTTATAAAAAAAACATGTTCTTAGACACGTGAGGAGGGACATAGGATGATAAGGATTATATACACATCAATAATTGATCCAGTAATGTATACTATGCTATGTACTATTCTATATGCCACCTACACCTTAATCATGGTAAAAAGATATCAACTAGACCCAGGTGAATACCATTGGATGGAAGTTAAGACTATCCTTAAGTATCTGAGGTGTACTAAGGATACATTCTCAGTATATAGAGGAGATGAGGAACTATTCATTAGGGTATATGTAGATTCTAGTATCCAAACAGATCAAGATGATAAGAAATCTCATTTAGGATATATCTTCACTCTCAATGAAGGTGTTGTGAGTTGGAAGAGTCAAAGAAAAGTCATTTTCACCGATTCTATAATAGATTCTGAGTACATTAAGAATTTTGAGGAAACTAAAGAAGTGGTTTGGACATGAAAATTCATCCAAGAACTTGACTTTATGTTGAATAATAAAGACCTTACCACATTATATTATGATAATACTACTGCGATGGCTATTGTGAAGGATCTAAGGTCACATCAGCGGCTGAAGCACATACTAAAAAAATATCATATATCAAGATATTTTTCTCAAATAGGTGACTTCGTAGTGAGTAGAGTTTCCATGGAATATAGTGTGATAGACCCATTAACTAAATTTTAAACTTAGTAAAAACATAATCATCATGTGAGATTTGGTAGACTGAAAATCATTAGCCTTTGGATTTAGTCCAAGTGGGAGTTTATTAAAGTAGGTGTTCTAAAACCAACTATTTGTATGTCATATTGCATATGTATCCAAATAAGTGAATATGAATAAAATATATTATTATATATTATTCATTGTTCTACATGACTTTGATGTAATAATTTTTGGTTCTGGGTGCAGAAGAAGCATGCGATGGAAGGTGATACATTAAGATTTCTTTTAATATTGAGTTGCTTGAAACCCCAATCGAGGATCTTGTGCATAAAATTTATAATTAATTTATTTAATATTGAAAGATATAAATACCTAATATGATAATTCTTTCTTCAATGTAGATTTCAATCATCTGAAAATACACTTTTATATTTCCTTCACTGTGGCATAAGCATCCAATGATAGAATCCCTCTAGTGGTGATCCACACAAGCTCCTTTGATCTCCGAGAAATGACAATCGATCTCTGGGTGCTAGTGTGGTGAATCAATTGTCTTGAGTTATTTGTGTTGATCATTCATAATTTGATCTTGAAGGTATATCTCTCATGTTTCTCTTTCTTAATAGGAAGAGATAAAGGAGTAGAGAGAGAATTTCGTTGTGTGCAACGATTCTCAAGTTTTGATTTTGGATGCAATACAGAATAAACAAAATGATCTATTTATAGAGCTAGTGTTTAAGTTAAAATAATTATTTAATTTCATCATATCCCTTAAAATAATATAATAATCCTTAATAAACCCTATACCACATAATAATATTAACAATAATATTATTTTGTGATGTGCGCCAAATTGCGTAATAAAAAATATTATTTATCTAACTTGTTAATTAATATTTGTCACCAAAATCGGTCTTGGTCTATTTTAACCACTCTATTATTTTTTTTAACTCCCAAATAAGTATTCAATTTAAATAATTCATTCATCAATGAACATTTTTGATCGATAAAACATGAATAAAATTATCCCTTGATCTTGAGAATAATATTTATTCAATTAATTAAATTCAAATTGAATTTAATCGAGATCATCAAACACATTTAGTGTGATAAAATATAGGATTATTTCTCATTGGAATTATTTAGGATTTCCTAAATTCCAAGATTACTATCTAGAAATGGGTCAAGGAACCCAAGAGAAACAACTTAATGTTGCAATGACGAAAGATACGTACACATGTTTATTGTGTAGTATAATCTCTTTGTGACAATATCTCATCAAACGGGTTACACATATGTGTCACCAACCTATTTGGTCAATAGATCTTTCTTTGATCATTTGAAATAAATGCGTCATTTCATCATGTCCATATAATTTAATGCTATGGTTCTATTCCAATCAAAGTTCCAAGATACAAGCTTCTATAAATATGGAAGAGAAAAATCCTTCCTTGACTTATCCATTAATGACATGTCAATCATGATGCACCCAACGTTCCCTACCTTACCATGAACATATGACATCATGATTTTTTCCAGAAAATATAATTACATGATTCATGACATACATTAATGATAATCTTAAAGTCTAAGGACCATTACACATGATTTCAGATAGGAATATCTGATGATACCAAAACATACAGAATTCCCACTGGTAGTTCTGTTCTCATAATCTCTTATCTTGGAGATTACTAAGTGAGAACTTCATGAGAAGAAGACTCATCCACTTATGATTAATCACACCTAAAAATCTATACACATGTGTCCCATCATAGTATATTATCCAAAAATAGAACTATATTTAAGAATATCATCATAAAACTTCAAGGTTCTCATCATAGCAAGGAACTGCTATGACTTTATCAATGCGATGTATAATCTAGGAAATTATTGCATTATATTCATGAATAATAATGAAAAATATGTAATGAGAAGTTTTATTAATATCAAACACATAGAATATACATGTAATCAAAGTTCAAACAATTGGTCCTACGACACCAACTCCAACAAACTCCTACTTGGACTAGAGCCAACTGTATACAGCTTTTAGTTCGCTAGACCTCACATGATAATCATGTTTCTATTAAGTCAAGGATTTTCCAAGGGGTCCACCACATTGTATTCTGTGTAAATAATGCTTACTACAACCTCACCTCTATGAGAAAAATCCATCATTGGATGATACTTTTGAAGTATGTGATTCGTCTGCTGATGTGACCTTGGCTCTTTTGCGAGAGCCACCACTGAGTATTATCACAATAGAGTGTGATAGGATCTTTGATAATAGGTACTACATCAATATATTGGATAAATTTTTGAATCCGTACTACTTCTTTAACTACCTTAGAATCCTCAATATACTCATACTCTACTATAAAATCTATGGACAAAACCTACTTTGAGCTCTTCCAGCTCACAACACCTCCATTCAAAGTGAAGATGTATCCTATTTGTGTCTTCATGTCATATTGATCTATTTGGAAAATAGCATATGCATGACCTCTAAAGACTAGTTCCTAATATCCTCTATAAAACAGTAATATATCCTTAGTAAACCTCAAATACTTAAGGATAGTCTTGACTTCCATCCAATTATGATAGTCACATGAGTTATCTTGATATCTTCCTACCACACTTAATGCATAGGCAATATCTTGCCTAGTAAATATCATAACATACATGACTGACCCAATCACTAATGCATATGGAATCCTTTCCATTATATTTTTTTCCTTATGTGTCAGAGGACACATCTTCTTAGAAAGATGAATGCCATGTGATGCTGAAAACAATCCCCACTTGGATATTTCCATGATGAATCTCTTCAGTATATTGTTAATGTATGTACTTTGACTTAGGTCAAGCAGTATCTTAGATCTATCATGATAGATCTTGATCCCAAGAATATATGCTACCTCAACCAAGTCTTTCATAGAGAAAAATTTATTCCACTACACCTCAACATACTGTAACACTGGTATTTCATTTCTAATAAGTAACATGTCATCAACATATACTATTAAGAAAATGACCACACTCCCACTAAACCATTTGTAGACACAAGGATCAAATTCATTCTCTATGAAACCAAATTATGTTATGGATTCATAAAAATTAATTTTCCATGACATGGATGCTTTCATTAATGTATAAATGGTTTTTTTGAAATTTTCATATCTTTTTGGAATCCTTTGATCCAAAGACCCTTCAGGATGTGTCATATAGAAATATTCCTTAATAATCTCATCAAGGAAGGCTATTTTGACTTATATTTTTGAAATATCATGGTCATGTTAATCCATAATGGAAATTATAATTTTGATGGATTTCATCATTGAAACAGGTGAAAAATTTTCATCATAGTTAATGCCTTGAAACTATTTAAACCCTTTTGCATCCAGTCACACCTTATAGGTAATGAATTTCCCTTTCATGTCCAGTTTCTTCTTGAATACCTATTTTCAAAAAAATGGGATTTTCATCCACCAGAGGATGTACCAAAATTCAGACTTAGTTTTGGTACATGGAATCCATTTTAGAATTCATGGGTTCCTACCACTTAGCAAAAATTGTTCCACTTACTAATTCCTTGTAGGTTAGATGATCATTTTTATCAAATAATAATTAGTTACCATCATCAGAGACTAGAAAAACATATCATTATGGTTCTATAACATCTCTTATATTCCCACATAGTACTTATGTCTCTATAATAGTTTCTTCTTTACAAGGATTTTTGGAATCTGTTCCTATACCAACTCTTGTATACCTTGAGCCTCAACTTCATCAAAGTATATCTTTCTCCCACTATATCTTTTAGAGTTGTGATCCCTCTCAAGGAATATGGAATGTCTTAACACTATTACCTTTTTGTATGATGGGTCATATAAGTAATATCCCTTTATTTATTTGGGGTATCCTATAAAGGTACACTTTGTGCTTCGGGGTAAAATTTTGTTACCTGAGAGGCTTTAAAAAATGCTTCGCAACCCCACATATGTAAGTATGACAACATGGGTTTCTTTACATTCCATAAATGTTATAGTATGCCATCTTCTTCTTTAGATGTGACTTAGTTTAGTATCTGTACTGTTGTTTGTAAAACGTATCCCCAAAAAGATAATGTAAGACTCACATGACTCCTCATTGATTTCACCATGTCTAATAAGGTGCAGTTACTCCTTTAACTTACACCATTCCATTGAGGTCTATAAGGAGGAGTGAGTTGAGATAGGATCTAAAACTTCTGTAAGTAATCAATGAAGTCTTGATTAAGATATTCTCCACCACGGTCTGAGGGGAGTTTCTTAATATTCTTACCAAGATGGTCCTCAACTTTATTATTTTTTCCATAAATTTATCAAAATAATCCAACTTATACCTCATCAAGTAGACATATCCATATCTACTAAAATCATTAGTTAAAGTTATGAATTATGAGTACCCACTTCTTGCCTCAATAGGAAATGGTCCACACACATTTGTATGAACTAATTAAAGAATCACTTTTTCTTTTTCACCTTTCGCACTAAATAGGGCTTTGTTCATTTTATCTTGTAAACATGCATGACATATACCAAGTGGTTTTAGTTCCAAAGAATCTAAATATCCATATTGGTATAATTTAGTCAAGCTCTTTTTGTTTACATGACCTAGAAAGTGATTCCATAGTTAGGTGTGGTATGAGACATGTGAAGCAGTTTCATTATTGATTTCCATTACTTTTTTTTGTGTAATTAAACATATAAATGCTGTTATTTAAATTCTATTTACCATAAAAATGTTATCTTTATAAAATAAGAAACATTAATTTCTAAACTTGAAAATAAATGCATCTGTATCAAGTTTGGATAAAAATATAATGTTTTTGGTAACTAAAGGCACATAATAAAAACCCTTTAAAACCAAGATCATTCTAGTCAACAACGTGATGTGGTAGTCCTAGATAGTTATAATAACAAGTTTATCTCTATTGGAATCTCATAGATCTACCTCCCCTAATTCAATTCTTCTGAATCTACTTGGTTCCTGTATTTGAATACACATGTGAGAATAAAAATATAAATCTAATACCAAATTTGTAGAAATAGATAAATTACACTTGATAAAATATGCACTTGAAGCTTCCCCTTTATTATTTTTCTGGGTGAAGTTTTTCTTCCAGTTTCCTTTCTTACCACATGTGAAACAAACAACATCACACTCGCTTTCTTTCCCCTTGATCTTTCTCTTCTTGGAAGGGTGTGAAGTATATTTGGGATTAAATCTATTCATTTTCCCTTTCCTTTTTGTTTACCATAAGGATGAAAGGTTTTTCATGCTTTGTCTCCTTATTTACTTAGCGAATAAGAGTAATAAGATCTTGAAGAGACTTCTCAATGTTGTTTATATTAAAATTTACAATAAATATGGATAACCTCAGATGAAGTGATGAAAAAATGAGATTGGTGCCCAGTTCTTTGGGAAGTTAACATAGAACATCTAGGTAATCAATGTAGCTAATGATCTTGACTATATGAGGCCCAGTTAGGGCACCCTATCCAATATTTATTTAAAAAGTGACTTGAAAATATCAAAATGTTCCTATCTATATCTCTCCTAGTAAATAACATAGAGGTTCTCAAGTATGCTAAACACATCCATGTTTTCATGAGACTTCATGAGTTCACTAGAAATAGACGAAAACATCAAAAATTTAATGTCGAATACATTGCTAAAATGTTTTTCATATAACCCTTCATCACTCGTATCTTTTATAGTCAGATCAGGAAGTAAGGATTATAGCATGTAAGATTTCCATTCATGGAATAAAACAACCTAAAGGAATTTGAACTACTCATGGAAGTTACTACCAGTTAGGAGATTATCTTTCTTCAATATAGATCGAAGGGATAGTGTGGATGATGAACTTGTCATTTTATTCTACAATTAAAAGTGAATATTATTTATATTTTTCTTGATTACAAAATTTTGTGAGAAATAATAAATTAATTGATTTTATTAAATCTCTAACTATTTTATCAAGTCCTAATTTCCATCTCTATTGAACTCAGGATGTCTAGTTTCCATAACATTTCAGTGGTAAGGATCTATACGCGCCTTCACATAACCCCAATGAGGGTTGGTAAAACTACTTGAAGGTATTTAGGTAGGTAGGTCTTTTCCAACTATGGGCTTGAAACTCATTGATCCGTTGAATGGAACCCCCTATCCTGAAATCTTGACTTGAATTTCCTCAAAACTTTCCACCAAGTTACATCAATCCTAGAGAGGGCTACTTCTCTTGGCTTAAGATGATTAATTCAACTCATAACCTTCCTAATAACTCCACATTAAGAGAAAGTGTCCCAATGAGGGTTGTTAAAACACTTAGTTCTAATGATTTTATTCTTAATTAAGTGATGGAAAGACAAGTATGAATTAATATATATTTGAGGGATTTTAATTTATTATGAATTTTTTATCTTGTTTTATCCTTTACATGTATTGTTAATGTTAAGTGGATGTTACTTAATTATTTAACCATAATGGATAAAATATTTAAACACAATCCATTTATTTAAATTCTATCTTTTCACATTTATTTATTTATTTATGTGATCGTGGTCTCGCATCCATAAAAATAAAATAACACATAGATAGAAATAAATAAATAATTAAATAACCTATTCATGAGCTTTATCTAATGGTTGATTTAATGAGAAAACATTAAATAAACCTATGAACTAGGGGAAATAACTCCATTTGTTAGTCTTAGCATGAGTTACAACATTCCACCTATCTACTTGTGTAACACCTAGGTTGGAATCATTATGGTTTCATCTTGAACTACCTCCACATGCCTTGGGAAAATCCATTAATTACATGTATTTATAACTCACACGCAAGTGAGGGGAACCAAAGGATTGATTAAGGGGAATTACATAAATAACCATGGACATGAAGGTTCTACATAATAATGGAGGGAGGGATGACTCACATTCCATCATATTTAATTTAATAATAAATAATTTCAAACCCATGAAATAAATTAAATTAAAACATCCAACACATACACACGTCTTGGCCAAGCTCATAAATAGTCATACATGAAATGTATATGAAAAATTAAATGGATAATCATTCATTTCTTATTCATTATTTATTATTAAGAAAATCATGCTTGCATTATTTAATTAATTAATTCCCTTTCATCTTAATAACCATCTGAATACTCTTGGAGATAACCATCATAAATAAATTAATGTAAAATAAATAGTAGAACCAATAGTTACATATTTATTATAATAAATTAATTGAAAATTTAAAATTCTTTAAAACCCTTATTAAATTATCAAACACTTAAAGTAATAATCAAAGCAATAAGGTTTTAATGCCAAAATTTTCAATTTAATGTAATATAATTCTGCCAGTAATTGGGAGAATGCATGATGTGTACTATCCAGCTACACAACATGTACCTCGGTTGTCATGTATCCGGGTGACACACCATGGGATTCAGTGTGTTGAATCCGCTAGAACACACAACATGTACATGTTAGCTACATGCCATGTATCATCTTATGGTGTGCCTGAGATACTCTCCTATGTCTTTAGTGTGTATCTCGATGGGATCACATGGCGTGTACAATCCAGCTATATGCCATGTGTCTTTTATTATATCTGAACGGATACAAATGTATTTCAAACACGAGAAATAATGAACTACATGACATTTACACCACATATAGATTGTGTATATCATAAATTCTATAAATTATCAGTCTCACATGGTTTGACCATATATAATGACCACACAGATTGCGTGATTTAAACTGAAAACCCATGTAAACTACACTACATGTACGCTGTATACATGACGTATAATCCAAAATACCATGTTCCAAGTTATCTATTCAAAACATAGAGTACACCACATGTAATAGTTGCATGGAATTTCATGCATCCCGCGACATGGCCAGGTGGAGCATGCTAGGGTACACAATGTGTACTCTGGCCACACGCCGTGTAACCTTATCTTACTGACAAAAAAATTGGTAGTTCTCGATGGAACCTCCATTCATTCTTCAACTTATCTTAGACCTTTAATAAAATTAAATAATAATAAAATGATTAATATGTCCATAGCATGTTAATTTAAAATGGATTAAAGAAAAAATAATATCAAATGAAAATTTAACCATGATTGCATATGGATCAACAATAAAATAAATAATTTTAAGTTTAAATGTGACCCCTTTAATACCACTTGTTGGTTATGGGAATAGTGTAAGTGTGTAGTAGAAGATGATACAATAAAATTTCTATTAATATTGAGTTTCCTTAAACCCCAAATGAGGATCTTGCACATCAAATTTATAATTAATGTATTTAACATCAGAATAAACAAATAATTAATCTGAGAATTCTTTCTTCAAAGTAGATGTCGATCATATAAAAATACCCTTTCATATTGCCTTTATTTTTATATGAGTATCCAAGGATAGAATCCATCTAGCAGAGATCTACACATGATCCTTTGATATCTAAGTAATGCTAATCGATCTCTAGGTTCTAACATGGTGAGTTAATTTTCTTGCATTATTCATGTTGATCGCTCTTCCTTCAATCTTGAAGATATCTCTATTGCATTTATGATTCTTGAGAGGAAGAGATAAAAGAGGAATCAAGAGAGAGTTTCATTGTGCGCAAAAATTCTCAAGTTTTGATTTTTTATGTAATACACAATAGACATAATAGTCTATTTATAGAACTAGGGTTTAGGTTAAAATAATTATTTAATTTCATTTGAAACATTAAATAATATAATAATACTTAATAAAATGCATTCCACATAATAATAATAATAATATTATTTTAGGGTGTGTAGAAAATTACGCTATAAAAAATATTATTTAACAAGCTTATTAATTAATATTTGTCACCAGAGGATGGAAACCATGTTGGAGAACATGCCCTTGGGTGAATAAAGAAGAAACCCTAACACTGAGCATCAATATTTTACTGATGTCATTGCTGGGTATGGTCATCTGCTGACTCATGGAAATTCAAAGACTTCAGTGCACATCAATCCAAAGAAATACCACCAAATGGGTCTCTCAGTGATCTCCTTTTCAAAGGAAGTGGTAAAATTAATCTTTTACAATATTTTTTTGTGCATGTAGTAAAGTTTATCAAATGAATACCCTCACTAAAATTCCTCATAAGGACAATGTAAAATATTGGATTTGTAAATTTTTATTTCAGTCTTTTGAACTCTTTATATGTGGTATTCCGTTTTTAATTTGAAAATGACTACTATAGGCTTTGGACGAGAGGATCGTGGTCTTTTGGTATCCATTTCATGAAGGTATTGAAATGGTATTAAGTTTTTTTCATGGATTCCAAGACCCCTATTGTCCATATTCAGCTTGGATTCCCTAGTTTACCATTTTAACTTTTTAAAAAAGTCACCCTTTTCTTGATTGTTGGTTTACTTGGGACACCCATCAAATTAGATTACACTACTAATAATTTTTCTCAACCCTTATTTTATAGGATCTATACAGAAATTGATATATCACAATATTTTTCATCTTTTATTTTTATTTAAAATGTTCAATATGGATTTTTATAGGAATATTTCTTTGAAAAGGTTCCATCTTACTACAAAAAATGTCTTAAATTTGTACATTCAACAATAGAATGTGATAATGGGATCAATTATGCAGTCCCCTTACAAATTTTAAATCAATTTGGGTTGAAAAAGGAGATAAAAAGGCAATGGTTGTTGCTTCCTAAGGTCATCAAGGGGATCATGTTGATAAGGACATCACCCAGAATATTTCTGGTTCTGCTTTAATCTGCCCTCTTCTGTTGATCTCTCAAGTTTCATGGATGTAGTTCATAATACTTAGTATTACCATGAGGATAGGGAGATTATTAAAAAGTCTAATCCATCTGCTTTTGAGACCAAAAAAGTGGTTCAACACTTGCAAGGTGAGGACAAGAGTGACCAATCTGATTCTTGTGAGTCTTTACATGACGATTATGAGAAATATTTTCATATTGAGTATGATTTCTTGAAATATAGTGATAAAAAAGGTAAAAAACCAATGGTTGATTTGGATGGTTTCATCACTTTGAGCACCAGGAAGACTAAAAAACATAGAGATTGCTCTATCCTTGAGATAACTATTTTCACGAGTTCCTTAGAGGCCTCTAGGAATGAAAAAATTGTTATTCCCCCATAAACTATGGTTACTGAACAATTGAATCTAGCCTTCGATGAAAATGATTTGGAAGGAAACAAATGATAATGATGATGACCCTTCCACGAAGGATGCTTATCAGATTGAGGAGAAATTTTCATTTCTGGAGGAACTTGATTCTTGGATGGTCGAATAAGATACAATTGATTTTTGAAAATATAAAAATAGTTAAATGTTTTCTAAGTCTTATTTCAAATTAGAAAAAGAACGATCATGAAAGTGGTGGAAGAATTCAAGAAAAATCCAGATTTTAACTTTAGAGAAATTACATGGAAATGAATCTTTCTTTTCCTCTTTTTTAAAGATGGTTTCTTGGGTATCTTCATACTATTTTTTTTCTATTTCTATGTTACTTCCAACATGATGATGTTAATGAGATTTTCAAGGTTTCTTGACATGCTATTTCTGTTTGAGAGTTTTTTTTTCATTCTATTCATTTAGGAGTTTGGTTCTTGTTGGTTTTATTTTGGAGTTATATTTTGTATTTCTTTCCCCCTTTGGGATGTATTTTTATTTCATTGGCGCTATGGGAGTTTGGTTTTTTAGTGTGACACAACTTGGAAAAGTTTTTCTATCCTTTTTTCTTCAAGAAATGATGTGTTGCTGCCTAGATTCTATGTAGTTCCTTTGGATTGATGAATTTGGTTGGGCTGCTTGTGTTTGTTCCTGATAAATGATGGATAATTAGTGTTTAGATTAATCAGACCTAGTTTCTTATAGAATTCTTATGTTCTAAGGATGACTTTTTTGGAGTGAAATTATCATTTTCTATGCATGGGCATACTTCTGTAATTTTGATATAATTCCCATAATTTTCTTATTGGTTTAATCTCATTACACCTTGTATTTTCATTATGAAATTTGTTTTCTTTAATAAATTTTGTAAAGGTATGAGTTGGGTGACCAAGTAATGCCTCAATTTTTCAAAAAAAATGTCACCAAAATTGGTCTTGGTCCGTTCAAACTCCTCTAGCATTTATTGAACTCCTAAATAAATATTTTATTTAAATATTTTATTAAATAATAAATATTTGTGTTCGATAAAACATGAATAAAATAATCCCTCAATATTGAGATTAATATTTATTCAATAATTAAATTCAAATATAATTTAATCGAGATCATAAAAAACACTTAGTGTGTGACCCTCTAGGATTATTTCTCATTGGTATTAGGTGGGCTTGCCAAAAGTACAAGATTACCATCTAAGAATGGGTCAAGGCACCCAATAGAAAGAAATTAATGTCGCAATGATGACAACTATATACGAATTCTCACTATTTATGTAACTTCCCTGGCCTGATATCCACTATATCTAGTGCCCCGAGTTGGGTCATCACATGACCTTAGACGTGCATCCCTGTATGTCAGAGGCTACTGACTAGAAGCATGGGTCCAAGGAAAAACCATGGGAAGAATATATCTGCTTCTCATAGTAAGACCCAATAGAAGTAATGAAGAAAGATAAAATAACAAACAAGAACGATAAATGGGAAACATACGACATTTTCCAACAATAACCAAAGGAAACAAGGTATAATAGTGATATTTTTACTCTATATGTCAGGAAGTTATAAAAATAAATGTCTAACCCAAGAATACCAAAAAGATTCTGAACACGGTCCCAAGTTCCAACCCGATCCTGACATCCCATGATCCAACAAAACAACCCATTTATGAACCATACACCAGGTCCCTATCCTGAACTTGTACCTAAAAATAAGTAGCATTTTATTAGGTACAAAAGTGCCATGGTTTCCTGAGCAGGGTGTGAGTACAACTCAGTAGGCCACCTTCAACATTATCTAAATCAATAACTAGTCTATAAAATAGTGGAAACTTATTTTTACATTTAAAACTTCATTAATTAACATTTTTTCCTTTACATTATATCATAAAAATCAACCAATCTAACCTACTTCGGCCGTGCCGAGAGCCTAAGTCATAACATATGGGGTTACATACTTTCAATAAAAAAGGTAATTCACAAATTCAATAGTTTATTAACTTACCTCGAAGCCTCGGTCTGATAATAAAACCATAACATAAAGGCTTTTACACACAAATTTTTCACGAAGGGGCATTCACTAATTAAGCTGTTCATCAACTTGTCTTGGAGCCTCAGTATGATGGTAAATCCATTCCCAAATGTTTGGGAATAATATAGCCTTAGTTTGACATCCCAAAATATACCAACCTCAAAATCATATAGCCTCAATATTACATCTTAGTTCAAACAATAAATTTAAGTTCCTAGAGAATCGGTACATCCCAAAAAAAACAAGGAACTTCAGTCCATGAGTTAGGAGCATAGATCCTCAATACTATAACCTAATTCAAGTAATACATTTGTGGGCCCTAGATCATTAGCATATTTTAAACTAACCAAAGAAGTGGAGAATCAATCCAACATCCCAAACCATTATTCACTAGTCAGAAAACATGAAGCATCAGTCCATGAATCCAACCGGGATTTGACACATCATGTCCGACCATCCCCAACCATTCCATTATAAAACATTTCACGTATTCATCAAATAATTTTCACAAAAATGGAACCATTCCCTCATTCCAAATCATCATTTTAAACTGACAAATAAAACTACCTTTTTTTCACAAGTTCACTTACATGACTTGAAACATAATGAGATCCTTAAGAAAACAAACCACTTTAGTAGAATGCTTAAAAACTACCATTCAATAAGGGTATTCCTATTTAAACAAAAAAACACAACCCAAGGCCAACCATTTATTTCAATTCAATAAAAGAATCTATCATGAAATTTTCACAAGTATAAGCCACACACATAACTCAAAGTACTATTTTCCTTTGTTGTAAAGCCATGTCTGGGTCAAAATACAAAATAAATCATCTAAAACATTTCAAAAATCTCTTAGGCATTCCAAAAAGCTAACCAATAACCACTTCAATTAACCCATTAACCATGCCTACTTCCAAATCACAATTCGCATCAAAATTCCTTTCATAATTGCCCTATATCGATATTTACAAAGTAATTCACCACACATGATGGTTTGGAATACCCCATGGGTAGCCCTAGGTCTAGTATTGAATCATTAATAGACCAAAGTTATCTATAAAGGGTTTTGAACCTCCCATTAAGACCAAAATTACTCTTCTTAGCTAATGAAACAAAAATGAAATAAATTAGCACATTCACACAACCACATACACATATAAAACATCAAGACTATGTGAAAAAGATTTAAGACCACCTACCTCATGTTTGTAGACAACTTATTGTCCAAGATCCACCATTTATTCAAACTAAAATGGCCTAAAAAACCATGAATATTAACACCCTAGAAAACAAGGGTTTAGAGATTTAGAAGGAGTGGAAACCACACACTAAGCCTCTTCCAGAAAATGGAAGGAAACATAGTCAAAAACTTACCTAGAGCTTCGATTTAAAACCAAAGGAACTCCAAACACCTAATAATCTAAGTAGAATCATACATTGGAATTTTAGGAGTTTTTGGCACATTAACCAACCTAACATAGGTTGAATAAGGGATAAATTCAGGTTAGAACCCTTAATGACTGAGAGGGAAAAATCAGAAATTCCCACTTTTTAAGGGACACACGGTTTGGCCACATAGTTGGCCAAACCGTGAACCAAATGTGCTCCCTATTTCCAAGAAGGTCTAGGTCACATAGTCTCCTTGGGTCACCAATATGGTTTGGAAAACCATACAATGCATGTTCACCATCCTCTGTTTGAGAGGAGGCCTAACTGCACAGTTTACCCTGGCCAGGCGCATGGTTAGTACAAACCATGCATCAACCATGCACCACACACTATTTGGAATATTTTCTTCTCATTTCATGTCCTAAACCCTAGGGACACCCCCAAGGAACCTCATGTTCTTGGGAAACATTCCATTAACCAAAATTCAAACTGGGATGCACTTTATCTTAGGGTTGAGATCTTACAACCTCCCCCTCTTATAATGGATCATACTAGAGCCGTACTCCCCATGAACCACCAAGAACTCAAAAAAAGGTCAGGAAACAAGGAACATCTATCAAATTTAATCTCTCTAGTTTTCTCCTGAACACGACCAATTCATCACTACACTCAGACCAAAGAAACAATCCTACCTTGAAGAACTTGTCCACTATGATCCACAATCAAACCTGATGCTCCTCAAAGAAACACACAACTCAAAATCATCATTATCAATGTAGAGACCCGAAACTTGACGTACATGGACATTACATTACTTTTGTGGAATACTTAGTACATAACAAAAACACACACACAAGGATCGTAATAGTTTAGTGTCTTTGGAAACTCGAAATATAATCTTCTAATCGTGGTGAAAGATCTTCAATATCTCCCATAAAGATCTTCTTTTTTTAACCTAAAACCTTTCTTTATATCCTGGGGAAAAGAAAACATAAAAGGGTGAGCTCAAATGCTCATTAAGGGTAAACAAAATAAATATCAATCACATCATATTCATAAGAACATAACATTTTGGAAATCTTAACCTGCAAAAGAGAGCATAATTTCATAACATGGGATAAATCATAGTAGTGAAATGAAATCCCAATAATCATAACTTAAAACACGAAACATAGTGGCATACACACATAATCATAGAGAATCATTTCTTGTTAGTCAAGACTCATTTCCAAGACTATCTTAGTGGACAAAGTCCCTTTCTGAACCGAGTCACCCTCGTTTCAGTCCTGTTTCACTGAACCGGTATAACCTACCGTTCCAGCCATGTCTATCTCATGAGATATAAAATATTTACCCAATTCATTGGAGGGAGATATAGGTCCCACCCATCTCATAATGATACCATTCTTATGTGTGCCACAAAATCATAAATCATACATCATTGCATAACCCGTGTAATAAAAATGGGAATCTTAAACATCATGACATCATCAAAGAATTCATATAAGATAAAGGAATTCATAAAAATAATTCCATCATAACATAATCAAATCAATTTAATAATAGGGATAAAAAAAGAACCCTTTATTATCTTAGATGGAAAATAATTTTGATAAAACAATTGAACTTCATTCTTGAGGAAAATATCCTTTCTACTTCAAAAACATTTTTCCTTTCTTAACATGTCATACAAATTTAAACTAAAATAAGTTGATTAAAAATAAACTTGAAAACTTGTAAAGGAAGCTTCTTGGAAATAATGTTTTAAAAATCCATTCATTCCGTATAAGTTAAAAAAAACATTCTTCGTACTTTTGTCGGAAAAGTTAAAAAGTACCTCGTACGAAAAATGAAAAAAGATTCCTTTCATATCCTTTACTAAAAACTCAATGAAGGGTAAAATTGGATTTAAACAATTTTAGGTGGATGGAAATAATATTACATATTGAGGAAACATGGATGTGGATGATAAAATACACCCCAGTAAATACTAAAGTATAAACAATCTCGGATAAAAATGAGATTGTGATATTTCCCTTACCTTAGGTCCGATTTGCTTTGTACATGTCCGAAGCTCCTGTATAATGGTTTAAATAATGTTATTGACTTATTCCAGAATCATAAATATTGATATTATATCATATATGGTCATATTCTTAGCTTCTTATTAGTAATATTTCATTGTTACTTGTTACTCGGGTCTTTATTGCCTTTTGTTCTTATGCGTGTTTTGCCGAATAAATTCTTATTCTTATTTTAAGGTTATAGATACCTTATATAAAGAATGGTATTAGTGTAACATATATCATATTTATTCATTCAATTCATTTATATAATTACTATGTAATGATGATCATGTAGAACGAGTCGCATCACATCGTGGAGACGGTATTCCGTACGTACGCACGAGCGATGATATTGTTCCCATGATCGTGGAATTGTATTTAAGTGTATTTATACTATTTCAGTATCAATATCACTTTATAATAATCATATATAGTTGCTCATTACACCATTATACCCATTCTTGTAAGGTGATGGTGGAAAATAGATTACACCACGGCGTGGAGACGGTATTCCGTACGTACGCACGCGCGGTGATTTCATTTTTCCGTAGGATGGATAGAAGGTGAATTAGGGTTGTTTCATATTTATAATAACATATCAGTATGTAAGTAATACTAATGTTATTACTTTATCATGAAACAACTAAAGAAGAAGAAGTTGAAGAAGAAAGAATTTGAAAAGATCGGTAATGGATATTACCTCTTCTTTGAAACGCCTCTTTGAATCCTCCACTTAGGGAACTAAGATTGGTCTTTGAAGAAGACCAGGACCTCTAGGATTATTCTAGGGAAGTGGAGAAGAGAATTGGGCAGGGGTTGGCCAAGCTTGAAGGCTCAAAGTTGTGTGAGGAAGAGAGGGAGGAGGTGCCCTTTTATAAGGGAGGAGAGGGGTACCTTTGGAATAACTAAAAATATTATTTTATATTAAGGTCAAATTCGGTTTATAATGGTTCCAAAGGGTCTTATTTCGAAGCTAAAGTGGGGATGGGTCGAAATCCTCTCATCCAATAGGATTTAGACAAGTTTAGGTTATTATTTTAACCTTATCATTTAGATTTAACTTTAAGTTAGATAATTTAACTTTTACCGTGTCTTCTTGTTTTCTTACACTATAAGGTTAATAAACTTACTATAAGAAGCCAAACGAACCCCAAATTGTTTATTATTAATATATATAACCTTATCTAAGTCATTTGGCCGAACCTTAGATTTTTAGGAATAAAATAACAATTAATAATATAATATTTTATTTAAAAACTATTTTGTGTCAATTTTGACACTATTTGATATATGATTTTTGTGAAAGTCATAACAGAATTATATGTTCGAACCAAGTTAATTAAATCAACACTAATATATCATAGTAACCTATAAAATTATTGGAATTCATAAAAAGTCTCAAATTACATTTATTTGATCATTTATAACATCAATTATGTTAACATTTCCTTAAAAGGGTAATTACTGCATCATCATTGTGTCATAAATAAATTAATTTATTTAATGTCTAAAAATTATAAATAAAATATCATTATGTAGGAAATATTTTTATATTTCTAATGAATATTTATAGTCGAATTTATCTTATGTATAACCCCATATTAAAAATGTTTTAGTTATTAAACTTTGATTTTAACTATTTTAACTATTCATTAAATAAAATAATATTAAATGTCATAATCTAATCCAAGTGGACCTAAATGGTCATATTATATTCATAAGGTTGTTTTTGGTCGAATTACACTTATCCAATAGAATTAGGACATGTGTTAGGGTAATAATAATATCATCTTTACCCTTAATTACCCTATTTACTTTTAACCGTGGTAAAAAAAAGTAAAAAGTTACTATTCACCAAAAATTATTTTCATCTCATTGAACCACATTTTAGTTCTTGATATTAACCGTGTCTCTCGGATTTTTGAAATTCCATTCACAGAAGCGGTAAAATTAAGTTTTATGCAAAATTCAGTTTTTAACCTACCACTTAGTGGTTTCACTATTCATCAAAAATTGAAAGTTTTCAGAAAAATACCAAAATTTCAACCTAGGATAATTTCGGTATTCCGAATCCAAAAATGAAGTCCATTTTGAAAAATAAAATTTATAAAATTTCAAAAAGTGGTTATTACTATTCATAACGGCTAGTTTTAATAATATTTTAATAGCATATTGTTGTTTAGTGAAACTCGTTATTGCGTACTACACACGCTATCGAGGAAGGTCGCGATTGCGTGTAATGCAAGACAAGTCAAGGATGCGTGTTGTGCAAGCTCCTTTTGGTGTAGCATACAACACAAGACATTAATGAAATTAAAAAGAATATTTTTCATAAAATCTCGGGGTGTTACAATCAACATCAAACACAAGAGAAAATTTTGGGTAACATCATTGATCCACTACACAAAAGGATACCACCATAGCACTACACAACCCTGAGAGAGTCAATCGAAACACCTTCGGTCTAATCCTCTCTATAACTCATGGCCCAAATCGCTTGGTGCCATCTCACCCACTTTTTCAAAATTCCCTCACGAACCATGCTCAGAATTACATAAGGAGCACACATATTTTCTAACCACATTACCCTAACCTATTTCGGTCCAAAACTCAAGGCCCATGACCTCATTTCATATCTAAACATATGAATCATAACCCAATAATAACTTCCATCTTAGGGAACTCAATCAGTCAAGACCCAATCCTATCCCATCACCAAAAATGAAATACCAAGATGGCTCTTACCCAATCCCATCCAACCCATAACATAGATCATGTCATAAACCGACTACTTCCTACTATGGTTCTACCCAATATATGATTTAACTCACCACCACCATCTTCTGAATTTTGGTACCTCCATCATCTAAAGGACTACTGGAACCTCAACCCAACTTTCACAACATAACCGATGCGCTTCCAAACTCACCATGCCCAAACATCCACAATAACACTATCTTTACATTGGAATCCAAATTTTCCATAAAAACCACATAGAAATTACATACATAAAACATCTATTTGTGGACTAATAATAACTTGAAATCTCTCAATTTATCCTTTATTTATGAAACAAACTTTCCATTAAAACATCAAACTGGAGGTGGATTATAATTTACCGCATCCATTCCTTTTACCGTACCATGTCATACCATCCCCAAATTCTAGTAAAACTCCACCATAAAGGAATATAATACTCTAAATTCCATAATTGTGTTCTCCTTCACTCACCAACATTCCTAACATAAGCACCCCCCATTTCCATACATCATACAACTTGGTTTTTTTCCTCAAAACCCATTTCCACTCATCCGAGAATTCCCTGCTTCATTGTTTGGAATGTCACTAACTCACATTGACCAAGATTCCTTCACACTTAAGGGAATTACATGGCCACAAAAACACACCCACCTGGTCCCAAAGCCAATGATTGTCTCAATCAACCGCCACATCCAAGGTCCCCATGACCTTTCCTAAGGAACCCTAACATGCACCTCACAGGTTTCTCATTGGAATCCCGGTGCCTCCACATCTACTCCATGGTATAATACACACATCCATGATTGAAATAACACTCCACACATTAAAAGTGTTGTCATAACCACTTTCCTTAAGTAGTCCCAACCACCATGACTCATGCTTTAATCACAATCCAAACCCCAAAACTTGTATGTGCCCATCTATATTTCACTAGAGAAACACAAAAAACATCACTCACTACTCGTTCCTGAATTTTGATAATGGAACTCATGGAATTCCTTGACATCCAGTTCATCTTAAGGGCCTCTACCATATCTGGTAAATGGTGTAATCCCCACCATAAAACTCCACATACCTTGTTCCATGGCGTAACCTCCAAGATGCACCATATCCAACCAAATCACCTTCAAGTAGCTAAGTGTAAATTCATAGCCCTCTCGGTGTAACCAGGATGATTTCAAGATATTGGTAATGATCATCACTAACTCAAAGTATGCTAAGAATATATTGACAAATACCACCATAGTTTATGCATCACCAAAGTCAGCTCTCACTACGGGGTTACCTTAACCTGCCAAAAGTGTCAGGATTCTCTGTCTTTCAATGTCTCACTAACACCCATCCACCAAAAATAAAGTGGTGGGCATGGATTACCAATCAAAATAACCACCACTTCACAAATTACTACCAATAAGTCATAAACTAAAGCTTCCTATGACACTACCACTATCACACTTCTCGAGTCCTTCCAGCACAACCCTGGTGACTCGTGATAGAAACACAATGATCCAACACACCGATCCAAAACCAATAGGTCTCTTTAATAACCATGATTCTCTATTTGGTTTAAATATAAATGAAAAGTGCTTATCCCAAGACACCTGTTCATCCATCCCAAAAAACATCATGCCTTCCCAGCACGTGCCTACATCTAAACCTCATTAGAGCCCTTGAGGTCTCACACTTTCCTGCGACCACACACCGAACCCGACTCTAGATCACACGATCTGTACATCACCAAAGTTAAGCTAAACACCTACTCACACTACTAACCATGACTTCTGGTATTCCATCCATGTTGGACTCGAGACATTCTCAACATCCTCACCCACAAACCAACCATCCGTACAAAATTTCTCCACCACATGATCATGCCACACTAGGTGTCACTTCCATATCAAAATCATCCATCCATGCTTTGGTCACCCTTGTCTTGTTTCCCAAAATTCAACATCGATACCCACATCAAACACCATCAAAGCCATAGGAAAAGGTTCTCAACGATCTTGACTCTTCCAAAACCGACCTTGCAACTAACTAAAAGCACTCAGATATCTCCATGAGAAAAAAACCAAGGCATAACCATTCACTTTTACCACACTTGAAAGTACCAACCGTGCATTAATTCTGCCTATAAAGTATCCGCCCATGCTTCACATCCTAAGGCACCTTCAACACTGGGCCAACCTCCCTTGAGGTTACCCTCGATTTTCAAGATCCACCAACAAAAATCCACAACTCAAGTCACATATCCTAATACATTGAATTTCCCACTTAGTTGTCTTGTCCAAATACGCTATAGATATCACTCTAAGTGAACCACTATCGAAAACCCAAAACATCCACCTATGCCTTATGCACCCATAAGCACTAAAAAACTGAATGACCATTCTCATGGGTCACCCTAAAAAATAAAACAATACCAACTCCCAAAATTGGAGTCACCTATAATAAAGGATACACGATTTTCCTCTAAGACACACACATTAAACCTCAAACAACTCACTGCTCATGGGTGACATTCTTTGTAACACCCCAAGGATTTACAAATAATTTAATATTGAATGCATGAAACACTAAGTCTCTACAAAAAAACACTTTGTTATAACTGAGCTAATAAACAAATTTTTTTCCACTTCTATGATTTGAATTTCAAAAATCTAATATACATGGTTGTGTTCAGGGTGTTTTTTGGAGTCTAATAGAGAAAACTTATTTTTTATGAATAGTAACCTACCCTTATGAATAGTAATATACCCTTATGAATAGTAATACACCCTTATGAATAGTAATGTTACCCTTATGAATAGTAACATGACCCTTATAAATATTAACCTCACCCATGAAAGTATAAATAAAATTTAGGCACCTTATAAATGAAGTAAAATATTTTATAAATTATTAATTAAGTATTCATATTTTTGTGAGTGATAAATATTTAATTACAATTTTAAATTATAAATTAATTAATTTTCATAAAATGAGTTCCTAAATAAATATTTTGTTTTCATATGATTTTAGGATAGTTGAAATGCATGACCGATTGTCGCCTATCGACCGGTCAAAGTTCCGGTGCTCTGCTAATGTGTATAGCAGCACTCGGGTCGAATCCTCGGTGATGATACTTTGTAATAGTCGTTTGTTTTTAGTTGATTGTATTTTGATTAGGGGGGTTTGTTTGCAGAGATTAATTGAAATGATTGATTGACTATAATTGATTTAAATTTTTTTTAAATATTGGGGTCTGTTCATTATTAGGGAGTTAAGCTTGTGATATCCTTGAGATTTGCTTTATATTGCATTAAATTAACACCCATGTCACAAGATGATGTTGATTAGAATTCTTAAGTGTTAAGTATTTAATACAAGCCTTAACTTAACATAAGGTTCTAATCTCAATAAGATCTTATTGATGATGGTGTATTTATGGTTCCAATAATCCATGGAAACCACATGTTAAACAAAACAAGTCATCAATCCATGACATGTTAAGTCCAACATACACAATGTTAATTCAAAGAATATTCATCGAGCAAAAGCTCTTAATCACTTAACATACCTAAATTATAACTCACCCCAATAAGAGATTTAATCAGCCATTTGGGTGTTTAATAATCTAGTTATAATTATTATGATTATAATTTAAGAAGAGAAGAAAAAGAAAGGGATAAGAAAAGAGTGTTGCGTCGGACACACACTCACGAACAATGATGATAATTAAAAAACGGACTTTGGATTGAATGAGGAAGAAAAAGAAGAGAATTGGATTCAACTGTATTTAAACTATTTTAAGAAAATAAATATTAAACTACAGAAGGTGGATGATAATAATAGATATTGAATAAGTAACGTGCATTAAAATAGAATTACAAAGAAAGAGACTTACAAGATTACAAAAACGAATAACACGAAAGTAAGTGAAAACAAAGAGAGAAGGAAAGGTATCTCAAGTGAAAAATTGAGTATTGAAGGTCCTCACAATCCTTTGGAAAGGCTTTGGTCGTGCCAATATGTTCTCCTCTCTTCTGAAATGCCAACCCCTCTCAAGGAGAGAAGGGGAGAGTATTTATAGCCCAAGGAGTGGACTATTTGCATTCCCAATATGTCCCTCCACTTGAATTTCCAAGTTGGATATTCATAAAGCTGAATATAGAAAAACCTAATTCTTCAAAGTTGTAGATAATAAAGTTTTCCGACCTCTATAAGAATTTGGAGTCATTTGGACCTATGTAGCCAAAGTTATTGCTGGTTTATTAAACAAATTTAATCTGTCCATTTCAATCCAATCTTTTTGATGTCCAAAATGTGAAAGGGTTTTTAATAGAAATATGCCTTCAAAACCGAATGATGTCTTCAACAAAGTCGGCCTTATATATCTCTTATTTCACAATGAAAAATCTCAGCTTGATTGGATGCTTACATCATGAGATATGTCATTCATACTGTACTGATTTAATTTCTCGTCCAGAATGGTGGGCTGGATTTCAAAGCATATGTTGGGCCCCATTTTTTTGAGTTGGGCCTTGAAATTTTTATCCCAGAATACTTAAATTGTCTCCCAAACCTTTGAGGAGAATGAAGGAATTTTAACTTCTAGATTAAGCCCAGTAAATCAATATTCATGAATAGTCTAGTTTTTTCACAGATTCTTTGGTCTTGTTTGTGAGGACCATATGACCCTTCAAATGGAAGAATTAGCTCATGGTACCTTCTAATGAAATGTTTTATATTTAAATTAGAATCCTAAAAAACAATAACCACAAAATTTGGATCAGTATAGTGATAGTTATTATTAAAACATTAATATTTCACACAAATTATGTACATTTCATATAAAATCAGTAAAGGGAGTATATAATAATCCATGAAAATATTAATAACATCAAATCCCCCACACTTAGTTTTGTGCATGTCCTCATGTGAAAAAATATAAAAACATGACAAAATCATTTTCACTCACCAAAAAATATTAAAATTTTGTTTTCTCCAATGAGGGGAGGTTTAGACTATTTCACTCATCCATTTTGAATTCCACCACAATTTTTTACAGAAAAAATGTTCCAAAACTAATTCATTTTTTCATGCTCAAATTTATAAATGGAAAATGTGGACACTCAAAACTCACACCTCTCAAGATGATAAAATTCATTTATGGAGGTTTACTCTTTCACCAACCAAAAGTGAAAATCTTAGAGTTTGAAAGAGAGCTCAGCTTCCAATACCTATCCAAAGTGCTCAAAAGTCAAGAGGACTTTTTCGGGATTTTTCTGTGGCTATGTAATGGTAGGAATATGATATCCAAAAGATAGAAAAAAGGGGGTAAAACACCAACATAGAAAAAGAAATGCACATTTTTTTTAAATAAAACATGGAAGGAAATGAAAACGCATATTTACAAGGGAATAATTGTGTGAAGAAAGACACAATAGAGGAAGAAAATTTAAAGGGGATGAGAAGATGAAATATTTACAAACCACAAAACTTCTCCCAATGACATAAGAATATAATGCAAGTGTTCTTTTTTTTATTTTTTTTATTTTTTCGAAAGTTGAACTTGGAAAAGATCTCACACTCATATCCCAAACCATTTTTGATATCCTCATGATACTAATTGTAATAGTTATAAAAAGATTAAAGGTTGAGGAAGAGTGATTTTTGACCTACCCAAGACACAACCCATTTTTTTAATTTTTTTTGATTTTTTTTCATCATTTTTTTTGAACACTTGTCAATAACATTTACAAAATTACATAAATGGAAGTAATTTACATTCCCCAAAACACACTTATTGAAAATATCTCCCCCACACTGAAATGGATGCTTACCCTCAAGCAGATGATAACTCGTTGAAAATCAATAATAGGGTACCCAAACAATTAAATCCATTCCCCCCAAACTTAAATTTCAAAAAAAATGCAATGAAAATCCATGCTGATATTGGGTGGGAAAAGGTATTGGGCTTGTAATATGGATATCAAAGAAAAGGTTTTCATAGACTCGAAGGGGATTTCAAAAGGAGGATTAATGTATGGGAAATGGGAGGCTATTTGGCTATTGTGATTCTCATGTGGTTCAAAAAATGCCTCTATCATATTAATGCACACTAAAGTAGAAAATTCAGCTCGAAGGTCCACAAAATCAAGACTCAAAAATGGGGGTGAAAACACATATTTTGAAAAGATGGCCATAGGTGGCCTTGGCATGAAAGAAAATGTCGTTCCTCACAGTTTGGGAAAATCATTATCCAAATAAAAAATTGAGCATTCAAAATTTGTTAATTTTGACACAAAATTATTTATCCAAAGTCATGATGAAAACACAAAAATTTTGAGATGAAAACATGTCTGTTAACTCCCCAAAATGGTTGGACAAAATTTTTCAAAAGTCGATGGTGAGTAAGCATGACTCTTGATTTTTTTGTATTTTTTTAAGTGATTGTTTTTTTGTTTTTTTAGTTTTTTAGGTTTTTTTGTTTTTGTTTTTTTATAAATATACACCCACACAAAATAGAAAGTGAAAAGAAAGGTTTTGATAAAGAAAGTGGTAAAAAAATGAAAGAGAGAGGAAAAGGAAGAAAGTGGTAGAGAGAGGAAGAGATAGAGAGAGAGTTAAAGGGAAAGAGGTGCCCCCTGGTTTGGATTTGGCGGGTCACCATCTCCATCTAGTGGTAGGTCGACTGGAGAAGTTGGGGATCCAGTGGAAGTCGATGATGATCCAGGATTGTATGTTCTCTTATGGTGATGCTTTAACTGATGTCTATTAACCGTGAATGTCCATTTTGGAAGAGGGGTCTTGGACTTGCACTGCACCAAATGGGTAAACATTAGTAATAACAAAAGGACCTTCCCAATGAGAATTAAGCTTACCTGGGTGAAGCTAAAATCGAGAATTGAAGAGAATTACCTTTTCACCTTCATGAAATACCTTTCTCAAGATGTGTTTATCATGGAGTGCCTTGGATTTTTATTTGTAAAGATTAGAAATCTCATAAGAATCAAGTTGAATCTCCTCCAGTTCAGCCAATTGCAACAATCTTTCTTCACCAGATTTTTCACAATCAAAATTAAATGTTTTCATAGACCAAAAAGACTTATATTGGATTTCAACAGGTAGATGAAATGTTTTACCAAAAACTAGCCTAAAAGGAGACATCCCAATGGGTGTTTTATTGGCAGTTCGATAAGCCCAAAGTGCTTCACCAAGTATTTTAGGTCAGTCTTTTCTGGTGGGTTTTACAATTCTCTCTAGAACTCTTTTCACTTATATATTAGAAAGTTCATCCATTCAATTTGTTTGGGGGTGATATGCAGTTGAAGTTTTATGTACAACCCCATTATTTTCAAAAATGATTCCATGGTTCTATTACAAAAATGGGTTCCTAAGTCACTGATCAAGGCACGAGGTGTGCCAAATCTATGGAAGATGTGTGTCTTTATAAAATCACTAACAGTATGGGAATCATCCTTTCTAGTGGTTTTGGACTCAACCCACCTAGAAACATAATCAACCACAAGAAGGATGTATGAGAACCCATTGGAAGGGGGAAATGGTCCCATGAAATTGATACCCCAAACATCGAATACCTCACAAAAAATTAAAGGCTTTTGGGGCATTTCATTTCTCTTTGAAATTGTGCCAAACTTTTGGCAAGTGGGACATGATTGACAGAACTCATGTGAGTCCTTGAAGATTGAAGTCCAGAAGAATCCAGAGTCTAGGACCTTTCGGGAGGTCCTTTATGGTCCAAAGTGGCCACCTCCGGGAAGTGAGTGATAGAATTCTAATATAGAAGAATGTTCATTTTCATTGACACATCGAAGAATGTTCATTTTCATTGACACATCTTCTAATTACTATATCAACCCCAGTTTTCCAAAGTTTATTTTCTTCCCAAAAATAGTATTTTGAATTACTTTTCAACTTCATTTTTTTTTCTTTTGAAAAATTTTCAGGAAAAACACCAGAAACCATGTAATTTACAATTGGGGCATACCATGGTATTTTTGGAGTGAGAGATGAAATGTGCTCAGTGGGGAATTCAGGATCAATGATTTCAAAATGAGAAGAATTAGAAATTCTACTCAAGTGATCAGCCACAGGGTTTTCTTTTCCTGGTCTGTCTTTTATTTCAATGTCAAACTCTTGGAGAATTAGGATCCATCTTATTAGCCTCGGTTTGGAATCAATTTTCCTGAGTAAGAACTTTATATCAGAATGGTCTGTGAAGATGATGATTTTGGCACCTAAGAGATAGGGCCATAATTTATCTAAGGCAAAAACCACTTCTAAAAGTTCCTTTTCAGTGACAGTGTAGTGAGATTGAGTTTCATCCAATGTTTTTGAGGCTTAATAGATGACATGAGGAATTTTATCTCTTCTTTGACCAAGAACAGCCCCAAAAACTCTATCAGAAGCATCACACATCAACTCAAAGGGTAAGGACCAATCTGGGGGTTGGATTATTGGGGTGGATGTTAGAGCAGTTTTGAGTTCAACAAAGGCTCTCTTGCAAACCTCATTGAAATGGAAAGGGACATCATTTTGGATAAACTGAGTGAGTGGGAGGGAAATTTTACTGAAGTTATGGATGAATTGCCAATAGAAACCGGCATGACCAAGAAATGAACTGATGAATCAAACAGAAGTGGGTCGAGGAAGTGATTGGATCACTTCAATTTTGGCAGGATCAACTTCAATACCATCTTTTGAAACTATGTGCCCTATAAAAATCCCATTTGAATCCATGAAGTGACATTTTTCAAAATTTAACACAAGGTTACAGTTGACACACTTTTGGAGGACTAGAGAGAGTTAATTCAAACAAGATTCAAATGAATCACCATAAATGGTGAATTTATCCATGAATACTTCCATGAAGTGTTCAATGAATTCAGAAAAGATACTTATCATACACCTCTGGAATGTTGCAGGAGCATTGAAAAGTCCAAAAGGCATTCTTCTATATGCATATGTTTCAAAGGGGCATGTGAAAATAGTCTTTTCTTGGTCCTGAGGTTCTATTGGGATTTTGAAATAGCTGGTGTATCTATCAAGAAAGCAATAAAGTGACTTTCCAGCTAATCTCTCTAGAATTTGATCAAGAAATGGAAGAGGGTAGTGATATTTTCTTATTTCAACATTCAATTTCTTATAGTCGATGCACACACACCATTTGTTCTTCACTCAAGTTGTGAATACCTCTCCATGTTCATTTGTGACAACATTTATCCCACCCTTATTAGGTACAACTTGAATTGGACTAACCCATTCACTATCATAAATTGGGTAGATAATACCAGATTGAAGAATCTTGGTGATCTCTTCCCTAACTACCTCAAGGATGAGTGGATTGAGTCTTCTTTGAGGTTTTCTAATTGGTTTGGATGATTCCTAAAGATGGATGTGATGCATGCAAAGAGTAGGGTTGATTCATGGTATGTCATCTAGGGTCCAACCTAAGGCCTTTTTGTTTTCCTCTAACACCTGAACAAGTTTGGAATCCTCAGTTTTGGTAAGTGAAGAAGAGATAATGACAGGATATGAGTGATCATGGAAAAGGAATTCATATTTTAGGTGTTCAGGAAGATATTTCAGATCAGTCTCATCTTTTATTTTTGGGTTAGAAAACTCAGTAATGGAGGAAGGGACTTTATTTGCTTCAAATTCATTCTCCTTAATACTTTCCAAGGTGGAGCAGTAGAGATCATAGTTGTTGTGGGATTCAAGAGAGTTTTCAAGTTCCTCTAGATTGATAGAGTCTATGAATGAGAGGTCCACATCAACTTCACCATTTATGACTTGGTTAATCATGGTGCACATTTCACAAGATCCTTTTTCATTAGAACATGAAGAGCATGGTGGATTGGGGTTTTATTGACTCTTAGAAGTGTCCTCATAAGCATGGGTTGAGAATGAAGAGTGATCCTCAGATGGGTATCACATGGCTTGGAAAATGTTGAACTTGACTAGTTGGTCACCAAATTCCATGGATAAGATGCCTGAATGGACATCAATCTTGGTTCTCACTTTCATTAGGAATGGTCTTCCTAGAATTAGGGGAGTTCGAGAAGAGTTTGTCTCACCTTCCATGTCAAGGACATAGAAATCAGCAGGGAAGATAAGATCATTGACTCAGACAAGGAAATCCTCAATTATTTCCTCAGGACTGGATGTGCTTCGATTGGCTAATTGAATGAAAACACCCATTGGATGTAAGGGACCTAGACTAAGGTTGGAGAAGATGGATTTGGGCATGACATTAATTGAGGCTCCTAGGTCTATGAGTGCATCATCAAAGTTGGAATTTCCAATTTGTCATGGAACTGTAAAGGTCCCTGGATATTTTCACTTTATGGGAATAGACTGCTGGGTGGAAACATTTTTGAAGGTCCTAAGTTGCCTCTTGTGGGTACACAACTCCTTGAGAAACTTGTCATACTTAGGAATTTGTTTTATGGAATCTAAGAGGGGAATGTTGACTTCAACACGTCTAAACATGTCGAGCATTTCAGGATCGGGTTCAAAGGACTTCTTTGGCTTAGAAATGGCTTGAGCAAAAGGAATTGGATTCCTTAGTGGAATGGAAGGAGGTGATGGAATGGATTCAGATTCCTTTTCAAGTTTCTTTTTCTTTTCATTTTCTAGGTTAACATTCAAAGGAGGGTTGGAGGACTTATCTTGAGGCATAGAAATTTGCTTTCCCGATCTAAGTGAAATTTCAATTACATTACCCTTGGGGTTGGGTAATGGTTGAGCTAGAAGTTGGAAAGAATTAGATGGTTGCTGCTGACTAAGGTGGGATTCCAGTTGACCAATTTGGGTTTCATTGTTCTTGAGGCTAGAATGGGTGAAAGAGGCAAGATCTTCCACTGCACTTTCCCATGGTTTCTTAGAATAAGAGGCTTGTCCCGGATTGGGATTGCCTTGATATTGGTTCTTGGGAAAGTGATTGTATTGGTTTGGGAATTGAGAAGTCTCACTGGGATAGTGGAATCCAGGAGGAGGATTGTTCCTTTGAGGTTGAGGAATAAAAGGATAAGGTTGTTGGAAGTTACCAACACTTTGACCGTATTGAAACTGGTTTGGGTTTTGAGGAGGGAATTGAGGGGGATGAGATATGGGATTACCATACCTCAGGCCTTGGTTATAGGAAGAAGAGAAGGGCTCAGAGTGAGGTTGGTTGAAGTTTCTAACAAACTGACCTGATAGTTGAGGATTGGTGTTCCGCCGAGCATATGCTGCATTGAGCTCCATTGGTCTAGATGAATCGGAATGATCCTCTTGAAGTTGTGGACATGTGTCAGTTGGATGAGATGGAGAGTTGCAGATTCCACAGTTCTTGACAGGTCTAGGAAACATTGATTGCGGAGAAGATGAGGTTGGGGATTTGGATGCCACAACTAGTTGTCACACAAGACCTGTAAGTTCACTCATCCACTCTGTCATTTTGTTTGGCTCAATTGATTGATTATCTTGGGCTTGTTTTACTTGAGCATGTGCTCGAGTATGGAATTGTTGTGTGTTTGTAGCCATGTTACTTATAAGATCTCTTGCTGCTGCAGGAGTTTTATCAACAAGAGCACCGCCACTTGCGGCATCAATGAGAGTTCTCTCCATAGACAATAACCCCTCATAGAAGTATTGGATCAAGAGTTGGTCAGGGATTTGGTGATGTGGGTAGGTTGCAACAAGATTTTTGAACCTCTCCCAGTATTCATGGAGTGATTCACTTGGGAATTGACGGATACCACTTATTTCCTTTCAGATATAAGCAGTACGAGAAGCAGGAAAGAATTTCTCTAAGAAGAGTCGCTTCATGTCATTCCATGTGGTTATGGAACCAGGAGGTAGGTAGTAAAGCCATGACTTGGTAGTGTCGGCTAGGGAGAAAGGGAATGCTCAGAGTTTTATTTGTTCCTCAGAAACCCCTTAATACTTCATGGTAGAGCACACCACTTGGAACTCTTTAAGGTGGAGATGTGGATCCTCACCGGATAGCCTGTGGAAATGAGTAAGAAGATGAATCAAACCCTATTTTAGTTCAAATCTAGACTCTATGTTTTGATATTGAATACCAATAGGTTGGTAATTCATATTAGGGGCAGCAAGTTCTTTAAGTGTTTGTTCCCTAGGATTGACCATATCTAATTCAATTGGTTGGACAAGGACTGGTTCTTGAATTATTTGATTATCTCTTAAGTTCCTCCTAAGTTGGCGAAGAGTTCTCTCAATTTCAAGGTCAAAAAAATCCGAGGTATTGTTTGGGAGGCTATGGGGAATTCAGAGAGATTTTGGAAGAAATAAGAAGATGGGTTTTTCTTTGTATTTTTTCCTTTTATGATTTTTATGAGAAGACAGGTTTTTCTTTGTGTTTTTTTTTCAATTTTTTTTAAATTTTGTTTTTTTAGTTTTTTATTACAATAACCAGAAACTAATGACTACTTAAAGCACCATCCCCAGCAAAGATTCCATTTGAAATTCATGGCTGATTTTCTCCTATCGACTGGTCAAAGTTTTGGTGCTCTGCTAATATGTATAGCAGCACTCGGGTCGAATCCTCGGCGATGATACTTTGTAATAGTCATTTGTTTTTAGTCGATTGTATTTTGATTAGGGGGTTTGTTTGCAGAGTTTAATTGAAATGATTGATTGACTATAATTTATTTAACAAATTTTTAAATATTGGGGTGAGTTCATTATTAGGGAGTTAAGCTTGTGATATCCTTGAGATTTTCTTTATATTGCATTAAATTAACACCCATGTCACAAGATGATGTTGATTAGAATTCCTAAGTGTTAAGGCTTTAATCCAATCCTTAACTTAACTTAAGGTTCTAATCTCAATCATATCTTATTTATGGTGGTGTATTTATGTATCCAATAATCCATGGAAACCACATGTTAAACAAAATAAGTCATTAATCCATGACATGTTAAGTCCAACATACACAATGTTAATTCAAAGAATATTCATCGAGCAAAAGCTCTCAATCACTTAACATACCTAAATTATAACTCACCCAAATGAGATATTTACTCATCCATTTGGGTGTTTAATAATCTGGTTATAATTATTATGATTATAATTTAAGAAGAGAAGAAAAATAAAGGGATAAGAAAAGAGTGGTGCGTCGGGCACACACACACGAACAATGATGATAATTAAAAAACGGAATTTCGATTGAATGAGGAAGCAAAATAAGGGAATGAGATTCAACTATATTTAAACTATTTTAAGAACATAAATATTCAAATACATAAGGTGGATGAGAATAAGAGATATTGAATAAGTAACTTGCATTAAAAAAGAATTACAAAGAAAGAGACTTACAAGATTACCAAAATGTAGAACATGAAAGTAAGTGAAAAAAAAGAGAGGAGAAAAGGTATCTCAAGTAAAAACTAGAGTATGGAAGGTCATACCAAGAATTTTTCAAGTATTGTTTCATTTCAATATGTTCTCCTATCTTCTGAAATTCCAACCCCTCTCAAGGAGAGAAGGGGAGAGTATTTATAGCCCAAGGAGTGGACTGTTTGCATTCCCAATATGTCCCTCCACTTACATCACCAAGTTGGCTATTCAGAAAGCTTAATCTCGAGAAACCTCCTTCTTCAAAGTTGTATATAATAAAGTTTTCCGACCTCTATCAAAATTTGGAGTCATTTGGACCTATTTAGACAAAGGTATGGCCAGTTTATTAAACAAATTTAATCTGTCCATTTCAATCCAATCTTTTTGATGTCCAAAATGTGAAAGGGTTTTTGAATAGGAATATGCCTAAAAAACCGAATGATGTATTCAAAAAAGTATGCAGCCTATATCTCCTCTTTCACACTGCAAAATATCAGCTTGCGTAGATGCTTACATCATGAGATATGTCATGCATATTGTACTGATTTAATTTCTCATCCAGAATGGTGGGCTCGATTTCAAAGCATATGTTGGGCCCCTTGTTTTTGGAGTTGAGCCTTGAAATTTTTATCCAAAACTCCTTAAATTGTCCCCCGAACCTTTGAGGATAATGAAGGAATTTTAGCTTCTATATTGAGCCCAGTAAATCAATCTTCATGAATAGTACAATTTCTTCACAGATTCTTTGGTCTTGTTTGTGAGGACCATATGACCCTTCAAATGGCATAATTGGCTCAAGGTACCTTCTAATGAAATGTTTTATATTTAAAGGATAATACTAAAAAACAATAACCACACAATTTTTATCAGTATAGTGATAGTTATTATTAAAACAGTAAACTGACTCAATTGGACTACTTCTAAAAATGCTAAAAAATTATACTTAATATTAAAACATTAATATTTCACACAAATTATGCACATTTAATATAAAATCATTAAAGGTAGTATATAATAAGTCATGAAAATATTAATAACATCAATATTATTATGAGACCATTGTTAATTTTTGAAAGCATTATAAATACAGTTTTAAATATAAAATCTGTATTTTTCATGTAAATTATGATTTTATTTAAAAATTAAATTTCACATATTTAGAAAATTGTTTTGATAAAATGGAGTCTATTTTTTTATTCTACATGTCATAAAATGGTTAGGGTAAATTTTTGGGAATTTTCTAAAATACATGAATTTTTGATGAATAGTAAAATGTGATAATTTACGATAAATGCTAAATACATGGTTTATTGAGTCATAGGTGATGTAAGGATGTTGTAGGAACACTTGGTTCAAAATAACATGCACATATTACTATTTTTGGTGACATGAATCAAGACTATTCATAGTCTTGAGCAAAAATATTAAACTAATGATTAAAATAACGAGAAACCCCTCCTCTCCTCCACTATAAATACCACCCCTCCTTACCTCTTCTATTCACTACTCTAAAGCCTTGTTACTTATATAAATTCTGTACAAATATCCTAACACATGTTCATAAGCCCTTGTTCCCAAAAAAAGACCAAATCCTCTCCCCTAAAGAGGCTCTCAAGGAAGATTAATTTAAGAGGTAAATTCCTCTTTTCAATTCTTTTACTTTCTTTTCAAGTTCCATTGTTTTCTATTCTATACTCACCTCTCCTCATAAAAATGTTATGAAAAATACATTAACTTACATGTACTTTAATTATGTTATGATGATGAAATAAGTTATTATCATCTCTCCTTCACCCTTATTTTATGCTAGCAGTAAAAAACACCATATGTGATGTGCTAATTTACCACATTCAAGGATGATGGGTTTTCAATTTCTATTATCGTCATAAATTATGGTCATGAAACAATTATTATGGTTTAAACAGACTATAATATATGTATTATGTATCATATATGGTTCTGTAATCTTTTTTTACACATGGTTTTGATTTATAAAGAAAAATGAGTTTGTTGTGTTCAAAAACCGCTAATTAACCCAAACGGTTATCATTAAATAATTTATATAATGATTCATCTTCAATCCAACTAAACAAATGAAATTTAAAACCTTGAAATCTTTTGGATATTAAATAATAACATATAACTTTAATTCTGAACAACCATCCTCATTTTTACATGATTCTCCATTTATGTATATAAGTATACCGATCATGAAATAAACAGACCCAAACAATGAAATTGAACCTCTTAACCCATTAAAAATGCCATGAATGAACTTAATAAGGTTATAATAAATCAATTAAATTAATAGGAGGTTCTTTAATTATTAATTAATGAGCCTAAATTTGATTATTCAGGTCATTAAGATCAAGTGGAGAACACCTTCAGACTTAAGGTAAGGGTTTCTTCATCTCACTTCCATTTTTGTGGGATATTCCGTATACACTACTACCACTTGTGTATGGTGTATGTATACTGCCCATTTATGTTTCATATCATTAATATATTTATTTTAATTTTATTAAATGTATCATTTTATGATTATTAATTTTGGGTCATACAATTCAATGGATTATAAAGTTTTAAGTATTTTATACCCGAACCTCCATTTTTATTTGGGTTGCTCTTATTCTCTACTCACCTAAAAAAAATTATTATTTATTCCTATATACTCCTCATAAATTCTGTTTTAATATTATATATATGTTTACCAATCATAATACTTCTTTATTTTATGGGGAGTTACATGTTTTAAAAGAATCTTTCAAAACAATTGTTCCGAAATGCAATCCCAATTCAAGGAACTTCTCAAATTCTTACCTATTGAAGTTCACTCTATAATCTGTTTTAAGAGATATTTATTTTTCTAAAATAACATATTTTAACATGAAAAATATATTTATGTTCATTTCTAGTTTTATGAAATCAAACATTCCTTTGTGCTTTAAAATCCTTTAATATTTTCCTTAAACCGCACTAAAATGTTTTATTTCTAAAGCTTCTTTAAAAACTATTTTTAAATGATTTCACCTCAATAAGACTTTATTTAAGCCTAAAATATAATTTCTATGACCTTAAATTTTATTTTATGGGATATAAATGTTTAAAATTTGATTTCATGACAAATAAAAATGATTTTTCAAAAGAACTCTTCTTTCCAAAGTAAAAAGGATTTTTCTCATCTCACTTTAACTTTTATGAGATATATGCTTTGTTCGACACTTATTACTTGATTGTGGTGTATGTACTTACATTTTGTATATCATATCAAGAGTAACCTTATTATCATGATATTATAATGGATTATTATTTGAATATTTCAAGGTGGTATGGGACACTTTGGAATGTTTAAGGATTATTTCCTTAAGGATTTTTCAACGATCTCATTTAAAAGTATCTTCATATATGTCAACATCCTTTGTTGAATATTGTACTTTATTGAGGTTTATATCCTATGATATCATCCATCATGTTTTATTTAATGGTTTATGATTAGTTTTAAAGTGGATGTGCTATCTTGAAACCATTCTCCGAATGGTTAGTGTTTATGTTTAATGATTGGGGAAATTTATTTACATTTCATATGTTAGTTTCAATATGAATGTGTATGTTATTTATGTTGATCCCCATTCATATGAGGAATGCATTGGGATTATTAAGTGTTGGTTGGGGCCTGTTATAGCCCCTCAGTGCATCGGTAGGTCTCATGAGACAAACTATGGTCTTGGCACGAGGCCTTGATAGTATGATTATTTATGGTCTTGGCACAAGGCCTTGATGGTATGGTTATGATGTCCCACATTATGAATTACCTCATTATGGAGATATTAATTGAAAGTTCATATGGTTATTTGACTAGTAGAATACCCATGATTATGATTATTATGATATTATTTATTCATCTCTTATTCCTGTCATTGTATGTACAAGTTTATTTTTAAATGGAATGTGTTTTTAGCTATTTACCATGCCTAATGTTTATATTTATGATATATTCCCTTTATTGTTTACCCTTACTGAGAATATGAGCTCACCACTTTTCTTATGTTTTATTTTTCCCTAGGATGTGAAGAGGTGTATTATGAATGAATTGCAGGGATAAACTTAGAGTTGTGGATGTTCCCAATAAAACCTATATGTTGTTTTTCATTTCAAGTTGTAATGCTGAACCTATTTATGTATATGGTTCTATAAAACTACTAAAATATTTTGTCCTTTGGGATATGACTTACTTGTAATCATGCTAATGTAATGAAATAATGCACCAACTCCAGGATTCTGGTATCGGGGTGTTATAGTTGGTATTAGAGGCAGTTTAGTAGAAAACTTGGAAAGTAGATTTAGAAAATGTAGATTAGGTAAAAAAACCCTAAGATATAATTTATGATACACATACAAGAACATCCTATAATTTTGTTAAGGAATATATTATTTGGATCTTCCTAGCAAATAAATCCCTGTCTGGATACTACAAGTGGATGTGGTTCTAGAATAGATGTACCTAAGAGTAACAACTCTAACAAGGTGTTTTAAGATTGACCTAGGGTAACTTGGTACTTGACAATAGGCCTTACTGTGCACCTAGTTTGACACTCCTAGGGGATATGCTTAAGATAATTCATATTTTCGTTAAAAGACATTATGAATGATGTATGCCCCTAAAGTATCTAAAGTATATGGTTTTAAGATTTGTGTTGCATAAATTTATGTTATGTATTATACCATGTTTAGGGTTATATAGAGTTCATAATTTTATGATCTAATTTAGTATATGAAATTGATTAGAAATGGAACCTAGCGTAAAGAATGATAACTTCACCAATTCACGTGCTGCAAAGAGTAAGAAGGATCATATCTCTTATGGTATTAAGCCATCATTTTGAAGGAAGATAGTCTCTAAAGTATCCTAATCATATGAGGAGATAATATCATGTGTTAACATGGTATATAAATAATTCTTTGAGTCATATGGCTTTGAAGGGAAGTAATAGAATAAGAGGGTGACAAAGGAAAGAATGGATAAAGGAAAGAATAAAAAGGGTAGTTTTCCAACATGTGGTACTTGTGGAAGGAACACCCTAGAGCCTACTTAAAAGGAAAATGAGTCTGTTACAAGTTTGGAGAAAAGGACCAAAAATTTTATGATTGAAAGGGTAAGAAAATTGTTTTCAATTTACAGTGATTCAACTGCAAGGAAATGGGAAACTACTAATCAACACCCCAAACATCAAAGTAATATGCCCCAAATGATGTTACTAGATAATGATCAAGTCATGATACTACCACCGATAAATTGGAATGATTAATATGCCTCATTAATAATCATTTCATTAGAATATTTTATCAGCAATGTACTGGTTATAAGAATTATGGAATATATGAGGATTGTACTGTAGTAATATTTCATTAAGAATTTAAGGTCATATGATGAATTGTACCAAGGATAAGTGACTCAGTAGAAAGTTAATATCTTGGTAAAGTATATGGATGAGGGAAATACAACCCTAAATATATTCCTAATGATTAAGATAATTATGAAGAAATGATTGATTTGGATAAGTACTCACTACCTCAAAAATGATTATTGACTTATCTACAAGTGGTCTATGATATCATTGATGGAGTTTACAACATTTATGGATATAAGGAATATATATAATAGCATGTGTAAGGATGAGTACATGTTTCCAATAAGGTTTTATGGTAATTTGAGTTATTACCATATTTCAAGAGGATACATGATAAAGATATTTACATATTTGGAATATGAAAATTTAAGGCTGCTTCATGTTGATTAAAGGCAAATAAGGTAGTAGATGCATTGAATAGGATGGACCATGGAGTTATAAACAAAATGAGGATTTCCAAGAACCCTGTGCACATGGATCTTGCAAGGATCAATATGGGAATGATTCTAAAGTATTAGATCATGATCTTTTGGAAATTTAAACCATTTATGAAATGGTTTAAGTTGATCATTGTATGAGGATTTAGAGTTTAATGTCACCACATGAAGCAACCTTTACTAAGAGATGAAATATAGATAGTTCAAGGTACAAAAAAGGATAATATGTTGTTTATGAAATAGAAATGTATATTTATACTCTTAAAGAGTGGAATAATTCCTCAACTCTAGGAAAATAGACTTAAACAAAAATGTTTTCCTATTATCATTTTTTTCATAACTGTAGTTTATGGTTTTGTGGTAATGATCTTTCATCTGAGCATGTTCTCTATCACTTTACATCAGAACATGATGGTTTTATTATTCTTCCATGACCATGTTATCCAATTAGAATGTGTAGTTTTGTAGTAACCAATTAATTTACCTTTCCCTCTTATTAAGAGGATATTTTAACCATATTTTTGATGTGGGTTTCCCACAAGGGAATTTTCAAGTATCAACAATTAAATTTCGAAATTCAATTTCAAAATTTAAAGGATGAAATTTATTTAAGGAGGGGAGAATGTAACACCCCAAGGATTTAAAAATAAATTTAATATAGAATGCATGAAAAACTTAGTCTCTACAAAACAAAAGTTTGTTATAACTGATCCAATAAACATAATTTTTCCACTTCTGTGATTTGAATTTCGAAAATCCGACATACACAGTTGTGTTCAGGGTGATTTTTGGAGTCTGATAGAACAAACTTAATTTTTTGGTGAATAGTAACCTACCCTTATGAATAGTAATATGACTCTTATGAATAGTGACATCACCCACGAAAGTATAAATAAAATTTGGGCACCTTATAAATGAAGTAAAATATTTTATAAATTATTAATTAAGTATTCGTATTTTTGTGAGTGATAAATATATAATTACAATTTTAAATTAATAAATTAATTCATTTTCATAAAATGTGTTCCTAAATAAATATTTTATTTTCCTATGATTTTAGGATAATTTTATGAGATCATAGTTAATTCTTAAAAGTATTATAAAAACTGTTTTAAATATAAAATCGGTATTTTTCAAGTAAATAATAATTTTATTTAAAAATTAAATTTCATATATTTAGAAAATTATTTTGATAAAATAGAGTCCATTTTTGGATTCTAAACATCAAAAAATGGTTAGGGTGAATTTTTGGGAATTTTATAAAATACATGAATTTTTGATGAATAGTAAAATATGATAATTTTCGATAAATGCAAAATACATGGTTTATTGAGTCATAGGTGATGTAAGGATGATGTATGCACACTTGGTTCGAACTCACATACACTTAGTCAGAATGGCCTGAAGGCCTTCATTTTTTATTATTTTGAAAATCCACCTTTCAAGGGGTGAGGTGGAACCCTTACAAGGACCGAAGGTTTAGAGACAATTACATGACCCGTAAGTATCAGAGGGAATCACCCAGACATGACACTTAGAACTAGTCCTCCCCATCATATGTCATGAAATCAGCACTCCACCTTCATAGGGCTGGTCGGCTAGTTGTCCTATGCAAAGCTGCACAGGCCCGGTACCGATGGCAAAGCCATACCCTCTAATTCTTCCAAATCTGGTTAGCTCTACTCAAGTGAATGTGCCTGCCCTGAATCCTCATATGAAGCCTTGTCCCTTGTAGTCAAACTGGTACATCTGCATTCATGTGGCCTGGAGGCCTTGGGGTGGCCCTAAGGCCTTAAGGTGGCACGAAGGCCTTGAGAATCAACTGGCCCGAAGGCCTTGGGTGGCCTGAAAGCCTTACAGGACTAGAGAACCAAACTGGTGGCCCAAAGGCCTGGATGGATGAATAGTTCTGGCTGCTACAGTGCCTACTACAGTACTTCTACAGTACCGGAAATACGCCTCCACCCAGATTTGATCTCGGGTCTCTTGGATGCACCTACCGAGTCCTCACCAACCAGGATGAGGCTCATGTGCCGAACTCACATACACTTATTAATATTTTTAGTCACATGAATCAAGACTATTCATAGACTTGAGAAAAAATATTAAACTAATGATTAAAATAATGAGAAACCCCTCCTCTCCTCTACTATAAATACCATCCCTCCTTACCTATTCTACTCACTCCTCACAAGACTAGTTCATTGTATAAATTATGTCCAAATATACTCCTAAGATCCTCCCCCACTTTCTAGAAGACCTTAGTCTCATAAAAAGACCAAATCCTCTCCCCTAAAGAGGATCTCAAGGAAGATTAATTCAAGAGGTAAATTTCTCTTTTCAATTCTTTCACTTTCTTTTCAAGTTCCTTTGTTTTATTTTCTATCCTCACCTATCCTAATCCAAATGTTATAAAAACTCCATCACCTTACATGTACTTTAAATCTATTATGATGATGGAATAATTTATTATCATCTCTACTTTACCCTTCTTTTATGTTGGTAGTAAAAAACACCATCCAAGATGTGCTAATTTACCACATTCAAGGAAAATAAGTTTTCAATTTATATTACCATATTAAATTATGGTCATGAAACCATTATTATGGTTGAAACAGAATATAATATATGTATTATATATCATCTATGGTTTTTCAATCTTTTTGTACACATGTTTTTGATTTATTAAGTAAAATGAGTTCGTTGTGTTCAAAAACCGCTAATTAACCCAAACAGTTATCATTAAATAATTTATATAATGGTTCATCTTCACTCCAACTAAACAAATGAAATTTACAACCATTTAAAATTATGGATGTTCACTAATAACATATAACTTCAATTCTGGACAACCATCCTCATTTTACATGATTTTCTGTTTATGTATATAAGTATACCGACCATGAAACAAACAGACCTGAACAATGAAATTGAACCTCTTAACCCATCAAAAAGTCCATGAATGAAATTAATAAGGTAAATAAATTAAATGAATATGAGGTTCTGGAATTATTAACTAATGAACCTAAATTTTATTATTCAGGTTATTAAGATCAAGTGGAGAACACCTTCAGACTTAAGGTAAGGGTTTCTTTATCTCACTTCCATTTTTGTGAGATATTTCATATACACTACTAATAATTGTGTATGGTGTATGTATACTAACCATTGATGTTTCATATAAAAAATATCTTTATTTTAATTATATTCAATGTATCATTTTATTATTATTAATTTTGGTGTATACTATTTAATGGATTACAAAGTTTTAAGTATTTTCTACACGAACCTCCATTTTCATTCGGGTCACTCTTATTCTCTACTCACCTTAATGAAATTATTATTCATTCATATTTATTCCTCATAAATTATGTGTGAATTTTATATATATGTTTACCAATCACAATCCTTCTTTATTTTATGGGTAGTTACATGTTTTAAAAGAATCTTTCAAAAAAATTGTTCAGAAATGCAAGCCTGATTCAAGGAACTTCTCAAATTCTTAACTATTTTGAATTTAACTCTATAATTTGTTTTAATACATATTTATTTTTATAAAATAAAACATTTTAACATGAAAAATATATTTTGGTTCATTTCTGGTTTTATTAAATCAAACATTCCTTTGCTCTTTAAAATCCTTTAATATTTTCCTTAAACCGCACTAAAATGTTTTATTTATAAAGCTTCTTTAAAAACTCCTTTTAAGTGATTTCACATCAATAAGACTTTATTTAATCATAAAATATAATTTCAATGAACTTACATTTTATTTTCTTGTATATACATGTTTACAATATGATTTCATGACAAATACAAATGATTTTCCAAAAGAACTCTTCTTTCCAAAGTAAGAATGATTTTTCTAATCTCACTTTATCTTTAATGAGATATATGACTTGTTCGCCACTTATTTCTTGATTTTGGTGTATGTAATACCCTTTGGTATATCATATAAAGAGTCTAATTATTCTCATGATATTATAAGGTATTATTATTTGAATGTTTCAAGGTGGTATGAGACACTTTGGAATGTTTAAGGACTACTTCCTCAAGGATTTTTCAATGGTTTCATTTAAAAGTATCTTCATCTATGTCAACATACTTTGTTGAATATTGTACTTAATTTAGGATTATATCCTATGATATCATCCACCATGTTTTATTGAATGTTTTATGATTATTTTGACTATGGATGTGCTATCTTGAAACCATTCACCATATTACTCTGAATGGTTAGTGTTTATGTTTAATGATTAGGGAAAGTTATTTACATTTCATATGTTAGTTTCAATATGAATGTGTATGTTATTTATGTTGATACTTATTCATATGAGGAATGAATTGGACTTATTAAGTGTTGGGTGGTCCCTTCTATACCCCCTCGGTGCATTGGTAGGTCTCCTGATACAAACTATGGTCTTAGCATGAGGCCTTGACAGTATAATTATTTATGGTCTTGGAACGAGGCCTTGACGATATGGTTATGATGTCCCTAATTATGAATTCTCTCATTATGAAGCTATTAATTGAAAGTTAATGTGGTTATTAGACTAGTATAATACCCATGATTATGTTTTATTATGACATTATTTATTCATCTCTTATTCCTGCCATAGTATGTACAAGTTTTTTTAAATGGAATATGTTTTTAGTTATTCACCATGCCTAATGTTTATGTTTATGATATCTTCTATTGTATTGTTTACCCTTACTGGGAATCTGATCTCACCCATTTTCTAATGTTTTATTTTTCCCTAGGATGCGAAGAGGTGTATTATGTATGAATTTTAGGGATAAACTTAGAGTTTTGGATGTTTGCAATAAAACATATATGTTGTTTTTAATTTCAAGTTTTCATGTTGAACCTATGTATGTATTTGGTTCTCTATAACTACTAAAATATTTGGTCCTTAGGGATATGAATTCCTTGTAATCATTCCAATGTAATGAAATAATGCACCAACTCTGAGCTTCTGGGGTTGGGGCATTACATTCTTTCCCCCATTCCAAAACCCACTACATATAACACATCCAAGAAACCATTTTCTCTAGGGATCACACCAAGGATACCCACACAATTACTTTGGAACCATGATACAAACACCCACTCTTTAGTTCTAAACACCACACACATGGTCACAACCCACAAGGGTTTCCACACCCACCTTATTGAAAAATATCTCATAACCTAGAGGCTACAACCCTACCAAAGGTACAACAAGCACAACCCACTAACCACACATCAAACCCAAAAAATCCTCACAAACCATAACCAAGGTCTCATACTAGGGAACTCTCACTACCCAAAAAACCCATACCCAAGTTCAAAACACAACAATAGGGATACCCCCACCAGCATTCCTAAAGGTACCATCATTTTCACATTTCCCTTCTTAATTAAAATTTATAATTTAAAAACCAAGGTTTCACATTTAAAAAATTTCCATTTTCAAAACCTAAGGGTTTTTAATATCAAGTCTCTTGTTATTAAAAACATTTAAAAAATAACTACTTTTCTAAAATTTACATTTTAGAACTATTTTTTTCATTAACAACCCTTTTATTGACTTCATTTTCCAAAATTTTCATATTTGATTCTGATTCCAAAAACCATTCATAGTCAATATATGGATGACCTATAAATCCTATGTGCCTAGTATGATACACGAACCCACACACCCTCTCTTTCCATACCAGTCAAAAATATAAATCTCATAAATTTATAACATCACATCTAAGTGAACCACTCAAGGCGGAAGTATCATCCAACCTTAAAAGTAGAAAATAGAACATCAATTACCACCCTTGAAAAATTGGGGTTTTTCTCATAAATGGGGCTGTAAGTACCCAAAAACATGATCATTACCAAGACCTGACAAGATCCTAGTCTCCTGTCTACCATGACCTAATTAGTAAGACAAAATAACCACCCATGAAACTAATTTTTATTGTCCTCAGCCCAGTATCCACTATATCTGGTGCCCCGATCTGGGTCATCACATGACCTCAGACCCACCTCTTCATATGCCAGAGGCTACCGAATATCAGTGTGGGTCTAAGGATAACCCTGGGTAGACTATACCCTCTTCTTAGAGTAAGGCCATATAAATAATGAAAATAGTTAACATAACTAACAAGAATAATAAATGGACAACCAATAGAAAGTTCCAACAATAACCAAAGGAAACAAGGTACAATAATGATATGTGTACTCTCCATGTCAGGAAATCATACAAATAAATATCATACCCAAAACTACCAAAATATTCCAAACATGGTCCTGAGTCCCAACCTAGTCTTGACATCCCATGCTCCAACCAAGAAACCCATACATGAACCATACACCAGGTCCTTATCCTAAACCTATACTTGAAAACAAGTAGCATCTTCTTGGGTACCCAAGTGCCATGGCGGTCCGATCAGGGTGTGAGTACAACTTAGTAAGCCACCACCAATGGTGTCTAAAGTAATAACCAGTATGTAAAATAGTGTATGAAGATAATCAAGGTGCAATAAATAATTAAACAACATAAGAAACATTTTTTTACATTTAAACCTCCATTAATTAACCTTTTTCATTTACATTCTATCATACAAATCAACCAATCTAACCCTCTCTATAAAGGGGTTTACACACACTTTTGGTCATGAAGGGGAATTCACTAATTAAGCAGTTTATCAACTCATATCAAAGCCTTAGTCCGATGGTGAAGCCATGTCCATACATTTAGGAATCATAGAGCCTCAATCCGACATCCCAAACCATACTAACCTCAAGATAAAAGAGCCTCGGTCTAACATACTAGGTCAATCAATACATCGAAGGACCTAGATAACTAGTCTAGCCCAAACTAAATAAGGAACCTCAGTCTGTGAGTTAGGAGTATAGAAGTATAAGATCTTAACTTGAGTAATAAATTTGTGGAATCCAGAGCATTAGTCTATTCTAAACCAACCAAAGGAGTGGAGCATTAGTTCAATATCCTAAACCATTATTCACTGGTCAATAAGCATGAAGCATCAGTCCATGAATCCAATCGGGATTTGGCATGTCATGTTCGACCATCCCCAACCATTACATCATCAAAAATCTAAAGTATTCAACAAATTATATTCTAAAAAGGTAACCATGCCCTCATTTCAAATCATAACTTGAAACCCATAAATAAAACTCCCCATTTTTCACAAGTTCACTTACACCACTTGATACATTATGATATCCTGAAAAAAACAACCCACTTTAGTAGAATGCTTCAAAACTAACCTTCAACAAGGGTCTTCCAATTTAAACAAAAAAACATGGACTAAGTCCAAGCATTTATTTCAATTCAATAAAATAATCCATCATGGAATTTTTACAAGGGTAAGTCACACACACAACTCAAAGAACCATTTTCCTTTATTGTAAAACCATGGCCAGGTTAAAACCCAAAACACCGCATTTAAACCATTTAAAACGCCTCATTTATATTAAAAAAAATATAACTAATAACCACTTAAATTAACCCATTAAACATGCATACTTCCAAATAACAATTCACATCACAATACCTTTCATAATTACCCTATCTGATGTTTACCAAGTAATTCAATGCACACGAGGGTTTGGCATACCCCATGGGTAGACCTAGGTTTGGTATCAAATAATAAAGGGACTAAAGGTGTATGTAAAGGGTTTAAAAACTCCCAATAAGACCCAAATTACTCTCCTTATCTAAGGTAAAAAAATGTAGAAAATCATCATATTCACACAACCACATAACCATATAAAACATCAAGACTATGGAAAAAAGATTTAAGACAACCAACCTCATGTTTGTAGACAAACTCTTATCCAAGACCACCCTTGATTAAAACTAAAATGGACTCAAAAACCATTGAGAAGAAAACCTTGGAAAACAATGGTTTAGAGATTAATAAGGAGAGGAAAACACACAACAAGACTCTTCCAAAAAATGGAAGGAAATGGAGCTGAAGACTTACCTAGAGCTTTTATTCTCAACCAAAGGCACTCCCAATGCATAAGAATCGAAGGAGAATCATCCCTTGTAAGTTTATGAGGGTTTGGTTCATCACCCAAGATGATGGAGGAGGAATATGGGAGAAATTTGGGTCATAACCCTTATAGATCAAGAGGGAAAAATTATAAATTCATAATTTTTAAGGGTTGCACGGTTTGGCCTCATGGTTGGCCAAACCATGCACCAACCATGCAGCTCCCTCTATCCAAGAGGGGATAGGTCTCATAGTCTCCTAAGGGAACCTACATGGTTTATAAAACTATACAGTACCCATGTGCCAGCCACTATCTGATAGGAGGCATGGAAAAATGGTTTACCCTGTCCAGGTGCACGGTTAGTACTAACCGTGTACCAATTGTGTACCATAAACTGTTTGGCCTTTTTTCTTCTCCTTTCATGTCCTGAACCCTTGGGACTCCCCTAAGTCACCTCATGCACTCAATAAACATTCAGTTAACCAAAATTCAAATCAGGATTCACCTTATATTAGGGTCAGTATCTTACAGTGTAATATAATACCTTTCACAATATCTCATCAATACGGTTTCACATATGTGTTATTAACCTATTTGATCGATACATATTTCTTTGACTATCTAAAATTAACACGCCATTTCACTAGGTCCATGGAATTTAATGTGATGGTTCTATTCCAATAAAATGAATGGGATATAAACTTATATAAATATAAAATGGAAAACTACTTCCTCGACTTATCCATTAATGGAATGTCAATCATGACACACCCAACACGACCTACCTCACTGTGAATACATGTGTTTACAAATCTTCCACTGGGGTGCACCAACTTGTGCATTTTTGGTCTATTCACTAAAGGTTCATTGTACCCCGCATTCCCACTTTCTAAAGGTGGGTGAAATTCATCACTTCTTTAGAGATGTTTACTCCATCAAAACAGGATGATGGGATTTCGGTACCTCCTTCTATGGACTTCTCCTTAGAATTCATCGTTTAGTCTGGGTCAACCTTAAAGATTAAGTTGTTGTTACTAAAACTTGTTCATGATTCCATCTCTTTGTGGACACTGGTTAATTACACTACTTATGTTTGGACATTCCAAGGGGTCAAGTCAGGTCAACAACCTTTAGTCAGGTGAGTAGTCACATTGGGAATTTTTGAGCATATCTGGACACTAAAACATCGGAACACCTATATTCTTCCTCATAATATGGATTATCAAGGGTGTGAAAACCCAAGGCATCCCACATATATCGCAAGTTATTTTATTACAGAGGTTTTCCTTAGGTATCCAATGTTTTTCATATGGTAGGTCATGAGTTTAATGTATAGTGGAGATGGAGGGTCAAAAGTTTAACTTCTTGCGGAGATGGATTGATGAGATACATTACTAAGAGGGATAACTCAAGAAGTTATACAATATGGATGGATCAGAGCACCTATGGAGGTAGACCCTGGGTGGTGTGTCCCATGAAGGGAAGGTGTCACATCGTGAAGGCTGATCTGAAAACCACTAGGGGAAGATCAAGGAGGTGCACACATAGGACGGGGAACCAAGTTTTACCATTAGTTGGGATTGAAACTTGAAGATTCATCCTACATACCATTTTTAGAATACATGGATAAAATAAACATAGTTTGGTTGGATGTAATGGCCAATACTAACCTCTAAGCCCATGTGAGTCATGCTCGATGTGAGAAACAAGATGAAGAAGTGGATCAGATAGTCGTGCTGTGAAAGGTGAATTAGCAAGAGATGGTGTGGGGATTATGAGTTGAAGTTACCCAAGGAGGACTTCATTCCATGTGTGGAAGATCTAATTACTTATGATGAAGATCTCACTCCCATAGAGATGAGTGGATGTGGAGAATGCCCAAGGCACACATGGTGATAAATCCCAAAGGGAGAGAGAGATATGAGAGGGCTTCGATGACCATCCCCTATCTGATTCGTACATAATTTCCACACATGTGGATATTATAGTTTAACATCATGTGTTGAGGATGTCAGTGTTAGGAAGTTTAACATCCTACAACTCAGATGTGGGGGACTCACTCCTCACCCTTTGGACTTACATAACTGATACCCACCTGCACTTGGGGAAGGGAAGGAATCAGTAATTCCTAATATGAGTGAGGTGAAGGATTGGTCAAAAGTGGGGTCCACATTAGCGTATCTATGACAAAAAGAAAAGCCCATTATCGTACCTATTCCATAAAGCAAGAGGTAGGAAAACTCAAAAGGGGATATTACACAAGGGACTAATAAATAACTACGTGCAAGCCTAGAGGACCGCATGGAGGAGGTTCTAAAAAGACATGGGAGTTGCACATAAGAGGATCTCAAACATGGTTCTTTAGAGTAAAGGAAACCCATGGAGCCCAAGGGAAGGGGTTCATGAAATATTGGAGGTTTGCACACAAAGGAGAAGGTGATTAGTGAAATATGAGGTGTGCATGGGAAAGTGTTGCATGCAAGGGGGTCTTTTGCGCACAATTGACTTAGGAAAAAAGAAAATGGGAGAAGGTCAAGCCCTTGAGGGCCCATATTATGGGGGAACCATAGGGGATCTATCACACAAGATCTTATAGCTTGAGGGATTCATGGTTCACATGCTGTTTTAGAAGAGGAGGTCATACACACACAGGAGAAACATGTTGACTTCTAAATCATTACCCTGAAGAAAGGGGGATCCCTTATATTTATAGGAAAAATCCTAAGTGGTATCACAAAATAAGTTTAGCATAAAAATGTGAATTTGAAACACATTGGGAGAATGAGATACTTATGCATGGTCCAGACTCTTATGCACTAACCTCTCTACTTTTACGCACCTTCCTTAGCCTTTTTGGGGTGTCTGGAGTAGAAAATGGATCTTTAAAATAATATTGGGTGCATAAGGATATTTCATATGGATTTTAGTCTTGTGAACAGAACTTGAATCTTCTGCAAAAATCCCTTGGGGTTATCAGAATATTATTTTGAGTCAAAGGGTGTCTTAAATTTTCTTAAAGATGACAATTTATGGCCTCAAGTAGAATTTGGTGCCAAAAAATACCCCCCTCAGAATCTGAGATAAAAGGGGACCAGAAGGGCAAGTTCCAAGGGAAACGTCGAAAAGAACATTACATTTGTGGAGGTGGGCCCTCTGTATAGTACTTTAACTTCTCGTACGATAAGTGATTTTGCTATTGTGCGCATAAGTTTCTGATTGCTTTGTGGAAAACCAAAATTCGGTTGGTTCTTTATGCGTAACCACTGAATCTTGCACACTTCAAACTTGGCTAGATTTTCTATATCCATCATCCAACCTTACGTGTAGAAAATCATTTTTCACACCAACATTTAATATTTCACACATTGACCTTAGTGTTTTAAAAAAAGATCAATATGGATAGCCAGCAGACTACTATTGATAAGGAAACTACCATTGTCGTGCGGAGGGATACTAGATGAAGTGGCCATCCTGGTCTTTGAAACTGACTCACCATGGTTGTGGGTCACATTCAAAGATAGCCTTCAGTGGTTAAATATCATAGTTAATGGCCATGCTTCCAAGGAGAGTTAGGAGATGGATTTCTATGTTCTAAACCCAAAGACAAGGAAAATCATGGGAGATGATCCAGTTCCTGAAGAATCCCCTACCCACTATGCTAGAACTTTCTAAAGAATTATAACAGATGAAACTATGTTCTAGAAGAAGGACTGGTACTTAAGGTCTGTGGGTAATTTTATAAGTGAGTGGGCATGGGAATACTGGGTACGTCACACATGTAAGGAGTTTGGAGAATAATTATGCAACATTGGGATATTTGAATCCATGTGGATATTATAATTCCATATCTATCGTCATTAGGATTTGGTACTAGATCTGTTCAGCTGGTGGTCCCCTGACATAAGAACTTTCTACCTACACCATGGGGAGGTTGGCGTCAGCCTTTGGGAAATTAATTATATTAGAGAAATTACTTTATAGGGTCTTCAGTATGATGAATTCATGCTAATAGAGAATATCTAGATGGATAGAGCATGAAACCCAATTTTAATATAGAATCTTCTAGATGCAGTGAAAGAGAGGCTGGGGATCAATTAAATCCTAACAGACATCCCATAATCAGCATGGTTCTTCCTATTATTCAAGAAAATAAGAAGGTGAGGATGTTAGGATAAGGTAAGTAGTGTTTGAATGCATCATAGAGGGGAAAGGATGGATCATATTGGGTGGTCCTAGAGGTAGGATAAGATCAAACATGGGGATTCAACATGGAAAAGAGTTGGGACCCATGAGTATTATACGTGGCCTTTCTTGCTGCCTTCCTGAGTGGGTGACTATTTCCAGTGAGGGACACAAGGATGGGGGTCTGTTCAGGTACATTGGCGATGGATGGGATCATAGAATCTCACAACAAGGTTAACCTAGGAGTTCCTATGTTGGTGAGTCTTTATAGAATTTTGGGGAATATCTCAAGGGGAGGCACACCCAATAGAATCTGTGGACTTTTACAAATCCTAAATGGGTGGATTGCAACTTATCTCAGAGGATATGATTTACCAAATGCAATCTGTCCTCTAGAAAATGGTCTAAGACCATATATTTTAAATATTGATAGGGTTCATCCATTAACGCTCAATGAGGAAGGGGTTAAGATCCAAATTGTTAATAATGAAAATTTCAACTTCAACCCCTTATACACTCTGGTCATCCATTTGTTGGATGACCTGCAAGGTTCATTGGAGTAGAGGGAATATTTACTAAGTATCTGGGGTGGCGTGATAGTTTCCTAGATTGATGGAAAGATTCTTTGTGAACCATATGTTCCATACCTATTTTCTAGATAGTTCACATGCCTATAGAAAATGTTGAGGAAAATGTATACATAGGTCTATGAAGAGTAGCACCCTTATATCCTCCATCAGTTGTGGTGTATGTTGACAACTATTGGACTTGGTGAAACAATCATGCTGCCCCCACTATTGTTGATGTCAGCCTATCAATGGAATATGCTAAGCACTGGGTGGAGACATACCAAGAGGCGATCTTAAGAAGAATCATTCGGAAAATCAAAGTGGAAAGCATAGAGTCTGGTCGATAGGAAAGCAGGCAAGCTTACCATCAAGGGGCGAGCCAAGAAGAGGTCCAGGAAACCAGGGTGGCACGAGCTGGGACCTCGACAACGGGGATGTCACAGGGTGTGGAAGAACTTGAAGCTGGTGATGGTGAGGCTACTGAAGAGGAAATGAGTGAAGATGGCCTCCCTCATTTCATAGAGCATAGTCCTTTAGAGAGGATTCCAGAGGAATATCCTTCTACTGGAATTCTAGCCATATTTTCTAAATACGATCCCACAGACCCTAATGAGTTGGATGATTTTGATCCTGATACAGCTGAGGAGATCCACATGACCCGATGTAGGGAGTGGAAATGCATTAACCATTTTATTGAGGCCCCAGAGTCATAATTGGTGAGATGAATGGGATCACCCCACCTCTAGATGCACTGTATATGCTCCGAAGGGGCATACAATCACAATCTTCATATGATGATTCATGAATATATTTCTAAGAAGATGTGGGAAAGTAGTCAACACTTGGATTCTTCTTGGTTCTAAAAGAAGTCCAAAAAAAATTTAAATCTCTAGGAGGATGAATAAGAGATCCAATGTATAGAAGAACAAACAAACTAGAATTCATCCTTTATCACCGATCAAATAGAAATTTTCATACGACTGAAGGTCTAATTGGTGGAGGCCCAAGAGCAGCTAAAATAGGTGATTTTTCAATTGGACGACCTCTGAGATGAACATGACTGGGTGTAGATTAGGGATAATGAAATTCACTATGTGGATATTAATGAAGATAGGGAGATTAGGTGGTGAAATAAGACTTTGGAGGCCACATGTCAGAGGGTGGAGGAACTAAAGAATGCCATTGAAGGAGATGATCCATAGGGCCTATGTTTTTCCACACTTATGAAACATATTTGTTCACTTTCTTTCTTACTTTGAACTACGTGCATGGAAAAAGTATTTATTTCTTTAATAATATCATTTCAATCATACATATGATACAACTAATGATCGATCCCTAAGCTCACATGGGTCATGCCTGGAATGAGAAATAAGGGACAACCACATAATCATTCAATTTGTATGAGAGTGTTGAATAATCAGTGAACACTTGGGGTCTGATGTTGACCACTAGAAACATTCGGGATGAGATAGTATGTGGATGTAGAATAAGACCATAAAATTAGACAACTTTTCTTTCCTAACATGCTCTAGTTCACAAACAGGATAATTCTAGGGGTGTTGGAATCTATCCAAAAAAAGGGAATGAGAAGTGTGAATCACGAAACCCAAAATTCCAAGCACAATGGGAGTGATATCACGATATAGGATAATTGTTGACCATGTTCTAAAACATAATATCCATATTTATTAGCCTGAAATTAGGAAAAATAAATAAGTATCCACCACTAACCATGTTCAAAATGAGAGACCTGTCTCAAAATGTCATCCGAAGTCTTCCAAGGCATTGGCCCAGGATGGTAGGTGAGCCATGTGGCCAGGCACCATGCCATTAGGGTGTCCCTTAAGATGTAAAATAGGATGAGGATTCAAGTAATAGGGGCATGAAAAACATGGTAATGGAGTGATTGAATGTTTGAATGGTTTACAACACTCCCAGGGTTGTGGCATAATGGATTAGAACACACTGGTGTAAGCATATTGGTCCGAACAAATATCAAACCTATCTCCTAGGGAAGCATCATCTTGGATGCTGATCAACACATGAATATGTAAAAAATTTAGTATATGACCAACATAAAATGATGATACCTCTTGGGAAAGACCTAGGATGGTTTTCAGTTTCACATCTAGTAAGTAAGGATGATGAACATGTAGTTTAACATCATACGGTAAGGACAATACATGGTACAATTTAATGTCATGTGATCAGGACGCATCTCATAGTTTGACACCATATGATTAGGATGATGCACATAGTTTAATTTCATATTTCATGGAACCTAGGAAACAGTTTAAAGTTATATGGCATGGACTGTGAATATGTCAACCTAAAGTAAGTGTGTGGCATGGGGGAAAGAAACCTGATGTGAATGAGCCTAAGGAGGCTCGTGCCACACAAATATTAAGAAATGGATTGAAAAAAGACTTCCCAAAATTGGGTATAGATAGTGTGGTGGGGTGATAAAAATGATGTGAACCAAACTATAAAAGTCCACATGTCACACCACACTTTCCCTACAAGGCTCTTAGTTTAAGGTCATAGAGTTTAGACCCTAAACCCCTATTGTGACTCAACCATACCGGTACCCACCCCACCAAAATTCCTAAGCCTCTGTGGGCCATGCTAGGTGTGTAGGAAACAAGTAACAATATAGGGGGGTGGGGGGTTACCTAACATATGGGAGCATGCATCGAGGATGGCACTAATAATGAAATCCTGCCATGATACCGGGATTCAAAAAAGAGGAAAGTTGATACTTCCAAGGTCTAGATAAAAGGGGTGACTGGTAAATAGGGGATGAATGATGACCATGTTCAAAAAAACAGAGACCATAACTACACTAGGAATGAGTGGGGGGAGAAAAATCCGGATCAACTATTGAACAAATTTGAAACACAAGATCATATATTTCCTAACAAAGATCCATTAGGGCATAGGCTTGGGATGAGATATGAGATGAAGAGGCATAAAACCATCACCGTTAGGGGGTATGTCTGGATTTTGAATATGATAAAACCCAAACCAAGGAGGAATAAAAGTGTGGAATGAACATATCAAAGAGTGGGATTCAAACCCATGTGTGTAGATATTTTAAGGTCATATTTCATGGACCAAGGAAAACAGTTTAAAGTCATGTTGCTAGGACTAACGAAAAAATGTTCAGTCTTAGGGTATGAATACAACATGGGGGAGGTAAAATCCTATGTGAATAAGGAAAAAGAGTCTAAAATGTTGCATAAACATCTTAATATGAATGGAATAAAGTTTAAGGTTTCAATACTTGGACTGTAACTAAGGGTAGAGGTCCAAGAAGGTCAACAAACCAGTGGCTGGGCCTGAAGACAAAATGTTTGAACATCGCTACGTATCCTATAAGGATGGGAATCAAGCCATATGTAGTTATAAAAAACATAATGGTGAGAGAACAATTATGGTGGGGGAAATACTCTTTGGCGAGGAAGTCGAAGCATCCCACAATTATCACGGGGCACCCTAAACTTGTTCAGGGTACAATCAAAGTTTACTATCGTGCATTGAGGATTCAAACTATTAGTTTGAGGTTATGGAGATTGGAACACAAGGATGGTATCTCAAATGGGTATGTTCAATGTGGTGTTATGAAAATATTTACATGAATGAGGACCTAGGAGGTCCCAACCCCACATGACACAATCCTATAAGAGGCCTGCATATAATTTAAAGTTGTGATGCTTAGAGTATAAGCTCTCAGTTTAAGGTCATGGAGTTTGTACCATAGGGAAAGAATTAAAAAAGTAATATGAATAATGTGGTGGTATAATAAAACCTATGTGAATGAGGACCAAGGAGGTCCACACACACCACATCTATATTCCTGAGGAAGCTCGCAAATAGTTTAAACTCATGTAGATTGTACTATAGAGAGGAAACACTCATTCTAAGGGCACACATGTGAAACGAAAGAGATAAAACTTGATGTGAAATAGGGATAAGAGAGACCACATATTACCTAAACACCTTAATATGAACTGCCAATAGTTTAGGGTCATATAGCTTGGACCGTGAATAGGCCAAAGGAATGGAAGTTTGAAGGAATTTGCAGATGGGCCCCAAAGAAGAAATATATGGGTTTCAATATGTATACCATAAGGATGGGAATAAATCCAAACATAGTTATTGAATCCATTTTAATTTATTTTCATGTAGTAAGTATGAAAATGGAGTTACGTGAAGAAGGTGGAATGTTGCGGCTAAACCTGAAGACAAAGTGCCTGGGCATCACTACATATCTTGTAAGGGTAGAAATCAAGACACACATAGTTCATGAATTGTATATAGTTTAACTTCATGTGTTAAGGAATGTAATGACACAAAGGGGAGGTTTATAGAATGAAAAAACAACCCGATTTTAATGAGGACCATGGAGTCCCACACCACACACTCTTAAGAAAGGACTCAGGCTAAGGGGTTGAAAGGTTGAAATTACAGTTGGGCCCAGAGATGAAATGTCTCGAAGATCCTATGTATCCCATAAATATGGGAATCAATACATACATATATATTGAACATGGAATAGAGGATGACTAGTGATGGAGGTAATGTTCTCTCATACGATAACATCATAATGACACTTTGTAGTTTAGAGTCGTATAGCTTGGACTACTTGGTTCTTATTTTAGCGTCATAGAATTCGAAAAGGAGGGTTGTGAAGCTCCCCTATGTGTGTATAAGACCTACTAAAACTCTTAATAACACGTGATCCATTCTTGGTGTGGGAAATAAGGAGTCCCGGTTAGGCTTTCCCTATCACATGTAGAAGCGTACAATAAAGATGAGGGAATTTCTGGTTAATAATGTCCCAAAAATACTGATAATCGTACTCAATGTGTGAAGATGCATGGAAGAGAAAAAATAGGGGTGTTAGAGTTACATTAGAATACATAGAGGTGGGAATGATGTAAATCAAAACTTCTAAGATTTGAATTACGGAAGGAGCGACTGATGAGTAGGACAACTGTTGACCATGTTCGAAACACAGGATCCACAACTTCACCAACCATAGGTGGGACATGAAAATGTAAAATAAACTATTGACCAAGTTCAAAACATAGTATCCACCATTTTTTCCAAATATAGATTAGGGTGTTAGCCCAAGATATGATGTGATCCAAATCTACATGAGACCATTACTGTTAGGTGGTCCATTTGGATGTAAAATATGGTAGGAATCCAAACTTGAAAATACTTAAGGTATGGAAATGAATTGAGAAACATCTATTTGGAACCTAACACCTTAGGTTTTGTACCCAAGTTCATTAGATCATGTCAGTGGGAGATACAAACTGAACTCAGGGTAAAAGACCCTAACATTATAAATAGTTTAAGGTCATATTTCTTGGACCTAAGGTGGGAATATCAACTAATATGTATATGTGAGGCATGAAAGGAGTAACCCGACATGAATGAGGACCACGAAGGATGAATTTTTACAACACACTCCCAAGGAGATTAACACACAATTTAAATTCATGATGTTTGGACTTAGATTCCCAGTTTAACATCATGAACCTGGGATAAAAAATGTTACATAGTTTATCATTGTGCAACTAGGATGATGCAACATATTTTAATGTCATGTTACAGGGATGTATGTAGTAAAGTTTAACATAATGTTTTAGGGATGTATGCAACATAGTTTAATGTCATGTTGTAGGGATGTGTTCATGAAGTTTAACATCATGTGGTAAGGATGAAAAATGTTGCATAGTTTATTACCATACAAATAGGAAATGGGTATCTCTGATGGACATGTGCAGCATGGGGGAGTGAAAAACCCAATGTGAATGAGGAACACAGAGGACCAATGCTACACAACACATTCTGGAAATAATTTTGGAAATTATCTTAGTTTAAGGTCATAGAATTTGGACCTATGAGATTGTGAAACCCTTCCATGCATGTACAAACCCTATCAAAAATTCTAAGACCACACGATCCATGATTGGTGTGGAAAATAAGGGTTTGAGAGGATTTTCACGACACATGAAAGTGCACAACAGGGGAATGGAGAAGTTGGGTTAAGGATGTCCCAATGATGCTGAACTGCTTACTCAACATGCACAAGTGCATGGAAGGGTAACACTGAGGGTGTTGGAGTTCCACTAGAACATAAGGAGGTGAAAATGTGAATCACAACACCCGATATCTGGGACACAATGAGGGTGTCATGAAGATGGAAGATAACCACTGAACATGTTAGAAACACAACATCCATATTGTGTTACTTAGGATGGGAACAAACAAATGAGGGTCAAACACTGACCATGTTCGAAACCCAGGACCTGTCTCAAAATTTCATCGATATTCTTCTGAGGAATTGTCCTAGGATAGTAGGTAATCTATATGGATAAGAACCATTCCATTAGGGGGTACCTTCATACATTGAAGATAATGAATACCCAAATAAAGGGACATGTTAATCATGGAGATGGAATGAGAAAATGTCTATGCATAATCCAATCATCAATGATTCCATTTTTATTGAATGAAAATAAAGATACAAGAAAGAAGAAAAAAAATGGTCTAAGGAGGCCTAAAATAATGCAGGCTGAGGGCATCCCCTCATATAAATGACAGGCCCTCAGGTTTAAAGAAATGAATGTTGAGAGAGATGGTGACTTCAAGGATTTGGTTAGCTTGAGAGGCTAAATGATCTCCAACTTTATTCCCTTAATTTTAGTTATGAGTAAACTCAAGGAAAGAGGTCCTGAGGTAGCTCTTGGATGTGTCACGATAATGGAATGGTTTCAAATGAAGATGATTATGAGGAGGTGTATCCTAAGAGAAATGTGTATGATGTGGTCATTAAGACCTGATGTGAGTGAGGGTTGAAGAGGCCCATCGCTGCACCATATGATCCTAAGAAAAGCTTGTGCATAGTTTAAAGTCATGATGCCTGGACTCATACTTCCAGTTTAAGGTCATAGAGCTTGGACCATAGGGATATTAGTTTAAGGTTATAGACTTTGGACCATAGAGATCTTAGTTTAAGTTCATAGAGTTTGTATTGTAATTGAGGAGGCCAAAGGGCCAAAAGGTTAATGAACCTGGGGCTAAACCTGAATAAAAAATGTCTGGGTGTCACTACATATCCCATAAGTATGGGAATCAATCCATACACAGTTCTTGAATTCCATGTAGTTTAATGTCATGTGGTAAGAATTTTGGTTGCTATGCATTTTATCATCGTGTAGTTAGAATGATGAGTGTGACTCATTTTATCATCATGCGACTAGGACATTGGGGGGGGGGGGGGGTACCTTCAAAGAAATATGTATGATGTGTTTGTTATAACCCTATGTGAATAAGGATGATGGAGGTCCATACTAAATCATATGATCCCAAATAAGGTCTACGGTTGGACCCAAAGACAAAGTGTTCGGGCGTCGCTAAATAGCCCATAAGGATGGGAATCAAGCCACATGTAGTTCTAAGATCCTGTGCAGTTTAACATCATGCGGAAAGGATTTTGGTGATCCAACATGAAGGGATGGAATTTTTGTAGCTGGGCCCAAGGATTGAAACCTGGGTATCATTACGTATCCTGTGAAGGAAATAATCAAGCCATATACAGTTCTCAGTTGATTTCCTTATGTAGGTTTGACCCATACACAAGGAGAGGGGCTCTTTTTTTCTTTTTTTTAAAATTAATTTCTTTTTTTTGAGTGGATAGACCAGGATGGAAACTCTAGGAATCACTATGTATCCCATAGGTATAGAAATTAATCCATATGCAGTTCTTGCATGTGGAATGGAAAATGACTAGTGCCAGGGGTGATGCTCTCTTAGGTGAGAACACCATGATGCGGTTCCATTTTTCATCACGAGACCAAGATGATAATTATAACATAGTTTAAAGTCATGTGACTAGGACATAGGTACGTGATTTTTTAGGTCATGTAGAAAGGACCATCAATGCTATACAGTTTAAAGTCATGTTTCTAGGATGTAGATTCTATGTAGTTTATCATTGTACGACTAAGACATTGATGCCACAGTTTAAGATCGTATGGAAGGAATGATCTGTGTAGTTTAACATCGTGTGGTAAGGATGATAGAGTTCTTAGTTTAAGGTCTTAGAGTTCAGACAGTGTGTGAGAATTCTAGATGGATGTGCATAGCATGATGGCATGATAGACCCAATGTGAATGGGGACCTAGGAGGTCCAACACCACACAATGCATTCCAGAGAGAGTATCACATATAGTTTAAAGTCATGATTCTTGGACTTGCTATAAATAGTTTAGGGTCATGTTTCCAAGACCATAGACTCTTAGTTTAAGGCCATAGATTTTGAAAAATAGTGCTTAGTTTAACATTGTGTTCTTAGGAATAAGGTGAAGGAGCTATTTTTAAAATGGGAAATGTATGATGTGGTAAATATGAACTGGAATAAATGAGGACTAAGGAGGTCCATGATGCACTATACGCTCCCAAGGAAGGCATGTCAATGCAGTTTAACATCATGCGGTGAGGATAATAGCGTTCTTATTTTAAGGTCTTAGAGTTCCAACCTATAACTATTATTTTAAGGTTATAGAGTTTGTACCCTTATTGGGTCTTACACCTAAGGAAGATGCCCATGTTCATGCAAAGTACTACTTGAGGAACTTTTCATTGGATGGAGGAGTGATGCAATCTCCATCCATGGTGAGAAAAGGGTATGCACCATTGGGGTAGACCTTGTGAATGATGTACGATCCTTCCCACTTGGGCTCCAACTTTGGCGGATTTCTGCCCAGTATCATTGAAATTCAAAGAGACAATACAGTATCACCTTGGAGGAAGAAGTAGAGAATTTTTTTAGTTTAAATCTCTGACTATATTGTTTTGTTGCCTCTCTAGATTGTGCAATTATCAGAGCCTATTCTCATCAAGGGCTTCCAATTTAGCTAGATGGACTTCAGCTACCTTTTCTAACATCTTCTGATCATAAACAACTATATGGAGTGAAAAAAACTTGATCTCAATGGGTAGTACTACCTATGTTTCATACACTAGGGAATATAGATTCACCTGGGTAGAATTGTGGGTCGTCGTCTGATAATCCCAGAGAGCATTGGGGAGATTGTCCGACTAACTCTTCTTTTTTTGACCAAAAATATTTTGTAAAATGTTAGAGAGGGTCTTGTTGAATGCCTCGATCTGTCCATTTGATTGCACATGGTAGTGAGAAGTATGGTTGGACCAGATGCTGTACTTGGCGTATAATTTTTTCATCTTAGCTACCTAGAAGTTAGTGCCATTATTGAAGAGAATAGAATGATGGATTCTAAATTGATAAATTATGCTGGAGATCATGAACTGAACAATAGAATGGTCCTTGAACACCTTTAGTAGAATTACCTCTTCCCACTTGGAAAATAAATCCATCACAGTCAGAATGAACCTGCACTAGCGAGCTGTTACTGGTGAATATGGTCCCATGACATTGAGTCCCCAGACCACAAAGATCCAAGAGTACTTGGAAGAATAGAGGGGATATGGCAATCGATGCACAAATTTTGAATAGACCTGTAATGTGTACAACCTCTTTGAGAACTTGATACAGTGGTTGAACATAGTTGGCTAGAAGTATCCTAGCCTACAAATATGATGGGATAGATTCATCCCCGCCTAATTAACACCATAGGATTTGATAATGACCTCTTACATAACCTAAGTAATATCATCTTCTTGAATGAAACATAGGATAATTAAATCAAATCCATGTTTGTAGAGAGTCCATCGAGGATGGTTCCACTCTGAAGGGTGAACTACATTGCACACTGACGGATTCACTCATGTTCAGCTCTATCCGGTGGGAGAACATCATGCCAAATATACTTCATGAAAGGTGTTGTCTAATAAGAGGTTTCTTCAACTGTGGGGGGATATAGAGGTCCTAATGTGAAAGAACCAACAATCATATGGTCTACCAACTGGTTTTAATCATCATATGGAGTGATAGGAGTGATAAAACTTCAATGTGGCACATGGATAAAAATATATTCTTGGTTAGGCTCTGTAAGAGATGTAGTTAGAATGTATAGGGAATTTTATTGAATATTTTGTGATAGAGGAACATGAGTAACCTCTGAAAGAGAAGGGAACTGTCCCATCAGCCGAAGAGTGCACTCTAGCAAGGGAACAAGATCTGGATTCCTGACCACATAATCACCATTGATATTCTTGATGACTAACTTAGATTCCTCCTTCACATGCAGGTGGTGAACATCAATCTTGAAAGCCATATCAAGGATAGTAATGAGGTCCTAATACTCTGCCTCATTTTTGGTGTGTCCTTATGATAGAAATAAAAAATAAGGAAGGAAATCCTATGTAGGTGTGATGAAGACAATCCTTAGGCCTACTCTATTGAGCATGGGATCATTGATCATTTTGCTGGTCAGACTTCGAATGGAACCATAGAAGTGAATCTGCCAATATCGAATAGCCTGATCCACTAATAGGATTACCTCACCTAGAAAATCAAGATCTAGGGACTAATCTATGGGGCCTGGATGTGTGGCCAGAAAGTCTGCTATTGCCTGGACCTTAACAACCTTATATGGGACGAACCTAATGTAAAACTACTGAAGGATCACAACCCAATGAACTAGATATCCTATTAGCATGGGGTGTTTCATGATATACTTTATAGTTTCCACATAGGACAACAACTATATCTTGTGATTTTGTAGATAATGTCGCAACTTCTGCACCGTGAAAACCAATTCAAGGAAGCTCTTCTCGATGGAAGAATATCTAGTTTCTATTTCAAGGATAATAAAAATGAGATAGTATAAACCATTAAATGTTCCTTCATTTTTCTTATGAGTGAGTAGTGAATCAATGGATTATTCTAGGCCTATCAAATAGAGGACCAAAAACTTCCCAAAAATGGGTGGCATCAGAACCAGAGGCTGTAGTAGATACTGCTTGATTTCCTCAAACACGGTCTGACACTCTTAATACCATTGCTAGATGGAAAATTTATTCATGATCTTGGAAAATGGATTACACTTTCCAGCCACATTCATGATGAATCAATGTATGTAGTCTAAGTGGACTTGAAAGCCTCATAGATCCTGGAGGTTACTCAGAAGAGGCATCTAGATGATAGCCTTGATCTTCTTTGGGTCAATCTAAATACCTATGTATCTAACGATGAAGTCAAGAAACTTCTTAGAGGTAACCCTAAATGCACACTTCAAGGGGTTCATCTTAATATTTCAGGAGCAGAGGAATACATATAATTTATCAAGATCTCTAATATTTTCATGACACTGGTGGGATTTTACCACCAAGTCACCCACATAGTATTACACTAGAATCTAGAGGATCAATTTAAAAATGTGGTGCATGACATGCTGATAGGTGGCTCTAGCATTCTTCAGACCGAAGGGCGTTACCTGATAGCATAAGGTCCCCTTTTGGCACCTTGAAGGCAGTAAAATCTTTATCCTTGGGGGACAAATAGATTTGATTGTATCCTAAATATCCATCCATGAAGGAGAGAGCCCAGAATCTAGTGATGGCATCGATAAACAACTCTATCATAGGAAGGTAAAAATCATCCTTCAGACAATGGCAGTTGAGATCTTGGAAGTTGATGCAAAATCTGATTTGTTCGTTCTTCTTATTGATAGGAATGATGTTTGACAACTATATGGGGGAATTGTACTTCCTTGATTAAGTTTTCTTTGATGATATTATCAACCTCGGCCTTAACCATGGCACCATGGGAGGGGTTCATTTTCCCGAGAGGCTACTTGAACCCACGATGGATCATTAGGAGACCAAGATGGATGAAGAAAACCTGAGGGTATAGACTTGGAATTTTTTCATTTCTCCAAGAAAATACATCACAATGATGCTTTAGGAAATCCAAATACTACTACTATTCCTCTGTAGGCATGTCCGCAATGATCAGTGTTATCCTCAGATCTACCTTAGTTCCAAGATTCACCTATACCATCCCATCGACGGTGGAGGAGACACACTCTTCGAATGTAGGAGGAGAATATCCAAATATTATTCATCATATAAGGTTGGGGAATCACTGGGTAGAATTGGTTCATCCAAAATTTCCAATTCTAGAGGAACACTGGTTCCTGCTTGGGTGTACACAGAATCTCCACTAGAAGATTCTTGCACTGTTGAAACCATGTCAATAAAAGCTGTTGACCTAATTCCATCAGGCCTTCAACCAATGGGTCCACGTTTTATGATGTAAAAGTAGTGGTGGTGGTTTAGATTGAGTCAAATAAACCCAGATCAGTGGAATAAGCTAGTATGGCGTATAATTGTAGACATTCAGTGAACACATCAATATCTGACTAGGGTAGGGATTCTGGTATCACCCAAGCCTAGTTCACGTAGGAGTAAAAGGTAATCTTCTGAAGTTCCTTGTACATGGGAATGTGTCTTCCCCTCTTCTAAAAAATGACAAATTAGTGTCCTAAGTCTAAATTTTTTGCCTCCAATCGATGAATCTAGAGGATGAAAGCATTGTCCAAGTCTTTCTACAGTTCAGACTAAGTGGCAGTGTGGTCAATATCATTGGTCTGAAATCATTTTCCTTTGATTTTGTAATAGTAGGCTTATAAATAGTAGTATTCACAAGAGGAAAAGGGATATGAATCACCTTGAATTATTCATACTTGAACATTTAAGAAATACTTGAGGCACTGGTGATACGAGGAGGTAACCACTACATGTAGATGGAGCCAGGGTCTACCCATCAGGGCATTGTAGGTGGTGAGTTGTGAGAAAACCATGAATTTGGTGTTAGAAATAAGACCACTGAACTGGGTCTTTAGGAGGATTTTTCAACACAAACTCTACTCGGTCCTATTATAACCTCAAATATTGAGGTCAAAGGGACTTAGATTTTCTTCTGTCAGTCCTAACATGCAAAGTACCTAGGTCAGGATGAGATTAATCCCAGATCTTGTGTCAATGAGACATTGATGAAATTACACACCATTGAACTAGAATGATATGTAAAATGGGCATATGTTCCATATTATGGTAGATCCTTCATATTCTATTGATAATGAGATGATGTATTATCATTATTCTCACTCAACTTCCTTAGCACATAAGGTCTCTGCAGCCACTACCTCTATCTCAAACTGGAGAGGGGTCTTTAAGGCCTCTGTGAGGGATTCATTCATATCCTCTAATAGGAGGATGACATAAAGTATTAAGAGTTTTTTAGGAATACTAGAAATTTTATTAATCAAATCATACTTTTTTTTCTAGGTTCACATTTCTGTCGGCAGGAGGTTGCTCTTTGGAAAGAGGTATTACGGGTGCTGCTGGTCAAACCAGTGGATTTTGAATGGTACTGGGAATTTCCCATTTATCATTAGATAAACCATTAATAATCACAACTAGATGACTGTCATGACACGGTCGTGACTATTCTACCTGATCGAGTAACACGATTGGTGGTGGAAGTGAATCTAACAAGTTGTACTGAGATAACGACACATCCTAGGCTCTGCGATGAATCTATTATATGGTTTCAGTAGCATGAATGACTTGGATTGAGGATATGGCTTGAGTACTATGGCGATTCACATATCCATGGCCCTGTCGATGATAAAATTGGTCAAGGAAATTAGGAGGACCTTCCTAGTATCCCTCATCACTAGGAACCATATAGGGATCCACTAGCTCGATGATGTTCATGGAGTAATACTCCTAGTCATCATCAGAGGAGTCTTCCAATGTCGAGAAAACCCTGAGGGTGATTCCCAAATCTGGATGCATAAAATCAATGAGGATTAAAGATGGTTTTAACACTAGTATAGGAATTTACTTTCACTTGCGTCATCAGTTCCTAACCTTCTGAGAAGTAGAAGGCTGTGATATAGATGAATCATAGTAGTATGAGGAGGTTTGATAACTTTAGGAGGATCAGGCTGGCCTAAGTGGGAGTGAATGATTCCATGGTCATGAGTGATTGATCTATGATCTAACCAATCATTATAATTTTGGGACCCGTGACTGGAGACCTGCTTCCATTCACCTTTACCGTCACTGTCGGGCTTCGCAGAGTCACCCACCACCTATACCGGGGAAGGACCCAATCTGAACATGTTTTTATCAACCTGGTACTGGATTCAGTATTTGAACACATAAAATTTATTGATGTTATGTACAAGGATTTATTTATAAGGGTAGTAGTCAGGGAAATTAGTGAATTCAGCCTCTTAGGGTTTCTCGTATTCTGGAAACTTTAGAACTCCTTACTCTAGGGCACTAAGAAAATAACTGAGAACGTGAGACTCATTGAATGAGTAGGTCTAGTTTCTCTTATATAGTATGGTAACTCTAGGTTACTAGAATTTATGAGGGGATAGAGCCTAGAGGGGGTTAGAGATTTATTGCCTCACCTAGGCGATGATGCTTGATGGGTCGGTGCCTACCAATTTTGCAGCGGGCGATGATGAGCCTGAGGCTAAGCCTAATTTTGTTTCCCTCAGTAAGGATGTGGGTGAGGCTCTCCTATTAACAACTATAGAAGTCTAGGGGCCTCTACCTATGTAAAAAAGTAGTATCTACCTTGGTGGATCTTCTTATTGGATCTGAGGTAGGAAATGAATACACCTGATTAGCTTACTACAAGGATTCCTCCAGACGCTGAGCCTTGTCAGATAAATCCCAAATCCACCTCGGAAATTATGAGTGATAAGGGATGAAACCAATTCAATCTTATAATTCTCTATTCATATCATCATAAGCTTCTCATGAGTCAGTGACAAGTCGAGTGAATACGTGAGGCCCTTCCACCTGAAAATAAAGTCCGTGACATGCTCATCTGGACATTGTTTACAATTAAAGAGGTAAAAAAATACCTATCTTGTGGGTGGTGCAATTGAACTTATAAAGAAACTGCCTATAAAGATCTTCCCAACCAATGATGGACCCAATGGGTAACTGATTGTACTAGATGAACATAGATCCTTCCAATATCTGTACAAATCATCGGATCTTGGTGGCTTCCTACTACTCCAAAGTCCCCAACATAGACCCGCACCTAGAAATGAAGTGTGCTAGATGCTGTAGCAGGTCTCCCATCCCATTGAATGGGGAGAAGGTAGGATTCCCAAAATCCAGGGGTGCTTTCATGTTGTCCACCCATGCCAGATACATCTTGACATCCTGTGGGATCAGCACCTATCACTTTTCCAAATCTTCGAGCTAGGTGATAAGAGAAGACATCAGATCATCCTGGTGGGGATTCCTGATCACTAGTGCATTGAAAGGCTTGTCAACACAATAGGTAAGATTAGCGACTCTTGGAGTGGATATAGGAGTGGGTGGGGGAACTGCTGGAGGAATGAACTATAGAGAAGCTCGATCCAAATGCTAAGGATGTTTATCAAGATGCTTGGGTGGATTTGGTGACAGATATTGTGACCTTTTTCCATAGACTCTGACCTATACCCTATCATGATGCATGAGATCGTCTAGATCGATAGGAGGCAATTGGTTGAGGAGGACCAGTTCCTTCCCCTTCTAACCCAGTGGAGGAGGGATAGGATTGTGTAAAGGATCTCCATAATCTGGACTCCATTATTCAAGGTGCTAAGTAAGGAGATCGTCAATGAGGCTTCTCTGATCCATGATCTACTGGAGTAGGGTAGTCGTAGCTAGATCAAACTCTATCTCTTGCACAAAATCAGATAGATCAGAGGGATTGGAGGTTCCAATTTCATCCTTACCTTATTTTACATTCTTCTCGATGGGAAATTATGCCGAGGGGTCTCTAAGACTGCGTATATGCCTCTGTTGGTGAGTTACAATACTTGGGGGGTCTAGAAGGTAATGTGCTGCCCTAGAGGATGGGTTCTATTCTTCATAACCTACATCAATTCCCCATTATGGGTGTATCTTGGGGACAACCATTCTTACTTAAATAGTTCCAGGAGGTATATCCTCGATGTCACCAGGTAGGTCCGGCTGCCACAGGATGGGACTGAAGTGAAGACCTACATACTGTCCCCATCCTTGGATCTGCATATGTAGGGATGCCTCCTTAATAATTATATGGAGCATGGTGAATCTATGAGTGCACAGTTACTGAAGAGTCTAGTGATATCTGGGTGACGTAGAGTGTTGATCCATAGGAAGCGCTGCCAAATCAAATATACGATATTGCTGGTAGATGTCATTGAAATGCCCCTAGATTCCTGGATAGACCAACTGATGACATTGAAGGAGAAAATGCATCACCCAGATGGTTCGGTGAAAGCACGTAACCTTATCTTGGGTGTGCGAATCTAGAATATTGAAGTATGGAGTGGCGATAGACAAAAACATCTCGAAAAAATGATCCACAAAGAGAGTTTCCCATAGGCTTCTTTGTTTGGAAGTGGGGTTCGAATCCTCATTTCCCCATTATTCAATTGGGGTTGGCTAGGGAACTGGCAACAACAATGATGTGGATTGATGCGGAAGTGGAATGGTCAGTGGAGAAAACACTACACGAGCTAACTGGACTCCTCTTTATAGTCTATTTCTTGGAGGTGTTACCAACTTCATCATCATGTCCCTATAGGACATAGTATTGACCACCGCCTCATGTGAGAGGGTAATAGCTATTGACGGTGGATCTGGAGGGTTATCTTTGTCTACTAAGCCCTAAAATAACTCTCTGTGATCTCATGTCTAGGTAGATAATGAAACTGTTTATGATAGAGAGGATTGCATTGAAAGACCATGGAAGGGAGCCAAATCTTCTTCCTCCTGCATGTACCTATAAAGGGATTCAGGCATTTGGGGAATCTCACCTTATGGGATGACAAAACTAACATGCCAAGATCCTAACCTAGACTCTATTTTAGAGGATTAGGGTGAAGGATCCATCATTGAGTCACATTATACTTTAGAATATGAGAAGTATATTGTATTGACAATGAAATGATTCTTATAACAGTTATTCCTTCAACAAAGATGGTTCACACTTCTTCCCTGGGACAACTCGTTAGGGCAAGTTAAATTTTCGGCATAGGGAGGACCTAAGTGTGGATTGGTGCTGGAGAAAGGAGGACCTCCCCTTGATCTGGATATAATATGGGGAGGACCTCCGTATTATTTGTCATCAAAGCAGGGAGGACCTCCACTGGGACTGCTATGAGAGTGGGGAGAACCTTCACTCTTGGTGATGACATAACAGGGAGGACCTCTGTTTAAATCATTAGGGACATGTGGAGGAACTCCATGTCAGCTGTTAGAGTGGGGAAGGCCTCCTCTTTGGTGATCTGAGGTGTGAAGAGAACCTGGACATATATCAAATGGGACATAGAGAGGACCTCCATGTTAGGAAACTTTGGTACAGGGAGGGACTCCGTACTGGTTGCTAGATCCATAAGGAGGACCTCTACGGTTGTGAGTAATGGAGCAAGGAGGACCTACGCCGAAGTTGGTGAGAATATGGGGAATACCTCCATGTTGTCTTCCTGTGGCATGGGTAGGACCTCCATACTGATCATTGGTGAATCGGGGAGTACCTCTATTTTGATGGGTGTTGGAGCGGGGAATTCCTCTACTAGAGATGGTGATGATGCGAGGAAGGCCTTTTCATTGATGGTCCATGGAATGGGGAGGACCTCTATACCAGGAACCATAGGCATAAGGAGGACCTTCATGATGGACGCCGACAAAGAGGGGATAAAATCCACTTGAATCAGTGCTAAGGACATGGGGAGGACCTCTATGTTGGGTGAGAGAGTAGGGAGGACCTCCACTCTAGCTGGAGATGGTATGGGGAGGGCCTCCATACTGGATCTCATTATCACATGTTGGCTTGTAATAGCTGCTAAATGTGCTGAAGATCGAAAGAGTCAACCCAACCTACCCATGGGGTGGATAATGTCTTGATATCGATCACACATTGAAGTGGAACTAATATTCAGTAGTATGGAAATGGTAGTACCAAGTGGTGGTATGGCCATTGGAGCTATAGAAGATCATTCCCCCTGAGGGGCATCATCTTGAGCTTGTGCCTGATGTTGGTGCTAGGTTATCCAGACTGAGACCAAAAAAGCATGGGTGTATACCACCCATTTTTCATCCTGTAGGACCAGTCATTGGTGGATTTGATGTGTCCTGGTGGGATCCCTCCTTAGCAGCTCTCAGGTAGTGGTTGTAGTCGAGGTGACTCAGGCATCCTCTCCCTCATCAGTATAGGGGATTGAGTCATAGGAACGTTCTGAGGAGAGGCTCCCGAAGTGGTTGGATGTAGGAGTGGTGAGAAGTGGCTCCCTGTGTGGCCCTTGGGGGTGGCGGTGATGGCGAAGCATAAAATCCTCTAGGTCCCGGAGGTCCATGTCCCTCATGGGAATAACCCCCTACTTCTCTTACAGTCAGGATGTCCATCACCCTCCTTTGAATAATCTCCGAATGTGATATAGGGCATGGGCGCCTGATATTTGTGGTCATGGATGACATCATGGTGGAGGTGGAGTCATGTAGGATGACCTCATTGACATTCCTTCTTCCACTTCACTTGCTGGCAGGAGGTGATTGGTTTCCTGTAGCTCGAGTCCTACAAAGCAGGAAGATTCAACCATCAGTGTAGATACAAAGAAAGTAATGCCCAATTCCCTAGTTCCATCCATTATTATATGGTTGGAGAGAAAGATCCATGTTAACGATGTCATAGACCTGAATGTACAATGATTAACTGCCCCAATCTATGGTGTGTTCCATGCTAGGACCATCATTTTCTTGGCGGGAACTGGTGCTAGATAGTTGGTATAACACCCCAAACATTTTAAGATATGTTTCTATTAAATAATTTCTATTCATTAGATAGCTTATATTACATAAATAACTGAGTCTCTATGAAACAAAACTTGGTTATTTATAGGAGAAATTCATAACCTATCCATTAAACTTAAAATTTCCACATCTGTGTTTTGAATTTCAAAAAACGATCATCTACGGTTGTGATCAGTAAATTATTTGGAGTATGATAGAACCAATTTTTTATGAATAGTAACATACCCTTATGAATAGTAATATGAACCTTATGAATAGTAAATCATATTGTTATTTTATTTTCATGATGTTATAAGGTAATGGGAAGTTGATTAATTTTTCAAGGTATTAAAAACTGAGTTATAGATTTAAAATTGTTATTTTTGAATAAATTATGATTTTATGTAAAAATTAAATGAATAATATTTAGAAAATTATTTTCAAAAAATTGATTTATTTTTTTAATTCTACATGTCGAAAAATGGTTAGGGTGAATTTTTGGGAATTTTCAAAAATACTTGAATTTTTGTAAATAGTAAAAATACAGTTTTGGGTTTTCAGTATGTTTAATGAAATCATAATGATGTAATAATTAATATAAAATTATGGTAGAATTTTTTAAATTAGAATATGACATGAGGTGTCCCAAGTGGCTAATACTATGGGAAAATACCATGGGCAAGCCCATGGTTTTGTAAAAACCACTAATGAGGTGTCCTTTGAAATTAATAAAAAACTCCCTCTCATTTACTATAAATACCCACTAATTCCTTCATTTTAATTCATTAAAAACTAATTATACTCTAAGATATGGTAGTTTTAACTCCCTATGAGTCCTCAAAAGGTGTCCTTAATCCCCCAAGGTCCCAACCTTCAAGTTTTGGGAGTTACTCTACAAGGTAATGGAATCTACCACCCTTCTCTTTTTAAAGCTTTCATTTTATGTTATTCTCTTTTATTTTCAATTATATTATGTTGGTTTATGTCATTCCATATCCCAATTTCTTTCCATATAATGTAATAATTATTATATACCCCTTTTATCTCATCTAAATATTTTATGAATTTTTAAGTGACGTCGTTAGGCTGCCGAATTTTCGTAAAGGATTTCTCAACTTTTATTTTATTTCGAGTTCCTTTCTTTGGTTTTTCTTTCCTCATATACCCTCATACAAATTTTATGATAATTACATTACCTTAAATGAAATATAATTTTATTATGCTAATGTAATATTTCATCATCATCTTTCCCCCCTCCTCTTATACTAAAAAAGAAAACACTATCCGAGATGTGTTAATTTATCACATTCAAGGACGAAGGGTTCTCAATTTTTATTAACATATTCAATTATGGTCATGAAACCATTTTTATAGTTGAACCAGATCATAATATATGTATTTCATCTTATTTATTGTTCTGTAATCCTTACACACTCATAATATAAAATAATAATACAAAACAAGTTTATTATGCACAAAACTGCCAAGTTAATCCAAGCGTTTACCATTATCTTTTATAAAAAACATCATCCTCTTGGTATGTAACCCAAAATAATTATAAGATAATTTATATCTCTATAATTTCACTAATAATATATATTAACAATTCTGGATGTTTTACCACATTTCAAACGAACATTCATTCATGAATACAAGTAAACCAATCATGAAAACCAAGAAAGAAAATGCTTCCAAAACAATAAAATTGAACCTATTAAGCCCATCAAAAAGGAAATGAATGAACCTAACAAGGTTATAATAAAAAAAATTAAATTTAGAGGAGGTTATTTAATTATTAATTAATGAAGCTAAATTTGATTATTCAGGTCATTAAGATCAATCAAAGAACAATTTCGGACATAAGGTAAAGGATTTATTATCTCACTTTTAATTTCATGAGATTTCCATTGTTCGACATTTATTTATTGAATGTGGTGTATTGTGTACTTCCATTTGATATAAATTATCAGAATTATCTTTATATTCATGGTATTATATGATTCATTTTGTGGTTATTATTTTTTGGTTATACGACTCAATTGATTACAACGTGGTAAGAGACTTTGTCTCAGTTTCCATTTCATTGAGACTTACTTGGAATTGTGCACCTAATATTTATTATGTGGTGTATCCAATTCCCATTTGAGATCATTTTTCATTTGAAATTACAAATATATTATATATCCATATTCTGGTGTTATGGATATAATTATTTTCTTAATCTGTATACCCTTTTACATACGATTTTTATTTGGAATGTTGTTTTAACTATGGAAATATTGACAAATCTGTGTCATCTAATCTATAAATATATTGAGAAGTCATATTATACTTGTATTAAATCTATGTATAAAGAATTATTTGGACTTTCAGTGATGGGCGGAGCCCGCTACATCCCCTCGATGAATCAACAGGTCTCATGAGACAAATTAGTTGGCGACAAACCCTTTGAGTTTGTTTCTAAAAATTAAATTGGTTTCTACCCACAGACTTAATCAGCATTGCTAGTATCGGGGGGGGGGAGCTGCTATCCCTTCATGCATTGCATTTTTCTCAAATGGTGGCCCTCCAGAATGGTTCTAGGGATCATGGGAGATGGATTCATTGGCTACCCCCAGGGGAGGTCTCAAGATTAATGCAGAAGGATCTTGTGTAATGGGTGACATGTGATGAGGAGGAGTTATCTAGGACCTTAGGGGAGTGTGGTGTTGTATTTCATAGTTTATTATGTTAGTGTAAATTCTATTCAGGCGGAGGCTCTTGCGGTGCTTACAGGTCTATCCATATGTAGTGAGATGGACATTATCATCGCTCAACTGGAAACAGATTCTATGATTATTCATGATGCTCTTCATGGTAAAGGAACCACTTCCTGTTCAATTTCCTATACTATCAGACAGTGCAAGGAACTTCTTAAAAATAATGTTAGAGTTACCCATACTTAGCATGAGGGGAACAAAGTGGAAAACTATATGTCCTCTCTTACAGTTCCTGGTGTCCCGGTGTTGTGTCTTTATAATGTGTATCAGTTTAAACTGGAGGGGATGAATATAATTTGGGGTGATGCTCTTGGCCTTCATTATTACCACCCCCCTAAATCTAGTCACCTGTTCCTTATATTTTCCTTTTTGGGTCACCTTTTTGAATAAAAATCATAATGTTGTATGGATGGATGTTCCATATACATGATTTACAATTAATAACCATATCTCTTTGTTCATTTTCAATTATTACTATCCATGAGGTTTTCAATATTAAAAAATCTATGGATGCAGTTTCATTCATTTTATTAATGGCATGTGTTTTTCATTTATTCACCATGCCATATTGACTATGCCAAATTGTTTATGATTCAGTTATTGTCAATTCATGATTCCGCTATTTGTAACCCTTACTGAGCATTTTAGATCACCCCTTTCATTTTTTTTACCTTCAATTGGTTATGAGGAGGAGACCATTTATTGAGTTCTTGTGGATGTAGTTTCTTAGTTTTTGTTATGTAATTTATTTTTTACCTTTCCCAATGTAATATTATTTACATGTATGTATCTGGTTTCTTTAAGACTATTAAGTTGATCATTACTTTGGGATTTGATTCCTTTTAATCATGCCAATGTAATAAGTAATAAATCGGATCCGAGCTTCTGGGGTCAGGGCATTACATTTGGTATCAGAGGAAGTTTAGTAGAAAACTTGGAAACTAGATTTAGAAAACTTAGATTAGGGAACAAACCCTTAATATAGTCTTTGAGGATAAACATACAATAACATCATGGTATTTTGGTAAGGAATATATTATGTGGATCTTTCTAGAAAATACATCCCTGTCTGGATACTACAAGTGAACGTGGTTCTGGAATATATGTACCTAGGAGTGAAAACTTTGATAAGGAGTTTTGGAATTGACCTGGGGTATCCCGGTAAACAAAAACGGGCCTTACTGCACACTTGGTTTGATACTCCTAGGGGATATGATTAGGATAATTCACATTTTCTTTACAATCCATTATGAAGTATTTGAATATAAAATTTTCCTCAGAGAAACCTTGTTTATGATATTATCTATGCATAGAATTTCAATTTATGATAAGTAATTTTCTAGTTGGGATTATAAATTATGATTCAAAACCTAATATAATGTATTCCATTATTTAGAAATGGCGCCTAATGGAAGAAGGGGAATCAATACTCATGGAAAATGTAGGGATTTCCCCACTGAGAAAGTCAACACAATCAATATTGGAGCATATTATATCATGACCATATTGGGAAAACTTACTCAAGATATGATGAATAACCATGCTACACCTGTTTTGGATCATTTCATGTGGAAGAAGCCCCTATTTTTTAGTGGGACTACTAATCTGGTGGTATTTTAGTAGTGGATTAAGTCCCTTGAAATGATATTTCTGGCATTAAGATGAAATGAAAATGAAAAGGTAGTACTGGTAGTATATTGCCTCAAGGGTGATGCTGATCAATGGTGGTCCTTAATCCAGAATACCACAGAGGAAGAATAAATAGAATATATGTAATGGAGAACTTTTAAGGAAATAATATTTGACAAAAATTTCCCTTGTTAACAACGAACTAAAATGAAGAGGAAATTCCTTATCCTAAAGCAAAGGGAAGAAGAGAGTGTTGTAGAGTATGAGGCTACCTTTACAAGATTATCTAGGTATGTTATATATTATGTATGTGATTAGGAAGAAAATATTGATCATTTATTTGAAGGTATTAAGCCAAGTCTTCGAAGGGAACTGGCTTCTCAAACATTTTCATCATATGATGAAATTGTATTAAGTTCCATCAAAACAGAGAAGGAATTTTCTAGATCAAATTTGTTCAAGGGAAATCAAGATAAGAAGAGGTATTCTAATAACCATAGAAAAGCTGAAGCACCAATGAATAAGAAAGGAAAAAATCAATTTTCATTATGTGAGAACTGTAGAAAGAATCATTTTGGTAAATGATTGAAAGGCATGGAAGTTTGCTATAAGTGTGGAAAAAAGGGTCATCTATCTAGTGAATGTAAGGGGAAGAGACAATTAAATGATATTCAATGCTAAAATTATAGATAGATGGGACACTATGAAAATGAGTGTCCTAAGTTCCAAGGAAACTTTCCTCAAAAAAGGTCATGAGATCAAGGGAAAGCTTATGAGATTACAACCACAGAGGTTGAAGTTCCTAATGATGTGGTGGTAGATACTTTAAATGTTTCCTCAAACTTAGCCAATGCTTTATTTGATTTTGGATCATTTTATTCATTTATATCTTCCCAGTTTTCCAAGAAAATTAGACATGTCCAATTTGATTTACTAAAGGAGTTGTCAGTCAAAACTCATAGGGGATGTATCATTGCAACAAATATGTGTCGATCAGTCCCACTCATGATACATAAACATGATTTAGTTTCTAACCTTATAATCATACGAATGATTGAATTTTATATAATTCTAGGTATGAATTGTCTATCAAATTATAATGAAAAGATCTATTGCAAGAAGAAGGAAGTTACAATTTTTGAGAATGGTGTAGAATCCCTTATATTTAGATAAGAAACCTCTCCATATGAATCTTATCTAGATCCAACCCTAGTAGCTCTACTGAATGTAATTATTGGAGAGGAAGAGAACACTATATCTATGGGTGAGGAACGAAATATTCAAATTTAAGATGTACCTATTGTGCAAGAATACATTGATGTATTTCTATAGGATTTACCTAGACATACTCCAGAATGAGAAGTTGAGTTATCTATTGATTTAATATGTAGTGCAAGACCTATATCAAAGACTCCCTATAGAATGGCCACTATGGAATTAGTGGAGATAAGGAAACAACTAGAGTAATTGAGTGACAAAATATTTATTCAAATTAGTATTTCTCCATGGGGAGCCCTATCCTATTTGTCAAGAATAAAGATGGATCCATGAGGCTATGCATTGATTATAGGGAAATCAATGCTATTACAATAAATAAAAAGTATCCTCTGCCACAGATTGATGATTTATTTGATCAACTTCATGGAGCCCAATATTTTTTGAAGGTTAACCATAGATTTGTATATCATCAGCTATGTGTGAGGAAGAAAGATATTACAAAGACAACATTTTTAACTAGGTATAGGAATTATGAGTTTACAATAATGTCTTTTTGACTGAATAATGCACCCTCTATTTTCATGGATCTAATTAATAGAGTTTTCAAGGAATATCTTGATGACTTTTTTGTGGTATTTATTGATGATATCTTGGTATACTCAAAAATTTATGAATACCATGATAATCACTTGAAGATTATTCAAAAAACTCTTATAAGAAATGAATTATATGGGAATTTTAGAAAGTGTGAATTTTGGATTCAATCAGTTTCTTTTCTTGGACATATTGTCTCTAAGGATGGAATATTAGTTGATCCTATCAAGAAAAATTCAATCCAAGAATGGCCCATGCCAACAAACATAACTGAGGTACGTAGTTTTATTGGTTTAGCAGGTTACTATTAGCGTTTCATTCAGAATTTCACTGGACTGGATAACCCGCTAAACAAGATCACACGTAAAGGGGTTAAGTTTGTATGGATGAAATAATGTACAAAATTCTTTGAAGAATTGAAAATAATACTAGTCAATGATCCAATTTTTACTCTTCCATCTGGAAATTATGGATTTGTGATATACTGTGATACATAAAAGAATGGACTGGGTTGTGTCTCTATGAAAAATGATAAAGTTATTGCTTATGCATCAAGGAAGTTGAAGAATCATGATCAAAATTATTTTACTCATGATCTTGAGTTATCACCCATAATCTTTTCTCTAAAAATATAGAGACATTATCTCTACAATGGAATATGTGAGATATATACGGATTAAAAGATCTTGAAATACATTTTTACACAGAAAGAACTCAATATGAGGCAAAGGAGATGGATCAATTTACTCAAAGACTATGATTGTTCAATACACTACCACCCAGGAAAGGAAAATAAGGTGGTAGATGCATTAAGCCGGAAAGATCATGAACTAATGATCCAAATGAGGATTGAGGGAGATCCTATATTCATGTACCTAATAAATATGGATATGAGAATTGTTATGGAAGGGGAAACATATATCCTTTTTCTAATGATTGTTAAACCATATTTACTATAAAAGATTAAAATATCTCAATCTGATGATGAGAATATAAAAAAGAAAATTAAAGCTGTTAAGGAAGGAAGATTGGTAGACTTTGTGTATGTGGATGGAGTTCTGAAATTTGGAAAGAGGTTATGTATTCCATCAGTACCTAAGCTAAAAAGGGAACTATTAGATGATTCTCATAGCTCAAACTTCTCTATACACTCTGGTAGCACTAAGATGTATAGAGATTTGAAGGAACATTTTTAGTGGGATAACATGAAGTGAGAAATTGCTGACTACATGTCAAGGTGTCTAGTTTTTCAACAAGTGATGGCCGAGATGCAACATCCTAGAGGGGTCATGAAACCTCTACCTATTACTATGTGGAAGTGGGATGACAATATGATGGATTTTTTCATATGAATACCTAAGAAACCTAGAGGGAATGATGCAATATGGGTAATTATTGATCGTCTCACAAAATCAGCACATTTCCTTACTATAAGAGAGGATTTAACACTTGAGCGCCTGATAAGACTTTATATTAATGAAGTTGTAAGACCTAATGGTGCACCTTTATCAATTGTTTCTGATTGAGATCCCCGATTTACATCAAAATTCTGGAAAAGTCTTCAGAAGGATTTGGATACTGATCTTCATATGAGTACTGTTTATCACCCCCAAACCGACGGACAATCTAAAAGGACTATTCAAACACTGGAAGAAATTTTAAGACCATTATCTCTTGACTTTAAAGGTATGTGGGATCAATACTTTCCTTTGGTGGAATTTTACTATAATAATAGTTTTCATTCACGCATTAAAATGGCACCATATGAAGAATTATATTGTAAGAGGTGTCAAACTCCAACTTGTTGAGATGAAGTTGGTGAGAAGAAACTTATAGGCCCAGAATTTATCAAAGAGACAACTGCAAAGGTAAAGAAAATTCAGGCCAATATTAAAGAATCCCAAAGTAGGCAAAATATTTATGTTAATAACCGGAGAAATGATTTGGAATTTCAAGTAGGAGATCATGTCTTTCTAAAAGTATCTCTGTGGAAGGGTGTCTTAATGTTCAGTAAGAAAGGGAAATTGAGCCCCAGGTACATCGGACCATTTGAAATTATAGAAAGGATAAGAGTTGTATCTTACCATTTATAAATGCCACTAAGTCTCTCAAAAGTTCATAATGTTTTCCACATGTCATTATTAAATAAATACATTCCATACCCAACGCATGTACTCACCTATGAAGAAATAGATCTGGAACCTGATTTTTCATACTATGAAGAGCCAATCAAGATTCTTGACACAAGGGAGCAGGTATTGAGAAATTAGACAACTCACCTAGTAAAGTTTCTTTGGAGAAACTATAAATTAAAGGAAGCAATGTGGGAACCTAAGGATGTTATGAAGAAGAACCACCCACATCTTTTTAGGGAACAATATACATGAAAAATTTTGAGGATGAAATTTCTAAAGGAGGAAAGAATATAACACCCCAAACATTTTAAGGTATGTTTCTATTAAATAATTTTTATTCATTAGATAGCCTATATTATATAAAGCACCGAGTCTCTATGAAACAAAAATGGGTTATTTATAGGATAAAGTCACAACCTATCCATTAAACATAAATTTTCCACATTTGGGTTTTGAATTTCAAAAAATAGTCATCTATGGTTGTGATCAGTAAGTTATTTAGAGTCTAATAGAACCAACTTGTTTTTTGATTAATAGTAACACACCCTTATGAATAGTAATATGACCATTATTAATAGTAAATAATATTATTATTTTATTTTGTTGAGGTTATAAGGTAATGAGAAGTTGATTAATTTTTCAAGGTATTAAAAAATGAGTTATAAATTTAAAATTGTTATTTTTGAATAAATTATGATTTTATTTAAAATTTAAATTAATAATATTTAGAAAATTATTTTCAAAAAATGGAGTTCATTTTTGAATTCTACACGTCAAAAAATGGTTAGGGTGAATTTTTTGGATTTTTCTAAAATACTTGGATTTTTCATGAATAGTAAAAATATAGTTTTGGGTTTTTGGTATGTTTAATGACATCATAATGATGTAATAATTAACATAAAATTATGGTTGGATTGTATATATTAAAATATTACATGAGGTGACCAAGTGGATAATACCATGGGAAAATACAACGGGTAAGCCCATGGTTTTTCAAAAACCACTAATGAGGTGTCCTTTGAAATTAATAAAAAACTCCCACTCATTTACTATAAATACCCACTCATTAATTCATTTTCATACATTAAAAAATCATTATCCTCTAAGTTATGGTATTTTTACCTTCCTAGGAGTCCTCCCAAGGTGTTCTCAAGCCACCAAGGTCCCAACCTTCATGTTTTGGGAGTTACTCTACAAGGTAAGGGAATATACCACCCTTCTATTTTAAAGCTTTCATTTTATGTTATTCTATTTTATTTTCAATTGGATTATGTTAGGATATGTAATTCCATATCCACCTTTATGTTTATATTATGTAATAATGATGAGATACCCCTTTTCTCTTATCAAAATATTTTATGAATTTTTAAGTGACGCCGTTAGGCTACCAAATTTTCATGAGGGATTTCTCAAATTATTTTTTTTCGAGTTCCTTTCTTTTCTTTTTCTTTTCTCATATGCCCTCATCCAAATGGTATGATAATTCTAGTTCCTTACATAAACTATAATTTTATTATACTAAGGTAATATTTCATCATCAAATTTCTTTTTCCCCCTCCTCTTATACTAAAAATGAAAACACTATCCGAGATGTGTTAATTTATCACATTCAAGGACGACAGGTTCTCAATTTTTATTACCATTTTCAATTTTGGTCATGAAACCATATTTATGGTTGAAAAAGATCAGAATATATGTATTTAATCTTATTTAATGTTCTTTAATCCTTACACACTCATAATATAAAATAATAATACAAAACAAGTTCATTATGCACAAAACCACAAAGTTAATCTAAGTGTTTATCATTATCTTTTATCAAACAATTCATCCTCATGGTATGTAACCTAAAATCTTCATAAGATAATTTATATATATTTAATTTCACTAATAATATATATTAAAAATTCTTGATGTTTTACCACATTTCAAACGAACTTCCATTTATGAATTGTAAACCAATCATGAAAACCAAGGAAGAAAATGCTTCCAAAACAATAAAATTGAACCTCTTAAACCCATAAAAAATGAAATGAACGAACCTAATGAGGTTATAATAAATAAATTAAATGTATAGGATTTTCTGGAATTATTAATTAATGAATCTAAATTTTATTATTCAGGTAATTAAGATCAATCAAAGAACACTTTCAGACATAAGGTAGGAGGTTTCTTATCTCACTTTTAATTCCGTGAGATTTCTGTTATTCGTCACTTATTTCTTGCATGTTGTGTATTTTGTACTACCATTTGATATAAATTATCATGATTATCTTTATATTTATGGTATTCTGTGATTCATTTGGTGGTTATTAATTTTCATTCACATGACTCAATTGATTACAATGTGGTAAGGGACTTTGTCTCAGTTTTCCATTTCATTGAGACTTACTTGGTATTGTGCACCTAATCTTTCTTATGTGGTGTATCCAATTTCCATTTGGGATAATTTTTAATTTTAAATTGTAAATATATTATATATCCATATTATAGTTTTGTGGATATGATTATTGTATTAAGTCGTATACCCTTTTACATACAGTGTTTATTTGGAATGTTGTTTTAACTATGGAAATTTTGAAAAATTTGTGTCCTCTACTCTATATGGATATTGAGAAGGCATATTGTACTTATATTAAATATATGTATAAATAATTATTTGGAATTTCAGTGATTTATGGGGCCCAATACATTACCTTAATGCATCGACAGGTCTCATGAGACAAATTAGTTGACAATAAACCCTTCGAGTTTGTTTCCAAAAATCAGACGAGTTTATACCCACAGACTTAAACTGTTTCAGTGGTATAGCGGTATCATGTGAGAGATACATGACTTCCAATTAATAGTCATATCTCTTTTTTAATTTTTAGTTATTACTATCCATGAGGTTTTCAATATGACAAAATCTATGGATGTAGTTTCATTCAGTTTATTAATGGCCTGTGTTTTTCATTTATCCACTATTCCATATTGACTATGAAAAATTGTTTATGATTCATTTATTGTTGATTCATGATTCTGCTATTTTTAACCCTTACTGATCATTTGATATCACCCCTTTCATTTGTTTACCTTAAACTAGTTATGAGGAGGAGACCATGTATTGAGTTCTCGTGGATGCAGTTTATTAGTTTTTGTTATGTAATGTATTTTGTTACCTTTCCCAATGTAATATGAGTTACATGTATGTATCTAGTTTCTTTAATACTACTAAACTAACCATTCATTTTGGGTTTCATTCCTTTTAATCATTCCAATATAATAAGTAATGCACTGAATCTGGGATTCTGGGGTCGGGGCATTACAGTTGGATCTAATAACATGCTTATCTACTAATGTCTTATACTAATCCTCATATCGAGGAGAAGAGTTTCATGTCGGTTTCACCATTTCTATTTCTGATGCTTCCACTGAGGTGTGAGACCTTAAGCATTTTTGGTCTGTTCACTAACAATGAATTGTACCCCGCATTACCTCTTTCCAAAGGTGGAAAACATTCATCACTTCTTAAGAGATTTCTGCTCCTTTATTGAAATGGGATGATGGGATTTCAGTCCCTCCTTCTATGGATTCATCCTTGAAATTCTTTGCCTAGTTAGGGCCCCCCTTAAAGATTAAAATGTTGTTTGTGAAACTCATTCTCAGTGCCATCTCTTTTTGGATGGTGGTTAATTATTATACTTCTTTCTAGACATTTTAAGGGGTAAAGTTAGGGCAATAACCTTCGACTAGGAGAGTAGTCATGCTGGGCATCGCTGAGCATATCTGGACACTGGAACATTGGTACACCTATATTCTTCCTCATAAGAGGGATTCCCAGGGGCTTGAAAACTTGAGTCATCCCATGTCAATCATATGGTATTTATTATCCAATAAAAACATATATTTTAATTACATTTTAATGGTATTAAATGTTCATTTTTTATCTTATGGGCCTGAGTTAGTGCATTTTCATTGTGAACATCCATTCTCATCATTTGTGCACTTCATGCCTAATATACACCAATTTAGTCCCAATGAGTCATCTGATTATAAGGAATGTAATTATAAATATTTTAATTTGATATTTTGGGAACTATATCTACACTTAATTGTGAACATTTTTCATTCAGGTATCAATGGATGATTCATAAACTATGATGGAGATATTTGGAGATGAATGGAAGAAATTCTAGAGAAGGCAGATTGGACACCATCCCACTTATGAGACTATGGGGACCAACATACAGGCCTAATGAATCCCAAATTTTTTGGGATGATATAAGATATGTTGAGGAACAAATCACTATTCATGATATAATGCTAATTCTGCTTCTATGGTGGTCATTAAGTCGGCCCATGTTAGAGATAAAATTCTGGGCCAGATTCTGCGGCCCATAAAAACATCCCACTAATTTAATCATATCTCGTAATACAAAACTCCAAATGGGCCCAAATTTTACAGTAGGTTATAAGATATCCTAAGATCCATTTTCTTCTTCTATTTCCCACTCTGATTCGGCCATCTAGAAAGTCTTACAAGCACTTCTGTTCGGTGAAGGAAAGATGGATGCCACCTCGGGTCAAGGGTGGAAAAATCAACTCTCCTTTACTTTCCACCCACCTATGGCCTACCACAATTAATTGAGAAGACTTTTAATATTGGAGGATCTACCCAAGGGCTAAAAAAAGACTATTTAAGGCAGTGGTGTTTGGAGGATTTTTAGAATCTTTGGTGCTTGGTTCAATTGTAATGTTATGCTGCAATTTTGTTGTCTCAAATTTGTCTTTCACTTGTAAGTTGTTCAATTCACTTTAGTTTCTTAATAAAAGTTCTTCTTCTCCTATTATTATGTTGTTATACATCTCAATTTGATACCGTTGCCTAAAGGTGTGAATTTATTCACACCAAATCTTGTGAAATTATTCACACAATGGTGGAGTGATCATTTTATTTTTGTTGTTTTCTTTACTTATCAATGTCCTCCCTCATGAGTCTACTTTCCGCTTCCATTGAAACCATAGATTCAATGGAGGGATAACCCAATTATGGGTTGATCCAAGGGAGTAGCAAGGGGATGTATTGGATGTTATTTATCACCCCATTAATGTATAATCACTTCTTTAATTGAGATTTTTATTTGATGATTTTTAAACTCCATCATCCTTGTTGAATTTAAGGCCACACACTTCAAGTGCTAATATGAACTTTTACCTTGAAGTTCTCAAAACATTGATCCTTCAAGTGTATAGGTGATTAGTATTAAAGGTTTTAGGAATTAAACCAGTAAGTTATGATGTTGTTTTATCTCCTTAAATGAACCCATCTCAAATATAAGAAATTGAAATCATTGAAAAGGAAATACGTCCAATCCACCCCGAGCAATAACCTAGGATCAACTCATTATTTTAAATTGAATTCACTTAAGTCTCTTAGAGTTCCTTTAAACCCATCTAAAATAAACCAAAGTTGGCCACTTAATAGCCAAAAAAAGTCCTTAGAATGTGCATGTCTATAGGTTACTTCTTAGGTCTCTATGGATTCGACAACCCAAGCTAGACTACAAGGACCGCCCTACCTTCTTCTTTTGGGTAAATTTGAGCGAGAATAAAATTTTGGAACCGTTTATGGGGACCCAAGTAAGTCATATAAACACCCATTTTATTCTCCCCCATTTCTTTTTTTCTCATCCAAATTCTCTTATCTTGTCCCTTTCTCGTTTTTTTTTTCTTTTGGCGCATGTCCGCCTACACCTGTGATCAATCAAACTGTCTAGTTAGGGTGGATAGTCCTGGGGTTGGGGAGTCAAGTACACCAAGGGAACTCTTTCCATTAAATACTAATCTTACTAACACCCCCGAGTCAAAAATTGAGCCCATTTCAATGGAAGGTCTTCAAAGAAACCAACTCATAAACCCGGGTGGGAACCAAAATGGAAACCCAAATGAGGCAGCCCCAAACTTGGGGAATGCAATTGATCAAACCATGAATGACTACCTCACACCTTCCTGGACCAATGCCCCCTCATGAATTAGACACAATTCCCTAGGAGATTAAAACTACATCTTTAAACCCCATGTCCTAAACCACCTTCCCATATTCCATGGAATGGAGTCTGAGATGCCATACCTGCACATTAAGGAGTTCAATGACATTGTAGAAACCATGTGTCCCCCACATCAACTAGAATCAGCTAAGATGAGGCTATTTCCTTTTTCTTTAAAGGATCGAGCTAAAAATTGGCTAAAAAATTTGAGACCATCATCCATCAACTCTTGGGACCAACTACAAATAGAATTCTACAAAAAATACTTTCCCCACCACAAAACAATTGCACTTAAAAAGAGTATCCAAAACTTTTTTTTTAAAAGAGGGTGAGTCATTATATGAAACATGGGAAAGGTTAAAAGACACTCTAAACATGGTTCCACACCATGGTTTTTCTATTCCTGAACAAGTGATAATTTTCTATGAAGGGTTGGGTTCGGGGAACAAACAATTCATTGACATGATGTGTAATGGAACATTTAAAAACAAAGCCCCAAATGATGCTTACGAGTATCTAGAAATCCTTTCTAAACAAAACCAAACATGGGGAACTTCAACTTATTCTGAAAAGCCACAAAGAACTACTGGAATTAATACACTTAGAGAAGAGGAAATCCTTAGGGATAAAATCGCAACACTCTCTAGGAAGGTTGCAGAGATAGACCTTAGGAAAGTCCAGGAAATCCAAACTATTGACCCTGTTTGCAAAATTTGTGACAAACATGACCATAAGACAGACAACTTCCCAACCATTCCATCCATCAACGATGTTCTATTAGGAGGAACCCCAGCAGATATAAATGATTTGAACTTTCAAAAGCCTCAATACCAAAACACCTTCAACCCAAGGTATAACGACCACCCAGGATTCCGCTGGAAAGATAACCAACAACCTAGCCAACCACAGGGACAAAATCCTTACCCCCATCAGAACTACCAATCCCATAACCAGTTCCAAACCCAACCTATCCAATACCAACAACCACTGATCCATTTTCAACAAACCATACCACTTCCAAAATACCCCCCCGGGATAAACCAATCTTCTCAAGCACTAACCCAAACTGTTCCACAAAGCCTACTAGAACAACTATGCAAAAAAATAGAGAGGATGAACTCAGAGGTATCTTCCCTAAAACAAGAACATCAAACCATCAAAACTGGAAAGGTACCCATGCCTACTCAGGAGGTGCCATCCTCAACTTCAAGGGGAGAGTCAAGTTGTTCTCAAACAAATCATGAACAACTAAAGGTTGTGACTGTTTTAAGAAGTGGGAAATCAATTGAGAAACCTGAACAAATAATTCAGAACCCACCTGAAGATTCAAACTTGGATGAAAATTCAAATGAACCACAAGATCAAACTGAGGAAACCGATAACATTGTCAAGGAAACAACTCTTCAACAAACAACCCCACAACCTGCACCATTTCCTCAATGCATGAGGGGGAAAACCAAACCTGAACTGAGTGAAACGTTGAGAGAAATATTTTCACAAGTCAAGTTGAACATACCCCTTCTCGATGCAATCCAAACCATACCTGCCTACTCAAAGTACCTTAAGGACTTGTGCACTTTTAAAAGAAAATTTTCACATAAAAACCAAGTCCTTTTGGATGCTAATGTGGGTACCAACATTCAAGGGACCATTCCTCCTAAGTTGAAAGACCCGGGTTTCCCTTACATCAATGTTGAACTAGGAGAGAGAAAAGTTGTCAAGGACTTGTGTAACCTAGGTGATAGTGTCAATCTCATCCCATATACTGTGTACTTCCAGTTAGGCCTAGAATAACTCCAACCCACATCTGTCACACTTCAGCTTGCTGATCGTAGAATTAGGGTTGCAAAGAATATTTTTAAGGATGTTCTGGTAAAGGTTGAAAACTTCATCTACCCTATTGATTTCATTGTCCTTGACAACCATCAAAACTTAGGAAATAAGGAACAAACCCCAATCATCCTTGGTCATCCTTTCCTTGAAACAATCAACTCTGTTATCCGAGTTCGAAATGGGAACATGACCATCACCTTTGGGAACATAATTCTTGACTTGAACATCTATAATACAAGCTCACAAATAGGGGATGACAAGGACATTCATGAAGTAAACATGATAGGAAGCATTGATAATGAATCCCTGGAACATCAAGGAATATTTGATAAAGGTTTAAGTTAGGATGAGATTGATTTCCTTTGTTCATATGAAGGAAGTTTATCTCCTTGGCTTGAATCATTTTCAAATTGATTTTATGATGAAGTCTTAGGTCCAACAATCAGTAAAACCTTTCAAGAAACCACTTTCATGGAGACCACTCCAAATTCCTTCCCTAAATCTGATCAATCCAATCTTATAGCTAAAACTTCTACATGTGGGGAATCAATCCAATCTAAAACTCTAAAAAAAGAAATTGAACTTGATCCAATGTCCCAATATTCTGTTGAAATTCCGAACCAACCTGATCTTGAATTGAAGGAACTTCCCGCTACACTCAAGTATGCTTTCCTAGGGGACAATCAAACACATCCTATTGTCATTTCTTCTTCTCTTGAAGCCAATCATGAAAGGATGATTCTAAATGTCCTTAGGAAGCATTAGAAAGCCATTGGTTGGACCCTTTCTGATATTCCTGGGATTAGCCCATTTATCGGGACTCATAGGATTGTTCTGGAATCTGATTCAAATCCATGTCGTCAACCTCAACGACAACTCAATCCTAATCTCATGGAGGTAGTAAGAAAAGAACTCCTGAAATTGTTAAAAGTTGGTATCATATATCCCATAGCTGAGAGTGAGTGGGTGAGCCCAATCCAAGTGGTTCCAAAAAAGGCCGGAATCACAGTGATAACCAATGAGGATGGAGAGATTCTTCCAACAAGGGTGAGTAGTGGATGGAGGGTCTGCATTGACTATAGGAAGCTAAACTCATTCACCAAGAAGGACCATTTCCCCTTACCATTCATTGACCAAGTCCTTGAGAGAGTGGGAGGTCATGCCTTCTACTGTTTCTTAGATGGATACTCGGGGTAAAATCAAATTGAGTTCTCCCTAGAGGATCAAGGGAAGAATACATTCACATGTCCATTTGGAACCTTTGCTTTCAAACGCATTCCCTTTGGGTTATGCAATGCCCTTGGAACCTTCCAACGATGCATGATGGGAATCTTCTCAGACATGGTAGGGGATTTTCTAGAGGTCTTCATGGATGACTTCTCTGTGTTTGGGGATACATTTGAGGGATGTCTGAGGAATGTAGAGAGAGTCTTTTCAAGATGTGAAGAAAAGAATCTAGTCCTAAACTAAAAAAAATTCCATTTTATGGTTAAAGAGGGACTAGTTTTAGGCCATCTGGTCTCAAGTAGGGGGATTGAAGTTGATAAAGCCAAGGTTGACATCATTCGTCACCTTCCATCACCCAAAATTGTCAAGGAAGTGAGGTCTTTCTTAGGACATGATGGTTTCTATAGAAGATTCATCAAGGACTTTAGTTTAATCTCTCATCCCCTTTGTGCTCTCCTAGTAAAGGATGCTCCATTTGTTTGGACAGAAAGCTGTGAGGGTTCATTCTCAACCCTCAAATACTCTCTCACCTCTCCCCCCCCCCATCATGAAATCTCCAAATTGGAACCTTACTTTCGAACTTATGTGTGATTCCAGTGACTTTGCTGTAGAAGCTGTGTTAGGACAACGTTGTGATAAAAATCCTTATGTCATTGCTTATGCAAGCAAATCCTTAAATGATTCCCAAATAAACTACACCACTACTGAAAAGGAGTTACTTGCTATTGTGTTTTCCTTAGAGAAGTTTAGGTACTACCTCTTAGGATCCCCCATCACTGTGTTCACTGACCATTCTGGATTAAAATACCTCTTCCAAAAACAAGATGCTAAGGCTAGACTAATTAGGTGCATCCTTCTCTTACAAGAATTTGACCTCACAATCAAGGATAAAAAGGGAGTTGAAAATGTTGTAGCTGATCACCTCTCTAGGATGGAATTCAAAGACAACTCAAATCACCTTTCTGTGTCTGATTCGTTTCCTGATGAACACCTATACTCTGTGAGTGACTTCCCTTGGTATGTTGACATAGCCAATTTCTTAGTTACAGGAGTCATTCCAAAATTCTTAGGGACTCAAGCTCGAAGGAAATTACTTTCTGATATTAGACACTATGTGTTTGATGATCCATACCTATATAAGTTCTGCCCTGACCAAGTCATTAGGAGGTGTGTTCCAGAATCTGAACAAGAGTCCATCCTTAAATTCTGTCATAGTGAGGCATGTGGAGGTAACTTCTCCTCTAAGAAAACATTTGATAAGATTCTTCAATGTGGTCTCTTCCGGCCCACCCTCTCAAGGGACTCCTACACATTTTTTCAAAGCTGTCCTAGGTGTCAACAAGTAGGGTCCATCACAAAAAGGAATCAAATGCCACTCACTCCCATATTAGTGGTTGAAATATTTGACTGTTGGGGAATTGATTTCATGGGTCCCTTCCCAAACTCTCTGGGATACCTCTACATACTCTTAACTGTTGATTATGTCTCAAAATGGGTTGAGGCCATTCCCACTAAGTCCAATGATCATCAAGTTGTGATTTGATTTCTGAAAGAGAACATATTTTCAAGATTTGGAATTCCTAGGGCTATAATCAGTGATCGAGGAACCCATTTCTGCAACCGCCCATTCTCTTCACTCATGTCTAAGTATGGTATTTCTCATAAAGTGTCCACTTCATACCATCCTCAAACCAATGGTCAAGCTGAGTTAGTGAATAGGGATATTAAGCAAATTCTTGAAAAAGCTGTCAAGCCCTCTAGGAAAGATTGGTCTGAGAAACTCTTAGATGCTCTTTGGGCCTATATAACCGCATATAAAACCATTTTAGGAATGTCCCCATATAGGTTGGTTTATGGTAAATCATGCCATTTTCCAGTGTAGATTGAACATAAGGCCTTTTGGGCAATTAAGAAAATGGATTATGATCTCTCATTGGCCGGAACAAAAAGGAAATTATATCTCAATGAACTAGAGGAACTAAGGATGGAGGCGTATGAAAATTCAAGGATCAATAAAGCTAGATTTCAAGCCTACCAATCTAGGAATATCAAGGTCAAACATTTTGAACCGGGAAAACTTGTGCTCTTGTATAGTTCAAAACTTCATTTACACCCGGGAAAGTTAAGGTCTAGATGGTCAGGTCCTTTCATAGTGCATCATGTATACCCCCATAGGGCAGTAGAGATTCAAGATCCCACTAGTGGTCACATTTTCAAGGTCAATGGTCAAAGGTTAAAAACATTCATTGAATTATTCAATAAACAGGAAATAGATGTTGAGTTAATTGATCCAATCTAAAACCAGGAAAAAATTGATAAATTTAGGATCTATGTCGAGCTAATGACGTTAAACAAAGCGCTGCACGGGAGGCAACCCGTGGTTTTTATGTTTCTAATTTTTCTGAGTCATCTTTATCTTTCAAATAAGATTAATTAATCATTTTTATATTTAAAAATAAAAAAATATACTTTTGACCTGTTCTTCTATTATGAGTATGGATGGGTACGAAAGGGGAGCACCATATTCATCTGTTTCACGTGGTGTGATCCTTGAGTAATACCTTACCCAGAAATTTAAAAAGAAGACAATTTATCATCAGTTTGTTTTGTTTTATTTTTATTATTTTATAGGTTAAGATAAAAATAATAAAAATTAAAATAATAATATAATAATTAAAAAAGGGGACACGCCATAGGCCGTGGGGCAAACCCCGTCACAACCGGCGAAGCCGCGGGGACTCGAACCCGGGACCGAAGGGAGACAGGGGCGCGCGCTTACCACTAAACTACGGCTTAATGTGCTTACTTATTCTATAATTTTTATATATATACTTATATTTTACTTATATATATATATTGTTTTTTTTGTTTGTTTTCATTTTTCCACTAGGGAACTTTGCAAGCGACATGGATATCAAAGGACTAAATTCGAGCGACAAGAACTTCAAACTTCAACCACCAGGTGACTTCATTATATGATCCTCATATTTCAATTTCCTTATTGAACTCCCCTATTATTCCTCTACCCCATTATAAATTTTTATTTTTATGAAACTAGGGACAATTTCATTCTAAGTTGGGGGGTGTGGAAACAAAATGTTTGTTTAAAAAAAAACAATGATAAAAAAAATAAGTAAAATTCCTTTATCATTCATATAATAACATCTTTGCTCACATTAAAACTAAATAGAAAATAACTTTTATTTCCTTGACTCTTAATTTAATTCATGATTAAGTTTAAAAGCATTGATTTTGGAAGTTTGGTTGTCCAATGAAAATTTTCATCATTTTTATTTTCATCCATTAAATCAAAATGCCACAATGCACGTCCTCTAGATTGTGGGATACTAATTTGAATTTTTTGGGTCCCATAATAAATATCATAGGCTGGTTTGATTTTTATGAATAATATGAGTATTCAAAAAAAAAAAAATAATAATAATTTTTTTTTTGCGTGTAGAGTAATGGATTGATAAAATGCGAGGCTTTCAGCACTTGGGGATCGTGACTCCAAAGTTGTCTAGCCATGAGTTTTTCAATCTATCAATATTTATGGTAATATGACTTTGTTTTTGATTAAGTTAACTTGAAATGATTCCCGAGTATGTGGGCTTCACTTGGTGCCCTAAGGCCTTTGAGTCTGGGAGTCATCGGCAAAGTCTTGTTACATGGGTTAATTTGATTAACTGAAATCTCAATTACTATAGAAATATTGAAAAAAAAATCCAAAAAAAGGAATGAAGAATACTCATATTAGGATTAAATGTGATTCCACCTAGCACTTCCATGATTTCCCCCTTGAATGAAAATGAACCCCCATATCTATTGTGATTCACAACACATCATTACACCTAATTGAGTTGGATGAAGTATAATGATGGATTTGATCAAAGGAATGGGCTTGGGATTGGGATCTTCTTTTAAATTTATCTTTTTTTTAAATTATCTTGATAGGTTATAAAAATATATTTGTGTTCAGTTTACATTGTGAGCACTGTTTGTTATAATGTGTTTGAAGAAAGGAATTCAAATAAAATCATTGAATTATTTTCTCAGGACTAGAAAATCTCAAGTTTTTGGGTGTGATTATCCAATAAAAACATATATTTTAATTACATTTTAATGGTATTAAATGTTCATTTTTGATCTTATGGTCCTGAGTTAGTGCATTTTCATTATGAACATCCATTCTCATCATTTGTGCACTTCATGCCTAATATACACCAATTTAGGCCCAATGAGTCATCTGATTCTAAGGAATGTAATTATAAATATTTTAATTTTATATTTTGGAAACTATATCTGCACTTAAATGTGAACATTTTTCATTCAGGGATCAATGGATGATTCATAAACGATGATGGAGATATTTGGATATGAATGGAAGTAATTCTAGAGAAGGCAGATTGGACACCATCCCACTTATGAGACTGTGGAGCCCAACATATAGGCCCAATGAATCCCAAATTTTGTGGGATGATAGAAAAAATGTTTATGAACAAATAACTCTTCAGGATATAATGATAATTAGGCTTATATGATGGTCATTAAGGTGACTCAAGTTAGAGATAAAATTCTGGTCCAGATTCTGCGGCCCATAAAAATATGCCACTAATGTGATCATATATCCTAATACACAACTCCAAATGGGACCAAATTTTACAGGCGATTATAATACATCCGAGACTAGATTTTCTTCTTCTATTTACAACTCTGATTCGGCAATCTATAAGGTCTTACAAGCGCTTCTGTTCGATGAAGGAAAGCTGGATGCCACCTCGGGTCAAGGGTGGAAAAATCAACTCTCCCTTACTTTCCACCTACATATGGCCTACCACAATTAATTGAGAAGACTTGGACTATTGGAGTATCGACCCAAGGGATCAAAAATGCCTATTTAAGGCAGTGGTGTTGGAGGATTTTGGGAATCTTTGGTGCTTGGTTTAATTGTAATGTTATGCTGCGATTTTGTTGTCTCAAATTTGTCTTTCACTTGTAAGTTGTTCAATTCACTTTAGTTTCTTAATAAAAGTTCTTCTTCTCCTCTTATTCTGTTGTTCTACATATCAATTTGATACCTTTTCCTCAAGGTGTGAATTTATTCACACCAAATATTGTGAAATTATTCACACAACGGTGGATTTATCATTTTATTTTTGTTGTTTTTTTACTTCTCCATGTCCTCCCTCATGAGTCTACTTTCCGCTTCCATTGAAACCATAGAATCAATGGAGGGATAACCCACTTATGGGTTGATCCAAGGGAGTAGAAAGGGGCTGAATTTGATGTTATTTATCACCCCATTAATTTATAATCACTTCTTTAATTGAGATTTTTATTTGATGATTTTTAAACTCCATCATCCTTGTTGAATTTAAGGCCACACACTTCAAGTGCTAATACGAACCTTTATCTTGAAGTGCTAAAAACATTGACCCTTAAAGTGTATAGGTGATTAGTATTAAAGGGTGTAGGCATTAAACCAGTAAGTTATGATGTTGTTTTATCTCCTTAAATGAACCCATCTCAAATATAAGAAATTGAAATCATTGAAAAGGAAATACATCCAATCCACCCCGAGTAATAACCTAGGATCAACTAATTATTTCAAATTGAATTAACTTAAGTCTCTTAGAGTTCATTTAAACCCATCTAAAATTAACCAAAGTTGGCCACTTAATAGCCAAAAACAGTCCTTAGAATGTGCGTGTCTATAGGTTACTTCTTAGGTCTCTGTGGATTCGACAACCCAAGCTAGACTATAAGGACCATCCTACCTTATTCTTTTGGGTAAATTTGAGTGAGAATTAGGTATTTTATTCCATAGGCATGTCTTCTGAGGTTTTCCTTAGGTATCCCATGTTTTTCATGGGGTATTCCACAATTTTAACATCTATCAGAAATGGAGGGTCGTGACTTTAACATCTTGTGAAGATGGATCCATGAGATACATCCCTAGAGGGATCACTCAATAAGGTTTACCAGATGGATGTATTATATCACCTATGGAGGCATACCTTGGGTGGTGTTTCCCTTGAAGGGAAGGTGTCACACTATGATGGATGATATGGAAAAAATGGCGGTGGACCAGGGAGGTGAACCCCTAGGATGGGGAACCAAGGTTTACCATTGGTTGGGATTGAACCTCAAAGAGGCATCCTACATACCCTATTTCTAAGAAATGGATCAAAACCCATGTAGTTTGGTTTGATTTCATGGTCAATACTAACCTATAAGACCACGTGAGTCATGCTTAGTATGAGAAATAAGAGGAAGCAATGAACCAATAGTCACATCATAAAAGGTGTGTCAGTGAGAGATAGTGTGGGGATTACACATTGAATCTTCCTAATAGGACATCATTCCATGTGTGGAAGATCTAATTCCTTGTAAGGAATATTTCACTCCCATGGAGATGAGTGGGTGTGGATAATTCCCAAGGCACACGTGGTGACAAAGACCAAAGGGAGAGAGAGATGAGAGGGCTCTGATGCCCATCCCATCTCCAATTCTTCTAGACTTTCTACACATACGATGATCATAGTTTAACATCATGTGTTGAGGAATTTTGTGATAGGAATTATAAAATCTTGTAGCTTAGACATGGGGGAATCACTCCTCACCCCTTGGACTTACATAACTAATACCCACCCACACTTGGGGAAGGGAAGGCATCAACAATTCCCAACGTGAGTGAGGTAGAGGAGTGGTCAATAGTGGGGTCCATGTTATCATGTCTATTCCAAAAATTAAATTCCATTAGCATAACTAAGACAAAAATCAAGAGGTAGGGCAACAAAACAAGGGACACTACATGAGTGACCAATAAATTACTATGCGTAAGCCTGGAGGGCCGCATAGAGGAGACGCGCAAAATAAATAGGATTTGTGCACAAGAGGAGCTCAAACATGGTAATTTAGAGTAAAGGAAACCCATGGATCCTAAGGTAAGGGGTGTATGAAATATTGGAGGTTTGCATACAAAAGATAAGGTGATGAGATAAAGATGAGGTGTGCAAGGGAAAGTGTTGCGCGCAAGGGGGTCTTTTGCACGCACTTGACTTAGGAAAAAAGTAAATGGGAAAGGGTTAATCCCTTATAGGCCTACACAAATGGGGGCCCATAGGGGACCTATCATGCAAGATCCTTCACCTTGAGGAGTTCATGGTTTGCATGCTGTCGTGGAAGAGGTGGTGTTACACATACAGGGGTGAAGATTCGGCCTTCAGATTGTTACCCTGAAGAAAGGGGGTTCCCTTCTATTTATAGGAAAAATCATGGGTGGTGGAACATAATATATTAAGATTAGTGGGGAAGTGGGAATTTGATGTCACATTGGGCGTGTAAGATACTTACATGTGGGATAGACTCTTACGTGCCGACTTATACACTTTTGTGTACCTTCCTTAACTATTTTGGGGTGGTATGAGTAGAAAATAGATCTTTGATGTCACATTGGGTGTGTAAGGGTCTTTTGTGTGGATTTTAGTCTTGCGTGCAGAGATTGAATCTTGTATGCGACTCCCTTGGGCTTCTTGAAATGTTCCATTTAGTCAAAGTGTGTCTTCATTTTTCTTAAAGATGACCATCAGTGGCCTCAAGTGGAACTAGGTGCCAACAATATGGCATTACATTTTTTCTAAAAAATATATGTGCATGATTCATGATATACATTAATAATAATCTTAAATTCTAAGAACCATTATACATGCTCAGTGATAGGAATATCTGATGACACAAAAACACGTGGAATTACTATTGGTGGGTCTATTCTCAAAATCTTCCATCTTAGAGATTACTAAGTGAAAAATTAATGATAATAATACTCATAATCTTAAGAGTACTCACACCTGGTAGTCTATATATTATGTTTCCCATCATAGTACATTATTCATACTTAGAACTATATTTAAGAATATTTTCATATCTCTTCAAGGTTCTCATCATACCGGGGAACTGTTATGACCTTATCAACGTGACATATACTCTAGGAAATTATTACATTAGAGTTATGTAGAATAATGAAAAATATGTAATAATAAGTTTTATCAATATTAGATACATTTAATATACATGTAATAAAGTACAAATAGTTGGTCCTAGGACACAAACTCCAATAATAATGTATTAGAGTATATGTCATATTGAAAAGGGCATAACAGTTCCCCACTATGAAGAGAAATTTGAAATTATATGAAGATATTATTAAATATTGTTATATAGTCAAATAACATTCTATGATGAGATATATAGTATGTTTACTATCAGAGTGAGTACTCATTAGTGGCTGAGAATTCATCTCAGTAAGTTTGCACTTGGTATTCTCAGTGACAAGAGATTATGAGAACAAACCCATGAGTAATAATTCCACATGTTTTCATTCCATTGGATATTCCTATCCGAAATAATGTTTAATGATCCTTAAACTTTAAGATTATTATTAACACATGTCATGTCTCACATAATTTAATGTACTGACTAAAACCATGATTCCATATGTTATTGGGAAGTAGGATACATTGGGTGTGTAAAAAATGATATTTCATTAATGAATAGGTCGATGAGAGATTTGTATCTTCCATATTTATGGAATATGATATCTTATAACCTTGATTGAAATGGAACCATCGCATTAAATTTCATGTCCATGGTGTATAGATGAGTTCATTTTAGATTGTCGAATAAATATGCATCAATAATATAAGTTGATGACATGGGTGTGCAACCTTCTTGATGAGATACCATGATAAATAAATTGTATTATACAATGAGAATTTGTATGTATTTATTGTAATTAAAATATATCTTCTTCATTTTTGGGTCCCTTCACCTATTTCTAGATAGTAATCATATAATTTAGGGAAGACTACTTAAAGCCACTAACCAAGAGGTCTAGAAGGACACACACAAAGTGTTTTCATTGATCTTAGTTAAATATTATTTATATTTAATAATTAGAATAAATATTATTCTCTAGACCGAGAAGTAAAATTTATTTAGTATTTATTTAATAAACTACAAATATTAAATACATATTTATTCATGAGGTAATTGTTTAATCATATGAATGTATAATATTTATTTATCTCTTGTAATTCTTAAGGTAATAAATAATTTATTTCATTATGTGAATATTTAATAAATATTCATTCACCAAACCATAAATAGAGCATTTATTTATTTATTTATTGAATGAATAATATTTATCTATCTGAGAATTCAATAAATGTCTAGGAGGATGAGCAAACTAGATTTTATTTGGTGATAAATATTTATTTACCAGATTATAAAATAATATTTATCATTGTGTGGGTTATCATATGCAATAAAATAAAATAATATTATTATTATATTACATGGAATGAGGTTCTTTTTGGGTTTAATATATTATCAAGGTCCTTTATGCAATTAATTAAATATTAAACCCTAACCCTAGGTCTATAAATAGCCCGATATGTAATTTTGGAAGAGGTTAATTATTGTGTACAACATTCCTCTCAATTTCCTCACCCTTATATTTTACTCTAAAGACTGAGAAGAACAAGAGAGATTCTTTTAATCCTGAAGGAATGTGAAGTTATCAAGATGAACAACATAATATGATCAATTGGCCACTCTAGGCTTTTATGTAGAAATAGGAAGAAAGGCGGGCCTCTTTAGGTGCATAAGGCTCCTTCGGGCGGAGTCTCTTCTCTGTCCAGGCTGGGGGGAATCGAGTCTGTTTCTTCCCAAGAGATGATGGTTGAGATGGGGAATTTTCAAACCCCCAGGTTGATCCTGAGAGAGCGGCTCATCCCTCCTTCTCATATGATAATGTACTTCCCCCCTGCTTGGACCTCGTAGATTTCAAGCCTGGAGTTCCCTCTCCAAGACTTTTGTCCCTCACAACACCCTGGCTCGGGCCTTTCCTGTTGCCTGTAGTAGGCTGGCTGTGTGACCAAGTCATGTCCTTTCACTTGTCCACTCTGGACCTTATGGGGTTTCTTTCATCTCGTGCGGAGGCCCTTCCTTCTACTTTAGAGGTGCTGGAGGATGCAAGTGGCCACCTATGTTCTCCTCCCTTCATTGAGTCCTGCCAGGAGGAGGGTTCCAGTTCAGTCTCAGTCATTATTTCAGGCGTTTTTGGTGCTTTAGTTCCTACCTTGTTTTCTCCATCTTCCTTCTCATCTCCAGGGAAGTTGGGTGGAGTTCCTACAGAGATTCCTTCTCTAGTGACTCCCTCAGTCCCAATCCCCTCTTCTTAGAGGCAAGGTATATACACTCAGGCAAGGATGAGACAATTAAGGGGAGGCTATTCCTCCCTCTCCATGAATACCACTGAGCCTGGGGCCAAAGTCGAGCTCTTCCTTGTTTAAATGTTATACATGCTCATATGGAATGCCCGTGGCCTAGGTGCATGGGCTAAGACTGACTTCATTGCTTCAGAAGTAAAGAAACATAAAGTTTCAATAGTAGTAGTTCTTGAGAAAAAATAGAACCCAGCTAAACTAAGGGATTTATGTTGTAAAGTTAGAATGTATGGATCCATGCAAGCACTTTTGATCAACTTCCATATTTGGATATTTTGTAACAAGGAGGTCTCATTGTATTTGATAAGCATGAGTGATCAATTCATCACTTCAAAATTCATGAAGGGTTCAGAGTACTTCTTCGTTTCCTTTGTGTACGGTAGCTGTGATTCTCAAGTCAGAAAGAGTCTATGGTCTGAGCTAGGTTCCTTCGATCCAGAGGGTCTTCCGTGGATTTTGGTGGGGGAATTAAACATTATCCTTGACCCTGGGGAGAAGAAAGGGAGGGGTGTATTCCCTCAATAGGATAGTTTGTATTTTGCGAGCTTCATAGAGGGCTCGAGCCTTCTCAACCTGGGGTACTTGGGAGCTCCCTACACTTGGTGAAACAACCAGAAGGGAGGCAGGCACAACTAGAGTAGGCTTAATAGGTGTCTAGATAATAATAATGCTATCAACATGTTTCCTAATGATAAGGTACATCATCTTGTATGAGGTATGTTGAACCACTATCCTATTCTGGTTTCTCTATCTCCTAGGTAGGATTTCCCAGAACATTTTAGGTTTTACCACCAGTGGTCTCAGATCCCTGGTTACTAGCTGATCATGAGGAAGGTGTGGGGTGATCCGGTCCGCAGGCATACCTAGGTTTTTCTTCATAATAAACTATGTGAACTTAAACTCAGTCTCTAGGAGTGGGCTAGGGGGATCCCTCCATTTGACTAGGACAAGGACACATTAAAATAGAGCATCAATGATCTAGAATGTAGCCTGGAAGAGGCATGGAGTGAATATGTATTTGAATAGTTAGTTGCCAAGAATGCCTGCTGGGTGGAGCTGATCCTTAAGCAGGAGAGACTGGCTCGGAAGAGATCCTGGGTGAGATGGTTTCATGAGGGGGATAAAAACATAGAATTTTTTTCATGCATGATTCAGTGAAAGGAGTAGCATTATCAAACCCAATATTCAACTTGAGGATGGAACTTACACCGAGGAAAGAGACATTATCGGGAGCATGGAACTTTCTTTATTTAGGGATCTCCTTGAGGGTCCTAACCTGAGGATGGACAGTGGATACCCAAGTGGCAATGCATCTCTCTGGGAGGTAATTCACATGATGGTGTCTATCCTGGACAATGAGAGCTTGGAGATGATTCTAGAGGAGGATAAAATTCACTTGGCGATGATGAAATTGAATCCTGAGAGTGCATCTGGTCCGGATAGCTTCCCAGGCTCATTTTACAGAGGAATGTGGGACATGGTTAAGGGGGATGTAATCGAGGCGATTCAAGATTATTTTTGTGGAGGGAGTCTGCCCCAGGTAGCTAGTGCTACCTTTCTGTTCCTCATCCCGAAGATCAAGGACCCTTATTCTCTATCGCACTATAGACCGATGAGTCTTTGTAATTTTCCCTACAAGATACTCATGAGTGTGATTAACCAGAGGTTTTCCCAAATCCTATCTATGTGTATATCCACTGAGAAAAATGGGTTCGTTCACAGGCATTCCATATTGGGAGCTATCGATCTTACCTAAGGGGTGATATGGGACGTTAACTTGAAGACCCACAGTTCTAACCAGGTGATCAAATTAGACATGAAAAAATCTTATGATCAGATCAAGTGGAGTTTTATCAATAGAGTTCTCATAGCTATGGAGTTATCAGACAGGGTGGTGGACCTCCTTTTCCAAAGTTTCAGTTCTCCATGGCTCTCAATAGCTTTCTTGGGGAAGATTCATAGTATCTTTAAGGCTACGAGGGGCCTTTGGCAAGGTGACCCAATATCTCCCAGTCTCTTTATCCTGGATCAAGAATCTCTCATTTTTCTTATTAACCGAGGCTTATCAAATGGAGATATCCTTCCCTTTATAAGAAAGATGAACATTCCAATGATCTCCCACTTGATGTTTGTGGATGACACAATCATCTTCATGAATGGAGGCAGGGGTTCTGTTCAAGGCATCAAAAGAATTATGGATGACTACTAATCTTGGAGCGGGAAAGTTATCAGTATCTCAAAGAACCATTTCTTCATCTCCCACAGCTGTTCTCCCAGGTGGGTTTCCTCACTCTACAGCCGACTTAACATGCATCGTGGATTTTTCCCCATGGAGTACCTGGGATTGCCTGTTTCTCTAGGTAGGCTTCGAGTTCATGACTTTGATCAAATTGTGAATAGGATCATGATCCACATCCTGAACTAGAATAACCACTTCCTTTCATTTGAAGGTTGCATTTCCCTAGTCAATAGCATCCTATCCACAATCCTAGTTCATATGATGGATTCCTCTTATGTGCTGCATGGTGTTATCAAAATGATTGAAAATGTGCTTTTTAGTTTTATCTGGGATGAAAAGTATGAAGGAAAGAGGCACTGGGCCTCGTAGGATAGGATGGTGCGACCTGTTCATGACAGAGGGATCAACGTGCAGGGTCTTCAGAGCACACTCTATTTCCTACATGCTAAGCTTGCATGGGATATTATTGAGGGACAAGATCTCTGGGGAAAGACCATGTCTATGATATGTGGAGGATCCAGGGAGTTTGTGAGGGAGTATACTCTCCCTTCTGGTTAATCATCTTCCCTCTGTTTTAGACTCTCCAACAGAACTCCCACTAGATGGTTGGTGCTGAGGTTATCTCATTTTGGAACTATAATTGGGCGGGATTGGTTCTTGGTTACCTTGGTTATCCAGCTCCCCTGATCATGGAGAAGGAAGCAAGTCTCTATCCTAGGTTCACGAAGGCTATCCTGGATGAGAAAAATAGGGCCTACATGATTCCATTGTGTTCAACTCTGAGCCAGAAAAATGCATGTTTACTCCTTTTTTCTCGGGTGTCTTCTCTTATAGGGATTTCTACAGGATGGTCTCTACACAGAACCTTCAGGATAGTTGGAATGGAGTGATATGGTGAAAAAAACTCCAGTTAAGTACAATTTTTTGTCATGGTGTATCAGGAATCAGGCCTTAGACACAGATGAGAACATCAAGAAGGTGTGGATCAGTTTTGCTTCAAGGTTCCATTTTTTTAGCACAGGCCAAGAGGAGAGCTCTCATCATCTTTTCTTCGAAGGGGAATGGGCGCAGGAAGTGTGGTCTTGCTTCATTGGCCTTACTGACTTTGCCCCATGTGATCTCAGGGATGCTCCTTTTCTGTTCAGATGGTTTCAAGGAATGATGGATTCAAGTATGGAATGTATGGCATGGATAGTGATCCTCAATATAGGATGTTGGTTTCTATGGAAAGCCAGGAACCAGGAAAGATCCGAGGGCCATATTCCTTTGGTGAGGTTCATCATCATGAGGACCTGGTTCCTACTAGTGGATTTAGTTTCTCTCAACTCGAACTGGTGGGGGGATCCTTCATTAAGATTTCTTTAGGATAGGGGCTCAACCTCATCTCCCTCTCTCGACCATCTGTAGGATAGATGGGTTTGCTGGCATCCTCCCATCAAAGTCCGGAAATTTAATTCTGACGGGTTATGCATGATGGGAGCCATAAGTGGAGGGGGAGTCATTTGTGGTCTAGGGGGAAATGTTATTCTGGCCTACTATTCATTCTATGGTGATGTCACCTCTATTTAGGCCAAGGACAATGCAATGCTTACTGGGCTCAACCACTACTTGTAGAAGAACCTTGACATTACACAGGTGGAGACCGAATCTATGATCCTTTATGACTCCCTGCTCGGTAGAGGTTCTTCTCCCTGGACTTTTGAATACACTGTTCACAAATTCATAGCTCTTTTGGGTGACCAAATATGTGTAACTCATACTTGGTGTGAGGGTAATAGGGCCGCAGATAATTTGGCCTCTTTGGCGGGCCACAAATCCATTGGCACTACTCTTATCACTAATAAGAGACTGAAACTTGAGGGTGTGATTTTAGTTAGAGGGGATGTCCTTGGCTTGCATTATTTCAGGCCCCCTTTTCTTTGGTTCCTTATTATACTCTCTTTTTGAATAAAAATCTAATTTGAATGGAATGGAATGTGAAATATATCCTCTCTTGGTTTTTTTGAAAAAAGTTTTTCAATATTATTCAATTTTTTTATTGGTCATGGAATTTATCATCATGTACATTGCAGATGATCTGTTGAATTCGAAAAAATATGGGTTAGCCATAGGCCCAATAGGCCTTTATGTTGCATCCAATACCTAAAATTCCAGGTTTTAATGAGGTTATTGATTCTCAATACACAAAAAATTAATTATAAAATACATCCAAGATCATGATAACAAATGAAAAACAAAATAACATAAAAATAAATTCTAAACAGGTTTTAAATATTTAGATCAAACATGAATTGATGAATTCAAGACTCCTTTGGTATCTTATAATAACGCTAATAACCAATTCCATAATGAGATTCTCTTTATATCCAAGTGATTCCAGTCACTCCTCTAAGGAAAAGGATATAATAAGTAAATTGAAATAAACTAGATATCCTATTGGATGAGGAAAACTAAGGAAATCTCTAAGATAAGGAACACTACAGATCACTATGAACCACCTTTATTTTATTTTAATGGAATGGAGAATAAAATCCGTCTCCTTACCATTTATAGAAATATGGGAATTCAATAGGATCTATGGTATCTAAATTTATAACAAACCAAAGGAAGTATAATAAATGAGCCTACAATGGTCATTTGAAGTATTGAATAACAACCAAAAGTAGATTAAGTCCTAAAGAACCTTGATATGTGCATTAATGGGCCTCCAAATTAGTTAAATTCACCAAATTTTTAGTTTAAATGATCTTTCTAGGTGTTCTTATTAATTATCACATGTAATTGGCCTTGAAAACCCAATACTCTAAGCCCAAGCCCGAATCATATTTGGTCTTTTTAATATCCTCATATTTATGTGTTAATAATATAAATAACTCATTATTTATATTAAAATGACACAAAAATTATTTAATTAAATGTTTCAATTACACAAAACACAAAATACTATTCTTTTTTATAATAAACATAAACAATTTTAAGCATATACTAATCAAATTATTCCAAAAATCCAAATTATCGTTATCTTAGTGTGACCCTGAGGGATCTTCATAAATTTGGAAATGATCATGAATATCATTCATAATAATAAACTAAGAGTGGTATTTAGAGAAAAAAAATCATAGATTCCCAAATTATGATGGGGTTTGGTGTGATATAATTCATTACATGACCATTAGAAAAGTTCTTTTGTCCTTGACATCAATATTACGAATAAGGCATGGATAATTCCAATCCCATATAATTTATCTCCTTTTATAAATTCTCAATTTGACTAAAACTTATATAATTAAATCAATTGTAGTTATCTTGGTATGGACATTCAATTACTTAGTTAAATCTTAATTGAGGTCCCTGATGTCAAAACCTACCATATGAAAAAACACATCCTATCTTGGTTAAAAAAATCCCTCTACTTGATTAGAGCCACACCTAAATATCTTATATTAATCCAAATTATCAAATAAATTTATATAAATATCAAAGTGTTAAACCCGACAAGTATATAACCTATTTTATAACCTCATGTTGAAGTATCCTATTCAATGTTCACTTAAGTAACACCAATGATTCATACATGACAATCCATGTGGTGTACTGTAAGAATGCCAATCTAAATACAAGTTTACCAACTTATATCCTATGAGTGATCAATTATATCTCCATGAGAGTGATCATACTCATAATAATATTAACTTATCATTATAACCTAATATGGTGATAATTAATCAATTATAACCTAGTAATACATATATTCTAGAGGTTTTTATTATATCATCTCCCATGTTCTACAAAACAAACATAAATGAATGATAATGTATTTACATTAATATAAATTACATAATATAATAAGTCCATAGACCTATAATACTTGATTTAATTTAGGTATAAAAACACAAACAATTACTCCTTGCACTAAATCTATCCACCCATGTATCTAATACCAAGAGAACTATTGTATCATTCATGATTTTGTTGCATAAGGTGATTTTATGGTATCCACAATATTATTCTCTATAAGAAATTGAAACATCTTAATATTAAATCTTTAAATTATCTATAAAATGATATTAAATCAAAAAATAATATATTTGGATCTTTGGTGAGACTTGGATTCCTTAGTGTTAAAACCATACAGTTGTATTCTGGATTTTTTGGCAATAAGTAAGTTGGTTGGATTTGTTAACAAGTGTTGGAAGAGGAAATTATTGGAGACCAGAAGTTGGTCCATGGTTGGATGAACAAAAGTGTGTGTACAAGTTTTATATTTTAGAAGTATAAAGTTGGGAGGTTGGACTAGGAAGTTGAATATTTTATTTTTTTAAAATAATAAAGATGGTTGGATTTTTTGACAAGTGTCAGAAGATGAAATTATAAAAGTCCAGAATTTTGTTCATGATTAGATGACTAGAAGTGTGTGTACAAGTTTTATGTTTTGAAAGAGGAAAACAAGAAGCTAAACTACTAGAGTAAGTATAGATGGTGAATATTTTAATATTGTAAGTTTTTATATGAAATCTCAATGGTTGAGTATGGAGTTTTGGAAAATATTATGGAATTATAAGAATTAGATAAGAACTGAAGATTTATGATTCATATGGCTCATCATATTCTGTAAGAGTCACCAGTGTAGTGTATGATGAGAAAATTATTGTCCTATAGGGGATAACTATGTGCATAAGGTTCATTCAGACCAAAATGTAAGATTAATTTTTTTGATATTATAGAAATATGGAAAATTCCTGGAATCACCCTGTATGCGTACGAGTAACCATGTTGTACATCTGGAGATTTGGAAAAGTCTTAGAAGTTAACCACTATGGTGCATAAAATTCACCTATAAAAGTTCATAAAGGAAACAATGCCATATGATAGATAATTTTACAAAGGGATGGAAGTCTCATTTATTCCTAAGAGTCATATTAATAGTGTGTAAATGTGATTAAAATAAAATGTAAGAGTCATCAATGCTTGAAAAAAAGTGTAAATGTGAACAAAATCTAAAATTCAACAAAGTAAAAATTTCTCAAGAGTTATTGGGATGATGCATAAATTAAATTAGGATTAAATGTAAGGATCATTTCCTTTATTATCTATGGGGAATAATCAGTTCAAAGATAGTTTGTATGAATCATTCCTTATGAGAATTTAGGTAGTTGCAGAACATGTTTTTAATGATCTGATCACCATAAAGGATACCATGATAAGATTATAGAATACTCATGCATGGATTTAAATTAAAATGTTTTTAAAGATCAATTTCTTGATAGAAATCATGTTGTGACTCAGTGCTTCACACCATGTGTTTATATGCATGCACATATTATTAATCTCAATATACAAGTAATAATTTGGTCAAAAGAGATTAAGTAAACTTGTTTATTTTTAGAGGATTGAATACCATTATATTCAAGGTATATCATGTGTAACATAGTACAATAATAGTGTAGAGTTATTGAGAAATAAAATATCTATTTATTGTGGGAATAATTCATGATATCCAGTTAAATAATAAAATGGAGAGAAACCTGGTTTTATATATAATGGAAAAATTATTCACATTATTATGTGAATATTCAAGAAAAATTAAAAAGGATAAATTATCATTATTGATTTCAAAGAGTTTAAAAATTCAAAATATGGAAAAATATCTTAAGTTTTTGTGTGTGTGAATAAATAAGAAGAATAGGGAGGAAACAAATAGAGAAGGTGCAATGATACTAGAGATATAATAAATATCTATGAGTCATAGGTGAAGAATAAGTAATTGATATTATTTATACCTTGATAAATATAAGGGTTGAAGAAGAAATGAATAAGTCTGTCACAATATTGAATATCCAATTTTCAAGAAGAAGAAAGAGTTGAAAGATAACAAAGATTTGTATTTATGAGAGAAAATGAGGAAGAGTCTTCACCTATCACTATATCTAGTTCAGGAAAAAGAATAAGGAACCACACTACTACATATATTTGGAAGAGAAGGAAAGAAACATGGTGATTATAGTTTGGAATTATCCTCATATTGAAGAAGGAGTTACTGATTATATCATGGAAGATAAAGATTCAGCCCTCTCAGTGAGGTACTGATCTCATCAGGCATTGAATAAAGGAGAGTGTAATAAAACAAAGTTCAAAGTAGCATCAAATTAGGATCAATGATGCAATTTGTGTCTCTTACTAAATAGAGATACACTAATATATACTTAATTTATTAAAGAGTCCCTAACATCTATAAACTGACCAAGCCTTCACCAAAGTAGTTCTTGAAGGATAAGAAGAGGGAGTATCCCTTGGTCTATCAGTGATTGATGCAGGCCTATCATGGGGCATGGAAAAAATCAATTATATTTTTTCTAGTGCAGCACAATGGCTGAATAGGGTCATCTCTCTTGAGGAGCCTTTCAGTGTGGTTCAATTAATTTATCTAATTCACCTAATCTATCTCTTTTTTTGGTTTTTTATTATTAAAAACAATGGCATGTAAAATAGTAAATCTAAATTTATAATAATATGAAAGTCTAAACAAAATGAATTCATGAAGAAAGTACTTGGTTTTGGGGTTTGGTCAGAGGTTGAATCATTATTCTCCTTTATATGTTTGATTCTAGTTCGATACCTCAAACATGAAATCTCATGTTTGAATCACTATTATTTTCCAGAATAGAAATAGCTTGAGTCACATGTCATTGGGGACTGTCACCCAATCGGGGACATTTACCTTGCCCAAGCATACTACTCAAGTCTATCACAAATTTATAATAAACTTTAAAGAAAATTCAAGAATACCTTGACCGACCCCTGGGCCAAGACTCGGGGTTAGCCTCTCATTTCCAAGAGTATGAGATAAAAATGGTGTATTAATAGGAGGAGAGATAGAGGAGGTAGATAGAGATAAATAATTTATAAATAATGTGAGAATAATAATAATAATAATAATAACTATTATTATTATTAATTAAGAAAATAGTTTTTTTGAAATAGGAGAGAAAAAGAAAGTAAAATAATTTAAAATTAAGATTTAGATATTATAAATAATAATAATAATAATAATAATAGTTTTCAATTATTATTATTATTATTATAGAATAAATTAAATGGTGGAAACCAAAATAAAAATGCATGGATTTATTTAAAATAAATTTAAATTACAATTTAAATTAAAACTAAAACAAAAATAAAAAAGAAAATAAAATAAAAAGATGAACTGAGGGGGGAAGAGAGGAGAAGCAGTGCCCTGTGCCCCGGTGGGATCCCTCTATGGCTATGGGTGTCGAGCTGATGATTTGAGAAGTAGGCGAGGACCTCCTTTTATAGGAAGAATCCTGTCTTTCAAAAGTTTGCGTATTGTTGGCCTATTAAATGGAAGATTCATGTGTGGAACACTTATTAAAAGTTGTTCATAAATATGTTTTCCATTTACCCTAAAAATATCAGCTAATTTGGACACCATATGAATGATTTATGAATTTTTCATGTCTGGTTTCTTTTTTTGAACCTAGGTTCCATGATGCTTTCTTAAAAAATATAACATCCAATGGTAGATTTAATGACTTCAAAACTTCCCCAAATTTTATTTAGAGCCTACTATATGTGTCCGTATTCTATCCCATGTGGAAGAAACTAAATTAAAGGTGTGTAGGTAGAGATTTAGTTCTGTTACAGTGGTGGGGTCCACTCTGTCCGTCTGGAAAAGTTTCCAACTTCAATGAATTTTTAGGACCACTAGATATTCGAATCTTGTCTAGGTACTGATGAGAAAGTTGGATTAAATAAAATAAGTATTCTAAAAAAAATAATCACTAAATTTTGAATTACATTTTTTAAGAAATGACAAAAATACCCTTGTGGTAAAAATTTGTCCAAAATCCGAAATTATGAAGTTTCCACAATTTTTCTTATTTTCAATCTAAAATTCAAATTACCCATTGTTTTAATAAAACATGTAAATACATGGAGTTTATCATTGAAAAATAGTAAAAAATCCTCATTATTTGATAAAAAATATGCACATATATTTTCACTGTCAAATACCCCCACACTTAAACCATGCTTGTCCTCAAGCATAAAATCTCAACATGGAAATCAGAGGACACCAATGTTACCAATATTCAAATTCCAATGAAATAAAATCAAAAAAATCTCAATGTAAAATCAAACTTTCAAAAATATGAATAAAATATCAATTTAATTTCCCATTTTTCAAAGAAACAAATAATTCACATATTTTACTTTTCCCCTTTGAATATTGATGGAACTTCTCCTTTCATTCATTCAAGCTCGTTTATTCATTATTATTAAACATGCCAAGTCATGATTTACCTCACTTTTGATTCTTTTCTCTCATCACTAGTGATACAATTCAAGTAGAGTTATGATTATATCATGATAACATGCTCCTTATCCATAGGATTGTAAATGAACTACTTTCTCCACTTTGTAAAGACAAAAGACACATAAAATCATGAGGAATTGCAATAAAGGTTCAAATGAATATGAGGCTTAAGGTTGGTGGGATTTTATTATTTAAAAATTAAGGCTCAAGGATGAGGTTTATCTCTTAATTAAAATGCATGATATCAAAAAGTGTAATTGTAATTAAATTCTCCCCTTCAAAGTAGCAACACCCACTTCCCAAAACTCAAAGTAAGGTCATGATAAAATTATGTATAATGAATGATTTATGCACCCTCTTGAATATTTTTTAACTTTTGTACTTTTTTTCTTTCTTCGAAAGTTATGATTATATAAAACCTCACATCCATCACTTAACCACATATGATCCGAAGATTATCGGTATGAAAAATGGTGACTTTTGGTTCTCTCAAATCACAACCCATTTTTTTATCTTTTTTGGATATTTTTGTCATTTTTTAATTTTTTTATTCAAGAGGGACAAAAAATAGAGTATAATGAATGATTACACAACCTTTTAAAATTCCCAAAATAATACCCCCACACTTCTTCCTTACAATGTATATCATCCCATCCACCATGATTCCCTTTACCCCCACATTCAACTTTAAAATATCATGCAAATACTAAGAGGAGGGTAGGAATGGATAAAAATGGCTTGAAACATGGATCATACCTATAAAGGTCATTCATGGTCTCTATTGGATAAAAGAAGGATTGATGTAAAGGTAGTATTTTTAGGAAAAGTATCTTTTCAAAGGATGCCTCAATCATTTTAAATGTGATTTTGCACAGTCATAGCTTTGACAAGTTTCAATACAAGTTCTAGTCAGTTACATGTCCCAAGATCACTCAAGAAATATGCTCAAGATAAATAGGAAGTACATGGTCTAGAAATCATATCAGGACTGAGATATATGATATTGGAAAATCACTCAAGGAATGAATAATAATAACAAATCAATTTACATGAACTTAAAAAATTCAAATCATGAAAGATAGTAGGGAAATTTCATTTACATAAATCAATTAATTTCTTCAAATCATGGGTCATCATTTCAATATCCATGCTTCATTTTAAAAATTCAAATCTTCATTTCAATCATTTAATCATATCAACATTGTAATCTAAAACATGGCATCACATGATATCTAAGAAACTCATGCCTTCTAGATAAGTTGATTAAAACATGAATTCAAGTGTGGAAACGAAATTTTATCTTTAAAGCTCAAAACATGTTGTGGATAAAAATGTGGAGAGTTTAAAAGATAAAACAATATAATTTAACTCCCCTTTTCCATGAAACTTGGTCCTTCCCCTTCATTGTTTGTGGATTCCTTCTACCATCATGATCATACAATAGAAAATCACTCAATGAATCACAAGGATTGTTCCATTTAATCTCAAAAAGATAGAGGGAGTGTGATGCATGATGCACTACATATAAGAAAATAATTTTACATAAAATTTACTATAAAGAAAGTAAATATAAATCTTGGTATGATCCCCCAAGTGGGACTTGAATTTTTACTACCTCTAGAGGGAAGTACCAGCTGTTATCCAAAATCTTATGGAGGATGAAGCTTCTATGATTTGAACCACCACATGTGGATTTTCCCAACTTTTTATTAATCCTTGTTCTCGAGGGATGATCCATGGAATGAGTATACCATACCCCCACTTACAATGAGGTATATATTTCATGTTGGGGTCAATATTAAGTAAGAATCATCTTTTTTCTTGGTTGCTACTTGTGCAACCTCTTGTTCTTTGTCTAGTGGTTCCTCAAGGTATTTTGTATCAAGAGAATAGTCAATGGGAAAGTCATAGTGTAATTATATTTGAATAAAATTAAAACATGAAGTATCAAGATAAAATTATTCCCCATAAAAGTAAGCAGCTTTTTTCATGGTTTCCTTAGGAAAATCCACTGGAATCTCCTCATGAACTTCCTTCAACAAATATTCATTATGTATAGGGAGCTATATATGTTCCTCAATAGGTGCACATCCAGGTTCTTATTCATCCTCCAAGGAATAGCTGAGATTTTTTTGATTATGTATAATCAAAACCATAAGGAGTGATGTAGAATTTAGATTTAATAAAATTAGAAGATATAGAGTCAAAGAAAGTTTCAACTCCCTGAGTTGGTTTAACTTCAATCTCTACCTCAGTGGTAAGTGCCTATTGGAGTAGATTCTTAGAAGATGGAGGAAGGTATTCGGGATCCTCTATCTTGACTTTAAATTCCACCACTTGGGCGGTTTCTTCCTTTAGTGGTGTTGGATCTTCTTCTTTGTATTGTATGGGGAGATCAGGAAATTCCTCACAATTAATCAAGAACTCATCCAATCTTTATTGATCTCCCACTTGTAGCTCAGCAGGTAAGTCTTCCTCCTTTGCCACCTCAGGTTCTTGATCCTGCTCAGGGTTGGGTTTCTCCATTAATGAACTAAAATAGTCAAATTCTCTTTCATCTTTTCTCATCAGTTGTTCAATGATTTCTCTAATTTCTTTCACCTGATCCCTTCTAAAATATTCTTATTCTTGTTGTTGTTGTTTTTGCACATCTGAGTAATTTTTCTATGCATAATATTCTGAATTTGAATACATCAAGAAAGTTTTTTTTTAGTTTTTTTTAAATAAATTAAATCTACCTAATATGTGAAAATGGAAAAAATAAATGAACTAATGATTGGATCCTCGTAAATGGCACCATTTTTGATGCACGCCTATTGTGGGGCATGGACAAAAGCAATTATATTTTTCCTAGTGCAGCACAGTTTCTGAACATGGTTGTCTCTCTTAAGGAGCCTTTCAGTGTGGTTCAATTACTTTATCTAATTCACCTAATATATCTCTTTTTTGGGGTTTTTATTATAAAAAACAATGGCGTGTAAAATAGTAATTCTAAATTTATAATAATATGCAAGTCTAAACAAAATGAAGTCAGGAAGAAAGTACTTGGTTTTGGGGTTCGGTCAGAGGTTCAATCATTAATATCCTTTATATGTTTGATTCTAGTTCGATAACTCAAACATGAAATATCATGTCTGAATCACTATTATTTTCCAGAATAGAAATAACTTGAGTCGCGTGTCATTGGGGATTGTCACCCAATTAGGGAAATTCGCCTTGCCCAAGCATACAGCTCAAGTCTATCACAAATTTAGAATAAACTTTAAAGAAAGTTCAAGAATACCTTGACCTCCCCCAGGCCAAGACTCGGGGTTAGCCTCTCATTTCTGAGATTATGAGATCACAATGGTGTATGGATGGGAGGAGAGAGATAGAGGAGGTAGATAGAGATAAATAATTTATAAAGAATGTAATAATAATAATAATAATAATAATAATAATAATAATAATAATAATAATAATAATTGTTATTATTATTAATTAAGAAAATCATTTTTTTTGAAATAGAAGAGAGAAAGAAAGTAAAATAATTTAAAATTAAGATTGAGATATTATAATTAATAATTATTATTATAATAATAATAATATTTTTCAATTATAATAATTATTATTATTATAGAAGAAATTAAATGGTGGAAACCAAAATAAAAATGTATAGATTTATTTAAAATAAATTCAAATTACAATTTAAATTAAAACTAAAAAAACTAAAAATAAAACAAAATAAAAAGAATAAATGAGGGGGGAATAGAGGAGAATAAGCGGCCCATGCCTTGGTGGGATCCCTTCTTGGATATGGGTGTCAAGTTGATGATTTGAGAAGGAGGCGAGGGCCTCCTTTTATAGGCAGAATTCTGTCCTGCAAAAGTTTGCATGTTTTTGGCCAATTAAATGGTAGATTCACACATGGACCCCTTATTAAAAGTTGTTCATAAATGTGTTCTCAGTTAACCCTCCAAATATCATCTAATTTGGGCACCAGATGAATGAGTTATGAATTTTTCATTGGCGGTTTATTTTTATGGATGCATGTTCCAGGAAGCTTCCTTCAAAACTATAATATCCAATGGTAGCCTTAAGGACTTCCAAACTTCCAAAATTTTATTTAGAGATGACCCTATGTGTCCTCGTGCTATCCCAGGTGGAAGAACCTCAATTGAATGTGTGTAGGTAAATATGTAGTTCCGTTACAGTGGTAGAGTCCACGCTGTCCGCCCCGAAAAGTTTCCAATTTCAATGATTTTTTAGGACTACTAGATATTCGAATAAGCTCTAGGTCCTGAAGATAACTTTGAAGGAAATAAAATCAGGATTCTAATAAAAAACAAATCACTAAATTTGGAATTATATTGTTTAAGAAATGACAAAAATACCCTTTTGGTAAAAATCTTCCCAAAATCCAAAATTATTTACTTTTCATAATTGTACTTATTTTCAATATAAAATTCAAATTACCCATTATTTTAATAAAACATGTAAATACATGGGGTTTATCATTTAAAAAAGTAAAAAATCCTCATTATTTGATAAAAAATATGCACATAAATTTTCTATGTCAGTGATACTTTCCAAAACCTTTTAAGTGTTGTGTACATTAGCATAAAAAGTATTTTATACAATGCATTTATAACATTAGTTATTTATAAATAACATTATAATTTTTTTATGTCGGTTATATAATAACTGATGTAAAAAATTATTTCATGATGTTTTTACATCAGTTATCTTATAACCGATGTATAATAACTTTTAAAAAAGTAAAAAGTCAATCCCACCTTATGTTTTTTAATTACACACTTGATTTATCCCTTGATAAACCCTAATCTTCTTTCAAACCTTAGGTGATTGAAATTTATTCTTCTTTCTCATTATCACTATCCTCACCACTTCCCCTACTCATTTCTCTTATCATCTCTTTCTCCTTCATCACTTTCCTTTTTATCCATTGTTGTTCACTCCAATTTTTCTATTATGTAAATTTTATCCCTAGTTCATATTTTTCTTGGTATCGAAGGTTTTTTTTTAATTTAGAGAATAATTTTTCCATGAATATGTTATTTCATGGATGATATAAATCTTGTTATAATTATTAGTAAATAATGAAATGGTTATTTTTTTATGGAGTGTTTAGGTCATGTTGGATACTTTCATTGTGATGGAAAGTTTTCATGCTATAATAGTCATATAAGATTAAATATCGAGGGTATAATGTACTATGGATTTCAAATATGGAGTATTTATAATATATATTTAGATAATTATCCTGGAAATTTTTTTATTGAGATAAATGTGTAATTACAATATAGAGTAATTTGATTTCTAATTCAGTTTGAATAACACATGAATAAAATTAGAGTATTTTAGAGTTATCCTCCACTAGGGTGTCAACCTGTAGTTTACTCTCTATATAAAATTACTATGGTAATTTTTCTCTTTTAATGTCCTTGGATTCTATGAGTATTTTATAAAAAAAATTATACCGAAGGATCTATCTCCACCTCCACCCTTTTTCACATAATTTCACATGAAATGGAGGCGACCTATCCTAGAAGTTCCATTATATCTTGTATCTTTTGATGTATAATAATCCACACTTTATCATTATAAGAATAATACACTAATACATTTAAAAATAATTTTTCTATTAATATTAGGATATTTCTTTATATATTATGAAAACAATATATATATATATATATATATAATTACCAAATTATATAATAAAAATAGTGAATAATTGTGTTTTATTGTAGTCAACCTTTTAAAATCAATGTTAAAGTTTATAATTCTATACCATTTTTTTTTGAAATAATTATAATTAAATAAGTCCAAAGTGATGTTTTTTTATGAATTTTTTCTCTCTCTTTTATTTTTGAAATATTTTGTGTTTCTCTATTTTTACAGTTATTTATAAAATTAAATTTGAAATTAAATTTTAATATGCAATAACTTATATTCAATACTTGAAATTTGTATTATGTGATAATGAGTTGTAGTTGTATTAATGTAAGGTGAATAAGTGATGAATATGAGGAAGGGGTTGATTATTTTTTGGAATTTTTCAAATGAAATGTTCCAAACTAAAAACTATTTTTTCCATGATTGAAATGTTTAAATATGATGAAGTTTCAAAGTAGGGAAATCAAAGATCATCTAATTTTTCATGGTTTTAATACAAGTTAGAGTCCTTGGTTTTGTCTTAGTGAAATTAGGTAGAATTCAAGATTTATTGATGATGAATATTTTCAAGATGATAAGTCGAACCCAATTGAAGAAATGATTCATGATATTGAAGAAGAGGTAATTGAGAAATAATTGATGATCGAGCACCTATATGGTGATATTGAAAAATCATTATATTTGGGTTGTATCAAATTTACTGTTTTATCAATGATTTTAAGATTGATTAACTTTATGGTAAGGAATGGATGAAGTGATAAGAGTTTTATATAATTTATTTAGTAGTTTAAAGACATACCTTCTAAAGAGAACAATCTTACAAATTCACATTATAATGTAAATAAAATATTATGCTTGATTAATTTGGGGTACAAGAAGATATATACTTTCCTAAATGATTTTTTTCTATATAGGAAGGAATATAAAGTTCTTTCAGAGTTTCCGAAATCTGGGAAATCATGGTATAAGTTAAAATAAAAACCGTAGGTTGATTTAAAAATTATTAGGGCTCTTGTTTTGGTATATCCCTATAATTCACACTTTAAATTGTTTATTTTCAAATTAAAATTATTTAATAGTGTTAAGATAGTATATAGATGAATGAGTATCTGATGGAATATTACATCATCCAACTAATTGTCTAGAGTGGAATAAAATTGATAAATAGTTTCCTACCTTTGGAAATATATTTAGAAATATTAATCTTAGATTGTACACTAATGTAATGAATACATATAAGAGTCTTAGTAGTAGACATAGTTCATGGACTATTTTTTGGTAATTTACAACTTATATCCTAAATTTTATATGAGATGTAAATATATCATGTTGAGTTTAATGATTTTTAGACCAAAAGAACATGAAAATGATATCAATATTTTCTTGTCACCATTTATCGATAATTTGAATCTTTTATAGGAGGAAGGTATCAGAGTGAATGATTCTTATAAAATGGAATATTTTCAATTGAATTAAATGATTATGTTAACTATAAATGACTTCACAACATATGTAAATTTATTTGGATATAGTGTTGAGGGTCATAAACCATGTCCAATTTATGAGGGGACATTCTTCTATCAACTACAACATGGGAGAAAAACAATATACATGGGACATAAAATGTTTTTGTTTATATATCACTATTATAAAAGATTAAAAAATACATATAATGGCTTATAGAAATTTTATATTATACCAAATCCTTTGTCAAATTATTACTATTTTTAAATGGTGGAAAACATTGACGTCACATTCATAAAGATAATTTTTTTGGTAATATCAGAAATTTTTGAAAGAAAATATCAATATTTTTTGAGTTTCTATATTGAAGATTTCATGAGGTCTAACAAAAAATTTATGTGATGCATATTGAGAATAATACCTATGAAAATTTTATTATAACATTGTTAGATATTAAAATAAATACTAAGGATGTGTTGAATGAAAGATTAAACATACTAGCAATGAGAATACATTTGGAGTTAGGTCCCAATCCTAAAATAAAATGAAAATACTTGCCTATATATTTTTATAAATTATTAAATAAGGGGAAAATTAGTTTTTATCAGTGCCTACTGTTTCCGATGCTTTCTCCGGGGTGCGCGCATCCGTCTGTGAAGGACGCGCAGATGTTGCCCCACATTCCTGCTTTCCAAAGGCGGGAGAAATTTGTTCCTTACTTAGGGACATTTTCTACTTGATCGAAATGAGAAGATGGGATGTCGATTATTACTTCCATGGATTCCTCCTGAGAACTCGTTTCCTAGTCCTGGTCTCCCTTAAAGATTTAAGGCATTGTTCATGAAACTCTTCCCAGTGCCACATCTTCATGGACACCAGTTAATTACACTGCTTCTTTCGGGACATTCCAAGGGGTTCAGTCGAGGTAGTAACCTTCAGTCGGGGGAGTGTTCACGTTGGACATCACTGGCGTGTCTGGACACTGGAACACTAGTGAGTCTGGGTTTCTTCCCCTTATTATAGGGATTCTCGAGGGTGCGGATTCCTGATGCATCCCACGTCGAATGTGGGGATTTATATGCCATAGGCGTGTATCTGAGGTTTTACTTAGCTTCTTATGTTTAATATAGGGTATTCCGCAGGTTTAACATCTAACAGAGGTGGATCAGACTGATCAGAACACTGAATAGAGCAGATCTGGTGAGTGCAACCCCTAGAGGAAACACTGATGTTGGGGATAACGCATGTTTAGCTACTTGATTGTTGTTAAAGGGAATGGGAAATTAGGTGGCATGATCCCACTGGGATGTGGCGGCCCGGGTAAGAATCAAAATGGATGATGGATGGTTAAGTGAAGTGGGTGTAGAATGAGATGGAGCCGACCCGAGGATGACGACGATGTTGGGATTGAGTCTCGAAGAGACCTCCTACTTATACCTATATCAAGGAATCAAAGTCCTCATAGTCCACCTGACAATGAATTACCGTATATTAGGGACTTCAACGGCTTACCACCGAATTGGGTTCACAATGGCTTACCGCTAGATGGGGTCACAACGGATTACCGCTGGATGGGGTCACAATGTCTTACCACTGGATGTGGGTCACAATGGCTTACCACTGGATGGGGTCAAAACAGCTTACCGTTGGATGGGGTCACAACGTCTTACCACTGGATGGGGTTGAACCTCAGGGAGGCTTCCTACATAACTTATCTAGGAGACAAAAATCAAATCCCACGTAGTTCAGAAGGTGGATCTAGTTTAACGTTGTGTAGGATGAAAAAGAGGGCATGCAGTTTAACGTCATGCAGGAAAAAGTTGGTCCGGTGTGAAGGGGGTTAGAACTAATGGTTATGGGGCTTGAACCTCAGGGAGGCTTCCTACATACCTTGCCTTGGAAAGGATCAAAGTCCACGTAGTTCGGAAAGAGTTTCATGAATCGACGTGAAGATGGTCGGGACCAATGGTTGTATGGATTGAACCTCATGGAGGCTTCCTATGTACCTTGCCTTGGAAAGGATCAAAGTCCACATAGTTTAGGAAGGGTTTGTGGGACTTACACTCTAAGCTACCCAGAGAGGATTCCATGGTCGATGCTTAATCTAAGCCCATGTGAGTTACGCCTGGTGTGAGAAACAAGAGGTAGCAAAGACCTGATAATCACATCGTGGAAGGTGCGTCCTTGGGAAGTGGAATGGGGCTTACACGTAGTTGGAAACCCAAAGAGGAAACATGGGTGTATGTGTGGTTAATAGCCCAAGGGTGATGGATATTGCGACTTACTCTATGATGGAGGCTCGAGTGGTGACAAATCCCAGCAGGAGATGGATTTGACACCTAGGAAGAGAGGTGGAGCATGGATGCTACCTCCTGCAAGAAAAGCTAGGGGATTACACTAGGGTGGTTTCCCTCTCCCCGTGGATAGACACCACTCCGATGAAGAGGATCTCATTCCATGTGAGGAATGATCTCACTCTCGTTGAGAACAGTGGGCGTACAAAATGTCCAAGGTGGGGTACCCTATGTATGATGCATAGGGAGATACCACGGTATAATATCATTTGCTGAGGGCGAAGGTGCTTGGAAGTTTAATGTCCTACAGCTCAGACAAGAAAAGTTGTGGGGCTTGAACCATAGGGAGGATTCCTACATACCTTGCCTTGGCAAGGATCAAAGTTCACGTAGTTCAGGTAGGGTGTGTGGGACTTACACTCTAGGCTAACCAGATATGATGTCATGGACGATGCTTGCTCTAAGACCATGTGAGTCATGCTCGGTGTGAGAAATAAGAGGAAGCAAAGATCTGATGATCACGTCGCGGAAGGTGCATCTATGGGAAGTGGAATGGGGCTTACACGTAGTTGGTGGCCCAAAGAGGAAACAGGGGCTTACGCGTGGTTAGAAACCCGAGGGTGATGGAGATTGGGACTTACTCCAGGATGGAGGCCCGAGTAGTGACAAAGCCCAGTGGGAGAGGGATTTGGCACCCAGGAAGAGAGGAGGAGAATGGATGCTACCTCATGAGAGAAAAGTTAGGGGCTTACACTAAGGTGTTTTCCCTTTCCTCACAGACATACACTGCTCCGATGAAGAGGATATCATTCCATGCGAGGAATGATCTCACTCTTGTGGAGACCAGTGGGCATGCAGAATGTCCATGGTGGGGTACCCCGGGAATGATGCACGGGGCGAGGCCATAGTTTAACGTCATGTGCTGAGGACGATGGTTCTTGGAAGTTTAATGTCGTGAATCTCAAACAAGGTGGGTTTTCTCCCCACCCCTAGGACTTACATAACCGATACCCACCCACCCTTGATGGAACGAAGGCATCGACAATGCTGTTAAAGGGTGGTGTTATAGAGGGATCCATTGGGGGGTACACATTAGTGTGACTATGAAAAAAGAAATAGTCGTTATTGTGCCTATGCGAAGAAGAATGGGGTGAATCAATGTAATGGAAAGCGCCACCCAAGGGACTTCGAAATTGCTCCATGTAAACATGAAGGGACACACGGGAAGAGAGCATGTGACGTAGGTGTGCTGCATATTAGAGGGGCTCAGACATGATGCCTTAAGGAGAGGGAAACACATGAAGTGTGCGTAAGATAATGTGCTAGGGAAATATAGAAGGTATGCATGAATGATTAAAGGATTTCATGCAAGATGAAGGGGTCGTGCGCAAGAGGGAAACTTGGCGCACAAGATGGACTAGTTGCACGCAAGACTGAAGGTTTGCACACATGAAGGACGGGTTGCATGCAAGAAGGACTGGTTGCATGCAAGAAGGACAGGTGGCATGCAAGAGCACCTGACGCAGAGGGAACTTGTGCACAAAAGTGGATCCCTTGTGCGCAAATGACTTGGGGAGAAAAGGAAGTCCTGAGGATCATGCCCAAGAGGGCCCACCTGAAGGAGCCCCCTCGGGGGACATGTCATGCAAAATCCAATACCTGAAGGCCATGGGGTTTTCACGTGGTCGAGAAAGATGCGGTTTTTTCACCACAGAGCGTCGCTTCGTCTTATGTTACCGTCCCTAATGGGTGGGGATACTGTTCGTTTTATAGCCGGAGTCCTCAGGGCGGTGCGCTAGGGTTGGGCGCACAAACTCTCATCTGACATCAGCTTGGGAGTGCAAAGGGGGATGGGCGCACAAATGCTCGTTTGATGTTGCCTTGTGCATGGAAACGGGTCTGGGCATGCAAACACCCGTTTGACATCGCCTTGTGTGCGGAAAATTGGTCGGGCACGCAAAGCTGTGGTTGACGTCGCCTTGTGCGCGGAAAGGGGTCCGTGCGCACAAACACCCATTTGACATCACCTTGTGTGTGGAAATGGGGCCGGGCATGGAAATCCTTGGTTGACGTCACCTTGGGCACAGAAAGGGGGCTGATGCACAAGATTTTGCGCGCTAGAAGGACACTTGAGTGCGTCCCCCTAATCTTGCGCGTGCCCTCTCCTAGGCCCCAAAATATCCTCTTGCCATCCCAGATTCATTCGTTGCTCTTTTATCCACCTGATGCGGCCCTTCTCTGAATTTTGGTGTCAAAAAATTCCCCCCTTCAGAATCAGAGCTGAAAGAGACCCCAAAGGTCAGATTGTGAGGGTATGCCGAAAAATAGGAAAAACCTCTTCGGCGGCGTGAAAAAAAGCATTTTGCGCATGCAAGATTGTTGCACGCATGTGGAAGGCATGTCAACACTTTATAAATAGGCGGATCCCCCCCCCAAGGCCCTGCGTTGACTTTTTCTATGCGACATACATTTTTCTCTCATGCACAAAAATGGTCCCGGTCCGCATGTAAGATTTTGCGACCGACTCCGGTTTTTGCACGCCATCCAAATTTTTTCCACGCTCGTCGACCATCTTTCACGCCACTGCCACTTTTGCGTGCCGAATATTCATTATTTTTCACCGATCCCTTTGGATTTCCAAAATGGCCACTCAATATACCAACACCGAGAGGGAGGTTTCTGATGCTGTAAGAAGAACCCAAATGATCATGAACCCTCAGATTCTTCATGCGAGGAGGGTTGAGTCTGATAACAAAATGATTTTCGACATGCTTACACAGGCCCAAAAGGATTATGTCCTGAGCGGTATCCTACCACTATGGAACTTTGGTCTTCTGGAAGAGGTGCTGATGCCCGGTTTCGAGATGGACACACCACGATCATGGGTGACACGTGAGAATAGTCTTCCACAATTCCATATTAACAACAACGACCATCCTTCTAGGGAAATGCAGAACACAACCATCTATGTCCTAAATCCAGAGACCATGAAAGTTGTGGGAAGTGATCCAGTCCCTAAAGAATCTCCCACAATTTATGTGAGTACTTTCAAAAGCATCATTACTGACGAAATGAAGGGATGGCAGGAGTGCACATGAGCCTCAACCTAGTTGGTGAGGACTCCTTAAGTGAATCCAAGAGAACCAAGATCAAAACTAGGAAGAGGCTAATTTCTAGGTTACTGTAGCAGTACTATAGCAGGAACTGTGTAGTACTGTAGTAGGAACTGTACAGTACTGTAGTAGGTACTGTAGCGAGGACTGTAGCAAGCACTGTTTGGCACTGTAGCAGCCGAGAATATTTCCCCGTTTGGGCCTTTGAGCCACTAATTTGGTCCCCGAGTCCTTTAAGGCCTTCGGGACACCCAGGCCTTCGGTTCAGTAAGGTCTTCGGACCACCTCAAGGATTTCAGGCCACCTTAAGTGCTGATACAAACCAGAAAACCTACAAGGAACAAGATTCAGAAGGAGGATGAGAAAGGATATTTCACTAGTGAAGAAGATAAACATATTACACGAATGAGAGGGTATGAAAGCTGCCATTGGGACAAGCCTGTAAATGCATGGGAATGCCTAGCCGAACAGCCATGAAAAGGTGGAGAGCTGATTTCACGATGAAGATGTTGGGGAGGAGAAGTTCCAAGTAGTTAGTCTGGGTTGTATGTAATGTTTGAATCCTACGGGCACTGAATTCCTCTATGGAATACAAGCCATGTAATACTTAAGCCTATGGGCCTTGTAAGGGTTCCACCTCACCCCTTGAAAGGTGGATTATCAAAAATCAATAAAAAATGATGGCCTTCAGGCCATTGGAGGTAAGGGATGGCATGAGTGGGATTCCAGATCTAGGGAAAACATTAACAATGAATGGGTATGGGCATACTTGGTATGTCATACATGCGAGGAATTCGTGCCAGAGCTACGGTCCATTGGGCTTTTTGAGGCTGTTTGGATGTCCTAATTCCACTTCTACCGACAATAGGACTTGGTAGAAGAGCTGTTCAGTCGCTGGTCGCCTGATACCAACACTTTTCACCTCCACCATGGGGAGGTGGGCATCAGCCTATGGGATGTACACTGTATCAGGGGAATCCCCTTGGAAGGATATCAATACAATGAGTTCCTACCGATGGAGAATGTCTGGGGGGATAGGACACACACCCCAATCCTGTCATGGAACCTGTTGGAGCTAGCTAAAGAGGAGATCAAAATAAAATATATCCCAAAGAAAATATCCTATTCAGGGTGGTTTAGTCTCTTCCTGACCCAGGACAGGGCCATGAAGATGCCAGGCTGAGGGAAGCAATGCCCAAACACATCTCAGAGGGGAAAAGTGGAATCATATTGGAAGATTTTAGAGATAGAAGAGTATCGATCATTGGGTTTGGAATTAATGAAGGTCGAGACCTGAATGTGTGATATGCCAGGTTCCTTGCCGCATTGTTGAGCGGATGGTTGTTTCCTGTGAGGGATACAAGGATGGAGTCCACCTAGGGATGTTAGTGATGGTTGGGATTATGGTGGAAAATAACAAGGTTAACCTAGGGGTGCCAGTGTTGGCTAGACTATACAGTATTCTAGGATGCATCTCGAGGGGAAGTACGCCCAGGAGGATATGCGGGCCATTCCAGATTTTCCATGGCTGGGTCGCAGCCCACTATGGTGGGTATGATTTCCTGAATTCCATTCGCCCCTGGTAACGGTATGCGACCATCCCTCTTGAACATCGATGGAATCCGACCATTGACGCTCTGGGATGAAAGAATCAAGCTCAAGATCGGAAACCACACCCACTTCAACTTCCACCCATTCCTAATCCCAGTTGTCCAAATGATAGATGATGGGATGGGTCCACTGGAGTAGAGGGAGTACCTGCAGAGCATCCAGGGTGGTGTGCTGGTGGCCCAGATTGATGGAAAAATATTCTGCGAACTGTATGTGCTGACTAGGTTCACCAGGCAGTTCGGGTGCATGCAGAAGATTCCCAAGAAAGTATACAAATAGGTTTGGGAAGAGAAAAATCCCTACATTCTCTGCCAGCTATGGATTATGTTCACAATGCCAAGATTGGGAAAAATCATCACTCTTACCCCCACCGATGTCAATTCGGGACTGTCAACAAAGTATGATGAACACTAGATGAGAACGTATCCTGAGGAGATTATTTGGAAACACATCCGGCAGATCAAGGCAGCTAGTGCAGAGCCTGAAGATCAGGAAGGTAGACGAGGTGCCACGGGGGAAGTGAGGAAAAGAACAGGCCGAGTAGCTAGCACAATGTAGGCCGGTCCTTTATCGGTAGGGGAAGAGCATGCCGAGAACGTGTCTCCACCCTCCGGGGAAGGGTGGTATTGTGTACAGACTCGTGGTCCAACTAGGGAACTCTTAGGAAAGCAACTCAGGTACCTCCTGATGCCATCTTCTGATGTTATCTTCCCTTCTTTGTGGTCTGCTTGGAGAACATTGTGATAGTCCATGTTTTCTGAATAGTTATGGCAGAGGTTGATACACACCGGGCTCGATCTTCCAGACATAGGGCGCATCCAGATATCAGATAGGGTAAAATTTCATCATCGGCATGCATACCTGATAGCCATGGATATGTACGCATGCCAGTGGGGGCGGTATGAAGAACCACATATCCTAGTGAAAGTAATTCTTGGCCAGGAGCATGACCCAGAGAAGCTTCCATCTGAGGATGAAAGTGTAGAGGAAGGAGAAGAAGAAGAAGAAGAAGAAGAAGAAGAAGGACATGAAGAAGAGGAACAAGTTGAAGGTCTTGGTGTAAAGGGGCCTTCAGAAGATCCCACTCACCAATGGAGTTCTCGAGAGAGTGGTGAAATCGTCAGCTTCGATGCAGAACTGGCAGAGTAGCTTGAGGTATAGTTTAAACCTTATACCAACCTTTATCTTTTCATAATCTCTATCCATCAACCAAACCCTGTCCTATTCAGGAACACATGGGAGAGGGTCCCCAGGAAGCCTTCCCCATAAGGGGCACATGTATTCCTATGGAGACCAGGGAGCAACCTCAGGGGCCAGTCCTCGAGACCGAGCATAGTGGGGTGCTGATTTCAGTTGTATTATGAGATAATGAGCTAGAAGGAGAGTACCTCTCCATCCCTATTGTTCAAGAGGAACCGATGCCGGTGATCGAGTTGACAAGCGCCGAAGGCTCCCCTGTGGCGGCGGTCCCCTCCATGACGCAAGAATTGGACACCATCACACTTGGATCCCGTAAGTCCTTTATCATTGGTTTTCCTCTTTTTTAGAGAATTTAGCTATTCAAGATACTGATTCCTGATTTAGTGATAGCAAGGTTGGAGGCATGACAAACCGTCGAGTCTGGGACATCTGCGAGAGTTGGATGGGTAGTGGCTGTATCGACCTTCAGAGAAGAACCATTCTAGGTGGCCCTAACTCAGTACTCGATGAGCCGAAGATTGCAATGAGGGATGGTAATACTACCGGGGTAGAGTTCCAGCCTGATGAGAGTGAAGTCACTGACGAGGAGGAGGTTCCCGAAGAAGACCCTTCTACTGAACTCCGCGCTGATTTCCCTAAATACAGGCCTGAGGACCCTGAAGAAATTGATGATTCTGACTCAGATGCTATGAAGGAGAGTTGTATGACATGACTCAAGGCATGGAAGTGCATTAGACACTTTCTCAGCCAACCATAGGTAGAATGTCTAAGCCGGATGGGGTCACTCCACACCTGGATACGCTTTCTCTGCACTTGAGGGGTAGACGCTTGCCATTGTCATGTAATGATCTGTTATTACATGGTGGAGAAGATATGGGAAGAAAGCCAACATTCAGAAGTTACCCAAAACCAGGAGGATTCAAAGAATACTCAGGACTTCCTGGAGGCAGAGCAGGAGGTCCAACCCCTTAAGGAGAAAGTGAAGGAAAGGTAGGCATTCATTTCAAACCAATCTAATCTCATTGAGTGATTGAAGGCATATCTCATAGATGCTCAGAAGCAAATAGCGCAGGCAGATCTCCAAATGATTGGGCTCTAGACTGAACAATCACAGGCACATGCCAAGGCTAATGAATTTTTCCCCACTACTTCTATTGAAGAGAAGGATCTCAAGGGATGGGATGTGATGCTGGAGGCCACAATTTGGAAGTTGGTAGTATTGGAGCAGTCCATCCAAAATGTCGATCCTTAAGGGCCCTATTTTGGACAACCCCTTTAACTCATCCTTCTTTATTACTTCCAACTCTGAATTGTATGCATGAATGGACTACTTTATTGTTTATTTTAATGCACTTCGACCACAATCCCAAAGTAAATAGCGATCCATTCCTAAGATCACGTGGGTCACGCCCTATGTGAGAAACAAGGGATGCTCGTGCTATTACTCCATTTGAATGTGGGAGTGACAATCATTCTTCTGACACCCAAGGTAGGAACAACTCTTCCGGGCTTCCAAAAAGAAAGGGGGGAGACCTGACTAGAGAATAAAGTCATCAGAACATCCGAACAGTCACTTCCCCAAAATGCTTTAGTGCATGAGCGGGGTAACTCCAGGGGAGTTAGAATCAATTAGAACATAGGGGAGTGGGAAGTGTGACTCATGATACCCAAAATTTGGAACACTATAGGGATGGTGAGAAAATTAAGGATAATTGTTGACCATGTTCAAAAAACAGTATCCATATTGCGTTAGCTTGAAATGGGGATAACAAATGAGGGCCGACCGCTGACCATGTTTGAAACATAGGGATTGACTCAAAATGTCATCTATTATCCTTCCAGAACATTGGTCCAGGACAGTAGGCGAGCCATAGGCTGAGCATCTATACTATTAGGGGGTTCCTTTGGGTGTGAAATAGGACAAGGGTCCAAATAAATGGCATGAAAAGCGTGGAGTTGGAGTGATGGGTTGTTCGAATGGAGTCCAACACTCTTGAAATCACACCACCATGACGAAGGAACATTATGTGGGCGTATTCGTCTGATCATGGATCAAACGTAATTCCGAGCAGGACCTCTTTGGCAAGGGATCTGGTGCATCCAATTATTAACATGGGGCATTTTGAACTTGTTCAGGGTAGAATCATAGTTTAGTGTCATGCATGGAGGACATAAGGACTCATGCAGTTTAACATCATATGATAGGATGTAGGGTGAAAGGGGAGATCCCAGGAAGGGAGTATGTGGTGCTATCTCTATAAACCCGATGTGAATGAGGACATAAGGAGTCTGCACCACACCACGTATCCTCAAAGAACATTTTTTTTAAGTCAAGGGACAAAAAGTGAAAGTTAGGCTGGGCCCAAAGCAAGGTTCTTGTACATTCCTAAGTACCCCATTAGGATGGGAATCAATCCATATTTAGTTCTAAAGTCACATTTTAATGTCATGCGGGATGATGAAAGGCATGCATGGCATGGCTATGCCAATACACATCCTACCGGAACTACTAAGACCACGTGAGTCGTGCTCGATGTGGGAAACAAGGAGTAGTGATGGGACTTTCCTAGCATAGGAAGGCACATGTCAGGGGTAATGGGACACTAGGTGAATGGCGTCCCACTAATGCTGATCCGCCTATATAATGCACCTAGATGTGCAAAGGAGTAAATCCAAGTATGTTAGTATTCCACTTGAACATAAGGAAGTGGAAATATGTGAATCATGATGCTCAAGATCTGGACCACAATGATGGTGGCATGAAGATAGAGGATAACTATTGACCACGTTCGAAACACAATATCCATATCATGTTAGCCTTGAATGGGGATAGAAAAATGAGGGTCGACCACTGACCATGTTCGAAACATGGGACCTATCGCAAATGTCGTCCTGGGTCCTCAGGGACGTTGGCCCAAGTCGGTAGGTAAGCCAATGTGGCATGAGACCAGGCCATAAAGGGGGTCCCTTCAGATATGGAAGAGGATGAGGATCCAAATAACGGGCTCAAGAAGCTTGGAAATAGAATAAGGTAATGTCCCTATAAAAATTCCACACTTCGGACACTGCCACAACGCATGTGAGTATGATAGTAAGACGTATCATATAGAGGGATTCAAGTCCCCCTCCAAGGAAAAAGGTCCTGAGGTTTCATGCTTCCAACTTAATGGTCGTAGGATGGGCCATTAAGGGGGATTGATTTAATGGACTGTGCATAGGGCGACAAAGTGGCCAAACATGACGCGCAGTTCCCATAGGGAGATCTTCGTTTAGGGTCATAGAACTTGGACCAGGTGAGGAAAAGACACAATAGGCACATGGTGTGGCCTTTTCAAAACCTGAAGTGAATGAGGACCCATGAGGTACTCTCTACACCACATGTTCCTCAGAGAACTCAGACTGAGGGGCTGAAAGAGAGGATGTGATTTTAGATTTGAAGGGCTAGACCCAGAGACAATTTGTCTGGGCATTCCTACGTATCCCATGAGGATGTGAATCAAGATGTACATAGTTCTAGGGGTGGTATGGTAAGATACCAGTGCCAGAGATAATAAGGTTGTGCGGGTCTGGCCCTTGCACCAAAATAAGCGGTATTTGACAGATCTTGTTTGTCCTTTAGGATGAATGGTCGTTGTTTTTTTTTTGTGAAGTGATTGATCTAGTGTTGAATGTCTAGGCATCGCCATAAGAATCAATCCATATGCAGGCATTGACAAATGGTACGATGTGTGACCGATACCAAACATGATTCCCCCTTGAGTGAGGATATCACGGTGCAGTTCCATTTTTCATCATGCGGCTAGGATGATAATTTCATAGTTTAGGGTCATGTGTGGGGACCATCCATGAATTTTAACGTTGTGCAGTATAGACGTAACAGTTTAAATTCATGTGGGACTAGGCATCATAGTTTAAAGTCATATGGATCATACATATACAGGATATATGAGGTTCTAGAGGGAATGTGCACGATGTGATAAAGCATACCCGACGTGAATGAGGATGAGGTCCACATCATACCGTGCACGATTCCGAGTAGGAAACCTCGGGCCAAGGGGCCAAAAAAGGTTAGAGGATATAGGACAGGAGAGGCTATCCCCTAGTTGAGCTGGACCCGAGGACGAGATGTTTGGGTGTTCCTAAGTATCCCATGGGAATGGGAATCAATCCATACATAGTTCTTTGAGGTGACTTTTAACGTCGTGCGGGACAATATACAGTTTAATGTCATGAGGGACAAGAAGTAGGGGGGATAACTCCTAGAAAGGGGCGTACATGGTTCAGATATTGAAAACCCGACGTGAATGAGGGCATAATCCCACATGCGCCACGCCATGTGGTCCTATAAGAGTCAGAGTCCAGAAGGAAGAACAGAAGAGATAAATTAGTGGAACTCAAGCTGGACCCAAAGACGAGATGTCTAGGCACTCCTACGTATCCCATGAGAATGGGAATCAAGTTGTACGTAGTTTTAAAAGAGATCTTAGTTTAAGGTCTTAGAGCTTGGACCAAGGAGAAGCAGAATCCTTCCAAGTAACTGCGGACCTCAACCCGATCCCCAAGCCCAAGTGAGCCAAACTCGGTGTGGGAAACAAGGGTGGAAGAGGTTTTTTCAATACCTGGAATGCACACTAAAGGGAAGTTAGTGCAGATCCCTAAATGATGCCTTTAACATAGATTTTATCCTCTTAATGTGAAAATGTTCACTAAGGGATAGTTCCAGGAGTGTCGAAATTCCATTTGGACATGATGGGGTGGAAAATAATGTGAATCATGTAACCAACATTCAATTCTTGAAGGGGATGTCATGACGATGGAGGATAACTATTGACCATATTCGAAACACAACATTCATATCGTGTGGCCTGAAATGGGAACAAAAAATGAGCATCGACCACTGACCATTTTCTCAATGTAGGACTTGTATCGATTTGTTGTCAGAAACCCTCAAAGACGTTGGCCCATAATGGTAGGAGATCCCTTAGGCCTAGATCCATGCCATTTGAGGGTCCCTTTGGGTGTGAAAGATAATGGAAGCCCAAATGAAGAGGAACACGAATCCTAATAGGTGGGAGAAATCATGTCCACGTAGAATCTGACACTCTAGGTTCTAGACCAGATTACTCATGGGCCAATTGGTGAATCACTGAAGAGGGAAGAGGGACCCGACTTAAGGGTAGCCGAATCAAAGAGATGAAAGCAGGGAAATGGAGTGAAGGCCGCTCAGTAGAGAGAGGTATCCGTCGTGTTTTTTATAAACCTGACGTGAATGGGGACATACACCCATACCACACAGTATACCCCTCTTCTAGAATAACGTGGGATAAGGGGCCAAAATGATAGGGAGGTTTCTAAGAGATGGGGATGGACCCGAAGACCAGACGTTCGAGTGGTCCTACGTATCCCATGAGGATGGGAATCAAGACACACATAGTTCTGGGGGAAAGGATGGTGCTAATAAGGGTAGGATACCCCAACGAGGGGTGTGTATGGCACAGTGAGTAACCCTACGTGAATGAGGACACAATCCCACACCACACCATACAACCCTAAGTGAGAACTTGGGCCAGGGGACCGAAAAGGCCAAGGGTCCTGAGGCTAGGCCATAGATAGAATTTCATGGCCAGCTTGTATTTTAATGTCTTGCAGTGAGGATGAAGGTAGGGGTAAGGTATCTCATCCGGGGATGTGTACGACACGATGAGCAACCCGACGTGAATGAGGACATAATCCCGCACCACAATGTACAACCCTAAATGAGAACTTGGGCCAGAGGCCTGAAAAGGCCAAGGGGCCTGAGGCTGAGAATCCCAACCAATTGTATCTGGATGACCTCTCATGAGGGAATTGCCTTCATAACTCCTAATCCCACATGATAAATGTTCGGTGAGGGAAAAAAGGAGTAGTATTAGGCTATCCCCATCACATAAGGGTTCGAAAGCTAGAATCACCCTACCGCTCGAAGCAGACCGAGATTTGGAGAGATGACAGGGAAAAATGAACCACTACACTCTATATTTGGGACATATGGGGTGGTGACAATGAAAAAAGATAGCTGTTGACCAGATTCAAAACACAACATCTATATCGTGTGACTCGAAATGGGAACAAAAAATGAGTGTTGACCACTGACCATATTCACAACGTAGGACTCGTATCTATTTGTTGTCTAAAACCCTTAAGGGCGTTGGCACACAATGATAGGAGATCCCTTAGGCTAAGTATCCTTATCGTTTAAGGGCCCCTCCAGATGTGAAAGATAATGTGAACCTAAATGATGGTGTGTGTGGAGCATGAATGCGGCCATGCAATCTCAAATAAAGTTAGACAACATAAGAAATAGAGATCTTTAGGAGAGAGGGATACATGGTATGGTCATGATGAGCTTGACACGAATGAGGGAAAAATCCTGCACCACATCATGTGTTTTGTCCTAATGGGAGGTCCCGAAGTTTGAGGCTGGGCCTATGGATGAAATGTCCGGGCATTCCTACGTATCCCATGAGGGTGGGAATCAAGCCACACATAGTTTTGAAAATCCCATGCAGTTTAGTGTCATGCGGTAAGGATTTGGGAGGATTATAAGAATGAAGGAGGGTATATGGTGCAATCATCGTAACCCTGACATGGGTGGGGCCAAATAAGCCTACACAATGCCATGTGTGATCCCCCAAAAGAACTATGTCTAGGAGGGGATAGTCAAAGAGGAAACTGAGGATGGACTCAAGATGAGGCATCTGAGAATTCCTACGTATCCCATGAGGATGGAAATCAAGAAATACATAGTTTTTAAGATGCAGTTTAACATCATGCAGGATGATGCACAGTTTAAGGTCATGTAGGACCGTATAGTTTAAGGTCATACAGGACCGTCATGCAGTTTAGGGTTGTGCAGGACCAACCAATTTAAGGTCATGTAGGACCATACTGTTTATGGTCATGTGGGACCCAATGGATCAAGAAAAGTATTGCTTGAGGAACTTAGCATTGGTAGTAGGAGTTATACGCTCACCATCCATTGTAACCAGTGAGTACGTGCCATTGGAGTAAACCTTGGTAATGATGTAAGGTCCTTTCCATTTGGGTTCCAACTTGGGTGGTTTCTTGCCAGGTATCATTGGTTCCCTTAGGGCTAATACCAAGTCACCTTTCAAGAATAAGTGGAGGTGAACTTTCTTGTTGAAATCTCTATCTATCTTGTTCTGATGCCTTTCCAGATTGTGCAGGGCATGAAGCCTGTTCTCTTCAAGTTCTTCCAACTCAGCCAGACAGATTTCAGTTACTTTATCTGGAGTTTTCTAATCATAGATAGTTGTGCGCAGTGAGGGAAATTGAATCTCAATGGGCAAGATGACCTATGTTCCGTACACCAGGGAATATGGGGTCACCTGGGTGAAATTACGAGTCATCGTCTGATAAGCCCAGAGGGAATTGAGGAGCTTGTCTGGAAAACTCTTCTTATTCTGACCAACCATTTTTTGTAGAATGTTAGAGAGGGTTTTATTGAATGCCTCGATCTGTCCCATTTCTTGCACATGGTAGTGGAAGGCATGATTAGAACGGATGTTGTACTTAGCGTATAACTTCTTCAGCTCAGCTGCTCGGAAGTTCATGCCGTTATCAGTGAGGATGGTGTGAGGGACTCCAAATAATTAGATGATGTTAGAACTCACAAATTCAATGATGGAACGATCCTTGACCTCCATGAGTGGAACTGCCTCTACCAACTTGGAGAAGAAATCTGTAGCCGTCAGGATGAATCTGCACTAGCGAGCTGTTGCCGGTGGATATGGTCCCACGACATCAAGTCCCCATACTGAAAATGGCCAAGAGTACTTGGTGGAGTGGAGAGGCTTTGGTGGTTGATGCATAAAGTTAACATGAATTTGGCATGCATGACATTTCTTGGTGAACTCGATGCAATCATGGATCATGGAGGGCCAAAAGTACCCCAGTCTCTAGATCTGGTGAGATTATTCTAGCCCGACCTGATGATCCCTACAGGAACCGGAGTGAACCTCGTTCATGACCTAAGAGATATAAACTCCTTGAATATAATGGAGGAGAACCCCATCAAACCTGTGCTTGTAGAGGATCTTCTCATGTCTAGGGATATCTTGGAGGGTGAATTGCAACGCACAACATCGGATTCGATCACACTCGGCCTGATCTACTAAGAGATTACCATTCTGGAGATACTCAACAAAGGGGGCTCTCCATTCAGGAGTCACTTCGATCACTACATCCAGGGGACCTGAGGGTCCTGACGTAGAGGCTCTAGAGGTAAGGTGGCTTACCCATGGGTCGTCATCGTCATCGGTGGTGAAAATATTAATGAATCTCTAATGTGCCACATGGATAATCAGATCATCCTGCTCGGGCTCCATGAGTGATGTAGCCGGGTCGGCCAGGGCATCAGCTTGACCATTCTGAGATCAAGGAATATGAGTAACTTCTGGATGAGATGGGAACTAGGCCATTAGCTGGAGAGTGCATTCTAACAATGGTACGAGATCTGGCTTTATAATGACGTAGTCACCATTGATCTGTTTAATGACTAGTTCAGAGTCCCCTTTCACATGCAAATGGGGTACATCAATCTCGAGAGCCAGCTTGAGGCTAGTGATGAGAGCCTGATACTCTGCCTCATTGTTGGTGCGACCTTCTGACAATGGGAATGAGTATGGAAGGATGGATTATGCTGAGGTAATGAAGAAGATACCCAGACCTACTCTGTTGAGCCTGGGTTCATTGAGCCTTCTACCGATGGGGCTCCGGGAAGCACCCTCGAAGTGCATCTGCTAGCACAACGTGGCTTGGTCTACCGAGAGGATCACCTCATTGGGGAAATTGAGATCCAAGGACTGGTCAGTAGGAGAAATATGGGAAGCAAGGAAGTCTACCAATTATTTTCCCTTAATAGATTTATAAGGGACAAACCTGATATCGAACTGCTAGAGAATCACTACCCACTGAGCTAGACGGCCTGTCAACATGGGGCAGTTCAGGATGTACTTCAGTGGGTCTACTCGGGACAGCAGCTATACCTGGTGGTGATACAAGTAATATCACAACTTCTATACTGTGAATACTAGTGCAAGGCAGTTCTTTTCGATGGGGGAGTATCAAGTCTCCGTATCGAGGAGCATATGGTTGAGGTAGTAAAGGCTATTCTCCATCCCCTCATTGTTCTTATGGGTGAGAAGGGTGTCGAGAGATCGTTCTAGGCCAGTCACATAAAGGAACAGTGGATTTTAGGAGATGGGTGGCATTAAGACTGGAGGTTGGAGCATATACTTCTTGATCTCCTTAAAATCAGTCTGACACTCTTCGTCCCACTCATAGACGATACCTTTCTTCATGAGATGAGAAAAGGTCTTACAATTTCCAGCCAGATTCTCAATGAATCGACGTATGTAGTATAAGTGGCCTTGGAAGCCTCTAAGCTCCCGAATGTTGCTTGGAGGAGACATCTGGCTAATGGCCTTGATCTTCTCTGGGTCAATCTCAATTCCCCTATATCTGACAACGAAGCCGAGAAACTTTCCAGAGGTGACCCCGAAGGCACAATTCAATGGATTCATCTTCACATGATGGGAACAGAGGAAGACAAACACTTTCTCAAGGTCTTTGAGATGGTCCTGATGCTGGCGAGAGTTAACCACTAGATCATCCACATAGAATTCCACTAACATTCCAAGGATCGTCTTAAATATGCGATGCATAGCCCGCTGGTAGGTGGCACCTTCATTATTTAAACTGAAGGGCATGAATTGGTAACAGAAAGTACCTTGTGGTGCCTTTAAGGCTTTGAACTCCTCTTCCTCGGGGGCCATTCGGATCTGGTTGTACTTGGAGTACCCATTCATGAAGGAGATGGCTTGGAATCCAGCTGTAGCATCAATCAATAACTCCGTCACAGGAAGGGGAAAATAATCCGTCGGACAGTGATGGTTGAGATCATAGAAATTGATACAGACCTTGATCTATCCATTCTTCTTCCTTACTGGCACAATATTCTACAACCATTTGGGGTACTGGACCTCCTTAACAAAATTGGCTATAATGAGCTTGTCTACTTCTACCTTAACCATGACACCATGAGAAGGGTGCATCTTTATGGGAGGTTACTTGAACCCATGATGATTTTCCAGGAGACTGATGTGGTAGACGAATACCTAAGGATCTAGTCCTGGCATATCATTGTAACTCTAGGAGAATACATCACGGTGTTGTTTTAGGAAGTCTATGTACTGCTATTGCTCCTAGAGGGGCATGACGGCACTGATCAATGTGGGTTTCAGGTCTGCCTTGCTACCGAGGTTCACCTGTTCCAACTCATCAAATGTGGAAAAGATGCCCTCTTCAAAGTTGGTAGGAGCATCCTCTAAATCCTCTTCTCCACTTATAAAGGATGGATCCTCGGTGGGAGGAATTTTTTCTGAGTCGGCAGATCCGGACGGGAGGTTGGTACCAGCCTGAGCGGCAGTGGTCACTACATCGGAGGACTCTTGTGCTGCCACAACCATAGCGATGAAGGCTGTTGATCTGATCCCATATGGCCTTTGGCCCAAGAGGCCACACTTGATGATATCGAAGCAATAGTGTCGTGTCGGCTTGAGCAGGTTAATTCCAAACTGGCAGAATAAGCAGTATGATGTATTGTGTTTCCATGGGGTGGACATCCCGATACCTTATAGGGGTAGGAGGCTCCGGGATCACCTGATCCTAATTTGTATAGGATTACGAGGTGATCTTCCAGCATCAATTAGTACTGGGGATGTGTTTCCCCATCTTCCCAGAAACAATGAAGCATTTTCCCATGTCTGGGGTTGTAGACTCCAATCGGTGGATTGGAAAGACATAGGCGTCATCTTGATCTGTCCATGGGCATCATTAGTCTAAATCTTCTTGTCCTTTCTCTTATAGTAGTTGATATCCAGGTAGGGCAGGCTTCACAAGAGGCAAAGGGATACACATCACCTTGAAGCATGCCCACTCGACCATTAAGAGAGTACTTGAGGCACTGGTGATATGATGAGGGAACCGACACATACAGGTGGATCCATGGCCTTCCCATCAACGCATTGTAGGCGGTGTACTAGAATACTACCATAAATTCGGTGCTAGAAACTAGGCCACCAAACCAGGTCTTTAAGTGGATCTTACCGACTGGTGTTTGTTCCTTCCTGTCATAACCATGTATTCTTAGGTTAGAGGGACTCAGATCATCTTTAGACAATCCCAACTTTCATAGTGTCTGAGTCAGGATTAGGTTAATTTAAGAGCCTGTATCGATAAGACAACAACGAACCTCCACACCATTGAATTGTCAAGTGATGTACAGTGGGCGAATGTGCCCCTATATGAGAGAGCCTTCATCTTCTCCAGAGAACAAGATAATGGCCTGGTATTCATCATTCTCGACCACTTTATCATGAAAGGATTCGGTGGATGCTACTTCCATCTCAAACTGGAGGGGGTTTCTTAAAGCCTCAGTGAGGGCCTCACACATATATGACGATAGGTGAAGGGCCTCCAGGATGGAGATCCTTGCTGGAATACTAGAAATATGATTAATAACATCGTATTTCCACACTAGGTGTGAACTTCTGCTTGTAGGAGGTCTCTTTATGATAGGAGGTATTGTGGGCCCTGCCGACTGGACCGGTGTCTGACTGGTACTAGGAACATCCCACTGCCCACTGGTCGAACCCTGCAGAGTGGCAACTGGATGAGGGTCAGATGACTGAGATCGGCCTGTAGTAGGGCGTGGCTGGTCATGACATGGTCGGGGTGGCTCTGCCTGATCTAGCAACACGAATAGTGGCAAAGGCAGGCCTGATGCCACCAGATGAGAAGGTTGCGCATGCAGAGATCTGTATTGAGCCTGTTGCCTGGTTTCGGTAGCATGCACAACCAAGATAGAAGTGCTGATCAAGGCACTCCGATGGCCCATATAGCCATGAATCCGTCGTTGCTGGTGATGACTGGGGACATGGGGAGGATCCTCCTGGCACTCCTCATCGTCAGGAATCATGTAGGGATTTACCATCTCTACGGTGTTAACTGAGGTGTACCCTTGACCGTCTCTCAAATATTCATCCACTACTAGATGGATTCTGGGAGGGATTTCAATCTCTAGAGTCATTAATTCTATGAGAGTACGGGATGATGATGGCATCGGTGGGGGACTTTGTTTTCCCTTATACTGCTGGTGTTTTCTCTTATAGGAAGAGGTCGGCTAAGACGACGATACAGAAGTGGTGGTTGTAGCTTCTAAAGGATCTGGCCAATTCAGGTGCACCTGGATGACACCATGGGAATGAGGGACTACTTTTAAATCCATCTAGTGGTCATACTTCCAGGATCCGGGACTGGAAACCTGATGCCACTCACCCTCACTGTCGCTGCTGTTGTCTGGCCTCACGAAGACGCATGCCACCTGTGCCAAAGATGGGCCTAAACAAACTATATTGTTATCTACCTGGTCTTGAAGCTAGTATTTGAACACATATAACTTCTTGATATTGTTCCCCAGGATCCAGTGGTAAGGGAAATAATTAGGGTGATTAGTGAGGTTGACCTCTTCCAGCCTTCTACACTCAGGAAAACGTAGAATCACCTGCTGCAAGGCACTGCGGAAGTAACCGGGGACTTGTGCTTCATTGAATGAGTAGTTCCAGTTTCTCTTGTCCATAAAGGGGGCCCTTGTATATTTAACTTGACGAGGGGCTAGAGAAGCCTAACGAGGAGGTGGAGATTGGTTATCTCGCCTGGGTGGTGGCGGCACATTGCGCGGGGGGCACTTGCTGATTCTGAGGTGGGCTCTGCTGGGCTGGTGGCTGTGCCTAAGGTAGAGGGCCTCTGTGAGGCTGTGGAGGTGGCTCCACTGGAAACAACTCTAGTTGCCTAGGGGGATCTATTTGGGCCACTGTGGAAGAATCGTCTCTGACAGCCCTTCTCACGGGGATCGCAGGAGGCAACAGACGTGCCTGATTGTCCTGCTGTAAGGATTCCTCTAGGCGTTGGGCCTTATCAGAGAAGTATTAGAATCCCCCAGGATAGTTTTGGGTGATCAGATAGGGGACCATCTCCGTCTTTACATTCCCTATGCACATCATCAACAATTTATCCTGAGTCAGTGACATGTCAAAGGAATACATGAGTCCTTTTCACCAGGTGACAAAGTCGGCGATGTGCTCATCAGGCCCCTTCTTGCACTTGAAGAGGTTTGTGATACTCGTCTTCTGTGTGGTGGAACTGGACTGGTAGAGGAATTGCCTATGGAGGTCCTCCCAAATGGCTACTAATCCGATGGGGTGCTGGTTGTACCAGACAAACACATGCCCTTCCAATGTATGCACAAAACATCAGAGCTTGGTGGCCTCGTATTGCGCTGGAGTTCCCAACATGGGGCCACCCCATGAGGTATAGTGGGCCAGGTGCTGTGACGGGTCCCTTATCTCATTGAAGGGTAAAAATGTGGGATTCCCAAAACCAGAGGTGCTGGCATATCATCCACCCACACCAGATAAGACTTTCCATCGGGCGGGAGCGCCACCTGTCGCGTCTCTAATGCCTCGAGATGGGCTATGAGTGCCGCTATTGGATCATCTGGGTGGGGGTTCCTGTCTTGATGGTGATCCCTAACTACCAGTGCATTGGAGGGTTATTCAATATGATAAGGCGGCCCAACAGCTCATGGAGTAGCTGGTGGAACGACCTGCAGGGCAGCTGGGGGAATCCGAGCTGGGTCCCGAGGATTGTCACGCCGTTCAGGAGGATTGTGCGAGACATACCGATCCCTCTTTCTGTAGGCTCCAGCCTCAACCCTATCTACGTGGGCAAGATGGTCAGGGTCAACTGAAGGCAATTTGCCTAGGGGAATCTGTGCCTGCCCCTGCTATCCTGGCCTAGGATCACCGTAGTTCACCCGTCACTCTACATCACATTCAGCAAGGATGTAGTCGACCACCTTCTTATGTTCGGTGAGTTTTTGATGCAACACAGCTTTCTTGGGGTCGTCCTCCACCTTCTACACTGATCCAAATAGGTCAGAGGGCTTGATAGCTCTAAGGATTTTCTTTCCCTTGTTGGGATTCCGGCTGATGACTAGTGCCTCAGTGGGCATAGGAAGATCCAATAGATTCCTCTTTTGAAGATTAATTATTCCTAACATATCCAGGAAGTGTGAATCTCCCTCATGGGGAAGGTCCTCTCTAAGAATCTCTAGCTCGTTCTCACCCTCAGGAAGGTCCGCCATGTTAACTGTGACTCTACCTGGAGGCATATCCTCTATGTGTCCTAGAAAATTGGGTTGTTGCTGGATAAGACTGAAGACGAGGGAGGTATACTATCCCCATCCATAGATTTTTATGTGGGGAGAAGCCTCTTTTATAATCCTGTGGAGTACCTTGAAGCTCTGAATGCACCATTGTTGGAGGGACCTATGGCGACTTGGTGACTCAGGGCGCTGGGCCACAGGGAGTGCGGCCAAATAAACTAGGCAGTATTGTTCACCAATGTATTCAAAATGTGATTAGCTCTTAGAATAAGCCACTCACTGATAAAGAAGATGAAAATGAGTTGCCCAGAGGGTCTGGTGGAAGCATTCAACTTCCTCTTGGGTGAGGGATTCTGACGCACAAAAATTCGGCGCTGCAACCGGCCAAAACATCTCAGGGAAGTGATCTTCTGTGAGGATATCCCATAAGCTCCTTGGCTCGGATTCAGGGTTTGGACCTTCATTGCCCCACTCATAAACCAGAGTTGTCTAGGGAATAGGTATCAGTACCGAAGCAGACTGCTGGGACGACATGCTAGCTGGTGGAGAATACAATGAGCGAGCTAATAAACCACAACATCTAGGGCTACCCTCTAAAGAGTGTAGTGACTTAGCCATGATATAGCGGTAAGATGGGATGCCGACCATAGTTTCTGGCGTGGGGACCATGGTTGTTGGCAGTGAACCGCACTGCTACTCATCCACCATTGGTCCCTATAATAACTCTATCTGATATCTAGTCAAGGTAGAGAGTGCTTCTGGTGATGATGGTGGAGATTGCAAGGTCGTAACCTGTGGAGTCACCAAATTTTCGTCCTCCTGGATATACCTGTAGAGGGAGGTGGGAATTCGATGGAACTTTCATTCTGGGAGTACTAGGCTGATGCGCCTTATTCCTTCCCTAACCCTTGACACAGAGGATCTGGGCAAGGGTTCCATCACTGAGTCGTATTCGGCTTCGGAATCTGAGAAGAAAACCGGTTTGATCTCAATTTTAATCTTCTTAGTTTTCCCTGTTGAGAAAGTGTAGTTTTCAATAGTACATAATTTTATATGGGGGAGATTGTTGATAAAAATAATCTATCTCTTTATGATTATTTTGATGCTCACAAATATCCTTATTTGTTATTCTAATAATTTTACTTTGAGTATATTTCAGGAAATTAATATTATTTATTTATCTATTTTGATATAATATTAAAGTGTTTAATTCGTGTGAAATATTTGGAAAAGTAATCGAAAATCATTTTTAGCGTGTTCTGGAAACACTGTTCATGCTCTACATGTTTGGAAATTACTTGAGCATGTTCTAGAAACACTGTTCATACCCTACGTTGAAGAGCGTAGCATAAGGATGGAATCCATCATTTAATTTACAGGTTATCAGATTATTATGGTTAAGAAACCATATGTTATCAGAAAAGTATAAAATAAGGAACAATACTTTTGGAAGGAACCTTACTTTTGGAAGGAACATTACTTTTGGAAGGAACCTTACTTTTGGAAGGAACACTACTTTTGGAAGAAGAACCCTACTTTTGGAAGGAACCTTACATTTGGGAAATCAGAAAAGTATGGAATAAGATCATTATATGAGTATAGAACGTTAAGTTTGTTTCTTAAAAGTATGGTTCATCAACCTTAATTTTGTGAACAACCATACGTTTGAGAGTTGAAGAAAAAATTATGGTTTATCAACCTTAAATTTTTTGAATGATCAACCTTATGTTTGGAAGATGCAAAAAGTATAGATCATTAACCTTACATTTGAGATCAACCTTACATTGTGAACTTTTCGTTCAAAGAATGTATGCTATGTAGTTCAACCCTACTTTTGGCGTCAGATATTTAAATTAAGACTTTAATAAAGCAATGATATTTATGCAGATTATTAGGCTGATTTCAAGACAGATTAAAAGCCTGAATCTAAAACATGTCTTTGACTAATTCAAAGTCGTTTATTTATGATTTATAGGATCATTTTAAGAGGAGATTTTCATGCCAAATTTTTAGGGGAGTTATGACTACTCTGTTATTCAAACTTTTGAATACTGCAATTCTAAAGAGGAGTTTTGTGGATCTAAAATTTAAAAGGATAACACTCGTATTTATTATTTATATACCTGTATTATTTTGTATTACATATATAGAGATGAATCATCGGAAATATATATAAAGCTCTTGAGTTTTTCACAACTACAATTTATAGAGACAATCGAAACGTACAAATATGCTGTTACAAAGAACGAAAAAGCTTTGTTTTCTAATGAAGAAGAAACACCATTGAAGATTCACCGATTATACATTGAATATATTTTTTGAATTGACTATTGATTAAAGTTGTGAATTATATTTCAAGATCTACTGTAACTGGATCGGCTCAGAACTACTTCTAACTGATGAAAATCTTTTCTGAAGACAACGATCATTCTACTGTCAATTGCGTGTTGTTGCAATTTTGAAGAACAACTGGAAAGTATTTCAAAGATCAAATACTCTTTTACTTTGAGTAACCAAATTCTCATACTAAGCTATGTATTTGGTTCTGTGTATGAACCAGAAAGATCTGTTTAGCTGTCACGACCCGACCCAACGGGGCTCGAGCCGCGACTCCCCAAGCCCGCCTCCAATAGGCCAGGGGCTGGCGACCAGCACCGAGTAGGCTATCATACACATGGGAGGCATTAGCCTAAGGTACCTGTACACACGCACCCACAAACACCTCCATGCAACAGTGCAAAGATATAGAAACTGGAAAGTAAATGCATGCATACACTATCCCAAACCAGAGAGCAACATCAAAAGTACAAGGGAAAAACAGGGCCTACCAAAAGAAAACTACAAAGCGCGTCCAACCTGCTCTGAAGAAGGGGAACGCTGCCACAAACACCCGCCAGAAAGCTCCCTCGGCACAGCTCCGGTAAACACCCCGGTCAACTCACTCACTAAGCTCCGCCTGCTCCGGGTCCTCCTGGGACTCCGTCAAAAGGCATGTGGTCTGCACAAGACACAAACATGTGCGGGCAAAGCCCGTGCAGGGGTGAGTAAAAACATACTCAGTAGGCACCCCAAAAACCCAAAACCCAAGGGAGCAACTGAAAGGAAACAGTCCGCTCAACCCAGCCAGAGGGAACCTAGACGAGAGAAAAACTCCATCTCGTGACCATCCTCGGCTAAACACGACTATTCAGCTCAGGTGTATGCCCATACATACACTTTGAACAATCCAGATATACACAGCTCACGCCACAAAGCCACAAGAGGTACCGACCTCATCACCAGCAACTATCCACAGCTAGGAGAGTACACCACGAACACTGTCATACCAGATGACACTCATCCAAGAGATACACTCCATTGGGATACTCGCAAACATCACAGACGCTCACCCGAGAGACCATGCTCGTCAGATAGCATCACTGAGGAAACATCGCTGAAACACCATAACCACCAAACTCCTTGGAAAGGGGATCGCCGCTAGGGTCCGCTAGGGGATACCAAGACCCACTCCGGTATACGTAGCTCACAGATAGGGGATCACTCCCAGGGTCCGCTGGGGGATACCACGACCCGATCTGGCATACGTAGTTATCACAGATAGGGGATCACACCCAGGATCCGCTGGGGGATACCACAACCCGATCTGGCGCTCGACAGAAGTTTCACACTCAGATAGAGGATCATCGTCCATATAAAGATGGTCACGACGATACCGGAACCCTATCTGGTATAACTCGCGATGTAGGGGATCGAACCGACGATGCCACAACCCTACCGAAACCACGCGCTGAGTAGGGGATCGCATAACCAACGATACTGCAACCCTACCGACACCAAGCACTGAGTAGGGGATCATATAACCAACGATACCACAACCCTACTATAAACATCATGCTGAGTAGGGGATCGTAAACCCGACGATGCCACAACCCTACTGTGCATGACCCACCGCGTAGGGGATCATATGTCCGATGATGCCACAAACCCTACGGGGTTAACTTGCTAGATAGGGGATCGCCGCCCATAAATAAGCGGTCACAGCGATACCAAGAACCCGATCTAGGTAAAGATGCTAGAGGATCCACTCCGGGCCCACCGGAGGGATACCACAACTCTAACAGTTTAAACATCCCATCGAGAGGATCACAAACCCATATGAAGGTTGTGATACCACACGAACCCTCGTAGGAACGAACTAAGGGAGAACCCTCAACCACTGCTGGTCCAAACGTCGCTAACCTGAGCGACTCGCTCCAAAGCCACACTGCGCACCTCCGAAGCCAAAACCAAGGCCACCATCGCGTTCCACGCAGAAAACACGCAGGATAGGCTGTTTACTCGCCCGAAACGGAGCACCGGTAAAAAAGGCACTATTCACCGTAGCTAGCTCGTGCGGGGCCCACACAGTGATCCCGGAACCCATCGAGCGGATCACACCACGACGATCCCCTCGGAAAAACACGCGGAATCGACTACTCGCTCGCCCAAAACAGACACCCGGTGAAAAAGGTACTATTCACCATAGGCCGGCTCGGGTGGAGCCCACGCTTGGATTCCAAAACTCATCGAACAGATCGCACCATTGTGATCCTCTCGGAAAAACACACAGGATCGACTATTCATCCGCCAAAATCGGACTCCTGGTGCAAAAGCTGCGTTTCACCGTAAACGCCAAAACCCGGCCTCGTGGGGCCCGCACCCCATTCTCATACCCAACACCCGGAAACCATATAAAAAATTCTTTCGTACCATCAGGGTCTCAACGCCACTGACGACACGTCAATCGGACCCTCCGGGTAGAAGTTACAACGGCCCGAAGTCGTAAAATAATAAAATAATATTATTTTATACGACGTTTCTAGCTCCCGGGCCACGATATCGAACCCTTAAACCCTCTAACCCATACCGGAGGGTTCGCCTCGTCATCAGGGTCACGTCGCTGCAAACGGCGCGCGAATCCGACTCCCGGAGTGCAAGATACGGGGGTTTAAAGACTCCCGTATGCAAAGAGTGGCCGGACCGGCCGGGACCGGCCGCCGCCGCCGGCCCGCCCTGGCCGGTGGCGCTCCGCCGCGGGCCGCTGGAATCCGCCGGCACCGGCGGAACTTCCGCGGACCGCCGGGGGCACCCCGGTGGTCCGTTTTGCGATCCAGAGGCATCTACACGACCCTCGGGACCCGATCTACACTGCTACGACTTCAATTTGCAGAAAAACGCAACAAAAACGGGATCGGGGGTTAAAAATCAAAACCGCCTACCTCGCGGGCGAAACACCGACGTTCTGCCTCAGATCCGCGCTCCAGAGCTTCCGCTGCGTGCCCCTGGAACGTCCGCCGTCGAATTCTGAGCTCGTGGGCGCTCCGTTGGCTCGATTCAGCGGAGTGGCGGCGAAGAACGACGAAGAACGGCGAAGAACGATTAAAAGGGGGGGGGGCTGATATTTATATCAGCCGCCCGCCGGCGCCAAACCAGCCTCGGACCCGACGCCCGATGCGAACAAAAGTAAGGTCACCCCTAGGGTAAACGCACCGTTCTGAACTCAACGGCGGTCTCAGATTTTCCATCCGAGACTCCGTTCAGAAGTTATTCGAGCCGACACTCGCCCACCAACTTGCTACTTATTTACAGAAACGCCTCTGGTGGTGTTTCTCACCGCAGGCCCGCGCCCGCAAATTTTACACCCCGCCTAGGGTAAACGGCACGTTTCGGACGCAACCGTGCCCTCAGATTCCCGTTCTGAGCTACCGTTTAGGAGATATCACACCCCCGCCACGTGCATAGTATAAAAATACTTAATATTTTTATAAAATTAATTCCGGGCACACCGGGCCTCGGAATCGCACGCCGTCTTCGCGCCTAGCTCTGGAATTATTCGTAGAAACATTCCAAAGTCTGACAGGGCCAAAAACCCGAGTCGCTACATCCTCCCCCCCTTAGAACTTTTCATCCCCGAAAAGCCCCAAGCACAAGGAAAGTGACTGGACTCTCAACTTGGTCTCACACACCAGCGATCTCACCAACAAACACCCACACAGGGTCTTACCAACGCCCTGAACAAAACTCGAGCAAGCAACAAAAGGAAAGAGTACCGCTAAACAATGTCTGACAAACTACTGCAGTAAGTAGAAAGGACACAAGGCGTACCTCTATCCATCCGCGGTGCCTCTGGGTCGACTGCCTCCAGGGCATGCAGTTGTCCTCGCCCTCGACCACCAGCTCCCTGAGCTTGGCGTGGACCACCTGGGGGTGGGGGTGGTGGCAACTGGTACTGCCTACCACCGCCTCCCGCTGCACCAGCTCCGCCGCCACGTCTGCCGCCCTGCGGACCTCCTTGCTCGAGACGCTGCCTCTGCCAAGGCGGTCCATCGACCGGCTCCCTCTCAGCAGCACGTCGGGTCGGACAATCTCTAGCAAGATGTCCCCGACCATCGCAAGCGTAACACTGCCTCTCCTGCGGCTGACCAAAACTGGCCTGCGAGCCCTGTGAGCCCTGAGGCTCAGATCCTCCATCCGGGGGTCGCCTCCTGAAACGTCGGCCACGTCCAGACCCCTGAGTCTGTCGTCGGCTACCAGATGCCGATCCGACCGACGAAGTCTCAGCTCTCGCGTGCCCAGCACTAACAGGCGAGATCTGCTCGGCCAGAAAGCTCTCCACCACCAGCGCTCGCTCCAGCACTCCAGCATAGGTGGGCAGGCACAAGGAAACCACACCTGCTCGGATGTCCCTGCGTAAGCCCTGCTCGAAGGTCCGAGCCCTAAAGAACGGGTCTCAATAATTAGTAATAATTAGTAATAATTAACAATAATTAACAATAATTACTAATAATTAGTAATAATTAGTAATAATTAGTAATAATTAGGAATAATTAGTATTAATTACCAATAATTAGTATTAATTAACAATAATTAGTAATAATTACCAGTAATTAGTAATAATTACCAGTAATTAGTAATAATTACCAATAATTAGTAATAATTATTATTAATTACCAATAATTAGTATTAATTACCAATAATTAGTATTAATTACCAATAATTAGTATTAATTACCAATAATTAGTAATAATTACCAATAATTATTAATAATTAACAATATTTACCAATATTTACCAATAATTACCAATAATTACCAATAATTACCAATAATTAGTAATAATTACCAATAATTACCAATAATTGGTAATAATTAGTAATAATTACCAATAATTAGTAATAATTAGTAATAATTTCCAATAATTAGTAATAATTACCAATAATTAGTAATAATTACCAATAATTAGTAATAATTACCAATAATTAGTAATAATTACCAATAATTAGTAATAATTACCAATAATTAGTAATAATTAACAATAATTAGTAATAATTACCAATAATTAGTATTAATTACCAATAATTAGTAATAATTACCAATAATTAGTAATAATTAGCAATAATTAGTAATAATTACCAATAATTACCAATAGTTACCAATAATTACCAATAGTTACCAATATTTACCAATAATTACCAATATTTACCAATATTTACCAATATTTACCAATATTTACCAATAATTAGAAATAATTACCAATAATTAGAAATAATTACCAATAATTAGAAATAATTACTAATAATTTGGAATAATTACCAATATTTACGAATAATAACATTAGTACATTATTTGTATATTTTATTATTAATATTAAAATAATATAATTTTCTATATTATATACAATTCTCTTTTCATCTTTGTGTTTTCTGTCTCCACATGTAATATTCGCATTCTTTTTCAAAATTATCAACCTACTTGCCAATGGAGAGGTGAAAGTGAATGCAAATATTACATGTGGAGACAGAATGTTAAACATGCAGATGAAAAGAGAATTGTATATAATATAAAAAATTATGTTATTTTAATATTAATAATAAAATATATTAATAATGTAATAATGTTATTATTATATAATTAATGTTTATGAAAAAATTATATTAGTATTATTAAAATAATAAAAAATCAATATAATATAAAAATTATCAATATTTGTAACATGTTTTTCTTTATTCTCAATATATTCAATCTTTAGTTGAATGTTTTTTCTAACAAATTATTCAAAACCAATAATGATTTTATATTTTATAGAGAAATATGGAACAACTAGGTCGTCGACAATCATTATTAGGTGACCGCATATGGATAAATCCTGAGTTGGCACCGTCTGAATTTTATGAGTTTTTGAAATCTGCTGAGGATGCATTATATCCTGGCTGCAAGATGAGCAAATTAGAAGCAGTTGCAAAATTTATGGCTATCAAATCAGATAACGGAATGTCAAACACCTGTTTTGACCAGATATTTTCTTTGCTGAAAACACTGTTACCCGAAGGAAATGTTTTACCTGCAAATTACTATGAGAGTAAGAGGCTGGTTCGAAATTTGGGACTTATTTGTCAGAAGATTCATGCATGTTCAAATGACTGCATTTTATATTCTGGGGAAAATGAGTCGTTGGATAGTTGTCCTACATGTGGGCAACTGAGATATAAAGAAGGACAACACGGGAAGTCTGGTTTGATTCCTGTAAAACAGTTGAGATATTTTCCACTTACATCCAGACTTCAGCGTTTATTCATGTCAAAGAATACAACGACAATGATTTCATGGCATAAAGAGAATATTTCAACCGATAAAAGCTTGAATCATCCAGCCGATGGTGATTCATGGAAACATTTTGATAGAGTGATTCCATCCTTTGCTTTAGAAGCTAGAAATGTTCGACTGGGCCTTTCCACCGATGGTTTCTGTCCGTTTGGATCTTATGGTAGTCAATATTCATGCTGGCCTGTTTTTTTAACTCCATACAATTTACCTCCATGGATGTTGATGAAGGAGCCATATATCTTTTTTACTTTACTAATTCCAGGACATCCGAAGAAAAATATTGATGTTTATTTGAAGCCATTGATTGATGAATTAAATTTATTGTGGAGTACTGGTGTCAGTACATATGATGTTGCAACGAAACAGAATTTCATACTGAGAGCAGCATTGATGTGGACAATAAGTGACTTCTCGGCTTATGGGATGTTATCTGGCTGGAGTACACATGGTCATAAATCATGTCCTTACTGTATGGGAGAGAACAAAGCATTTATGCTCATTCATGGAAAGAAACCTTGTTTTTTTGACTGTCATCGCAGATTTCTTCCAGCTGATCATCCTTTTCGCAGAAACAGATCTCATTTCAGAAAAGGAACAGTTGAAAGGGATGGACCTCCAAAAATGCTATCAGGTTCAGAGTTAAAATTAGTTGTATTTTCATTACCTCCCATCACTTTTGGTCCCACAATAAATCAACAGAAAATTTCTGGTTTTGGGAAAGAACACAATTGGATTAAACGTAGCATATTTTGGGATTTGCCATATTGGTCTGATCTGTTGGTCCGACACATGTTAGATGTCATGCATATTGAGAAGAACTGTTTTGATAATTTGTTTCATACAGTTTTGGATACGCCAGGAAAGAGCAAAGATAATTTAAATGCACGTTTAGATCTTGCCCAAATTTACGAGGAGTAGACGAGTCGGTGGCAGCAGCAGCATCAGGAGCAGATGGAGTACATGCGCCGACTCACTCATGCTTTAGGGATGGAGTTTCCTCCACCACCATCTGCAGATCCCCCACCTCCCCCCCTCCTTCAGATTAGAGTTTGTATTTATGTTATAAAATTTGGGAAATCAAAATATTTTTTTTTCTATCCTTAGTTTTTGTCTCATTATAAAATATTAATAATATTATATTTTTAAATAACAATATTAATATGAATAATAATATTATTTATATTTTATAATATTAAAATATATATATATATATATTAAAATTTTATAATATTATAATTTAATTATATTTTTTGTAATACTTGAATTATTTTAATATTTGAATGTAAAATAATTCTATTATTTTTATATTAATTAAAATAACTTATTAATATTTTTTTTATTTATGAATTATAATTCTAATATTATTATATTAATTAAATCATTTATTAATATTCTATTATTTTTTATTTTTGAATTATAATTCTATTATTATTATATTAATTAAAATAATTAATTATTTTTATTTGTGAATTATAATTCTATTATTATATTAATTAAAATAATTTATTAATAATTTATTTTTTTTATTTTTTTATATTATTTGTGACGGGATACTATGCCCGTCGCAAATACTAGGATTATTAATAGTTTTTTATTTTTTAAAAAAAATCGTTTTTGCGACGGGATACTATGCCCGTCGCAAATACTAGTATTATTAATAGTTTTTTATTTTTTTAAAAAAATAGTTTTTGCGACGGGTCCCCTCGCAAAAACTATTTTAAAAGTTTTTTACAAAAATACGGAATACTATTTGCGACGGGGAGAATGACCGTCGCAACAAAAGGCTTTAGCGACGGGCCCGTCGCAAATAAGTGTTGTTGCGACGCCGTTTTCAGCAACGGGCTATTTGCGACGGGCCCCCGTCGCAAAAAGCCATTTGCGACGGGATCCCGTCGCAAATGCCCCGTCGCAAATACCTGTTTTTCTAGTAGTGTTTATATTAGCCGCCCGCCGGCGCCAAACCAGCTTCGGACCCGACGCCCGATGCGAACAAAAGTAAGGCCACCCCTAGGGTAAACGCACAGTTATGAACGCAACGGCGGTCTCAGATTTTCCATCCGAGACTCCGTTCAGAAGTTATTCGAGCCGACGCTCGCCCACCAACTTGCTACTTATTTACGGAAACGCCCCTGGTGGCGTTTCTCACCGCAGGCCCGCGCCCGCAAAGTTTACACCCCGCCTAGGGTAAACGGAATGTTCTGGACGCAACCGTGCCCTCAGATTCCCATTCTGAGCTACCGTTTAGGAGATATCACACCCCCACGACGTGCATAGTATAAAAATACTTAATATTTTTATAAAATTAATTCCGGGCACACCGGGCCTCGGAATCGCACGCCGTCTTTGCGCCTAGCTCTGGAATTATTCGTAGAAACATTCCAAAGTCTGACAGGGCCAAAAACCCGAGTCACTACATTAGCCTTAAAATTGTAAAGGTGTCAACTGCCTGTACTCAGTTGTGGAACGGTCTGTTGATAAGATGACCGGATAGTGAAAATCACCACGTTCGTGGAGTAAAGCGTTGATGTAGTAGACTAGGGACCTTCTGTTCCCTGAACCACTGTACATCGTGTGTTCTTTGCTATTTATTTTCTGCTACTTAATCATTCTGATAAAGTTGATAGGATAGATCACGATCTTGCGAAGAAATTGTAAAAGACACAATTCACCCCCCTCTTATATATATTTGGTATAACCCAATCCAATAATTGGTATCAGAGGAGGAGCTTTTGTCAAAGTTATAGTAAGCTGAAAGTATTCAGATTATACAGAGCATAATGGTTGATACACGAGAGGGTATGTCAATGGTTCGAGTTACTGACTTCAATGGTGAAAAATATGGATTCTAGAAATCAAGGATGGACATTTATTTAAAGAACCTTGGATATAGAGTCTACTCGAAAATTTTAACTCCCTATGTGATTCCAGAGAAACCTGAAACATGGAGTGCTGATAAAAATGCAGAGTATGACACAAACTCAAAATCCATGAATGCTATCATATATGGTCTTAGACCAGATGAATTCAATAGAGTATCTCAGCAATCGATAACATATGAAATGTGGAATACTATTGTAGTTGCTTATGAAGGAACTGAAAATTTCATACAAATGAGGTATGCTATTAATAAACTCAAATTCGATACATTCAGGATTTTTGAAGGAGAAAGAATCACTCAGATGAATTGGAGGTTGACAGAAATTGTCAACAAAATCACTACTTTGGGAGATCTGATTAAACAAGCTCATCAATACCTGAAAGTACTAAGAGTACTACCACCAAGATGGAATAGAATTTATGCTGCTATCAGAAAATCTGTACCTGTAAAATATTTAAAAATAAGAGAGTTAATTGGAACTCTAATGATGTATGAGGCTGAGATTTAGGATGAATCAAATGAGAATAAGATTCTAATCAAGAGAGAAGACACTGCCTTAAAGGTATCATCTCAAAGAAAAAGCAGAAAGATGAGGAAAAAGGAAATAAAGGTAAAATCAGAAAGTTTTGATTCATCCAATTCAGATGTGGAATTGGCTCAGATAGCCAGAAAATTCAGTAAGTTTTATCGTACGAAAAAACATTTTAGAAAGTCTTTTAAAAAGGATGAGAAGGAAGTTAGATGTTATGAGTTCAAGAAACTTGGTCATATCAAGACCTGACTGTTCACAATTAAAGGAAGGAAAGAAAAATAAATTATTTAAGAGAAATGATTATAAGGAAAAAGAGAAGAAGGCAATGAAAGCTACTTAGAGTGTATCTAAAGACACCAGCAGCTCATCAGATTCTGATGCAGAAAAAGAGGAATTGAACTTGAAAGCCAATATGTTCTTTACGGCAGAAACTGATGAAATTACTCATCTGAATCTAATTCAAGTTGATCAAATGATAAAATTATCTTACTGCAATATTCTTGAAAATAAATATTATTATTTATTCAAGAAACACAAATATTTAAAGAATATTCATAATGCTATTTTAGGAGAGAGAGAAACTCTACTAAAGGAACATCAAGAATTACTAGAAAAGTATAACTTAATTAACACAAACTGTATAGATAATGAAACTAAAATAAAAGCTCTACAAAAGAAGTAGAAACATACAAAAGTGCATCTCTTATTTTTACAGAAGGATAAAATACACTAAATGAAATACTTGTAAATAATGTGATTAAAAAGGAAAGATATGGAATAGGAAGTAAATTAGAGAAACCTAAACCATATAAGAACTATTTTTTCCCAAGTACAAAAGGTAAAATTTGAAACTACTGTGGAACAAAAGGTCACATATATAAAAACTATTATTTAAGGAAACTGAAAATAAATGGAATTAAGAAAGCCTTTATTGCAAGCAGTTTATATGATTCTATTGATTATAGAAAAACAAATCAAGTCTAGATTCCCAGGTCTTTGCTATCTAACACTACTGTACCCAATAAAATATGGGTACCAAAAGAAGTCCTTGTTTAATTGACATTGTAGGAAGGAAGTCACAAAAGAAAAACTGAAATATGGTATATGGACAGTGGATGATCAAGGCGTATGAGTGAAAACTCATCAAATTATAGAACTCTAACTTAAAAGGATGGTGGTATATTCACATTTGGTGACAATTCCAAAGGAAAGATTATTGGCATTGGAACTGTTGGAGATCCAGAAGCTGTCTCAATAAATAAAGTACTCTATGTACAAGGATTGAAACACAACCTAATAATTATCTCTCAAATCTGTGATGATATTTATATTGTTGATTTTTCTAAAATTTTTTGTTCTATTTTCAAAGATAAATTGCTTAAATTTAGAGCACGAAGAACTGATAATGTTTATACTTTGGACTTAAATTCCTTGTGTAAACAAAAAGTAAAATGCTTAAATGCTAAGATAAATGAATATTGGGTCTAGAATAGGAGACTTGGACATTGTAATATATATGCTTTACATAAGTTATCTAAGAAACAATTAATTTCGTATTTTCCTAGTCTTAAATTTGAAAGTGATAGATGATGTGATGTATATCTACTTGGAAAACATCACAAATCATCCTTAAAATCTATTAACAAAATTGCAACATCTAAACCTCCAGAACTTATCCCTATGGATCTGTTTGGACCTTCAAGGGTAGCAAGCTTGAATAGTAAATTATATGTGTATGTTTTAGTTGATGACTATTCTAGATTTACTTGGATTTATTTTCTAAAATATAAAAATGAAACTTCTGCTATATTTGAAAGTTTTTACAAAGTTGGTCAAAATGAAAAAGGTTTTAAAATAATTTCATTAAGAAGTGATCATAGTGGAGAATTTGAGAATTTCCTTTTGCTCAAATATGGGTATTAAACACACCTTCTCTGCACCAAGAACACCTCATCAAAATGGAATTTTTGAAAGAAGAAATAATACTATTCAAGAAATAGCAAGGACTATGCTAAATGAATATAGTCTTCCTATTTATTTTTGGGCAGAAGCTATAAGCACAGCCTGTCGTATAATGAATAGAGTTTTAATCAGATTTATTTTAAAAAAGACACCCTATGAACTCTGGAATAACAGAAAACATAAAGTAAATTACTTTAAAGTGTTTGGTTGCAAGGTTTACATCTTAAACACCAAGGACAATCTTGGTAAGTTTGATCCAAATTCTGATGAAGGCATTTTCTTAGGATATTCTGCTACTTCCAAAGCTTATAGAGTTTTTAATAAAAAGTCAAGGATTATTGAATAATTAGTTCATTTGAAATTTGATTAATCTTCTCCATTTGAGAAAAGGAAAGGCCAAATTGATGAATTTGACTCTAATGATAACATTAGACTTGAAAACTTGAAAGATTCTTTTGAAAAATATATAAATACAATTCAGTCCAGTTCAAAAGGACATGACATTGAAGAACCTAACAATGTACTACCTAGAAAGTCTATAACCCTAAAGAATCACCATTTAGAAACTGTTATAGGAGACCTAGACACAGGAATAAAAACTAGAAGAAATGTAGAAAATATTGTTGAATTATATGCCTTTCTATCCTAATTAGAACCTAAGACATTAGAAGAATCCTTAGTTGATGAAATTTGGATGATAGCAATGCAAGAAGAACTAAACCAATTCAAGAGAAATGAAGTTTGGAATTTGGTTGAAAGACCTCAGAACCATCTAATTATAGGAACTAAATGGGTCTTTAGAAATAAACAAGATGATCAAGGAATAATAACTAGAAATAAATAAAGACATGTAGATAAAGGTTATAATCAGAAAGAAGGTATATACTAGGATGAGACCTTTTCACCTGTAGCTAGATTAGAATCCATTAGGACCATTTTAGCCTATGCATCTATTATGAACTTTAAATTATTTCAGATGGATGTTAATTCTCCCTTTTTAAATGGTTATTTATTGGAGGAAGTTTATGTTGAGAAACCTCCTGGTTTTCAAAATTCTCAAAAACTATATTCTGTTTTTAAACTTACTAAATCTGTTTATGGACTTAAACAAGCACCTAGAGCTTGGTATGAAAGATTAAGCTCTTTTCTTTTGAAAAATAATTTTACTGTTGGAATGGAAGATCCAACACATTTTTAAGAAAACTGAAGATTCTAATGTTTTATTGGTTCAAATTTATGTTGATGATGTAGTTTTTGGACCAAAAAATTCAAAACATTGTCATGATTTTTCAAATTTAAAACAAAAGTAATTTTAAATGAGCATGATGGGAGAATTAAATTACTTTTTAGGACTCCAAATTTATCAAAAAGATTTTTAAAATGATTTAAATCAAAGAAAATACATTAATGATTTAATAAAGAGTTTTTTACTTGAAAACAGAAATACATATTCAACTCCTATGTTTACTAATATAAAACTTGATTTGGATGAAATAGGAAAATCAGTTGAAAACAAGTTATATAGAGGTATGATTGGTAGTTTATTATATCTTACTACCAAGAGGATAGATATAATGTATTCATTATGTCTCTATGCTATATTCCAATATGATCCAAAATAATCTCACTTAAGTGTTGTCAAATTTTTTTTTAGATATTTAAAAGGAACTGTTTTTCAGTCTCTTCTCTATCCAAAAACTTCTGATTTTTAATTTAATTTCATATTCAGATGCAGACATTTGGAAGTTTTAGATTGGATATAAAAAGCATCTCAGGGACTTGTCACTTTTTATGAAAATCCTTAGTGTCGTGGTCTAGTAAGAAATAACACTCAGTTTCCCTGTCAACAACTGAGGCAGAATATGTATCTGCAGGCAGCTGCAGTGCACAGGTTTTGTGGATGAAAAACACTCTTATGTACTTTGGACTAAATTTTAATAATACACCTATTTTATGTGATAATAGAAATGCTATAAATATTTCAAAAAATCCTATTAATCATTCTATGACTAAGCATATTGATATCAGATATCACTTTCTAAGAGACCATGTTCTTAAAAACCGTATAATCTTAGAATTTGTAAACACTGAAATTCAATTAGGTGATATTTTTAATAAACCAATTACCACTTCAAGGTTTGATTTTATTAAAGGGGAGCTAGGTTTATTTATTTTAAATAATTTGTTTTAATTCTTATATTATTTGTTTTTATTATTAGTTGTTTTTAGACTAATTAAAAATTTTCATTGGTACTATTTTAATTTTTTTTGCCGCGTAAGTTTTTTTTTAAAAAAATTTGTAATAATTACCGTAGTAATGAACAATATGAATGAAATATTGAAAGACCTATAATGAAATTGTGCTCCTTTGACAGTGTTATTGGACAATCAAAAGTTTTTGGTAGACCAGTTGACTTCCAGTGAACCAGGTATTAGAACTTTACTGAATCAGTTCACAGACAAGTTAACTCTGTTTATGGACAAGGAAGAGAGGCTTCATGAGTTCTTGAGAGTCAATCTAACTGAATATCTTCATCTAAATCAAGAAAATAGAGATCTCATAATCTAGTAGGGATATGGATTGATGAGCATATTAAGAACTTAGTTAGCAGAGAACAAGGCTACAGTTCAGAGGAGATGAAACCTACCCTTAACCCAACCTTGATTCCTATTGTTGTAGTTACTGTATTTTTACAATATTTTCAATGAAGTTTTTTTATTTAATATTTGTGTGTTATTTATTTGTTTTAATCTCTATGTTATAAATTCCCATAATCCAGATTCAAATATTGATAAACAATTAATAATAGCATTTACATGGTTCAGTGCTACATTAAAATGTGTTATATCTTATTCAATCATTCTTTTTTATATCACAAAAGGGGGAGAAATTTAGATAAACAAAACATTTTATTTTAAATTTATTTAAAATTAATTTTATTTTCTTTAAGAAAAGGTGAAAATTAAAATTTTATTTTTAGCTTTTAAATATTTTTACTTAGGGGGAGAAATTATTTAAAAATTTAAGATGTTATTTGGGGAGAAATTATAAACACATTTTTTTACTTTAAAATTTTAAATATTTTATGGGGGGAGATTTTTTTATCTTTGAAAAATTATAAACTATATGTAATTAATTTTTATGTTAATTTCATTGGTTATTTTATGGGTTTTGTGATTATCAAAATGGGGGAGATTTTTGAGCAAGTGTTGTTTTCAATAGTACATAATTTTATATGGGGGAGATTTTTGAGAAAAATACTCTATCTCTTTATGATGATTTTGATGCTCACAAATATCCTTATTTTTTATTTTAATAATTTTACTTTGAGTATATTTTGAGGAAATTAATATTATTTATTTATATATTTTGAGATAATATTAAAGTGTTTAATTCACATGGAATATTTGGCAAAGTATTCAGAAATCATTTTTAGCGTGTTATAGAAACATTGTTCATACCCTATGTTGAAGAGTGTTACGTAAGGATGGAATCCATTGTTTAATTTATAGGTTATCAGAAAAGTATGGTTAAACAACCATACGTTATGAGAAAAGTATGAAAGAAGGAACCTTACTTTTGGAAGGAATGTTACTTTGGGAAGGAACCTTACTTTTTGAAGGAACGTTACTTTTGGAAAAAGAACCCTACTTTTGAAAGGAACCTTACGTTTGGGAAATCAAAAAAGTATGGTTCATCAACCTTACTTTTGTGAACAACCATACGTTTGAGAGTTTAAGAGAAAAGTATGGTTCATCAACCTTAATTTTGTGAATGATCAACCTTATGTTTTGAAGTTGAGAAAAGTATAGATCATTAAACTTTCGTTTGAGATCAACCTTACGTTTTGAACCTTACATTCAAAGAATGTTTGCTATACAGTTCAACCCTATGTTTGGCGTTAGATATTTAAATTACGACTTTAATAAAGAAAAGTTATTTATGAAGATTATTAGGCTGATTTCAAGCTAGGTTAAAAGCTCAAATATAAAACGTGTCTTTGAATAATTAAAAGTCATTTATTTATGATTCAGAGGATAATTTTAAGAGGATCTTTTCATGCTGAATTTTCAGGGGAGTTACGACTGCTCTGTTATTCAAACTTTTGAATATTGCGATTCTAAAAGAGGCTTTTATGGATCTAAATTCTAAAAGGAGAATGCTCATATTTATTCTATATATATGTATTATTTTGTATTAGATATATAGAGGTGAATCATTGAAAATATATATCAATCTCTTGAGTTTTTCACTACTACAATTTATAGAGACAATCGAGACTTACAGATCTGTTGTTACGAAGAATGAAAAAGCTCTATTTTCTGATGAAGAATAAACATGATTGAAGATTCACCTATTCTACATTGAATATCTTTTGTGAATTGACTATTGATTAAAGTTGTGAATTATATTTCAATATCTACTGCAACTGGATCGGCTCAGAACTACTTCTAACTGAAGAACATCTTTTCTGAAGACAATGATCATTCTACTTTCAATTACATGCTGTTGCAATTGTGAAGAACAACTGGAAAGTATTTAAAAGAACAAATAATATTTTACTTTGAGTAACCAGCTTCTCATACTAAGCCGCGTATTTGGTTCTGTGTATGAAGCAGAAGGCTCAGTTTAGCCTTAAACTTGTAAAGGTGTCAACTGCCTGCACTCAATTGTGGAACCGTCTGTTGATAAAAGGACCAGATAGTGAAAAACAACAAGCTCGTGGAGTAGAGAGTTGGTGGAGTGGACTAGGGTACTTCTGTTCCCCAAACCACTATACCTCATGTGTTATTTTCTATTTATTTTCTACTGCTTAATCATTCTGATAAAAATGAAAGGACAGATCAGGATCTTATGAAGAAATTGTAAAAGACACAGTTCACCCCCCTCTTGTGTATATTTGGTATAACATAATCTGACAATTGGTATCAGGGGAGCAGATTTTGTCAAAGTTATAACAAGTTGAAATTATTCGTATTATACAGAGCACAATGGCTGATACATGGGAGGGTATTTCAATGGTTTGAGCTCCCTACTTCAATTGTGAAAATTATGGATGCTGGAAATCAAGGATGATTATTTATTTAAAGAACTTTGGATACAAAGTCTACTAAAAAATTCTAACTCCCTATGTGATTCTAGAGAAACCTACAACATAGAGTGCTGATAACGAAGAAGATCATGACACAAACTCAGAAGACATGAATGATATCATCTGTGGTATTGGACCAGATGAATTCAACACAGTATCACAGTGCCCGACAACATATAAAATGTGGCATACTATTGAAGTTGCTTATGAAGGAACTGAAAATGTCAGACAGATGAGGTTTGCTACTACTAAACTCAAATTTGATACATTCAGGATGTTTGAAGGAGAAAGCATCACCCAGATGAATGGAAGGTTGACATAAATTGTCAACAACATCACTGCTTTGGGAGATCTGATAAAACAAGCTGATCAAGATCTGAAAGTACTAAGAGTACTACCACCAAGATGGAATGGAATTTCTTCTGCTATCATACAATCTGCACCTGTTAAAGATTTAGCAATGAGATAGTTAATTAGAACTCTAATGATGTATGAGGCTGAGATGCAGGATGAAGCAAACAGGCATAAGGTTTTGATCAAGAGAGAGGACACTACCTTAAACATGTCATCTCAACGAAAAAGTAGAAAGATTAGGAAAAAGGAAATAAAGGTGAATTCAGAAAGTTTGGATTAATCCAATTTATATGTAGAATTGGTTCAGATAGCCAGAAAATTCTGTAAGTTTTATCAAAAGAAAAAAGGTTTTATAAAGACTTTTAAAATGGATGAGAAGGAAGTCAAATGTTATGAGTGCAAGAAACTTGGTCATATGAGACTAGACTGTCCACAATTAAAGGAAGTCAATAAGAAGAAATTCTTTAAGAGAAATGATTATGAGAAAAAACATAAGAATGCAATGAAATCTACTTGGAGTGTATCTGAAGACTCCAGAAACTCATCAGAGTCATATTTAGAAAAAGAGCAATCAAACCTGAAATCCAATACGTGGTTTATGGAAGAAACTGATGAGGTACAATCCTATTACTCATCTGACTCTAATTTAAGTTTTTAAAATGATAAAATTGCATCTTACTGCAATATACTTGAAAATAAATATGATTCTTTATTCAAGAAGCACAAATCTTTAAAGAATATTCATAATTCTATTTTAGTAGAGAGAGATACTCTTCTAAAGAAACATCAAGAATTACTGGAAAATCATAACTTAATTAACAATACTATATAGATAATGAAACTAAAATAAAATATCTGCAAAAGAAGTAGAAACATACAAAAGTGCAGCTCTTATTTTTACAAAAGTAGAAAATACACTAAATGAAATACTTGGAAAGATTGTGATTAAAAAGGAAAGATATGGAATAGGAAGTAAAGGTGAGAAACCAGAACTGTATAAGAACTATTTTGTCCCAAGTATAAAAGGTAAAATTTGCAACTACTATGGAACAAAAGGTCACATATCTAAAAACTATTATTTATGGCAATCACAAAAAAGTGGGATTAAGAAAGCCTTTGTTGCAAGCAATTTATATGATTCTATAGAATATAGAAAAACAAAGTAAGTATGGATTCCCAGGTCTTTTCTAGCTAACACTACTAGACCCAATAAAATATGGGTACCTAAACAAATCCTTGTTTAATTGACTTTGCAGGAAGAAATTCATAGAAGCCAAACTGAAATATGGTATATGGATAGTGGCTGCTCCCAACATATTATTAGAAACTCATCAAATTTCAGAACTCTAACTCAAAAGGATGGTGGTCTAGTCACATTTTGTGACAATACCAAAGGCAAGATTACTGGCATTGGAACTGTTGGAGATCCGAAAGTTGTCTAAATCAATAAAGTACTCTATGTACAAGGATTGAAACACAACCTGATAATAACCTCTCAATTCTATGATGATGGTTATGTTTTTTTATTTTTATAACAATTTCTGTTCTATTTTCAAAGATAAATTGCTCAAATTTAGAGCACCAAGAACTGATAATATTTATACTATGGACTTAAATTCCTTGTGTAAACAAAAAGTAAAATGCTTAACTGATAAGATAAATGAATCTTGGGTATGGAATAAGAGACTTAGACATTGAAATATATATTCTTTATAAAAGTTATCTAAAAAACAATTAATTTCTGATTTGCCTAGTCTCAAATTTGAATGTGATAGATTCTGAGATGCATGTCAACTTAGCAAGAATCACAAATCATCCTTCAAATCTATTAACAAAATTTCTACATATAAACCTCCAGAACTTATCCATATGGATATATTTGGACCTTCAAAGGTATCAAGCTTGGCTGGTAAATTATATGTGTATGTTTTAGTTGATGACTATTCTAGATTTAATTGGATTTATTTTCTAAAATATAAAAATGAAACTTCTTCTATATTTAAAAGTTTTTACAAATCATTTCAAAATGAAAATGTTTTTAAAATAATTTCATTAAGAAGTGATCATGGTGGAGAATTTGAGAATTTGGAATTTAATTCCTTTTCTCAAATATGGTATTAAACACACCTTCTCTGCACCAAGAACACCTCAACAAAATGGAATTGTTGAAAGAAGAAATAATACTATTCAACAAATGGAAAGGACTATGCTAAATGAATACAGTCTTCCTACTTATTTTTGGGCAAAAGATGTAAGCACAACCTGTCATATAATGAATTGAATTTTAATCAGATCTATTTTCAAAAAGACATGCTATGAACTCTGGAATAACATAAAACCTAAAGTAAATTAATTTAAAGTTTTTGGATGCAAGGTTTACATCTTAAACACCAAAGAAAATATTGGTAAGTTTGATCCAAAATCTGATGAAGTAATTTTCTTAGGATATTCTGCTACTTCCAAATCTTATAGAGTTTTTAATAAAAATTCAAGAATTGTTGAAGAATCAGTTCATGTGAAACTTGATGAATTCGATCCCTTTGAGAAAAGGAAAGACCAAATTGATGAATCTAACTCTAATGATAACATGAGACTTAAAAACTTGAAAGATGATTTTGAAAAAGATATAAATAAAATTTTGTACAGTTCAAAAGGACCTGACATTGAAGAACCTAACAGTGTACTACTGAAAGAGCGCTGTCGTGGGCGCCCTCAAATGATTAGTGTGATTTGGGGTACTTAAGTGCAGCAGAGTGGCTGACCAAGGTCGTCTCTCAAAGGAGGAAGTGAATTTAACAACTTATTAGAGGTATTATAAAAAATAAAATAAAATAGAATAGAATAAAAAAACTACTTTAAAGGATTGGGGTTTGTTGTAGTTTATGAATCTAGAAGAAGTTTGCTGGAAGAAGATTGTATAATTTTTTTTGTTTTTAGTTTTGAAATGAATTTCAATTTAAATGACACAACAAGAAGATGTTTTTTTAGAAATCTATTTAAAAAGCGTAATCGATCTAACTCTACCTCTTCACTTTATTATTAATCATTATCATTTAAATTAACATTCACTTAATTATGATCCCTTAATTTGTTAAATCCTGAACCCTACGAGAATTAACTTTACCACAAAGATGATGTGAATTTAAACCTAGGCTAACTTTGGAACGTGCAATCGCAGCACCCTGCTTTGATTGATGTTCTAAGATTAGCTTATGATCAGTGGTAAATTAAGGCACATATCCATTCTGGAAATGAGGATGAATTGTGTTTAGGGATTATATTTGAACTCTACAAATTTATCCCGTGTGGTCTTGTATTACCGATTAAGATCGCGCTCTCACAATTTACACAAAATCCCGACCTCGCGTGTTTCTGTGTTAATTGTTCAATTGCTTGCTTAGTTTCTTACAATTTAAAAACACAATTCATGGATCATATTAAGTGAATTATAGTAGCTCATTGATTCAAAATAATTAAATGAAGAGGGTAGAAGATAGATCGATTACTAAAAGACTACTCTTCCATGGGTGGCGTAATCATCGTAGAAGCGTTTTGCATGTGCAAAGGTTTAAAATGGGTATAACCCAATAACGCTTCTACTCAAGAATTCCAGCCCAATTAGGAAGATTAAGAGAAGAAGAAATTTAAACAAAACAGAAGAAAAGAGAAGAAATATAAGAAGATCAATGAAGTTTATTACACAAATGAAAACATTACAAAATGAAGAAGAGAAGGAGGCTTCGATGAGGGGATCCTTGCTTCAAGAGCTACCCCTCTTACAATGGATGGAGAATTTGGGTGAAACAAATTCTCCTCTGCCTCCAATCTCCCAATGCACGTCCCAACCCCTCCAAATGAGAAAAATTCCAATTTATAGAGGGGAGGGGAGGAGAGGTTACAAGTGGTTTCAAGTGTGAATGTGGAAATTCGGCCAAATATTTTATTCCAACGTGAACCGCCCATTTGACCACAAAACGCGTGAATTGGCCGGCCTTCTAGAAGGATGATTTGTGACACATCATGTCCCCGAGCTTTCACCAAACTTTGGGCTCAATCCAAGCCCGTATATAGAATATATGACCCAAATACAGAACCTTCTCCATTCTGGCGAGCCGAGCCCAACTTTGCCTTCATGTCCCAATTTGAATAACCAAATGAACTCTTTAGCTTTAGTGTCCTGAATAAAAGTTATAGATAATTAAGTTAGGAACACTGTTACAAAATTTCAAATTCAAATAATAAATATAAAAATATTTATCTTCGAAATACTACAGTGCACTATTAAGGGTAAAACTGGAATTTTCACCAAATTTTCAAATGAATGATCAAATCCCAAATATTTTATAAATAAACATGTTTAAAACAATGTGAGGAAATTATATCATTTATTATCAATAAAATATTTAATAAAATAGTGTTTTATCAACTCCCCTACACTTACCCTTTTGCACACCTGGGCAAAACCTCATATCAAGTAAACATCAATATCAAATCAAAACCAATTTTAAAACACATATCCTTAAGATCAATCAATTCCACACCAAGAATAAAAAAGATATCATGCCTCATAAAAAACCTTATTTCAAGTTCTCCATTTATATCATTCAATATATTTCCACTTCATTTATCCACCCATGCACAAAACACTTACCTTGCTTGAATTTTTTTCTCATCACTCAAATATCAATTTTTTTTTGCAATGTCTTTCTCATCCAAACTCATACAAGGGTCACCATAGGCTTGATAGATTCCTACATCGCTACCCGATGTGAGTCAAGGACATATGTTTATCATGAGGACTTTTCAGGGTTGTTCTGTGGCTTTCGGTTGGTAGGATTAAGATGTGAAAAACTCTAAGGCTGAATGAGGAGGGCTTGACTTTTTTAAAGCAAAATTGCATTAATCTAATTTTCACTTAAATATGGTCTTCTCTTCAATCCCCATAGTATCAATTCAGCTACATCATCATGAAAAGTCATGAAAGGTTTACACCATTCATCATTTCAACATAAAAAATGTCAATCTTCTCAAACATGATTTTCTTGAAAGCTCCAGATGGGCACAACTTTCCACCTCAATTAGAAGCTCCAGAAAAGGCACAGCTTCACTTGTCATGAAAGCTCCAGAAAAGGCACAGCTTTCAATATAATGACTTTCTTTAGCAGCAAACACATCTCTTCAGAATTTAATTTTCCACCCAAAGTATCACAGAATGTGGTGGCAAAACCCAAGACAACTTCCCCCACACTTAAGCTCAACTAGATTATGCAATTTCACTTCAAGAGTTGGTTGGATAGGGAAAATTGGCTAGTAATGTGGCTTAACCTAACAGGCTGTGCATGGCTTCTAAGGGATACAAGGATTAAATATTCAAGGTAGGCCATTATAAAAAAGGATTATTTGAAATAGGGGCTTTAATACCAAAAAAATTCCTCAATCATTTAAACATATGTACCTCAAACCCTCAAGTTTTGACAGGAATAGATCAAATTCTGGTTAAATCAAGTATGGTTTGGTTCACTCAAGAAGTGAGGTGAATGTAAAGAATATGAAAATAATGGTTCAGAAGCCTCAGAGGAAAGTGATTTCAAATTTAAAGACAGTGAGATGTGGCATGGGATTCAAAATTCGGTGTACTTTCCATGAAATTACTAAATATTTGAACTTGAAACAAAGTCATTTCAGCATTCATTTAAGCTTAGTTTCAAGGGGTAAATTGTTTCACTTATTGATATGGATTTAAAAATGTCGATGAGAATCATTTCAGCTCAAAAGTTTCAAAAACACACAGAAAATTGTAAAATAAACACACAAATTTTGAAAAACATACAATTTTTTTTTTGGTTTTTTTTTAAAACAGGAAAACAATTGAAATTACTAAACTAAAAGGTTCCCTCCCCCACACTTAAAATATTGCATTGTCCTCAATGTGAACCCATGAGATGATATATGCACATGAAATGAAGAATTTTTAAATAGGACAAATAATATAAAAGTGAAAGGGTTAGGAACAGCCTGATGTGATCAAGTGATGATGGGGTCATGCAGTGTGATAAAATCCACTGCATCAGTAGGATGTCCCTCAATGTATCTCTTCAAACGTTGCCCATTGACTGTAAAGCTCCTTCCAGTGTCCTCTTGTGTGATCTCCACTGCACCATAAGGAAAAACATTAAACACAATATAAGGACCTAACCATCTGGAACGCAACTTACCAGGCATCAACTTCAGTCATGAACTATAGAGAAGGACTTTCTCTCCAACATGAAACTCCCTTTTTTGGATCATTTTGTCATGAGATGCTTTTGATCTTTCATTGTAGAGCATTGAGTTCTCATATGATGACAGGCGAATCTCCTCAAGCTCTTGAATTTGCAACTTCCTTTGAATTCCAGCTTGGGCCAAATCCATGTTACATTTCTTTATAGCCCAATATGCCCAATACTCGACTTCCACGGGGAGATGACACGCTTTCCCAAAAACAATCCGAAATGGGGACATACCAATGGGGGTCTTGTATGCTGTTCTATAAGCCCACAATGCATCATCCAAGCGCTTGCTCCAATCCTTCCTATTTGGCTGCACGGTTTTCTCCAAGATTTGTTTCAACTCACGATTTGAAACCTCAGCCTGGCCATTTGTTTGGGGGTGGTATGGTGTTGATGTTTTGTGTGTCACCCCATACTTTCGAAGGAGGGAAGCAAAATTCCTATTGCAGAAGTGTGTCCCTTGGTCACTGATGATGGCCTTTGGTACTCCAAACCTGCAAAAAATCTGTGCTTTGACAAAGTCCACAACAACATGAGAATCGTCAGTCCTGGTGGCCTTGGCCTCCACCCATTTACTCACATAATCAACAGCAACCAAAATATACAAAAATCCAAATGAACTAGGAAAAGGACCCATAAAGTCGATGCCCCATACATCAAAAATCTCACAAAATAGTATGGGTTGTTGGGGCATCTCATGTCTCCTAGAAATTTTCCCAGTGTGTTGACAACGAGAGCATGACTTACAAAACACATGGGCATCATGGAACAAGCTAGGCCAATATAATCCAGAGTCTAAAACCTTCCTAGCTGTCCGTTGGGGTCCAAAGTGTCCACCCCATGCAAGTGTATGACAGAATTGCAAAACAGACTCAAACTCATGATTAGGAACACACCTCCTAATGACTTGGTCACTACACATGCGCCAGAGGTACGGATCATCCCACACATAATACCTAGACGCACTTTTTAATTTTTGGACTTGATGCTTCTTCAAATTTGCAGGGATTTCAGAAGCAGCAATGTAATTAACTAAATCAGCATACCAAGGATGCTTACCTGAGATGGTATAGAGATGCTCATCGGGGAAAGTGTCCTGAAGTGGTACCTGGTCCAAGGTGTCACCCTCTAGTGTGTGAGTAAGCCTACTCATGTGGTCTGCCACCAAATTCTCTGACCCCTTCTTGTCCTTTATCTCAAGGTCAAACTCTTGAAGAAGGAGCATCCAACGGATAAGTCGTGGCTTTGCATCTGGCTTCTTTAGGAGGTACCTCAAAGCTGCATGGTCAGAAAAAACAACTACTTTAGAGCCCAATAAATATGAACGGAATTTATCTAAAGCAAATATGACAGCAAGAAACTCCTTTTCTGTGGTAGTGTAGTTTGATTGGGATGAATCTAGCGTCCTCGATGCATAGGCGATCACATGTGAACGTCCCTCCACCCTCTGAGATAAGACAGCTCCAACCGCGAAGTTGGAGGCGTCACACATAAGCTCAAATGGAAGGTCCCACCGTGGGGGCTGTATGATTGGTGGAGTGGTCAGACACTTCTTCAGCTCATCAAATGATACCCTGCATGAATCATCAAAATTGAAGTCAATATCTTTTTGAAGCAATCGAGATAAGGGTAGAGCGATCTTACTAAAATCTCTGATGAAGCGTCGATAAAATCCAGCATGCCCAAGGAATGATCGAACATCACGCACACATGTAGGATATGGGAGGGATGAAATAATGTCTACCTTAGATTTATCAACTTCAATTCCATGTTGTGAGACTATATGACCTAAGACAATTCCCTTTTCGACCATAAAATGACATTTTTCAAAATTTAAGACCAGATTCTTCTCAATACAACGATGCAACACATCACCCAAACTAGAGAGACATTCATCAAATGAGGACCGATAAACTGTAAAATCATCCATAAATACCTCCATGCAGGTCTCAATGAAATCTGAGAAAATACTCACCATGCATCTCTGGAAGGTACCTGGGGCGTTGCAAAGTCCAAATGGCATCCTCCGGTAAGCAAAGGTACCGAATGGGCAGGTGAATGTTGTCCTCTCCTGGTCCTCTACTGCAATGGGAACCTGAAAATAGCCAGAAAATCCATCCAAGAAACAATAGTGTGTCTTCCCAGCTAGTCTCTCAAGCATCTGGTCAATGAATGGAAGTGGGAAATGGTCCTTACGAGTGGATTGATTTAGTTTCCTATAATCGATACACACTCGCCAACTGTTTTGTACTCTCACAGGAACTAACTCATCATTTTCATTTTTTATAACAGTGAAACCAGTTTTCTTTGGTACAACCTGAACAGGGCTAACCCATTGTGAGTCAGAAATAGGGTAAATGATACCCGCCTCAATTAATTTTTCAACTTCTTTCTTAACAACTTCTAGGAGGGTGGGATTAAGTCTCCTTTGTGGCTGTCTCACCGGTTTAGCCCCATCCTCCAAGAGAATCCTATGCATGCAAATGGAGGGGCTAATACCTGATATGTCTGCCAATGTCCAACCAATTGCCCTAATGTTATCTCTCAAAAGATTCAAAAGTTTTTCTTCATGTTCAAAAGAGAGATTGTTAGCAATTATGACAGGTAATCTATCACCACTGAGCAAGTATGCATATTTGAGATTTGGGGGCAATGGCTTGAGTTTCAATGTAGGTGGATGATGTATGGATGGAGAAATTGATGCAACAGACATATCTGCACAATGAACATCAGTATCAGAATAAAAATCATCACAATCAGAGAATAAAGCACCAAATCCATCAGCATACTCAATAGCCATGTCATAATCAGAGTTCACATGATCAAAATCAGAATATGATTCTATTTCAAAATCAAATCTTAGAGAGTCTTGTTCCTTAAAAATGGGTGTAGAAGTATTCTTAGACATCAAACTAGAACCAATACTCATAATCTCCCTAAGCATTGGACAATCAAATTCTATGGAGTTTTTATTTGGTGGTTCAAAATGGGAGACAACAAAAGAAGAATGGTCCTCTGAGGGGTACTTCATGGAATCCATAACATTAAATATCACAACTTCATCCCCAAATTCCATGGAAAGTGTACCCTAATTGACATTTATGATAGTTTTTGCAGTTTTGAGGAAGGGTCTACCTAAGATAATGGGGGCATGAGAACTTACCTGATCATCCTCCATGTTAAGAACATAGAAATCCGCTGGAAAGATCATGTCTCTTACCCGGACAAGTACATCCTCAAGGACTACCGCTGGATATGCCGTAGCTCTATTTGCCAATTGCACCACTACTCTTGTTGGCTTCAACTCACCAACCTGCAAGGAAGAGAATACAGAGTGAGGCATCACATTTATTGAAGCTCCTAAATCACAAAGAGCATCAGAGAAGTGCAACTCCCCTATGGTACATGGGATGGTGAATGTCCCGGGATCCTTGCACTTTGTTGGCATTGCTAGAGTTGGTGTAATGAGTGCCGACACATTCCTTCCAAGGTTGATCCTCTCATTCCCCTTGAGCCCTCTTCGATTGGTGCAGAGTTCTTTTAAGAATTTGGCATACCTTGGGATTTTCTTAATGGCTTCAAGTAGAGGAATGTTGATCTCCACATGCTTAAATGTGTCCAAAACCTCCTTTTGCATTGCTTCTTCAGCCATCTTCTTGGTTTGAACAACCCTGTTTGGAAAAGGAAGGGGTTTAGGAGGAACATCATCAATCTTTTTCTTACCTTTATCTTTCTCCTTGGATTGCTCATCAGTTGGTATGGAATGCGGCTTCTTTGAAGTTGAGGTGAATCCCGGTGGAATGGTAGGTGTAGATGTATCGTTCATTTGCTTCCCACTTCTCAATGTGATGGCACTAACATTCCCCTTTGGATTTGGAGTGGTTTGGGAAGGTAGATTTCCAGAATTCTTACTCACAAGTTCATGGAGGGCGGTGGCAATCTGACTCATTTGAGTCTTCAACTCTCTCAGCTCCGAACCTTGACTCTTCAGCTCATTCTGTTGATTAAGAACAATTTGCTTCAAAATATCATCAGTATTAGAATCTACCTTTGGTGGATGATTCCCTTGTTGTTGACTTGTTGATGTTTGAGCTTCAAATCTCCTTTGGGGTTGTTGGAAACCCTGCTGGTAAGGCGGAGGCTGCTGGAAGTTTGGTTGAAAAGGGGGCCTTTGTTGTTGTCCAGAGCCATACCTCATGTCCGCTAGATCTTTCCACCCTTGGTTGTAAGTTGGATCAAACTTCTTTTGGGGATATGGTTGTTGTTGTTGCTGCTGAAATGGTCTCCCAGGGAACACTGCTGCACAATCTTCTGTTTCTTGGAGTTGTGGGCAATAGTCAGTCGGGTGGCTTGTCTCAGTGCAAATACCACAAGGCCTTGAAGGAGGGGGTAGAGATGTCTTTTGTGCCAATGCAATCTGCCTCACCATAGTTGTCAATTCTTCTAACTTAGTATCAATCAAATGACTTTCAAGAGAAGAAGGACTTACTTGATGTACTCCTCGAACATGTGGTGTACCTCTATCACCAAATTGTTGGGAGTTTTGGGCCATCTTGTCGATCAATGCTCGTGAAGCTACTGGTGTCTTGTCCACCAATGCTCCTCCAGCTGCAGCATCCACCATGCTCCTCTCCATGGGTGTGAGTCCTTCATAGAAGTACTGGATGAGTAATTTCTCACTGATTTGGTGATGCGGACATCTTGCACACAACTTCTTGAATCTCTCCCAGTACTCATACATTGACTCCCCTTGGGCTTGCTTGATCCCCGATATCTCCTTTCGAATGGATGTGGTCCTTGATGCTGGAAAAAATCTTTGCAAGAAAAGACGTTTCAAATCATTCCAACATGTTACATCTTCAGGTTGCAAATAATACATCCAATCTTTTGCAGCTCCATCAAGTGAGAATGGGAATGCTCTTAATTTAATTTGATCTTCAGAAACATTTCTAGGTTTTAGGGTTGAGCAAACCACATTAAATTCTTTCAAATGTTTATTGGGATCCTCACCAGAGAGGCCATGAAACTTTGGAAGTAAGTGAATTAACCCAGATTTCAGTTCAAAGTCCGATTCGAGATTTGGGTATGCAATACAATTTGGTTGATAGTTAATATCAGGTGCAACCAATTCTCGAATGGTTCTATTAAGTTCATTTCCATTGTTTCCAGCCATTGGTTCTTGTTTTATGGTTGAATTGGAATTGCTTCCAATTTCAATGTTTCTAGAAGAGAGGAATTCACCAACTGGTTGAATATTGAAACTTCCCGTAGATTGAGAATGTCTGATTCGTGCCCTAAGGCTACGTTCAATCTCAGGGTCAAGATCTAAGAGATCTTCGGGATTAGTTCGTGTCATAGATCAAATAAAAATGAAAAGAAAGAAGGTGGACCATAGTAAAATAAAAATGAGAAGTTTGATTTGATGGTCCAAAGAGAAGTAGAAGAAAATAAAAGAAGAAGAAGAAAAATCAGATTGGGTAAAGAAGGAAGAAAGAAGAGAGGAAGAGAATAAAATGTAGAATAAAATAATTACCTCTAATTGGTTGAAATAATTACTTGCCTCCCCGGCAACGACGCCAATTTGAAAGAGCGCTGTCGTGGGCTCCCTCAAATGATTAGTGTGATTTGGGGTACTTAAGTGCAGCAGAGTGGCTGACCAAGGTCATCTCTCAAAGGAGGAAGTGAATTTAACAACTTATTAGAGGTATTCTAAAAAATAAAATAAAATAGAATAGAATAAAAACACTAATTTAAAGGATTGGGGTTTGTTGTAGTTTATGAATCTAGAATAAGTTTGCTGGAAGAAGATTGTATAATTTTTTTTGTTTTTAGTTTTGAAATGAATTTTTAATTTAAATGACACAACAAGAAGATGTTTTTTTTAGAAATCTATTTAAAAAGTGTAATCGATCTAACTCTACCTCTTCACTTTATTATTAATCATTATCATTTAAATTAACATTCACTTAATTATGATCCCTTAATTTGTTAAATCCCGAACCCTACGAGAATTAACTTTACCACAAAGATGATGTGAATTTAAACCTAGGCTAACTTTGGAACGTGCAATCGCAGCACCCTGCTTTGATTGATGTTCTGAGATTAGCTTATGATCAGTGGTAAATTAAGGCACATATCCATTCTGGAAATGAGGATGAATTGTGTTTAGGTATTATATTTGAACTCTACAAATTTATCCCGTGTGGTCTTGTATTACCGATTAAGATCGCGCTCTCACAATTTACACAAAATCCCGACCTCGCGTGTTTCTGTGTTAATTGTTAAATTGCTTGCTTAGTTTCTTACAATTTAAAAACAAAATTCATGGACCATATTAAGTGAATTACAGTAGCTCATTGATTCAAAATAATTAAATGAAGAGGGTAGAAGATAGATCGATTACTAAAAGACTACTCTTCCATGGGTGGCGTAATCATCGTAGAAGCGTTTTGCATGTGTAAAGGTTTAAAATGGGTATAACCCAATAACGCTTCTACTCAAGAATTCCAGCCCAATTAGGAAGATTAAGAGAAGAAGAAATTTAAACAAAACAGAAGAAAAGAGAAGAAATATAAGAAGATCAATGAAGTTTATTACACAAATGAAAACATTACAAAATGAAGAAGAGAAGGAGGCTTCGATGAGGGGATCCTTGCTTCAAGAGCTACCCCTCTTACAATGGTTGGATAATTTGGGTGAAACAAATTCTACTCTGCCTCCAATCTCCCAATGCACGTCCCAACCCCTCCAAATGAGAAAAACTCCAATTTATAGAGGGGAGGGGAGGAGAGGTTACAAGTGGTTTCAAGTGTGAATGTGGAAATTCGGCCAAATATTTTATGCCAACGTGCACCGCCCATTTGACCACCAAAACGCGTGAATTGGCCGGCCTTCCAGAAGGATGATTTGTGCCACATCATGTCCCCGAGCTTTCAACAAACTTTGGGATCAATCCAAGCCCGTATGTAGAATATATGACCCAAATACAGAACCTTCTCCATTCTGGCGAGCCCAGCCCAACTTTGCCTTCATGTCCCAATTTCAATAACCAAATGAACTCTTTAGCTTTAGTGTCCTGAATAAACGTTATAGATAATTAAGTTAGGAACACTGTTACAAAATTTCAAATTCAAATAATAAATATAAAAATATTTATCTTCGAAATACTACAGTGCACTATTAAGGGTAAAACTGGAATTTTCACCAAATTTTCAAATGAATGATCAAATCCCAAATATTTTATAAATAAACATGTTTAACACAATGTGAGGAAATTATATCATTTATTATCAATAAAATATTTAATAAAATAGTGTTTTATCAACTCCCCCACACTTACCCTTTTGCACACCTGGGCAAAACCTCATATCAAGTAAACATCAATATCAAATCAAAACCAATTTTAAAACACATATCCTTAAGATCAATCAATTCCACACCAAGAATAAAAAAGATATCATGCCTCATAAAAAACCTTATTTCAAGTTTTCCATTTATATCATTCAATATATTTCCACTTCATTTATCCACCCATGCACAAAACACTTACCTTGCTTGAATTTTTTTCTCATCACTCAAATATCAATTTTTTTTGCAATGTCTTTCTCATCCAAACTCATACAAGGGTCACCATAGGCTTGATAGATTCCTACATCGCTACCCGATGTGAGTCAAGGACATATGTTTATCATGAGGACTTTTCAGGGTTGTTCTGTGGCTTTCGGTTGGTAGGATTAAGATGTGAAAAACTCTGAGGCTGAATGAGGAGGGCTTGACTTTTTTAAAGCAAAATTGCATTAATCTTATTTTCACTTAAATATGGTCTTCTCTTCAATCCCCATAGTATCAATTCAGCTCCATCATCATGAAAAGTCATGAAAGGTTTACACCATTCATCATTTCAACATAAAAAATGTCAATCTTCTCAAACATGATTTTCTTGAAAGCTCCAGATGGGCACAGCTTTCCACCTCAATTAGAAGCTCCAGAAAAGGCACAGCTTCACTTGTCATGAAAGCTCCAGAAAAGGCACAACTTTCAATATAATGACTTTCTTTAGCAGCAAACACATCTATTCAGAATTTAATTTTCCACCCAAAGTATCACAGAATGTGGTGGCAAAACCCAAGACAACTTCCCCCACACTTAAGCTCAACTAGATTATGCAATTTCACTTCAAGAGTTGGTTGGATAGGGAAAATTGGCTTGTAATGTGGCTTAACCTAACAGGCTGTGCATGGCTTCTAAGGGCTATAAGGATTAAATATTCAAGGTAGGCCATTATAAAAAAGGATTATTTGAAATAGGGGCTTTAATACCAAACAAATGCCTCAATCATTTAAACATATGTACCTCAAACCCTCAAGTTTTGACAGGAATAGATCAAATTCTGGTTAAATCAAGTATGGTTTGGTTCACTCAAGAAGTGAGGTGAATGTAAAGAATATGAAAATAATGGTTCAGAATCCTCACAGGAAAGTGATTTCAAATTTAAAGACAGTGAGATGTGGCATGGGATTCAAAATTCGGTGTACTTTCCATGAAATTACTAAATATTTGAACTTGAAACAAAGTCATTTCAGCATTCATTTAAGCTTAGTTTCAAGGGGTAAATTGTTTCACTTATTGATATGGATTTAAAAATGGTGTTGAGAATCATTTCAGCTCAAAATTTTCAAAAACACACAGAAAATTGTAAAATAAACACATAAATTTTGAAAAACATACAATTTTTTTTGGTTTTTTTTAAAACAGGAAAACAATTGAAATTACTAAACTAAAAGGTTCCCTCCCCCACACTTAAAATATTGCATTGTCCTCAATGTGAACCCATGAGATGATATATGCACATGAAATGAAGAATTTTTAAATAGGACAAATAATATAAAAGTGAAAGGGTTAGGAACAGCCTGATGTGATCAAGTGATGATGGGGTCATGCAGTGTGATAAAATCCACTGCATCAGTAGGATGTCCCTCAATGTATCTCTTCAAACATTGCCCATTGACTGTAAAGCTCCTTCCAGTGTCCTCTTGTGTGATCTCCACTGCACCATAAGGAAAAACATTAAACACAATATAAGGACCTAACCATCTGGAACGCAACTTACCAGGCATCAACTTCAGTCGTGAACTATAGAGAAGGACTTTCTCTCCAACATGAAACTCCCTTTTTTGGATCATTTTGTCATGAGCTGCTTTTGATCTTTCCTTGTAGAGCCTTGAGTTCTCATATGATGACAGGCGAATCTCCTCAAGCTCTTGAATTTGCAACTTCCTTTGAATTCCAGCTTGGGCCAAATCCATGTTACATTTCTTTATAGCCCAATATGCCCGATGCTCGACTTCCACGGGGAGATGACACGCTTTCCCAAAAACAATCCGAAATGGGGACATACCAATGGGGGTCTTGTATGCTGTTCTATAAGCCCACAATGCATCATCCAAGCGCTTGCTCCAATCCTTCCTATTTGGCTGCACGGTTTTCTCCAAGATTTGTTTCAACTCAGGATTTGAAACCTCAGCCTGGCCATTTGTTTGGGGGTGGTATGGTGTTGATGTTTTGTGTGTCACCCCATACTTTCGAAGGAGGGAAGAAAAATTCCTATTGCAGAAGTGTGTCCCTTGGTCACTGATGATGGCCTTTGGTACTCCAAACCTGCAAAAAATCTGTGCTTTGACAAAGTCCACAACAACATGAGAATCGTCAGTCCTGGTGGCCTTGGCCTCCACCCATTTACTCACATAATCAACAGCAACCAAAATATACAAAAATCCAAATGAACTAGGAAAAGGACCCATAAAGTCGATGCCCCATACATCAAAAATCTCACAAAATAGTATGGGTTGTTGGGGCATCTCATGTCTCCTAGAAATTTTCCCAGTGTGTTGACAACGAGAGCATGACTTACAAAACACATGGGCATCATGTAACAAGCTAGGCCAATATAATCCAGAGTCTAAAACCTTCCTAGCTGTCCGTTGGGGTCCAAAGTGTCCACCACATACAAGTGTATGACAGAATTGCAAAACAGACTCAAACTCATGATCAGGAACACACCTCCTAATGACTTGGTCACTACACATGCGCCAGAGGTACGGATCATCCCACACATAATACCTAGACTCACTTTTTAATTTTTGGACTTGATGCTTCTTCAAATTTGCAGGGATTTCAGAAGCAGCAATGTAATTAACTAAATCAGCATACCAAGGATGCTTACCTGAGATGGTATAGAGATGCTCATCGGGGAAAGTGTCCCGAAGTGGTACCTGGTCCAAGGTGTCACCCTCTAGTGTGTGAGTAAGCCTACTCATGTGGTCTGCCACCAAATTCTCTGACCCCTTCTTGTCCTTTATCTCAACGTCAAACTCTTGAAGAAGGAGCATCCAATGGATAAGTCGTGGCTTTGCATATGGCTTCTTTAGGAGGTACCTCAAAGCTGCATGGTCAGAAAAAACAACTACTTTAGAGCCCAATAAATATGAACTGAATTTATCTAAAGCAAATATGACAGCAAGAAACTCCTTTTCTGTGGTAGTGTAGTTTGATTGGGCTGAATCTAGCGTCCTCGATGCATAGGCGATCACATGTGAACGTCCCTCCACCCTCTGAGACAAGACAGCTCCAACCGCGAAGTTGGAGGCGTCACACATAAGCTCAAATGGAAGGTCCCACCGTGGGGGCTGTATGATTGGTGGAGTGGTCAGACACTTCTTCAGCTCATCAAATGATACCCTGCATGAATCATCAAAATTGAATTCAATATCTTTTTGAAGCAATTGAGATAAGGGTAGAGCGATCTTACTAAAATCTCTGATGAAGCGTCGATAAAATCCAGCATGCCCAAGGAATGATCGAACATCACACACACATGTAGGATATGGGAGGGATGAAATAATGTCTACCTTAGATTTATCAACTTCAATTCCATGTTGTGAGACTATATGACCTAAGACAATTCCCTTTTCGACCATGAAATGACATTTTTCAAAATTTAAAACCAGATTCTTCTCAATACAACGATGCAACACATCACCCAAACTAGAGAGACATTCATCAAATGAGGACCCATAAACTGTAAAATCATCCATAAATACCTCCATGCAGGTCTCAATGAAATCTGAGAAAATACTCACCATGCATCTCTGGAAGGTACCTGGGGCGTTGCAAAGTCCAAATGGCATCCTCCGGTAAGCAAAGGTACCGAATGGGCAGGTGAATGTTGTCCTCTCCTAGTCCTCTGCTGCAATGGGAACCTGAAAATAGCCAGAAAATCCATCCAAGAAACAATAGTGTGTCTTCCCAGCTAGTCTCTCAAGCATATGGTCAATGAATGGAAGTGGGAAATGGTTCTTACGAGTGGATTGATTTAGTTTCCTATAATCGATACACACTCGCCAACTGTTTTGTACTCTCACAGGAACTAACTCATCATTTTCATTTTTTATAACAGTGAAACCAGTTTTCTTTGGTACAACCTGAATAGGGCTAACCCATTGTGAGTCAGAAATAGGGTAAATGATACCCGCCTCAAGTAATTTTTCAACTTCTTTCTTAACAACTTCTAGGAGGGTGGGATTAAGTCTCCTTTGTGGCTGTCTCACCGGTTTAGCCCCATCCTCCAAGAGAATCCTATGCATGCAAATGGAGGGGCTAATACCTGATATGTCTGCCAATGTCCAACCAATTTCCCTAATGTTATCTCTCAAAAGATTCAAAAGTTTTTCTTCATGTTCAAAAGAGAGATTGTTAGCAATTATGACAGGTAATCTATCACCACTGAGCAAGTATGCATATTTGAGATTTGGGGGCAATGGCTTGAGTTTCAATGTAGGTGGGTGATGTATGGATGGAGAAATTGATGCAACAGACATATCTGCACAATGAACATCAGTATCAGAATAAAAATCATCACAATCAGAGAATAAAGCACCAAATCCATCAGCATACTCAATAGCCATGTCATAATCAGAGTTCACATGATCAAAATCAGAATATGATTCTATTTCAAAATCAAATCTTAGAGAGTCTTGTTCCTTAAAAATGGGTGTAGAAGTATTCTTAGACATCAAACTAGAACCAATACTCATAATCTCCCTAAGCATTGGACAATCAAATTCTATGGAGTTTTTATTTGGTGGTTCAAAATGGGAGACAACAAAAGAAGAATGGTCCTCTGAGGGGTACTTCATGGAATCCATAACATTAAATATCACAACTTCATCCCCAAATTCCATGGAAAGTGTACCCTCATTGACATTTATGATAGTTTTTGCAGTTTTGAGGAAGGGTCTACCTAAGATAATGGGGGCATGAGAACTTACCTGATCATCCTCCATGTTAAGAACATAGAAATCCGCTGGAAAGATCATGTCTCTTACCCGGACAAGTACATCCTCAAGGACTCCCGCTGGATATGCCGTAGCTCTATTCACCAATTGCACCACTACTCTTGTTGGCTTCAACTCACCAACCTGCAAGGAAGAGAATACAGAGTGAGGCATCACATTTATTGAAGCTCCTAAATCACAAAGAGCATCAGAGAAGTGCAACTCCCCTATGGTACATGGGATGGTGAATGTCCCGGGATCCTTGCACTTTGTTGGAATTGCTAGAGTTGGTGTAATGAGTTCCGACACATTCCTTCCAAGGTTGATCCTCTCATTCCCCTTGAGCCCTCTTCGATTGGTGCAGAGTTCTTTTAAGAATTTGGCATACCTTGGGATTTGCTTAATGGCTTCAAGTAGAGGAATGTTGATCTCCACATGCTTAAATGTGTCCAAAACCTCCTTTTGCATTGCTTCTTCAGCCATCTTCTTGGTTTGAACAACCCTGTTTGGAAAAGGAAGGGGTTTAGGAGGAACATCATCAATCTTTTTCTTACCTTTATCTTTCTCCTTGGATTGCTCATCATTTGGTATGGAATGCGGCTTCTTTGAAGTTGAGGTGAATCCCGGTGGAATGGTAGGTGTAGATGTATCGTTCATTTGCTTCCCACTTCTCAATGTGATGGCACTAACATTCCCCTTTGGATTTGGAGTGGGTTGGGAAGGTAGATTTCCAGAATTCTTACTCACAAGTTCATGGAGGGCGGTGGCAATCTGACTCATTTGAGTCTTCAACTCTCTCAGCTCCGAACCTTGACTCTTCAGCTCATTTTGTTGATTAAGAACAATTTGATTCAAAATATCATCAGTATTAGAATCTACCTTTGGTGGATGATTCCCTTGTTGTTGACTTGTTGATGTTTGAGCTTCAAATCTCCTTTGGGGTTGTTGGAAACCCTGCTGGTAAGGCGGAGGCTGCTGGAAGTTTGGTTGAAAAGGGGGCCTTTGTTGTTGTCCAGAGCCATACCTCATGTCCGCTAGATCTTTCCACCCTTGGTTGTATGTTGGATCAAACTTCTTTTGGGGATATGGTTGTTGTTGTTGCTGCTGAAATGGTCTCCGAGGGAACACTGCTGCACAATCTTCAGTTTCTTGGAGTTGTGGGCAACAGTCAGTCGGGTGGCTTGTCTCAGTGCAAATACCACAAGGCCTTGAAGGAGGGGGTAGAGATGTCTTTTGTGCCAATGCAATCTGCCTCACCATAGTTGTCAATTCTTCTAACTTAGTATCAATCAAATGACTTTCAAGAGAAGAAGGACTTACTTGATGTACTCCTCGAACATGTGGTGTACCTCTATCACCAAATTGTTGGGAGTTTTGGGCCATCTTGTCGATCAATGCTCGTGCAGCTACTGGTGTCTTGTCCACCAATGGTCCTCCAGCTGCAGCATCCACCATGCTCCTCTCCATGGGTGTGAGTCCTTCATAGAAGTACTGGATGAGTAATTGCTCACTGATTTGGTGATGCGGACATCTTGCACACAACTTCTTGAATCTCTCCCAGTACTCATACATTGACTCCCCTTGGGCTTGCTTGATCCCCGATATCTCCTTTCGAATGGATGTGGTCCTTGATGCTGGAAAAAATCTTTGCAAGAAAAGACGTTTCAAATCATTCCAACATGTTACATCTTCAGGTTGCAAATAATACATCCAATCTTTTGCAGCTCCATCAAGTGAGAATGGGAATGCTCTTAATTTAATTTGATCTTCAGAAACATTTCTAGGTTTTAGGGTTGAGAAAACCACATTAAATTCTTTCAAATGTTTATTGGGATCCTCACCAGAGAGGCCATGAAACTTTGGAAGTAAGTGAATTAACCCAGATTTCAGTTCAAAGTCCGATTCGAGATTTGGGTATGCAATACAATTTGGTTGATAGTTAATATCAGGTGCAACCAATTCTCGAATGGTTCTATTAAGTTCATTTCCATTGTTTCCAGCCATTGGTTCTTGTTTTATGGTTGAATTGGAATTGCTTCCAATTTCAATGTTTCCAGAAGAGAGGAATTCACCAACTGGTTGAATATTGAAACTTCCCGTAGATTGAGAATGTCTGATTCGTGCCCTAAGGCTACGTTCAATCTCAGGGTCAAGATCTAAGAGATCTTCGGGATTAGTTCGTGTCATAGATCAAATAAAAATGAAAAGAAAGAAGGTGTACCATAGTAAAATAAAAATGAGAAGTTTGATTTGATGGTCCAAAGAGAAGTAGAAGAAAATAAAAGAAGAAGAAGAAAAATCAGATTGGGTAAAGAAGGAAGAAAGAAGAGAGGAAGAGAATAAAATGTAGAATAAAATAATTACCTCTAATTGGTTGAAATAATTACTTGCCTCCCCAGCAACGGCGCCAATTTGAAAGAGCGCTGTCGTGGGCGCCCTCAAATGATTAGTGTGATTTGGGGTACTTAAGTGCAGCAGAGTGGCTGACCAAGGTCGTCTCTCAAAGGAGGAAGTGAATTTAACAACTTATTAGAGGTATTCTAAAAAATAAAATAAAATAGAATAGAATAAAAACACTACTTTAAAGGATTGGGGTTTGTTGTAGTTTATGAATCTAGAAGAAGTTTGCTGGAAGAAGATTGTATAATTTTTTTTGTTTTTAGTTTTGAAATGAATTTCAATTTAAATGACACAACAAGAAGATGTTCTTTTTAGAAATCTATTTAAAAAGCGTAATCGATCTAACTCTACCTCTTCACTTTATTATTAATCATTATCATTTAAATTAACATTCACTTAATTATGATCCCTTAATTTGTTAAATCCCGAACCCTACGAGAATTAACTTTACCACAAAGATGATGTGAATTTAAACCTAGGCTAACTTTGGAACGTGCAATCGCAGCACCCTGCTTTGATTGATGTTCTAAGATTAGCTTATGATCAGTGGTAAATTAAGGCTCATATCCATTCTGGAAATGAGGATGAATTGTGTTTAGGGATTATATTTTAACTCTACAAATTTATCCCGTGTGGTATTGTATTACCGATTAAGATCGCGCTCTCACAATTTACACAAAATCCCGACCTCGCGTGTTTCTGTGTTAATTGTTCAATTGCTTGCTTAGTTTCTTACAATTTAAAAACACAATTCATGGATCATATTAAGTGAATTACAGTAGCTCATTGATTCAAAATAATTAAATTAAGAGGGTAGAAGATAGATCGATTACTAAAAGACTACTCTTCCATGGGTGGCGTAATCATCGTAGAAGCGTTTTGCATGTGCAAAGGTTTAAAATGGGTATAACCCAATAACGCTTCTACTCAAGAATTCCAGCCCAATTAGGAAGATTAAGAGAAGAAGAAATTTAAACAAAACAGAAGAAAAGAGAAGAAATATAAGAAGATCAATGAAGTTTATTACACAAATGAAAACATTACAAAATGAAGAAGAGAAGGAGGCTTCGATGAGGGGATCCTTTCTTCAAGAGCTACCCCTCTTACAATGGTTGGATAATTTGGGTGAAACAAATTCTCCTCTGCCTCCAATCTCCCAATGCACGTCCCAACCCCTCCAAATGAGAAAAACTCCAATTTATAGAGGGGAGGGGAGGAGAGGTTACAAGTGGTTTCAAGTGTGAATGTGGAAATTCGGCCAAATATTTTATGCCAACGTGCACCGCCCATTTGACCACAAAACGCGTGAATTGGCCGGCCTTCCAGAAGGATGATTTGTGCCACATCATGTCCCCGAGCTTTCAACAAACGTTGGGCTCAATCCAAGCCCGTATGTAGAATATATGACCCAAATACAGAACCTTCTCCATTCTGGCGAGCCCAGCCCAACTTTGCCTTCATGTCCCAATTTCAATAACCAAATGAACTCTTTAGCTTTAGTGTCCTGAATAAACGTTATAGATAATTAAGTTAGGAACACTGTTACAAAATTTCAAATTCAAATAATAAATATAAAAATATTTATCTTCGAAATACTACAGTGCACTATTAAGGGTAAAACTGGAATTTTCACCAAATTTTCAAATGAATGATCAAATCCCAAATATTTTATAAATAAACATGTTTAACACAATGTGAGGAAATTATATCATTTATTATCAATAAAATATTTAATAAAATAGTGTTTTATCAACTCCCCCACATTTACCCTTTTGCACACCTGGGCAAAACCTCATATCAAGTAAACATCAATATCAAATCAAAACCAATTTTAAAACACATATCCTTAAGATCAATCAATTCCACACCAAGAATAAAAAAGATATCATGCCTCATAAAAAACCTTATTTCAAGTTCTCCATTTATATCATTCAATATATTTCCACTTCATTTATCCACCCATGCACAAAACACTTACCTTGCTTGAATTTTTTTCTCATCACTCAAATATCAATTTTTTTTGCAATGTCTTTCTCATCCAAACTCATACAAGGGTCACCATAGGCTTGATAGATTCCTACATCGCTACCCGATGTGAGTCAAGGACATATGTTTATCATGAGGACTTTTCAGGGTTGTTCTGTGGCTTTCGGTTGGTAGGATTAAGATGTGAAAAACTCTGAGGCTGAATGAGGAGGGCTTGACTTTTTTAAAGCAAAATTGCATTAATCTAATTTTCATTTAAATATGGTCTTATCTTTAATCCCCATAGTATCAATTCAGCTCCATCATCATGAAAAGTCATGAAAGGTTTACACCATTCATCATTTCAACATAAAAAATGTCAATCTTCTCAAACATGATTTTCTTGAAAGCTCCAGATGGGCACAGCTTTCCACCTCAATTAGAAGCTCCAGAAAAGGCACAGCTTCACTTGTCATGAAAGCTCCAGAAAAGGCACAGCTTTCAATATAATGACTTTCTTTAGCAGCAAACACATCTCTTCAGAATTTAATTTTCCACCCAAAGTATCACAGAATGTGGTGGCAAAACCCAAGACAACTTCCCCCACACTTAAGCTCAACTAGATTATGCAATTTCACTTCAAGAGTTGGTTGGATAGGGAAAATTGGCTTGTAATGTGGCTTAACCTAACAGGATGTGCATGGATTCTAAGGGATACAAGGATTAAATATTCAAGGTAGGCCATTATAAAAAAGGATTCTTTGAAATAGGGGCTTTAATACCAAACAAATTCCTCAATCATTTAAACATATGTACCTCAAACCCTCAAGTTTTGACATGAATAGATCAAATTCTGGTTAAATCAAGTATGGTTTGGTTCACTCAAGAAGTGAGGTGAATGTAAAGAATATGAAAATAATGGTTCAGAAGCCTCACAGGAAAGTGATTTCAAATTTAAAGACAGTGAGATGTGGCATGGGATTCAAAATTCGGTGTACTTTCCATGAAATTACTAAATATTTGAACTTGAAACAAAGTCATTTCAGCATTCATTTAAGCTTAGTTTCAAGGGGTAAATTGTTTCACTTATTTATATGGATTTAAAAATGTCGATGAGAATCATTTCAGCTCAAAATTTTCAAAAACACACAGAAAATTGTAAAATAAACACACAAATTTTAAAAAACATACAATTTTTTTTTTGGTTTTTTTTAAAACAGGAAAACAATTGAAATTACTAAACTAAAAGGTTCCCTCCCCCACACTTAAAATATTGCATTGTCCTCAATGTGAACCCATGAGATGATATATGCACATGAAATGAAGAATTTTTAAATAGGACAAATAATATAAAAGTGAAAGGGTTAGGAACAGCCTGATGTGATCAAGTGATGATGGGGTCATGCAGTGTGATAAAATCCACTGCATCAGTAGGATGTCCCTCAATGTATCTCTTCAAACGTTGCCCATTGACTGTAAAGCTCCTTCCAGTGTCCTCTTGTGTGATCTCCACTGCACCATAAGGAAAAACATGAAACACAATATAAGGACCTAACCATCTGGAACGCAACTTACCAGGCATCAACTTCAGTCATGAACTATAGAGAAGGACTTTCTCTCCAACATGAAACTCCCTTTTTTGGATCATTTTGTCATGAGCTGCTTTTGATCTTTCCTTGTAGAGCATTGAGTTCTCATATGATGACAGGCGAATCTCCTCAAGCTCTTGAATTTGCAACTTCCTTTGAATTCCAGCTTGGGCCAAATCCATGTTACATTTCTTTATAGCCCAATATGCCCAATACTCGACTTCCACGGGGAGATGACACGCTTTCCCAAAAACAATCCGAAATGGGGATATACCAATGGGGGTCTTGTATGCTGTTCTATAAGCCCACAATGCATCATCCAAGCGCTTGCTCCAATCCTTCCTATTTGGCTGCACGGTTTTCTCCAAGATTTGTTTCAACTCACGATTTGAAACCTCAGCCTGGCCATTTGTTTGGGGGTGGTATGGTGTTGATGTTTTGTGTGTCACCCCATACTTTCGAAGGAGGGAAGCAAAATTCCTATTGCAGAAGTGTGTCCCTTGGTCACTGATGATGGCCTTTGGTACTCCAAACCTGCAAAAAATCTGTGCTTTGACAAAGTCCACAACAACATGAGAATCGTCAGTCCTGGTGGCCTTGGCCTCCACCCATTTACTCACATAATCAACAGCAACCAAAATATACAAAAATCCAAATGAACTAGGAAAAGGACCCATAAAGTCGATGACCCATACATCAAAAATCTCACAAAATAGTATGGGTTGTTGGGGCATCTCATGTCTCCTAGAAATTTTCCCAGTGTGTTGACAACGGGAGCATGACTTACAAAACACATGGGCATCATGGAACAAGCTAGGCCAATATAATCCAGAGTCTAAAACCTTCCTAGCTGTCCGTTGGGGTCCAAAGTGTCCACCACATGCAAGTGTATGACAGAATTGCAAAACAGACTCAAACTCATGATTAGGAACACACCTCCTAATGACTTGGTCACTACACATGCGCCAGAGGTACGCATCATCCCACACATAATACCTAGACTCACTTTTTAATTTTTGGACTTGATGCTTCTTCAAATTTGCAGGGATTTCAGAAGCAGCAATGTAATTAACTAAATCATCATACCAAGGATGCTTACCTGAGATGGTATAGAGATGCTCATCGGGGAAAGTGTCCCGAAGTGGTACCTGGTCCAAGGTGTCACCCTCTAGTGTGTGAGTAAGCCTACTCATGTGGTCTGCCACCAAATTCTCTGACCCCTTCTTGTCCTTTATCTCAAGGTCAAACTCTTGAAGAAGGAGCATCCAACGGATAAGTCGTGGCTTTGCATCTGGCTTCTTTAGGAGGTACCTCAAAGCTGCATGGTCAGAAAAAACAACTACTTTAGAGCCCAATAAATATGAACGGAATTTATCTAAAGCAAATATGACAGCAAGAAACTCGTTTTCTGTGGTAGTGTAGTTTGATTGGGCTGAATCTAGCGTCCTCGATGCATAGGAGATCACATGTGAACGTCCCTCCACCCTCTGAGATAAGACAGCTCCAACCGCGAAGTTGGAGGCGTCACACATAAGCTCAAATGGAAGGTCCCACCGTGGGGGCTGTATGATTGGTGGAGTGGTCAGACACTTCTTCAGCTCATCAAATGATACCCTGCATGAATCATCAAAATTGAAGTCAATATCTTTTTGAAGCAATCGAGATAAGGGTAGAGCGATCTTACTAAAATCTCTGATGAAGCGTCGATAAAATCCAGCATGCCCAAGGAATGATCGAACATCACGCACACATGTAGGATATGGGAGGGATGAAATAATGTCTACCTTAGATTTATCAACTTCAATTCCATGTTGTGAGACTATATGACCTAAGAAAATTCCCTTTTCGACCACAAAATGACATTTTTCAAAATTTAAGACCAGATTCTTCTCAATACAACGATGCAACACATCACCCAAACTAGAGAGACATTCATCAAATGAGGACCCATAAACTGTAAAATCATCCATAAATACCTCCATGAAGGTCTCAATGAAATCTGAGAAAATACTCACCATGCATCTCTGGAAGGTACCTGGGGCGTTGCAAAGTCCAAATGGCATCCTCCGGTAAGCAAAGGTACCGAATGGGCAGGTGAATGTTGTCCTCTCCTGGTCCTCTGCTGCAATGGGAACATGAAAATAGCCAGAAAATCCATCCAAGAAACAATAGTGTGTCTTCCCAGCTAGTCTCTCAAGCATCTGGTCAATGAATGGAAGTGGGAAATGGTCCTTACGAGTGGATTGATTTAGTTTCCTATAATCGATACACACTCGCCAACTGTTTTGTACTCTCACAGGAACTAACTCATCATTTTCATTTTTTATAACAGTGAAACCAGTTTTCTTTGGTACAACCTGAATAGGGCTAACCCATTGTGAGTCAGAAATAGGGTAAATGATACCCGCCTCAAGTATTTTTTCAACTTCTTTCTTAACAACTTCTAGGAGGGTGGGATTAAGTCTCCTTTGTGGCTGTCTCACCGGTTTAGCCCCATCCTCCAAGAGAATCCTATGCATGCAAATGGAGGGGCTAATACCTGATATGTCTGCCAATGTACAACCAATTGCCCTAATGTTATCTCTCAAAAGATTCAAAAGTTTTTCTTCATGTTCAAAAGAGAGATTGTTAGCAATTATGACAGGTAATCTATCACCACTGAGCAAGTATGCATATTTGAGATTTGGGGGCAATGGCTTGAGTTTCAATGTAGGTGGGTGATGTATGGATGGAGAAATTGATGCAACAGACATATCTGCACAATGAACATCAGTATCAGAATAAAAATCATCACAATCAGAGAATAAAGCACCAAATCCATCAGCATACTCAATAGCCATGTCATAATCAGAGTTCACATGATCAAAATCAGAATATGATTCTATTTCAAAATCAAATCTTAGAGAGTCTTGTTCCTTAAAAATGGGTGTAGAAGTATTCTTAGACATCAAACTAGAACCAATACTCATAATCTCCCTAAGCATTGGACAATCAAATTCTATGGAGTTTTTATTTGGTGGTTCAAAATGGGAGATAACAAAAGCAGAATGGTCCTCTGAGGGGTACTTCATGGAATCCATAACATTAAATATCACAACTTCATCCCCAAATTCCATGGAAAGTGTACCCTCATTGACATTTATGATAGTTTTTGCAGTTTTGAGGAAGGTCTACCTAAGATAATGGGGGCATGAGAACTTACCTGATCATCCTCCATGTTAAGAACATAGAAATCCGCTGGAAAGATCATGTCTCTTACCCGGACAAGTACATCCTCAAGGACTCCCGCTAGATATGCCGTAGCTCTATTCGCCAATTGCACCACTACTCTTGTTGGCTTCAACTCACCAACCTGCAAGGAAGAGAATACAGAGTGAGGCATCACATTTATTGAAGCTCCTAATTCACAAAGAGCATCAGAGAAGTGCAACTCCCCTATGGTACATGGGATGGTGAATGTCCCGGGATCCTTGCACTTTGTTGGCATTGCTAGAGTTGGTGTAATGAGTGCCGACACATTCCTTCCAAGGATGATGCTCTCATTCCCCTTGAGCCCTCTTCGATTGGTGCAGAGTTCTTTTAAGAATTTGGCATACCTTGGGATTTGCTTAATGGCTTCAAGTAGAGGAATGTTGATCTCCACATGCTTAAATGTGTCCAAAACCTCCTTTTGCATTGCTTCTTCAGCCATCTTCTTGGTTTGAACAACCCTGTTTGGAAAAGGAAGGGGTTTAGGAGGAACATCATCAATCTTTTTCTTACCTTTATCTTTCTCCTTGGATTGCTCATCAGTTGATATGGAATGCGGCTTCTTTGAAGTTGAGGTGAATCCCGGTGGAATGGTAGGTGTAGATGTATCGTTCATTTGCTTCCCACTTCTCAATGTGATGGCACTAACATTCCCCTTTGGATTTGGAGTGGGTTGGGAAGGTAGATTTCTAGAATTCTTACTCACAAGTTCATGGAGGGCGGTGTCAATCTGACTCATTTGAGTCTTTAACTCTCTCAGCTCCGAACCTTGACTCTTCAGCTCATTCTGTTGATTAAGAACAATTTACTTCAAAATATCATCAGTATTAGAATCTACCTTTGGTGGATGATTCCCTTGTTGTTGACTTGTTGATGTTTGAGCTTCAAATCTCCTTTGGGGTTGTTGGAAACCCTGCTGGTAAGGCGGAGGCTGCTGGAAGTTTGGTTGAAAAGGGGGCCTTTGTTGTTGTCCAGAGCCATACCTCATGTCCGCTAGATCTTTCCACCCTTGGTTGTATGTTGGATCAAACTTCTTTTGGGGATATGGTTGTTGTTGTTGCTGCTGAAATGGTCTCCGAGGGAACACTGCTGCACAATCTTCTGTTTCTTGGAGTTGTGGGCAACAGTCAGTCGGGTGGCTTGTCTCAGTGCAAATACCACAAGGCCTTGAAGGAGGGGGTAGAGATGTCTTTTGTGCCAATGCAATCTGCCTCACCATAGTTGTCAATTCTTATAACTTAGTATCAATCAAATGACTTTCAAGAGAAGAAGGACTTACTTGATGTACTCCTCGAACATGTGGTGTACCTCTATCACCAAATTGTTGGGAGTTTTGGGCCATCTTGTCGATCAATGCTCGTGCAGCTACTGGTGTCTTGTCCACCAATGCTCCTCCAGCTGCAGCATCCACCATGCTCCTCTCCATGGGTGTGAGTCCTTCATAGAAGTACTGGATGAGTAATTGCTCACTGATTTGGTGATGCGGACATCTTGCACACAACTTCTTGAATCTCTCCCAGTACTCATACATTGACTCCCCTTGGGCTTGCTTGATCCCCGATATCTCCTTTCGAATGGATGTGGTCCTTGATGCTGGAAAAAATCTTTGCAAGAAAAGACGTTTCAAATCATTCCAACATGTTACATATTCAGGTTGCAAATAATACATCCAATCTTTTGCTGCTCCATCAAGTGAGAATGGGAATGCTCTTAATTTAATTTGATCTTCAGAAACATTTCTAGGTTTTAGGGTTGAGCAAACCACATTAAATTCTTTCAAATGTTTATTGGGATCCTCACCAGAGAGGCCATGAAACTTTGGAAGTAAGTGAATTAACCCAGATTTCAGTTCAAAGTCCGATTCGAGATTTGGGTATGCAATACAATTTGGTTGATAGTTAATATCAGGTGCATCCAATTCTCGAATGGTTCTATTAAGTTCATTTCCATTGTTTCCAGACATTGGTTCTTGTTTTATGGTTGAATTGGAATTGCTTCCAATTTCAATGTTTCCAGAAGAGAGGAATTCACCAACTGGTTGAATATTGAAACTTCCCATAGATTGAGAATGTCTGATTCGTGCCCTAAGGCTACGTTCAATCTCAGGGTCAAGATCTAAGAGATCTTAGGGATTAGTTCGTGTCATAGATCAAATAAAAATGAAAAGAAAGAAGGTGGACCATAGTAAAATAAAAATGAGAAGTTTGATTTGATGGTCCAAAGAGAAGTAGAAGAAAATAAAAGAAGAAGAAGAAAAATCAGATTGGGTAAAGAAGGAAGAAAGAAGAGAGGAAGAGAATAAAATGTAGAATAAAATAATTACCTCTAATTGGTTGAAATAATTACTTGCCTCCCCGGCAACGGCGCCAATTTGAAAGAGCGCTGTCGTGGGCGCCCTAAAATGATTAGTGTGATTTGGGGTACTTAAGTGCAGCAGAGTGGCTGACCATGGTCGTCTCTCAAAGGAGGAAGTGAATTTAACAACTTATTAGAGGTATTCTAAAAAATAAAATAAAATAGAATAGAATAAAAACACTACTTTAAAGGATTGGGGTTTGTTGTAGTTTATGAATCTAGAAGAAGTTTTATGGAAGAAGATTGTATAATTTTTTTTGTTTTTAGTTTTGAAATGAATTTCAATTTAAATGACACAACAAGAAGATGTTTTTTTAGAAATCTATTTAAAAAGCGTAATCGATCTAACTCCACCTCTTCACTTTATTATTAATCATTATCATTTAAATTAACATTCACTTAATTATGATCCCTTAATTTGTTAAATCCCGAACCCTACGAGAATTAACTTTACCACAAAGATGATGTGAATTTAAACCTAGGCTAACTTTGGAACGTGCAATCGCAGCACCCTGCTTTGATTGATGTTCTAAGATTAGATTATGATCAGTGGTAAATTAAGGCACATATCCATTCTGGAAATGAGGATGAATTGTGTTTAGGGATTATATTTGAACTCTACAAATTTATCCCGTGTGGTCTTGTATTACCGATTAAGATCGCGCTCTCACAATTTACACAAAATCCCGACCTCGCGTGTTTCTGTGTTAATTATTCAATTGATTTCTTAGTTTCTTACAATTTAAAAACACAATTCATGGATCATATTAAGTGAATTACAGTAGCTCATTGATTCAAAATAATTAAATGAAGAGGGTAGAAGATAGATCGATTACTAAAAGACTACTCTTCCATGGGTGGCGTAATCATCGTAGAAGCGTTTTGCATGTGCAAAGGTTTAAAATGGGTATAACCCAATAACGCTTCTACTCAAGAATTCCAGCCCAATTAGGAAGATTAAGAGAAGAAGAAATTTAAACAAAACAGAAGAAAAGAGAAGAAATATAAGAAGATCAATGAAGTTTATTACACAAATGAAAACATTACAAAATGAAGAAGAGAAGGAGGCTTCGATGAGGGGATCCTTGCTTCAAGAGCTACCCCTCTTACAATGGTTGGAGAATTTGGGTGAAACAAATTCTCCTCTGCCTCCAATCTCCCAATGCACGTCCCAACCCCTCCAAATGAGAAAAAATCCTATTTATAGAGGGGAGGGGAGGAGAGGTTACAAGTGGTTTCAAGTGTGAATGTGGAAATTCGGCCAAATATTTTATGCCAACTTGAACCGCCCATTTGACCACCAAAACGCGTGAATTGGCCGGACTTCCAGAAGGATGATTTGTGCCACATCATGTTCCCGAGCTTTCATCAAAATTTGGGCTCAATACAAGCCCGTATGTAGAATATATGGCCCAAATACAGAACCTTCTCCATTCTGGCGAGCCCAGCCCAACGTTGCCTTCATGTCCCAATTTCAATAACCAAATTAACTCTTTAGCTTTAGTGTCCTGAATAAAAGTTGTAGATAATTAAGTTAGGAACACTGTTACAAAATTTGAAATTCAAATAATAAATATAAAAATATTTATCTTCGAAATACTACAGTGCACTATTAAGGGTAAAACCGGAATTTTCACCAAATTTTCAAATGAATGATCAAATCCCAAATATTTTATAAATAAAAATGTTTAACACAATGTGAGGAAATTATATCATTTATTATCAATAAAATATTTAATAAAATAGTGTTTTATCAACTACCAAGATAGTCTAGAACCCTAAAGAATCACCATTTAGAAAATGTTATAGGAGACCTAAACACATGAATAAAAACTAGAAGAAATGTAGAAAATCTTGTTGAATTCTCTACCTTTATATTCCACTTAAAACCCAAGACATTAGAAGAAGACTTAGTTGATGAAAGTTGGATAATAGAAATGCAAGAAGAACTAAACCAATTCAAGATAAAAGAATTTTATAATTTAGTTGAAAGACCTCAGAACCATACAGTTATAGGAACTAAATGGGTCTTTAGAAATAAACAAGATGATCAAGGAATAATAACTAGAAATAAAGAAAGACTTGTAGCTAAATGTTATAATCAGGAAGAAGGTATAGACTATGATGATACCTTTGCACCTGTAGCTAGATTAGAAGCCATTAGGATCCTTTTAGACTATGCACTCATATGAAATTTAAATTATTTCAAATAGATGTTATGTCTACCTTTTTAAATGGTTATTTATTGGAGGAAGTTTATGTTGAGAAACCTCCTGGTTTTGAAAATTCTTAGAAACCGGATTCTGTGTTTAAACTTACTAAAGCTCTTTATGGCCTTAAACAAGCACCTAGAGCATGGTATAAAAGATTAAGCTATTTTCTCTTAAAAAATGATTTTACTGTTAAAATGGAAGATCCAACACTTTTTCAGAAAACTGAAGATTCTAATGTTTTATTGGTTCAAATTTATGTTGATGATGCAGTTTTTGGATCAAAAAATTCAAAACTTTGTCATGATTTTTCAAATTTAATGCAAAAGGAATTTGAAATGAGAATGATGGGAGAATTAAATTAATTTTTAGGACTTCAAATTTATCAAAAATATTTTGTAAATGTTTTAAATCAAAGGAAATACATTACTGATTTACTAAAAAGATTTGGAATTGTAAACATCAATACATATTTGACACCTATGTGTACTAATATAAACTTGATTTGAATGAAACTGGAAAATCAGTTGACAAAAAGTTATATAGAGCTATGATTGGTAGTTTATTATATCTTACTGCTAGTAGGCCAGATATAATGCATTCAGTATGTATTTATGCTAGATTTCTATCTGATTCAAAAGAATCTCACTTAAGTGCTGTCAAAAGAATTTTTAAATATTTAAAAGGAACTGTTTTTCAATCTCTTCTGTATCAAAAAACTTCTGATTTTAATTTAATTTCATATTCAGATGCAGACTTTGGAAGTTGTAGATTAGATAGAAAAAGTACCTCATGGACTTGTCACTTTTTAGGAAAATACTTAGTGTCATGGTCTAGTAAGAAACAACACTTAGTTGCCCTGTCAACAACCGAGGTAGAATATGTATTTGCAGGCAGTTGTTGTGAACAAGTTTTGTGGACGAAAAACACTCTTATGGGCTTTGAACTAAATTTTAATAATACAACTATTTTATGTGATAATACAAGTGATATAAATATTTCAAAAAAATCATATTAATCATTCTAGGACTAAGCATATTGATATGTGACATCACTTTCTAAGAGACCATGTTCTAAAAAAGGATTTAATCTTAGAATTTGTGAACACTGAAATTCAATTAGCTGATATTTTTAATAAACCACTTCCCACTGCAAGGTTTGATTTTATTAATGGGGGGCTAGGTTTATTTATTTTTGAATAATTTTTTTAATTCTTATTTTTTTATTATTACTTGTTTTTAGATTAATTTAAAATTTTCATTGGTACTATTTTAAATATCTTTTTTATGCATAAGTTTTTTTAAAAAAATTTGTAATAATTACCACAGTAATGTGCAATATGAATGAAAGGTTGCAAGACCTTCAATAAAATAGTGCTCTTTTGACAGTGTTATTGGACAATCCAAAGTTTCTGGTAGACCAGTTGACTTCCAGTTAACCAGGTATTAGAACTTTGCTAAATCAGTTCACAGACAAGTTAACTCTGTTTATGGACAAAGAAGAGAGGCTTCATGAGTTATTCAGAGTCAATCTGATTGAAGATCTTCATCTAACTCAAGAAAAAATAGATAACATAATCCAATTGGGATATGTATTGATGAGCATATTAAGAACTCAGTTAGCAGAGATCAAGGCTATAGTTCAGAGAAGATGAAACCTACCCTTAACCCAACCTTGATTCCCATTGTTGTAGTTACTGTATTTTTACAATATTTTCAATGAAGTTTTTTTATTTAATATTTGTGTGTTATTTATTTGTTTTACTCTCTATGTTAGAAATACCCGCAATCCAGATTCAAATATTGATAAATAGTTAATAATAACATTTACTTAGTTCAGTGCTACATTGAAATGTGTTATATCTTATTCAATCATTCTTTTTGATATCACAAAAGGGGGATAAATTTAGATAAACCCAACATTTTATTTTAAAGTTATTTAAAATTAATTTTATTTTATTTCACAAAATGGGAAAATTATAATTTTATTTTAAGCTTTTAAATATTTTTACTCAGGGAAAAATTATTTAAAATTTTAAGATGTAATTTTGGGGAGAAATTATAAACACATTTTTTTTACTTTAAACTTTTAAATCTTTTATGGGGGAGATTTTTTTTTCTTTTCAAAATTCTAAACTATATGTAATTAATTTTTCTGTTAATTTCATTGGTTATTTTATGGGCTTTGTGATCATCAAAAAGGGGGAGATTTTTGAGCAAGTGTTGTTTTCCAGATTATATAATTTTATATGGGGGTGATTGTTGAGAAAAATAATCTATCTCTTTATAATGATTTTGATTCTCACAAATATCCTTATTTTGTATTCTAATAATTTTAATTTGATTATATTTTAGGAAATTAATATTGTTTATTTCTCTATTTTGAGATAATATTAAAGTGTTTAATTAGCATGGAATATTTGGCAAAGTATTTGGAAATCGTTTTTTTTATGTTCTGGAAACACTATTCCAGCTCTACATGTTCGGAAATAAATTGAGCATGTTCTGGAAACACTGTTCATACCCTATGTTGAAGAGCATTGCGTAAGGATGAAATTCATCATTTAATTTACAGGTTATCAGAAAAGTATGGTTAAGCAACCATATGTTATCAAAAAAGTATGAAATAAGGAACCTTACTTTTGAAAGGAACCTTACTTTTGGAAGGAACGTTACTTTTAGAAGGAACCTTACTTTTGGAAAGAACATTACTTTTGGAAGAAGAACCCCATTTTTAGAAGGAACCTTACATTTGGGAAATCAACTAAGTATGGAAGAAGATCATTATGTGAGTATGGAATGTTAAGTTTGTTTCTTAAAATTATGGTTTATCAACCTTACTTTTGTGAACAACCATACGTTTGAGAGTTTAAGAGAAAAGTATGGTTCATCAACCTTACTTTTGTGAATGATCAAACTTATGTTTGGAAGATGAGAAAAGTTTGGATCATTAACCTTATGTTTTATATCAACCTTACATTGTGAACCTTACGTTTAAAGAATGAATGCTATGCAGTTCAACCCTACGTTTGGCGTTGGATATTTAAATTACGAATTTAATAAAGTAACGATATTTATGCAGATTATTAGGCTAATTTCAAGCCAGATTAAAAGCCCAAATATAAAACGCATATTTGACTAATTCAAAGCCATTTATTTATGATTCAAAGGATTGTTTTAAGAGGAGTTTTCCATGACAAATTTTCAGGGGAGTTACGACTGCTCTTTTATTAAAACTTTTGAATATTGCGATTCTAAAGGTGACTTTTGTGGATCTAAATTTTAAAAGGAGAACACTTGCCTTTATTCTATATATACCTGTATTATTTTTTATTACAGATATAGAGGTGAATCATTGAAAATATATATTAATCTCTTGAGTTTTTCACTGCTACAATTTACAAAGACAATTGAGACTTACATATCTACTATTACAAAGAATGACAAAGCTCTGTTTTCTGATGAAGAAGAAACACGATTGAATATTCATCGATTCTACATTGAATATATTTTGTGAATTCACTATTGATTAATGTTATGAATTATATTTCAAGATCTACTGCAACTGGATTGGCTGAGAACTACTTCTAACTACAGAATATATTTTCTGAAGACAATGATCATTCTACTGTCAATTTCATGCTATTGCAATTGTGAAGAAAAACTGGAAAGTATTTCAAAGAAAAAAACACTCTTTTACTTTGAGTAACCAACTTCTTTTACTAAGCTGTGTATTTGGTTCTGTGTATGAACCAGAAGGCTCAGTTTAGCCTTAAACTTGTAAAGGTGTTAACTGCCTGCACTCAGTTGTGGAACAGTCTATTGTTAAGAGGACCAGATAGTGAAAATCACCAAGCTCGTGGAGTAAAGTGTTGGTGGAGTGGACTAGGGGCCTTTTGTTCCCCGAACCACTATACATCATGTGTTATTTGCTATTTATTTTCTGCTGCTTAATCATTATAATAAAATTGAAAGGACAGATCATGATCTTGAAAAGAAATTGTTAAAGACACAATTCACGACCTCTTATGTATATTTGGTATAACCCAATCCAATAATTGGTATCAGAGGAGGAGATTTTGTAAAAGTTATAACAAGCTGAAAGTCTTCGGATTATACAGAGCACAATGGATGATACACGAGAGGGTATGTAAATGGTTCGATCCCCCTACTTTAATGGTGGAAATTACGGATGTTGGAAATCAAGGATGATCATTTATTTAAAGAACCTTGGATACAAAGTCTACTAAAAAATTCTAACTCCCTATGTGATTCCAGATAAACCTGAAACATGGAGTGATGATAACGAATCAGAGTATGGCACACAACTCAAAAGCCATGAATTCTATCATCTGTGGTCTTGGAACAGATGAATTCAACAGAGTATCTCAGTGCTCGACAACGTATGAAATGTGGCATACTATTTCAGTTGCTTATGAAGGAACCAAAAAAGTTAGACAGATGAGGTATACTACTGCTAAACTCAAATTCGATACATTAAGGATGTTTGAAGGAGAAAGCATCACCAATATGAATGGAAGGTTGACATAAATTGTCAACAACATCACTGCTTTGGGATATCTGATTAAACAAGCTGATCAAGCTATGAAAGTACTAAGAGTACTACCAACAAGATGGAATGGAATTTCTACTGCTATCATACAATCTACACATGTACAACATTTAACAATGAAAGAGTTAATTGGAACTCTAATGATGTATGAGGCTGAGATGCAGGATGAAGCAAATGAGCATAAGGTTCTGATCAAGAGAGAATAAACTACCTTAAAGGTATCATCTCAAAGAAAAAGCAGAAAGCTGAGGAAAAAGGAAATAAAGGTGAAATCAAAAAGTTCTGATTCATCCAATTCAGATGAGGAATTGGCTCAGATATCCAGAAAATTCAGTAAGTTTTATCGAAAGAAAAAAGGTTTTAGAAAGTATTTTAAAAATTATGAGAAGGAAGTCAAATGTTATGAGTGCAAGAAACTTGGTCACATCAAGCCTGACTATCCACAATTAAAGGATGATAAGAAGAATAAATTATTTAAGATAAATGATTATAAGTAAAAAGAGAAGAAGGCAATAAAATCTACTTGGAGTGTATCTAAAGACTCCAGTAGCTCATCAGAGTTTGATTCAGAAAGAGATGAATCAAACCTGAAATCCAATAGGTGCATTATGGTAGAAACTGATGAGGTATAATCCTATTACTCATCTGACTCTAATTCAAGTTTCTCAAATGATAAACTTACATCTTACTACATTATTCTTGAAAAGAAATATGATTCGTTATTCAAGAAACACAAATCTTTAAAGAATATTCATAATGATGTTTTAGGAGAGAGAGATACTCTGCTAAAGTAACATCAGAAATTAATGGAAAATTATTACTTAATTAACAAAAACTATATAGATAATGAAACTAAAATAAAATCTTTACAAATAGAAGTAGAAACCTACAAAAGCGCAACTCTTATTTTTACAAAAGGAGAAAATACACTAAATGAAATACTTGGAAAAAATGTGATTAAAATGGAAAGATATGGAATCAGAAGAAACCTTATGTTTGTAAAATCGGTGAAGTATGAAATAAGAACATTATGTGAGTATGGAATGTTAAGTTTTTTTCTTAAAAGTATGGTTCATCAATCTTACTTTTGTGAACAACCATACATTTGAGTGTTGAAGAGAAAAGTATGGTTCATCAACCTTACTTTTGTGAATGGTCAACCTTTTGTTTGGAAGCTGAGAAAATTATGGATCATTAAACTTACGTTTGATATCTACCTTACGTTTTGAACCTTACGTTCATAGAATATATGCTATGCAGTTCAACCCTACATTTGGTGTTAGATATTTAAATTATGACTTTAATAAAGAAAAGGTATTTATGCAGATTATTAGGCTGATTTCAAGCCAGATTAAAATCTTGAATCTAAAATGTGTCTTTGACTAATTCAAATCCATTTATTTATGATTCAGAGGATCATTTTAAGAGGATATTTTCATGTCGAATTTTCAGGGGAGTCACAACTCCTCTCTTATTCAAACTTTTGAATATTTCAATTCTAAAAGAAACTTTTGTGGATCTAAATTTTAAAAGGAGAATGCTCATATTTATTATATATATACCTGTACAATTTTGTATTACAGATATAAAGGGGAATCATTAAAAATATATATCAAGATCTTGAGTTTTTCACTGCTATAATTTACAGAGACAATCGAGACTTATAGATCTACTGTTATGAAGAACGACAAAGATCTATTTTCTGATGAAGAAGAAACAGGATTGAATATTAATCGATTCTACATTGAATATCTTTTGTGAATTGACTATTGATTAAAGTTTCAAATTATATTTCAAGATCTACTGCAACTAGATTGGCTCAAAACTACTTCTAACTGAAGAACATATTTTCTAAAGACAATAATCATTCTACTGTCAATTTCGTGCTGTTGCAATTGTGAAGAACAATTGGAAAGTATTTCAAACAACAAACACTCTTTTACTTTGAGTAACCATATTCTCATAATAAGCTGTGTATTTGGTTCTGTATATGAACCAAAAGGCTCAGTTTAGCCTTAAAATTGTAAAGGTGTCAACTGCCTGCAATCAGTTGTGGAACGATCTGTTGATAAGAGGATCAGATAGTGAAAATCACCAAGCTCGTGGAGTAGAGCATTGGTGGAGTGGACTTGGGGCCTTCTATTCCCCAAACCACTAGACATCGTGTGTTCTTTGCTATTTATTTTCCACTGCTTAATCATTCTGTTAAATTTGAAAGGATAGATCATGATCTTGCAAAGAAATTATAAAAGACACAATTCAACCACCTCTTGTGTATATTTGGTATAACCCGGTCCAACAATTTGTATCAAAGGAGGATATTTTGTCAAAATTATAACAAGATAAAAGTATTCGAATTATACAGAGCACAATGTCTGATACACAAGAGGGTATGTCAATGGTTTGAGCTCTCTACTTCTATGGTGAAAATTATGGATGCTGGAAATCAAGGATGGTCATTTATTTAAAGAACCTTGGATATAGAGTCTACTCGAAAATTCTAACTCCCTATGTGATTCCAGAGAAACCTACAACATGGAGTGCTAATAACTAAGTAGAGTATGACACAAACTCAAAATCCATGAATGCTATCATCTGTGGTCTTGGACCAGATGAATTCAACAAAGTATCTCAGTTCCTGACTGCATATGAAATGTGGCATACTATTTCAGTTGCTCATGAAGGAACAAACAATGTCAGAAAAATGAGGTATGCTACTACTAAACTCAAATTTGATACATTAAAGATGTTTTAAGGAGAAAGAATCACCCATATGAATGGATGGTTGACAGAAATTTTCAACAACATCACTGCTTTTGGAGATCTGATAAAACAAGCTGATCAAGCTCTGAAAGTACTAGGAGTACTACCACCAAGATTTAATGGAATTTCTGCTTCTATCAGACAATCTGCACCTATAAAAGTTTTAAAAATGAGAGAGTTAATTGGAACTCTAATGATGTATGAGGCTGAGGTGCAGGATGAAGTAAACAAGCATAAGGTTCTGGTCAAGAGAGAAGGCACTTCCTTAAAGGTTTCATCTCAAAGCAAAAACAGAAAGATGAGGAATTACTGGAAAATCATAACTTAATTAACACAAACTATATAGATAATGAAACTAAAATAAAAGCTCTGCAAATAGAAGTAGAAACATACAAAAGTTCAGCTCTTATTTTTATAATAGGAGAAAATATACTAAATGAAATACTTAGAAAGAATGTGATTAAAAAGGAAATATATGGAATATGACGTAAAGGTGAGAAACCTAAATTGTTTAAGAACTATTTTTTACCAAGTATAGAAAGGTAAAATTTACAACTACTGTGGACCAAAAGGCCACATATCAAAAAGCTATTATTTAAGTAAATCGAAAACAAGTGGGATTAAGAAAGCCTTTATTGCAAGAAATTTATATGATTATATTAATTATAGAAAAACAAAGCAAGTCTGGATTCCCAGGTCTTTGCTAGCTAACACTACTAGACCCAATAAAATATGGGTACCAAAAAAAATTCTTGTTTAATTGAAACTACAGAAAGCAGGTCACAGAATCCAAACTGAAATATGGTATATGGATAGTGGATTCTCCAGGCATATGAGTGGAAAATTATAAAATTTCAGAACTCTAACTCAAAAGGATGGTGGACTCGTCACATTTGGTGACAATTCCAAAGGAAATATTATTGGCATTGGAATTACTGGAGATCCAAATGCTGTCTCAATCAATAAAGTACTCTATGTACAAGGATTGAAACAGAACCTGATAAGCATATGTCAACTTTGCGATGATGGTTATGTTGTTGATTTTTCTAACAATTTCTATTCTATTTTCAAAGATAAATTGCTTAAATTTAGAGAACCAAGAAATGAAAATGTTTATACTCTGGAATTAAATTCTCTGTATAAACAAAAAGTAAAATTCTTAACTGTTAAGATAAATGAATCTTAGGTCTGGAAAAGGAGACTTGGACATTGCAATATATATGATTTACATAATTTATCTAAGAAACAATTAATTTCTGATTTTCCTAGTCTCAAATTTGAAAGTGATAAATTCTGTGATGCATGTTAACTTAGAAAGCATCACAAATCATCCTTAAAATCTATTAACAAAATTGCTATATCTAAACCTCCAAAAATTATCCATATGGATCTGTTTGGACCGTCAAGGGTAGCAAGCATGGATGGTAAATTATATGTGTATGTTTTAGTTGATGAATATTCTAGATTTACTTGGATTTATTTTCTAAAATATAAAAATAAAACTTATGCTATATTTTAAAGTTTTTAAAAAGATATTCAAAATTAAAAAGGTTTTAAAATAATTTCATTAAGAATTGATCATGGTGGAGAATTTGAGAATTTGGAATTTAATTTATTTTGCTCAAATATGGGTATTAAACACACATTCTCTGCATCAATAACACCTCAACAAAATGGAATTATTGAAAGAAGAAATAAGACTATTCAAGAAATGACAAGGACTATGATAAATGAATAATGTCTTCCTACTTATTCTTTGGAAAAAGATGTAAGCATAGCCTGTCATATAATGAATATATTTTTAATGAGATCTATTTCCAAAAAGACACCCTATGAACTCTGGAATAATAGAAAACTTAAATTAAATTACTTTAATGTTTTTGGATGCAAGGTTTATATCTTAAACACCAAGGAAAATCTTGGTAAGTTTGATTCAAAATCTGATGAAGGCATTTTCTTAGGATATTCAGCTACTTCCAAATCTTATAGAGTTTTTAATAAAAAGTCAAGGATTTTTGAAGAATCAGTTCATGTGAAATTTGATTAATCTGATCCCTTTGAGAAAAGGAAAGACCAAATTGATGAATCTGACTCTAATGATAACATGATACTTGTAAACTTGAAATATGATTTTGAAAAATATATAAATAAAATTCAGTCTAGTTAAAAAGTACATGACATTAAAGAACGTAACAGTTTACTACTTATACAATATAGAACCCTAAAGAATCACCATTTAGAAACTGTTATAGGAGACCTAGACACAGGAATAAAAACTAGAAGAAATGTAGAAAATATTTTTGAATTATCTGCCTTTTTATCCCAATTAGAACCTAAGACATTTGAAGAAGCCTTAGTTTATGAAATTTGGATGATGGCAGTGCAAGAATAATTAAACCAATTTAAGAGAAATAAAGTTTGGAATTTAGTTGAATGACCTCAGAACCATCCAGTTATAGGAACTAAATGGGTCTTTAGAAATAAACAAGATGATCAAGTAATAATAACTAGAAATAAAGAAAGACTAGTAGCTAAAGTTTATAATCAAGAAGAAGGTATAGACTATGATGAGACATTTGCACCTATAGCTAGATTAGAATCCATTACGATCCTTTTAACCTATGAATCTCATATAAACTTTAAATTATTTCATATGGATATTAATTCTACCTTTTTAAATGGTTATTTATTGGAGGAAGTTTATGTTGAGCAACCTCCTGGTTTTGAAAATTCTCAAAAAACCATATTCTCTTTTTAAACTTACTAAATCTCATTATGGCCTTAAAAAAGCACCTAGAGTTTGGTATGAAAGATTATGCTATTTTCTTTTAAAAAACGATTTTACTGTTGGAATGGTAGATCCGACAATTTTTAAGAAAACTGAAGATTCTAATGTTTTATTGGTTCAAATTTATGTTGATGATGTAGTTTTTGGATCAATAAATTCAAAACTTTGTCATGATTTTTAAAATTTAATGCAAAACGAATTTGAAATGAGCATAATGGGAGAATTAAATTACTTTTTTGGACTTCAAATTTATAAAAAAGATTTTGGAAATGTTTTAAATCAAAGAAAATACATTACTGATTTACTAAAGAGATTTTGACATGAAAACAACAAGACATATTCAACTCCATTGTGTACTAATATAAAACTCGATTTGGATGAAACTGGAAAATCAGTTGACAATAAGTTATATAGAGGTATGATTGGTAGTTTATTATATCTTATTGATAGCTTTCCAGATATAATGTATTCAGTAAGTCTCTGTGCTAGATTTCAATCTGATCCAAAATAATCTCACTTAAGTTCTATCAAAATATTTTTAGATATTTAAATGGAACTATTTTTTAATCTTTTCTCTATCCAAAAACTTCTGATTTTAATTTAATTTCATATTCAGATGTAGACTTTTGAATTTGTAGATTAGATATAAAAATCACCTCAGGGACTTGTCATTTTTTTGGAAAATCCATAGTGTTATGGTCTAGTAAGAAACAACACTCAGTTTCCCTGTCAACAGCCGAGGCAGAATTTGTATATGCAGGCAGTTTATGTGCACAAGTTTTGCAGATGAAAAACAATTTTATGGAATTTGAACTAAATTTTAATAATACGCCCATTTTATGTGATAATACAAGTGCTATAAATATTTCAAAAAATTCTATTTATCATTCTAGGACTAAGTATATTGATATCATACATCACTTTCTAAGAGACCATGTTCTTAAAAAGGATATAATCTTAGAATTTGTAAACACTGAAATTCAATTAGCTGGTATTTTTACTAAACCACTTCCCACTGCAAGGTTTGATTTTATTAAGGGTGATTGAGGTTTATTTATTTTTAAATCATTTTTTTAAATTCTTATTTTATTTGTTTTTATTATTACTTGTTTTTAGACTAATTTAAAATTTCCGTTGGTACTATTTTAATTTTTTTTGCCGTGTAAGTTTTTTTTTAAAAAATTTGTAATAATTAACCTAGTAATGAGTAATATGAATGATAGGTTGCAAGTACTACAATGCAATAGTGCTCCTTTTACAGTGTTATTGGACAATCAGAAGTTTCTGGTAGACCAGTTGACTTCCAGTGAACCAGGTATTAGAACTTTACTGAATTAGTTCACGGACAAGTTAACTCTATTCGTGGACAAGGAATAGAGGCTTCATGAGTTCTCTAGAGTCAATATAATTAAAGATCTTCATCTAACTCAAGAAAAAAAGATCTCATAATCCAGTTTGGAGATGGATTGATTAGCAGATTAAGAACTCAGTTAGTAGAGATCAAGGCTACAGTTTAGAAGAGATGAAACCTACCCTTAACCCAACCTTGATTCCTTTTGTTGTAGTTATTGTATTTTTACAATATTTTCAATGAAGTTTTGTTATTTAATATTTGTGTGTTATTTTTTTACTCTCTATGTTAGAAATGCCCGAAATCCAGATTCAAATATTGATAAACAGTTAATAATATCATTTACTTAGTTCAGTACTACATTGAAATGTGTTATATTTTATTCAATCATTCTTTTTGATATCACAAAATGGGGAGAAATTTAGATAAACACAAAATTTTATTCTAAATTTATTTAAAATTAATTTTACTTTATTTCAAAAAAATGGAAAATTAAAATTTTATTTTAAGCTTTTAAACCTTTTTACTCAGGGGGAGAAATTATTTAAAATTTTAAGATGTTATTTGGGGAAAAATTATAAACACATTTTTTTACTTTAAACTTTTAAATCTTTTATGGGGGAGATTTTTTTATCTTTGAAAAATTCTAAACTATATTTTATTAATTTTTATGTTAATTTCATTGGTTATTTTAGGGGATTTGTGATAATCAAAAAGGGGGAGAATATTGAGCAAGTGTTGTATTCTACAGTACATAATTTTATATGGGGGAGATTGTTGAGAACAATACTCTATCTCTTTATGATGATTTTATGCTCACAAATATTCTTATTTGTTATTCTAATAATTTTACTTTGAGTCTATTTTAGGAAATTAATATTATTTATTTCTCTATTTTGAGATAATATTAAAGTGTTTAATTCACGTGGAATATTTGGAAAAGTATTCAAAAATTATTTTTAGCGTGTTTTGGAAACACTATTAATGCTCTACATGTTCATAAATTACTTGAGCATGTTCTATACACTGTTCATAACCAACATTGAAGAGCGTAGCGTAAGGATGAAATCCTTCGTTTACTTTATAAGTTATCATAAATTTATGGTTAACCAACCATATGTTATCAGAAAAGTATGAAAGAAGGAACCTTACTTTTTGAAGGAACCTTACTTTTGGAAGGAATGTTACTTTTGGAAGGAACCTTACTTTTGGAAGGAACGTTACTTTTGGAAGAAGAACCCTTATTTTGGAAGGAACCTTACGTTCGGGAAATCAGAAAAGTATCAAAGAAGATCATTATGTGAGGATGGAATGTTAAGTTTGTTTCTTAAAATTATAGTTCATCAACCTTACTTTTGTGAACAATATGTTTGAGAGTTGAAGAGAAAAGTATGGTTCATCAACCTTAATTTTATGAATGATCAATTTTATGTTTGGAAGCTGAGAAAAGTATGGATCATTAACCTTATTTTTGAGATCAACCTTACATTGTGAACCTTACGTTCAAAGAATGTATGCTATGCAGTTCAACCCTACTTTTGGCGTCGAATATTCAAATTATGACTTTAATAAAGCAACGATATTTATGCCGATTATTAGGATGATTTCAAGCGAGATTAAAAGCCCAGATCTAAAATGTGTCTTTGACTAGTTCAAAGCTATTTATTTATGATTCAGAGTATCGTTTTAAGAGGAGATTTTCATTCCAAAATTTTAGGGTAGTTACGACTGCTCTGTTATTCAAACTTTTGAATATTGAGATTCTAAAGGCGACTTTTGTGTATCTAAATTTTAAAAGGAGAATGCTTGTCTTTATTTTATATATACTCTTATTATTTTTTGTTACAGATATAGAGGAAAATCATCGAAAATATATATCAAGCTCTTGAGTTTTTTACTACTACAATTTACAGAGACAATTGAGACCTACAGATCTGCTATTACGAATAACAACAAAGCTCTGTTTTCTAATGAAGAAGAAACACGATTGAATATTCACTGATTCTACATTGAATATCTTTTGTGAATTGACTGTTGATTAAAGTTGCAAATTATATTTCAAGATCTTCTGCAACTGGATCGGCTCCGAACTACTTCTAACTGAAGAATATCTTTTCTGAAGACAACGATCATTCTACTGTCAATTGCGTGTTGTTGCAATTATGAAGAAAAACTTGAAAGTATTTCAAAGAACAAATAATCTTTTACTTTGAGTAACTAACTTCTCATACTAAGCTGTGTATTTGGTTCTATGTATGAACCATAAGGCTCAGTTTATCCTTAAACTTGTAAAGGTGTCAACCGCCTCCACTCAGTTGTGGAACGGTCTATTGATAAGAGGACTAGATAGTGAAAATCACCAAGCTCATGGAGTAAAGCGTTGGTGGAGTGGACTAAGGTCCTTCTTTTCCCCGAACCACTATACATCGCGTGTTCTTTGCTATTTATTTTCTGCTGCTTAATCATTATAATAAAGTTCAAAGGACATATCACGATCTTGAGAATAAATTATAAAAGACACAATTAAACCCCCTATTATGTATATTTGGTATAACTCGATCCAACAATTGGTATCAGAGGAAGAGCTTTTGTCAAAGTTATAACAAGATGAAAGTCTTAGGATTATATAGAACGCAATGGATGATACACAAGAGGGTATGTCAATGGTTTGAGCCCCCTACGTCAATGGTGAAAATTATGGATGCTAGAAATTATGATGATCATTTATTTAAAGAACCTTGGATACAGAGTCTAATCGAAATTTATAACTCCCTATGCGATTCTAGAGAAACCTGAAACATGGAGTGCTGATAATGAAGCAGAGTATGACACATAACTCAAAATACATGAATTCTATCATCTGTGGTCTTGGAATAGATGAATTCAATAGAGTATCTCAGTGCCTAAAAGCGTATGAAATGTGGCATACTATTGTAGTTGCTTATAAAGGAACTGAAAATGTTAGACAGATGAGGTATACTACTGCTAAACTCAAATTCGATACATTCAGGATATTTGAAGGAGAAAGCATCACCCAGATGAATGGAAGGTTGACAGAAATTGTCAACAACATCACTGCTTTGGGAGATCTGATTAAACAAGAAGATAAATCTTGGAATGTACTAAGAGTACTACCCCCAAGATAGAATGTTATTTCTACTATTATCTGACAATCTGCACCTATAAAAGATTTAACAATGAGAGATTTAATTGGAACTCTAATGATGTATGAGGCTGAGATGCAGGATGAAGCAAACGAGCATAAGGTTCTGAGCAAGAGAGAAGACACTGCCTTAATGGTGTCATCTCAAAGCAAAAGCAGAAAGATGAGGAAAAGTAAATAAAGGTGAAATCAATAAGTTCTGTTTCATCAAATTTAGATGAGTAATTGGCTCAGATAGCTAGAAAATTCAGTAAGTTTTATCGAAAGAAAAAAGGTTTTAGGAAGTTTTTTAAAATGGATGAGAAGGAAGTCAGATGTTATGAGTGAAAGAAACTTTGTCATATTAGACATGGCTGTACACAATTAAAGGAAGACAATAAGAAGAAATTCTTTAAGAGAAATGATTATGAGAAAAAAGAGAAGAAGTCAATGAAAGCTACTTGGAGTGTATCTTAAGACACCAGCAGCTCACCAAAGTCTGATTCAGAAAAATAGGAATCAAACCTAAAAGCCAATATGTGAATTATGGTAGAAAATGATGAGGTACAATCCTATTACTCATCTAAATCTTATTCAAGTTGCTCAAATGATAAACTTACAACTTACTATAATATGTTTGAAAAGAAATATGATTCTTTATTCAAGAAACAGAAATATTTAAAGAATATTCATAATGATGTTTTTGGAGAGAGAGATACTGTCTTAAAGAAACATCAGGAATTATTGGAAAATTATAACTTAACTAACACAAACTATATAGATAATGAAACTAAAATAAAATATCTGCAAACAGAAGTAGAAACATAAAAAAGTGCATCTCTTATTTTTACAAAATAAGAAAATACACTAAATGAAATACTTGGAAACAATGTGATTAAAATGGAAAGATATAGAATAGTAAGTAAAGGTGAGAAACCTAAACTATATAAGAACTATTTTTACCAAGTACAAAAGGTAAAATTTGAAACTACTATGGAACAAAAGGTCACATATCTAAAAAATGTTATTTAAGGAAACAAAAAATATTTGGGTTTATGAAATCATTTGTTGTAATCAGTTTATATGATTCTTTTGATTATAAAAAAACAAAGAAAGTATAGATTCCCAGGTCTTTTCTAGATAACACTACTGGACCCAATAGAATATGGTTAACAAAACAAATCATTGTTTAATTGACATTGTAGGAAGCAAGTCAGAGAAGCCAAACTGAAATATGGTGTATGGACAATGGGTGCTCCATGCATATGAGTGGAAACTCATCAAATTTCAGAACTCTAACTCAAAATGATGGGGGTATAGTCACATTTAGTGACAATGCTAAAGGCAAGATTATTGGAATTGGAACTGTTGGAGATCCAAAATCTATCTCAATCAATAAAGTACTCTATGTAAAATTATTAAAACACAAACTAATAAGCATATCTCAACTCTGTGATGATGGTTATGTTGTTGATTTTTCTGAAAATTGATATTCTGTTTTCAAAGATAAATTGATTGAATTTAGAGCACCAAGAACTGATAATGTTTATACTCTGAACTTAAATTCCTTGTGTAAACAAAAAGTAAAATGATTTACTGCTAAGATAAATGTATCTTGGGTTTGGAATAGGAGACTTAGACAATGTAATATATATTCTTTACATAAGTTATATAAGAAACAATTAATTTCTAATTTTACTAGTCTGAAATTTGAAAGTGATAGATTCTGTGATGCCTGTCAACTTGGAAAACAACACAAATCATCCTTCGAATCTATTAACAAAATTGCCACATCTAAACCTCTATAACTTATCCATCTAGATCTGTTTGGAACTTCAGGGGTAGAAATCTTGGATGATAAATTATATGTGTATGTTTTAGTTGATGGCTATTCTAGTTTTACAAGGATTTATTTTCTAAAATATAAAAATGAAACTTTTGTTATATTTGAAAGTTTTTACAAATCTGTTCAAAATGAAAAAGGTTTTAAAATAATTTCATTAAGAAGTGATCATGGTGGAGAATTTGAGAATTTGGAATTTAATTCCTTTTGCACAAATATGGGTATTAAACACACATTCTCTCTACTAAGAACACCTCAACAAAATGGAATTGATGAAAGAAGAAATAATACTATTCAATAAATGGAAAGAACTATAATAAATGAATACAATCTTCCTACTTATTTCTTGGTAGAAGCTGTAATCAAAACCTGTCATATAATGAATAGAGTTTTAATTAGAACTATTTTAAAAAAGACACCATATGCACTCTGGAATAATATAAAACCTGTAAATTACTATAAAGTTTTTGGATGCAAGGTTTACATCTTAAACACCAAGGACAATATTGGTAAGTTTGATCCAAAATCTGATGAATATATTTTATTAGGATATTATTCTACTTCCGAAGCTTATAGAGTTTTTAATAAAAAGTTAATGATTGTTGAAGAATTAGTTCATTTGAATTTTGATGATTCTGATCCCTTTGAGAAAAAAAACCAAATTGATGAATCTGACTCTAATGATAACATGAGACTTGAAAACTTGAAAGATGATTTTGAAAAAGATATAAATAAAAATCAGTCCAGTTTAGAAGGAAATGACATTAAAGAACCTAACAGTGTACTACCTAAACAGTCTAGAACCCTAAAGAATCACCCTTTAGAAACTGTTATGGGAGACCTAGACACAGGAATAAAAACAAGAAGAAATGTAGGAAATATTTTTGAATTCTCTGCCTTTCGATACCAATTAGAACCTAAGACATTAGAATAATCCTTAGTTTATTATAGTTGGATGATGGCAGTGAAAGAAGAACTAAAACAATTCAAAATAAATGAATTTTGGAATTTAGTTGAAAGGACTTAAAACCATATAGTTATAGGAACTAAATGGGTCTTTAGAAATAATCAAGATGATCAAGGAATAATAACTAGAAATAAAGAAATACTAGTAGCTAAATTTTATAATCAGGAAGAAGGTATAGACTATGATGAGACCTTTTCCCCTATAGTTAGATTAGAATCTATTAGGATAATTTTATCCTATGCAACTCATATGAACTTTAAATTATTTTAGATGGATGTTAATTCTACCTTTTTAAATGGTTATTTATTGGATGAAGTTTATGTTGAGAAAATTCCTGGTTTTGAAAATTCTCAAAAAACCATATTCTGTTTTTAAACTTACTAAAGCTCTTTATGGACTTAAACAAGCACCTAGAGTTTGGTATGAAAGATTAAGCTCTTTTATTTTAGAAAATTATTTTACAATTGGAATGGAAGATCCAACAATTTTTAAGAAAACTTAATATTCTAATGTTTTATTGTTTCAAATTTATGTTGATGATGTAGTTTTTGGATCAAAAAATTCAAAACTTTGTCATAATTTTTCAAATTAATGCAAAAGGAATTTGAAATGAACCTGATGGGAGAATTTAATTACTTTTTAGGACTTCAAATTAATCAAAAATATTTTGGAAATGTGTTAAATAAAATCAAATACATTACTGATTTACTGAAGAGATTTGGACTTGAAAACAACAAGACATATTCAACTCCTATGTGTACTAATATAAAACTTGATTTGGATGAAACTGGAAAATCAGTTGACAACAAGTTATATAGAGGTATGATTGGTAGTTTATTATATATTACTGCTAGCTGACCAAATCTAATGTATTCAGTATGTCTCTGTGCTATATTTCAATCTGATCCAAAAGAATCTCACTTAAGTGTTGTCAAAAGAATTTTTAGATATTTAAAAGGAACTATTTTTCAATCTCTTCTCTATCCAAAAACTTTTTATTTTAATTTAATTTCATATTCATATGTATACTTTGGAAGTTGTAGATTAGAAATAAAAATCACCTTAGGGACAAGTCACTTTTTAGGAAAATATTTAGTGTCATGGTCTATTAAGAAACAACACTCAGTTGCCCTATCAACAGCCGAGGCAGAATATGTATCTACAGGCAGTTGTTGTGCACAAGTTTTGTGGATGAAAAACACTCTTATGGACTTTGGACTAAATTTTAATAATACACCTATTTTATGTGATAATAAAAGTGCTATAAATATTTCAAAAAATCCTATTAATCATTCTATGACTAAGCATATTGATATGAGAAATCACTTTCTAAGAGACCATGTTCTTAAAAAGGATTTAATCATAGAATTTGCAAACAATGAAATTCAATTAGATGATATTTTTACTAAACCACTTCTCACTGAAAGGTTTTATTTTATTAAAAGGGATCTAGGTTTATTTATTTTTAAATATTTTTTTTAAATTCTTATTTTTTATTACTTGTTTTTAGACTAATTTAAAATTTTCATTGGTACTATTTTAATTTTTTTGCCCCGTGAGTTTTTTTTTAAATTTGTAATATTTACTACAGTAATGAGTAATTTGAATGACAGGTTGCAAGACCTACATTTAAATAGTGCTCCTTTTACAGTGTTATTGGAAAATCAGAAGTTTCTGGTAGATGAGTTGACTTCCAGTGAACCAGGTATTAGAACTTTGCTGAATCAGTTCACATACAAGTTAACTCTATTTATGGACAAGGAAGAGAGGCTTCATGAGTTCTTCATAGTCAATCTGATTGAAGATCTTTATCTAACTCAAGAAAACAGAGATCTCATAATCCAGTTGGAAGATGGATTGATGAGCAGATTAAGAATTCATTTAGTAGAGATCAAGGCTACATTTTAGAAGAGATGAAACCTCCCCTTAACCCAACCTTGATTCCTATTGTTGTAGTTACTGTATTTTTACAATATTTTCAACGAAGTTTTTTTTTATTTAATATTTGTGTGTTATTTTCTTTACTCTCTATGTTATAAATTCCCATAATCTAGATTCAAATATTGATAAATAGTTAATAATAGCATTTACTTAGTTCAGTACTACATTGAAATGTGTTATATCTTATTCAATCATTCTTTTTGATACCACAGAAAGGGGTAGAAATTTAGATAAACACAAAATTTTATTTTAAAGTTATTTAAAATTAATTTTATTTTCTTTCAAAAAAATGGAAAATTAAAATTTTATTTTAAGCTTTTAAATCCTTTTACTCAGGGGGAGAAATTATTTAAAATTTTAAGATGTTATTTTAGGGAGAAATTATAAACACATTTTTTTTACTTTAAACTTTTAAATCTTTTATGGGGGGATATTTTTTTTATTTTTTTCAGAATTATAAAATATATGTTATTAATTTTTATTTTAATTTCATTGGTTATTTTATGGGTTTTGTGGTCATCAAAAAGGGGGAGGTTATTGAGAAAGTGTTGTTTTCAACAGTACATAATTTTATATGGGGGATATTGTTGAGAACAATACTCTATCTCTTTATGTTGATTTTGATTCTCATAAATATCCGTATTTGTTATTCTAATAATTTTACTTTGAGTAAATTTCAAGAAATTAATATTATTTATTTCTATATTTTGAGATAATATTAAAGTGCTTAATTCAGGTGGAATATTTGGAAAATTATTCATAAATCCCTTTTAGAATGTTCTGGAAACACTGTTCATGCTCTACATGTTTGGAAATTACTTAAGTGTGTTCTGGAAACACTATTCTTACTCTACATTGAAGAGAGTAGCGTAAGGATGGAATCCGTCGTTTACTTTATAGGTTATCAAAAAAGTATGGTTAAGAAACCATATGTTATCAGAAAAGTATGAAAGATGGAACCTTAGTTTTGCAAGGAACCTTACTTTTGGAAGGAACGTTACTTTTGGAAGGAACCTTACTTTTGGAAGGAATGTTACTTTTGGAAGAATAACCCTACTTTTGGAAGAATAACCCTACTTTTAAAAGGAACCTCACATTTTTGAAATCAGAAAAGTATGGAAGAAGATCATTATGTGAGTATGGAACGTTAAGTTTGTTTCTTAAAAGTATGGTTCATCAACCTTACTTTTGTGAACATCCATACGTTTGAGAGTTTAAGAGAAAATTATAGTTCATCAAACTTACTTTTGTGAATGATCAACCTTATATTTGGAAGCTAAGAAAAGTATGGATCACTGAACTTATGTTTGAGATCAACCTTACATTGTGAACCTTACGTTCAAAGAATATATGCTATGCAGTTTAACCCTAAATTTGACGTCAGATATTTAAATTACAACTTTAATAAAGAAATGGTATTTATATAGATTATTAGGCTAATTTCAAGCTAGATTAAAATATAGGATCTAAAACAGGTTTTTGACTAATTCAAATCCGTTTATTTATGATTCAAAGGATCATTTTAAGAGGAGCTTTTCATGCCGAATTTTTAGGGGAGTTACGACTATTCTGTTATTCAAACTTTTGAATATTCCAATTCTAAAGGTGGATTTTGTGGATATAAATTTTAAAAGGTGAACGCTCGTCTTTATTCTATATATACCCGTATTATTTTGTATTACAGATATAGAGGCGAATCATTGAAAATATATATCAAGCTCTTGAGTTTTTCACTGCTACAATTTACAGAGACAATCGAGACCTATAGATCTGCTATTACAAAGAATGAAAAAGCTCTATTTTCTAATGAAGAAGAAACACGATTGATGATTTTTCGATTCTACATTGAATATATTTTGTGAATTGACTATTGATTAAAATTTCGAATTATATTTCAAGATTTACTCCAACTGGATCGGATTAGAACTACTTCTAACCGAAGAAAATATTTTCTGAAGACAATGATCATTCTACTGTGAATTGTGTGCTGTTGCAATTGTGAAGAACAACTGGAAATTATTTCAAAGAACAAATAATCTTTTACTTTGAGTAACCAAATTCTTGTACTAAGCTATGTATTTGGTTCTATGTTTGGATCAGAAGGATCATTTTAGACTTAAACTTGTAAAGGTGTCAACTGCCTACACTCAGTTGTGGAACAGTCTATTGATAAGAGGACCAGATAATGAAAATCACCGAGCTCATGGAGTAAAGCAATGGTGGAGTGGACTAGGGGCCTTATGTTCCCTGAACCACTATACATCGTGTGTTCTTTTCTATTTATTTTCCACTTCTTAGTCATTATGATAAAGTTGAAAGGACAGATCATGATCTTGCGAAGAAATTGTAAAAGACACAATTCACCCCCCTCTTGTGTATATTTGGTATAACCCGATCCAACATTCCTTTTATGGTGGCGACGACCTGCCCTCTTTCCCCGAGATGGTTCTTCAGGATAGGGCAGATTTTTGGAACGAGGAGGACGTTCGGCCATACTAGTGCTGGGGCAGAGAGGGCTTCTGCCTGATCAAGCCGGGGTGCTAGGAGCACCGAGATAGATATCAAAGGGGATATGGGGAGGACCTTTATGGGAAGAGATGGAGTGGGTAGGACCTATGCTCGAGCCCATAGGAGCACGGGTGGGACCCCCATGCTTGTTTCCCAAAGCTACATCAGTGAGAGGAAGGTCCTCAAACTGGTCGAGCCGAAAATGGGTTGGGCCTCCATGTTGGGTGTTAGTGAAGCGAGGTTGACCTTCAACCCTCTGGTTTTTGAGGTGAGGAGGACCTTAACCGACTGATGTAAGAACATGGGGAGGGCCACCATGCTGGAGATTGACCGGATACGCAATGTCCCCACACCGGTGGTCTGTGGAAGGAGGGATGACTCCATAACCGATGTAATGAGCACGAGAGAGGCTTCCGTGATGAGTGTCACCATCGTGGGGAGGTCCCTCATTCGGACTGAGGGTAGCATGAGGTGAACCTCCATGCCGATCTTGGAAGCGGGGATGACCCACATTTTCCATGATGGCGGTATGTGGAGGGACTCCATACTAGTGGCGACCGAGAGAGTCGGCCCATCCTGCTCGTGGGGTAGTTGGGGCCTTGATCCAGGCCGGGTATAGAAGTTCCCCTGCTCAACATACACAAGGGGTTGATGATATACATCGATGGTGGCCCGAACCATAGTAGTTGCTGACGTTGATGCCCCTTGGCAGGCATCTTCCTCAGCCTGTGCCCGACACTGGCGTCGGGTCAACTGGACTGGGGCCAATGGTGAAGGTGCATGACTTACCTACTCCTCGACTTGTGGGACCGGGTGACAACACTGGAGCGATCTAGTGGGATCCCTCCTTGGGTTCCCCTGAAACAGGATCCCGAACGAGCTGGCCCAAACATCCCCTACCTCGTCGGCGTAGGGGAGAGTGTCATCGAGGCGTTCTGGGGAGAGGCTCTCAAAATTATTGCAAGTTGGAGTGGGGAGTAGTGTCTCCCTACGCAACCCTTGGGGGCGACATTGGTGATGAGGCGTAGACGCCTCTAGATCCTGGTGGGCTATATCCTGAGTCGGGTTAATCCCCTCCTCCTCGTACCGGTGGATGAGGTCATTGATCACTCTCCACTAAATGAATTTAGATAGGGAGATGGTGCGTGGGAACCTGACATTTTTAGGCGTGGAGATTCCCCTACGCTGGTGGGTGGGCGGTGATCAAATTCTTGTAGAATCTTGTTTTCTGAAAAGTAGGGAGATTATCCCATTAGTGCTGAAAGGAAAGGAATCGATGACCAGTTCCCCAACACCATTATGTCTGCCATGGCTGGTAAGATGGATCCACGCTGACGATTTTGCAGACTGGGATGTCCAATTTTTTGACTACCCCAACTTCTAGTGAGTTTCACGCTAGGCCCGCTATTTGCTTGGTGGGACTTGGTGCTAGATAGATGGATCTGGTGACACGCTAGTCCACTAATATCTCGAATGCTAATAATCTCCATATTGAGGAGAATATATTCACGTCGGGTTCACCATTTTTTTCCGACGCTTTCGCTAGGGCGCGCGCATCCGTCTGTAGAGGACGCGCGACTATTGCCCCGCATTCCCGCTTTCCAAATGTGGGCGAAATCCATTCCTTACTTGGGGAAGTTTTATCCTTGATTGAAATGGGATGATGGGATGTCGGTTCTTCCTTCTGTGGATTCCTCCTCAGAACTCGTTACCAAGTCCGGGTCTCCCTTAAATACTTAAGACATTGTTTGTGAAACTCTTCCCAGTGCCACATCTTCATAGACACCATTTAATTACACTGCTTCTGTCAGGACATTCCAAGGGGTCCAGTCAAGGTAGTAACCTTCAGTCGGGGGAGTAATCACGTTGGACATCACTAGCGTGTCTGGACCCTGGAACACTGGCACGTCTGGGTTTCTTCCCCTTATTATAGGGCTTCTCAAGGGCGTGGAAGCCCGAGGAATCCCACATACAATGCATGGAATATATTCCATAGGAATGTATCTAAGGTTTTCCTCAGCTTCCTATGTTTAACACAGGGTAAGATGTAAGTTTAATATCTAGCGGAGATAGATCAGACTGATTGGAACACTGACTAGAATGGATCAGGTGATTGCAACCCCTAGAGGGAACACCGATGTTGGGGCTGACGCATGGTTAGCTACCCAATTGTTGTTAAAGGGAATGGGGAATTAGGTGGCATGATCCCACCAGGATGTGGCAGCCTGGGTAAGAATTAAAATGGATGATGGAGGGTTAAGTGAAGTGGGTGGAGAATGAGATGGAGTCGACTCGAGGATGACGGTGATGTTGGGATTGAGTCTCGAAGAGACCTCCTACATATCCCTATGACAGGGAATCAAAGTCCTCGTAGTTCACTTGAAAATGACTTACCATCGATTGGGGACTTCAATGGATTACCGCCGAATGAGGTTCACAAAGACTTACCACTAGATTAGGTTACAACGGATTACCACTGGATGGGGTCACAATGGCTTACCGCTAGATGGGGTCACAACAAATTACCGTAGGATGGGGTCACAACAGCTTACTGCTGGATGGGGTTGAATCTCAGGGAGGATTCCTACATACCTTATCTAGGAGACAAGGATCAAATCCCACTTAGTTTGGAAGGTGGATGCAATTTAATGTCGTGCGAGACAAAAAAGAGGGCATGCATTTTAACATCATTCAGGACAAAGGTGGTCCGAAATAAAGGGGGTCAGAACCAATGGTTTTGGGGCTTGAATCTTAGGGAGGATTCCTACATACCTTCCCTTAGAAAGGATCAAAGTCTAGGTAGTTTGGAAGGAGTTTGGTGAAATGATGTGAAGGTGGTCGGGACCAATGGTTGTAGGGAATGAACCTCAAGGAGGCTTCCTACATACCTTGCCTTGGCAAGGATCAAAGTCCACATAGTTCAGGTAGGGTGTGTGGGACTTACACTCTAGGATGCCCAGAGAGGATTTCATGGTCGATGTTTGCTCTAAGCTCACGTGTGTCATGCTCGGTGAGAGAAACAAGAGGCATCAAAGACCTGGCAATCACGTCATGAAAGGTGCGTCCATGGGAAGTGGAATGTGGCTTACACATAGTTGTTGTCCCAAAGAGGAAATAGGTGCATATGCGTGGTTAGTAGCCCGAGGGTGATGGAGATTGGGAATTACTCCAGGATGGAGACCCGAGTGGTGAAAAAGCCTATCAGGAGAGGGATCTGGCACCCAGGAAGAGAGGAGGAGTAGGGATGCTACCTCTTGTGAGAAAAGCTAAGGGCTTACACCAGGGTGGTTGCCCTTTACCTGGGAACAGACACCACTCCGATGAAGAGGATCTCATTCCATGTGAGGAATGATCTCACTCTCATGGAGACCTGTGAGTGTATAGAATGTACAAGGTGGGGTACACCATGTATAATGCACGGGGTGAGACCATAGTTTAACATCATGTGCTCAGGAAAATGGTGCTTAGAAGTTTAATGTCCTACAGCTCGGACGAGAAAAGTTTTGGGGCTTGAACCTCAAGGAGTCTTCCGACGTACCTTGACTTGGTAGTGATCAAAGTCCATGTAGTTCAGGTAGGGTGTGTGGGAAATACACTCTAGGCTGCCCAGAGAGGATGTCATGGTCGATGGTTGCTCTAAGTCCACGTGAGTCATGCTCGGTGTGAGAAACAAGAGGCAGAAAAGACCTAACAATCACGTCGCAGAAGGTGCATTTGTGGGAAGTGGAATGGGGCTTATAGGTAGTTGGAGACCAAAGAGGAAACATGGTCTTACACTACAACAAAACTGGCTATTACCAGTGTTTTTTTTCATATAGCTATGGTTTAAACCGTCACTATATGGTTTGGAGGTGGTTTACAGAAACCGCCGCTAAACTGGGCGTCGACAATCTATTAGAGGCGGTTTTTTCCATTTCGCGGTGGTTTAAGGGAAGCGTTGTAGATGCCTCATTTCACGATGGTTTTCATGAATTTAGCGGTGGTTTGACGTGTGATGGATATTTTTTTATTCTCGGTGGTTTTAACCGCCGTGATATTCAGGCGTTTGATGCGCCTCTATCGCGGCGGTGAAAACCACCGCTAAATATAAACCAATTACATTTCACGGCGGTTTTAACCCCCGCTACTGTTTTACCAGTAAAGCATTAGCAGCAGTTATAACTACCACAAAATTATGACCAGTAAAGAATTAGCAGCGGTTAAAATCGCCGCGAAATGCTGACCAGAAAAAAAATTGCAGTTTTGCTTCTACTACCCCACTGCCCTGAAAAACAAATCAAACCAGAAAATGGAACAGGAGACATCATATAAACAAATAAAATGTTATTTCTAACTTGGTATCCCCAACATGATGAAACAAGAGACATCATACAAACAGTCAACCATAATTCTATAGTGATAATAATCAATAATGGATCTATAGGGAATCATGAAATCCATTCCAATAATTACATTATATAGTTACATGATGGGAAAGAATGAATTCTATATAAAAAAACATTTTCCTATCTGATGGGGAAAATAATTCCATCAGTGAACAATCATTGATCGAATAACCAATGAGGTTTACAGATTCTTAATGACACATAAATACACTATATCAAGGACCAGAATCTCTAGAAATGTATCAAATATAACATTGTATGATGAACTTGTGTCAAATAATGTAGAATATATAGTAGAGGTTATTAGATTAGTACCTCAAACAATAGATGAATTTTAATTATGCTCCCTATCATATGTTGAACGTCATTTAGTTTTCCCATACCATGATTCTATGCTACAACCTGACTATTCTAAGTGGGATCACATTTCATGCACATTAATTCCTGAGTCTAGTATCAACTATGTCGACTACCACCTTGGCCTCAGCAGTATGTGGTATTATAGCTACATCCCTACTAAAAATTAAGAGGACCCACATAATAATGTGGAATATGTAAAGATCTTATCCCCCTAGGAGGAACTGGTGGAAATTTTTTGAAGATGTGAAAGATATGACCCAAACTCCTATAACCTCTGCATTCAACTAGATACACCGTACATTGGGAGAAAAGATGTGTATCTTCTATAAATATTCTCATATTATGTTAATGAGTCACCCAAATTATGGTAGAATAGTTGTGTGTTTTCCCTTTAACCATTTTTAGAATATTCCAGGTGACTTCAGTGACTAGAACATGCATATTTTCTTATTCTATTGTTGGAGAATGTGTATGGGCCTGATCTTTTCCTCCATTTCATATAGGTATATACCGATGTTAATCAAGTCAGTGGGAAAGGATATGGGTATTCCCTATATTTTTTACCAAAATATTCTTGGTTATTTATTTGAATAATACCAGATTATACCGACAAAATTAGTAAATGTGGGAAAATGTGTCCTCTTGCTCATAGTTTGCCACCATATTTAGTTAGTGGGATTATTTGGTGGGTATAGATGTAGGGACATGTTCTTGGTTGGTTGTTCACTACCCTCAGTGGGTTTTCCTGACTACCTAGGTTTGGGAGACTTAGGTCAGACTCCCGAGGTAAACACACACATCATATAGAGGTTTTATTTCTTTGTAGCATTGGTGATGGTGAATGCTAGAAGGAGCCCTTTGGAGGGTCCCTTATGCTATCTAGATGAGTCCATTAGTGACCTCTTGATCAACCTCCCTAGATAAGGGAGGAACATGTTATTTCCTTCCATGGATATGACCATGAAATGGTTTGAGATGGAAAATATTTACAACAAATGATGTTCCGCTAGTCATTGTCGAGTAGACATCTAGTAGGGATTTTTGAGATGAATGGATTTTTTAGCTTCCTCTGAAGATGGAAAGGTACCATTTAGGTGTGACTCCCAAACCAGTGAATTTGAGACCCAATGTTGAGGGTGCAAGGTTGATAATAGAGCCATAGTTTTAAATGAGGATCCAACTTGTGTAGTAGTCAAAGAATATGTGTTCTTAATGTATTAAAATGTCATTTGGATCAAAGGGGGTTTTAGTTGAAAGTTCCAGAATACTTATGAGAAACATTTACAAGAATTCCTCATGAAATCAACATATCAATAAATAAACACATGTATAATCAATTTTATCAGATCCATGTTTGTCCACATTTCATATTTTGAGAGAGAAAAAGGATCCTAACATGTGGGTGACACATGAATTTTGTTTAAGGTTCCATGTTAGGTTCACCATTTTTGTTTCCAACTACTTTTATTGGTGAGTATATGATTCATATCACATGATTAGGCTAAACCACATTCCCATAATTCTCTTATGTTTGGTCTCTATACTGCCTACTAGGTTCCAATTTATATAACCAGAACAAAATAACAAAAGGATCACTCTTTAGTCATCCAAAATCTCAACTACCAATTCAAACACAGGCCTAAATGGAATGATGTATACCACACTCGAGAAATCAAGACATAAAATGAAACATCATAAATAAAAAAAATGCATAGAAGGAAACATGAGAAATCAAGAAAATGTTAGGACATGGAAATGTTTGGTGGCAACTATGTTCCATACATGTTACATATACAAACCAACCATTCTCATATTTGTTCAACACATCAACAATACTACTACTTATGGTACGATGATGCATCGTCACCCTCTCCACCTCCATATCCACTACCTGATGCCACCTGTAAGAACATTATATTGAAAATTAAATATTGTTGAATATTTATAATTAAACTTAAAACCAATAAAAGTTTGCAAACTAAATGATTTTGATTTTTTTTTGTGATTTACCTGCTCACCACTAGTCGATGCACTACCACCGGGGGAATATTTGCTCATATGCTGACATATTTCAAGCAACTCTTTCTGCAAAGAAGATATATGATCCCCCTGCTGGTGAAATGTGTTTCGTAGAGAAGACATCTCCTTTTGAGAATCTTTAGGTATGAAATGACTATAACCAGGAGTAGATGCAGCTGGAATCCCTGGTGGCGTGCCAAAGACCTCAGATGGTATGGGTCCCAAACCCATCCCACACACTCTAACAGGATTCTCCTTCCCAAGGACTTTAGCAACCGGGTCATCCTGGGAGACTGAGTAGGACTGCACAGGATTGACATCCCATATTTCTTTAATTTTTACCTATAAATCAAATATAAATATATATTAACACAGTAAAAACTGATAATAAGTTATTATAATAAAAAATTGACTTCATACTCCAACTTCTTTGGCAGAATCATTAACAAAACTTCCATCTATTTTTTATGAACATCCATCCACAGTTCAGTTCGGGATGCTTCATGCCCTAAACTCTGTGACTTCATTAAACAAAGATAAATAAAAAATTCAATATGTAAAATAGATAATATTTTATTATAAATATTTACACTAATTAAAATATTACCAATTACATTCGGCTTCTAGAAAATCTTTTTGAGCCCACAGTGTGTGGGATGACTTGATTTTCCCGGTTTGAAGAATTATGTCTTGAGAGATCCTGAAATAAATAAAATTCAATTTAACAGTAATGTATTAAATGTCATATCCTCTTCATATACATGTATAAATTTAAAATGAGGATAATATAATATTATATATATTTCAATACCATCCGCTTATCATCACAATGTCTATCAACAAAAACTTTCTACTATTCTTTCGGTACCCCACTGGGTAGCTTCTCATACATTTGTTGCACGGTCAATGAAGTATCGTTGACATCACACCAAAAAATCCATTTGAAATCTTTCCATTTTTTACCAAGGTTTTCAATGTCCACTTCTGTGCTATCACATCAGCAACGGTAAAGTAGAAGAACATCTGTATACATAAATTCATTTTGAACATATTAGTAACATGACATTCAATTAAACCATAAAGTAATAAAATTACCTTTATCTGAGAATCAAAAACTTCATTTTTCCAGTTTAGAGGCATATGCCTCCAAGCATCATATGAAATAGGCAGGGAAATGGGCTCTGCTGCCAGCTGACCTATAATATGGCCAAGTAACCCCACGACGTCATCCATCAGGACCCCATAAGAATAAAATGGAACAACTATATTCTCTCCATTCATGTTCCAAACATCTGAAATTTTTATGTGCTTTTCCACGGTTGCATTTTTTTCATCTTCAATGAGCAAACAATTAATATAAACAAAATGCAATAAATTTATTTAATTAAAATTTTTACCTATGACTGTGACCCTCCAGAATGTCCGTGATGAACTGGAAGGGGCGTTTCGCTGCCCCACTACTGAGGATCCTGTAGGGGGAGTCGATGAATCATCCTCTAATGAGACATCCACAGATGGTGTCAGAGATGGTGTAGGGGGAGATAGTGCAGGGGTGTAGGTAGCTGGTGCCTCAGATGCCGTGGGGACAAACGGATTGTCATTTGTCACAGAACTAGATGAAATAGCGTACCACTTATTCCTTGGAATTCCGGTCATTTAATCAAATAAAATTAAGTTCAGAATATATATTTCAAAAAATTTATGCATATTTTTTTTAAAATTATAATAGATGCCCAGTACTAACCAAAAAAATATAACAGTGATAATGAATGACTGTAGAAATGAAACAAGTGATTGCTGAATGAATAAATAATTGTACATAAAATCATTTTAACCTTTAATAATGTCAGTTTCTTGCTCCATTTATTCATCCAATCCATTCATCCTTGCTAGACTAATATTTTCAATATCATGATGGACAAATAATTCTGCTTCCTATTGTTGATGAAATTCAATTTCAGAGGTCAAATCTTCCACTTCATCACCCATATCATACAAATATATTTTTATTACGTGAGTAACTACACTCCACCCTTCATCCACAACATCATTGACATAATATAACATTTTTTATTGCGATGCTAAGATATATGGATCATGCAATTCACGATCACTAACATCCATCAAGCGAGAGAAGTTTACAGAAGTAAATTACAAGGAATCTCTTTTAACACCTCTAATAATATCGACCCATTTGCATTTGAATAAAACAACATAAAAATTCCCGTGGTAGTTTAATTCAATAATATCATGCATCTTTCCATAGTATCCCACTTCAAAAAATGTAAATATACCACTATTCTGTGTTTTCAAACCCACTTCTCGATCAACTATACGAAATCTAAAGCCATTCACATTATAAGCGTCAAACTTTATAACTTTTTTTATAGGACCTCTAGGAAGAAACTTTAAATATTCTGACAAGTCTGCTCGAGTATCAGTATTCATGATCTGAAAAAAGAAATATAATTTAATAGATTTACAAATTGTATGTGTCAAACTAATATTAATATTTATTGAAATATTTATAAACTTACACGTCGTGCAAACCATTCTACCAGCTCTTTATTCACAACTTTTGTTATATCTTTCTCATTTCATGTTCGGCCTCTCATTCATCTCTTTGTTTGTATCATAAACACTTCAATAAATGGATCTTCAATTTCACTATTCAGAAGCACATATCTATGTGCCTGTAATAATTCTAAATCTGTCAGTGTCACATAGGAGGTCCTCCCAACTGATCAACCAATAGCAGGAAATATTTTTTATTTCAGATGAATTTGAGATTGATTTGATGTGTCGTCAACACATCCAACTCGATTAAATCTTGTCTCAATATCATCCAAATATCTGGAACAAAATGTGATACACTCCTCAGCCAAATAGCCTTCAGCAATAGAGCCTTCTGGTTGAGCTTTATTTCTCACGTATGCTTTCAAATTCCCAAGATATCTGTGAAATAAAATAATAATATTATACATTTATTTAAATTCCAAAAATTGGTTACTTAACTGGAAACATATAAATAAAATACCTCTCAATTGGATACATCCATCGATAATGAACGAGACCTCCTAATTTAGCTTCTTCAACCAAATGCATAGTTAAATGCATCATGACAGTAAAAAACGATGGAGGAAAGATCATCTCCATTGCACAAAGGGTAAATAAAAACCTCTCCTGGAGGTTGTCAAGATGAAATGTATATAGAGATTTCTCACATAATTGCCTGAAAAATGTGCAGAATTGGAGTACAACAGCAGTAACTTTTTTAGGTAATAATGCACGCAATGCCAATGGTAGTAACTATTGTAACAAAATATGTGAATCGTGACTTTTCAATCCATATAAATTACGATTCTTCAAGTAAACACACCTCAAGATGTTACTCGAATACCCATTAGATACCTTCACATTCTTTAAAATTATAAGGAATGTATCTTTATCCCTATTTTTCATTGAAAAAATGGCCAAAGCATACTTTTCATTCTCATCTGGCTGGAGATCACATTTTATGTTAATTACTTGTAAGTCTTTGCGAGCATTGAGATGATCCTTCGACTTTCCATGCTCATTAAGTAATTTGAAAATCAAATTATCACATACATTCTTCTCAATATGCATCACATCAAGATTGTGGCGTAAAAAATTAAATTCCCAATACGGAATTTTGAAGAATATACTTTTTTTTCTTCCATTGTTGCGTTATGATTTAACTTGACGATGCACTTCACACTCATTTTCTACTATCATTCAAATGATGAACCTTCCCAAATTCCGTTTTAACATTTTCAAGTTGCGTCAATATTTTAGAACCAGTTAACAACTTTGGAGGTGGTCTATGATCAATGGAACCATTAAATTTTTATTTGTTCAACTGAAATCTATGAGATGAATCAAGAAATCTTCGATGGCACAAGAAGAACCATTTTCTACTGTGAGGTAGCTATTTGGGCTCGAAATCAAAGTTACAAATGGGACAAACCAAACCCGTATAAGTGTTCCAACCAGATAAATTCCCAAGCCCAGGGAAGTCACTAATGTTCCACATTAAAGAAGCATGCATTTTGAACATTGTTTTAGAAGAAACATCAAATGTCTCAACATCGTTGCTCCATAACTCCAGCAATTATTCAATCAAAGGCTACAGGTATACATCGATATCATTTACAGGCATTTGTTTTCCAGGAATAATCATCGAAATGATAAAAGATGTTTGTTGCATACACATCCACAGAGGCAGATTATAAGGGATCAAAACAACTGGATAAATTCTATAACTGGTACTCAAATTCCCAAATGGGTTGAATCCATCGGCAGCCAATCCCAATCTAACATTCCTAGGATCAACTGAGAAATCTGGATGTAATGAATCAAATGTCTTCCACGATTGGGAATCTCGTGGATGTCTCATTAACCCATCATTGTTATTATCTACATAATGCCACTTCATGTGTTCGGCGGTTTTTGATGACATGAATAATCTTTGCAATCAAGGCTTCAAAAGAAAGTAACGCAAAACTTTTGCAGGTGTGTTCCTTTTCTTCTTCTCTATGAAATTATGTTCAGTCAGACTTCCAACATCACCCTTTGACTGGCATCTAGAAGAAGAACATTTCTTACAATTCTGTCTACTTGAATCCTCTCCCAAATAAATCATACAATCATTGGAACACACATGTATTTTTATATAATTCAGACCAAACTTGTTAAAAACTTTTTTCATATCATAAAAAGATTCTGGGATTTTTGCTTCAGGAAATGCATCACGAATCAATTCCAATAACATGGACATTGCCTTATTTGTAATTCCACATAAACATTTGATATGGTACAACTTCAACAGAAATGAAAGCTTTGAATATTTCAAATACCCACTATACAACTCTTGATTTCCATCGTCAACTAAATCATGAAACACATTTTCCTCACTAAAGTTTTCGCTTACATTTGGCTGCACAGAATCAAGAGGAGGATCCAATGATATGTTACAATCTTGATCTGCTTATGTTACAATCTCAAAAACATCACTTGTCACGTTCCAATTTGTAGAACCCTCTTCTGGTTGTTCTGATATGTTTTGATGCTCACAATGGTGTCTTTCAGTGCCGAATGCATCATTTATGAGGTTTTGCATTTCATTTTCCATTTTCGACGAACTTGGGACCTCATTATGTGGATTAACATTAGTGCTCAATATTTCTGTATTGTTCGATTCTCCATTCCAAATACAACACAAATATTGATCAGGGAATTGCTTCAGTATTAAATGTTTATAAACTTCATCTCTCTTCAACCATGTTCTAAATTTACATTTAGGACATGGACATCTTATTCTACCTTCAACGGATCAATTAGAAATTGTAAAATCTAAAAACTCATTCAAACCCTTAACATATTGAGGTGTGTTCCTCGGTAATGTGATCTAACTTTTATCTATGTATATCACAATGTGCCTACACAATAATAAAAAAAATTAAAACACATAGTTACTACTAAATAGAGAAAGAGTTTCATATATACGATAGTGTAATATTACAGAAACATAATATAATAAAGATGAACCATTGATCATAAAGGATTCATAATATAACATATATGATACATTGATCACATTTACCACTTACTTAGCATACCCAGACAAACCAAACAAGTCTGGTCCCTAGGAGACAACGTCAACATCTCATTGAGGAGCAGTAAGAATATCGGGTTACACACTTATCATAACACTGTCGATCACACATTTATGTTGCCTAAAAAACACCCAATTGAAAGTGATTTCATTGAACACACCAAAGATGCACGATTTTCATACCATTAGTACAACTACATTACTAGAAATATTTAGCCCTTATATGACACCCTTTGAGACTTATCGCAGGCTAGCTTGGGTACCTAGATTATGGGTATCCTAGGTTAGTTCATGAAAATTGGTCATGTTTCATCGCTCTTTATGTTTTTCAATCTTTTCACTATCTATTTAAATTTACCTCTCTCTTTGAATTTGATAGTGTTTATTATTTCCTTGAATTTGGAGAGACCTTTTTTATTCATTATATCATTAGGTTGTGCAATTTTAATTCATCCACTTGGATTTCCATAGTGGGGTTCTCATTAAAATATCTTTTAAAAACTAATGAATGATGTATGTTATTTTCACTTAAATATGGTTTGTGTTTAGTACTATAAAAATTTATCTTCAATATTTCAAACAACTCATATTAAAAAAAATAATGCAAACCATAAAATTTGTATTTCATATAATAAAAAGGACATGTCCAATTTTTACTTCAAACATTTATGTATATTTCAAGTCCTAAGATTAGTTAATTTGAAGTAATTATTTAGAAATGAATTTACAACTTTAACATAAACTATTATACTTAATTAAATCATAATAAATTTAAAATATTTAGTAAGTGACACTAGTTCAGAACTTATGAAGATCTTTGCTAACATGTTTGAGAATCCCTTGGTTATAAATAAAATGTTCTTACTAAAGATATCGTCCGACATCCATGAAATCTTCTAAGGTACCAAATAGTGGCCAAAATAGGGTGAGTATAACTCAGTATTCCACCACCAATGGTGTCTGAACATGTCTAGTCTGAGCATATAGTGTATGCAATAAAGCAATAAAAAAGGGTGTTAATTTAATAAATTAATTATATATATAAAATAAACCCATAGACCCTTAGGCTCTAGGATGACACCCTATGTTAGCCAAAGCATCATCAACTCCATGTGGGGTGTCTCTTTCATGAGGTGGATCCTCCTACATCAGGACATATTTCCCCAAAATAATAGAAGATTCTATTAAATTGGGATGAATTTCCAATATCATGATTCAAGTATCCAATCTTGGTATAGAATTTATAGAAATACTTTTTTCTTCCCATGGATTTCACCCCCAATGGAAAAAGTATCCATCTCACTAGTCCTAGAATTGATATAACTACATACATCTTCCCATTGAACATGTTTTTAAGAGGAAATAAACCATATAACCGAGATAAGACATTCTATAACCACTTATGTATTCCCATGGAATGTGACACTAAGGGGAAAATTAATAATATGATATCAAATGGTGGATTCTCTTGTATTAGGATGAATCACTGATAGTATATATCAATCAGGTCTAAAATATTATTGCAAGACATATTAGTTAATTCATCCCATCAATTATTAAATTTACTATTTATTTCTAATTTTAAAATCCTCCTATAGATACGAATCACCAAAATTATCTTAAACCATTTTCCATATTTCACATACAATGTAAAGATCTTTAACTAATCCATGATTCCAAAGGATCTCATAAAATCACGAGGGGTTGGAACACCACAAATGTTAATGCAAGTCCTAACCATAATGCTAAGAGAGAAAAAAGGGATCCTTGGGAGGGATCAATAGGAGGATTTTAGAAAGAAGGGATAATTCCAATTATTTAGGTTGTGCATGTGGCATGTCGATGCGATCATAATTTTGCACATACAAGCATAATCAGAACAGACTAAAGGGAGTTTTCCAAGACCACCCAACTCAAAATAAGAAATGTTTTTGAAAAATCCTCATGTTTGTGGTAGTAATCATATTCCCCCATCCCTTCAATGAGAACTATAATTTTAATCAACAATAGATCAAGAAGCGGAAGATGAACTGGAAGGTTTACCTTAAAAATCTATGTTCAGAACACCAATATCCAACATGGTCTTGCTTATAGATCAAATAGGATTCTCATACGTCATCCATGGAAGGTTTGATGGAATCATAAAAGAGATAGGAAATTTTAGAACATAGGTGTTGGATTGTTAAAATTCTTGGAAGATATAATTCAGGATGTGAATAGAGAATTTACATCATGAATTCCTCAATTCCCATATATGTTGAAAAATTTATCACCTCATTTTAAAAACGGAATTAAACCAATTTCATGTCATGAATATATTTATTGAAGTGAATTATTGTTTCATGGATTTCTCAAAACCGATCCATGGCGTGAATGGGTTCAAGGGGTTTGCCTGGAAAATTCACATAATGAATTGGGAATTCATAACATCAATTTGTTTTGCATCTATATAGAAACTATCATACTTCTTCAATATGAAACAACTAATCCAACTAGATAAAGGCTTAATAAACAAGGTTTAAATGAAAGGAAGCCTAACTCTAAGAGATTTATCCAAAAACTTAAATGGATACATACCTGGAAAAGATAGGGGTCGTTGGAGATGGAGGTCACGGGGTCGCCGGAGATGAAGGTCGTGGGGTCGCCGGACGGTTGGGGGTTGCAGGTCACCGGACGGGGTCGCCGGATGGTTGGGGGTCACCGGGGCCAGGGGGGTTAGGGAAAGAAGGGGTCGCACGGGTTTGGGGGAAATGATGGGGTGGGGGGTAGGGAAGGGTCGGGTTTTTTAAAAAAAATTTGGTTTTCGTGGCGGTTTATTAAAAACCATCGCGAAACCTTAAGGTGAAAACGTTTAGCAGCAGTTTTGTGAACCGCCGCCACAAAACCGCCGCTAAACCTGGTTTTTATTGTAGTGTTACATGTGGTTAGAAGCCTGAGGGTGATGGAGATTGGTACTTACTCCAAGATGGAGGCCTGAGTGGTGACAAAGCCCAACGAAAGAGGGATTTGGAACTCATGAAGAGAGGAGGATCAAGGATGCTACCTCCTGTGAGAAAAGATAGGGGCTTACACTAGGGTGGTTTCACTTTTCCCACAGACAGACATAGCTCCGATTAAGAGGATCTCATTCCATGTGAGGAATGATCTCACTCTCGTGGAGACCAGTAGGCGTGAAAAATGTCCAAGGTGGGGTACCCTACATATGATGCATGGGGAAAGACCACAGTTTAATGTCATGTGCTGAGGACGATGGTGCTTGGCAGATTAATGTCCTGCAGCTCAGACGAGGAGAGTTTTCTACGCACCCCTAGGACTTACATAAACGATACCCTCCCACCTTTGAGGGAAGTAAGGCATAAACAATGTCGTGAAATGGGGTGTTATGGAGAAATCCAATGGGGGTCCACGTTAGCGTGGATATGTGAAGAAGAAATAGCCATTAGCATGCCTCTGAGAAGAAACATGGGGTGAAGCAACGCAACGGAAAGCACTGCCCAAGGGACTTTGAAATTGATTTGTTCAAACCAGAAGGGCCGCATGGGAAGAGAGTGTGTGATGAAAGTATGTTGCACATAAGAGGGGATCATACATGGTGCCTTAAGGTGAGGTAAACACATGGAGTGTGCATAAGATAATGATCTGGGGAAAGATAGAAGGCCTGCACACATGATTCAATGATTGCGCGCAAGATGAAGGGGTTGCACACAATAGGGAAACATTGCGTGAAAGATGGACTGGTTGCACACAATATGGAAGGTTTGCATGTAGGAAGGACGGGTTGCACGCAAGAAGGAATGGTTGCATGCAAAAAGGGCCGATGGCATGCAAGAGCGCCTGACATAGAGGGAACTTTCTCGAAAAAGTGTATCCCTTACACACAAATGACTTGGGGAGAAAAGGAAGTCTTAAGGATCAGGCCCAAGAGGGCCCACCTGAAAGAGCCCCCTTGGGGGACCTGTCGCGCAAAATACAATACCTAAAAGCGATGTGTTTTTTCATGTGGTCGTAGAAGACGTGGTTTTTGCGCAGCTGAGCATCGCTTTATCTTCTGTAACTGTCCCTGAAGGGCGGAGATATGGTTCATTTTATAGACGAAGTCCTCAGGGTGGCGTGCAAGGGCCGGGTGCACAAACTCCCATCTGATGTCAGCTTGGGAATGAAAACGGCCGTTTGACATTGCCTTGTGCACAGAATTGGGGTTAGGTACACAAAATCCCATCTGACATCACCTTATACGTGGAAAATGGGTCGGGCACACAAAGATGCAGTTGACATCGCCTTATGCGTGGAAAGGGGTCCGGGCATGCAAACTCCCATTTGACGTCGCCTTGTGCATGGAAACGGGGCCGGGTGCAGAAAGCTGTGGTGGACATCACCTTGGGCGTGGAATGGGGGATGGCACACAAGATTTTACGTGTCAGAAGGCTACTTGCGCGCCTCCCCCTAATCTTGTGTGCGCCCACCTCCTGGGCCTCGAAATCTCCTCTTTCCATCCCAGATTCATTCATTTCTCTTTTATCTGCCCGATGCGGGCCTTCTATGAATTTTTGTGTCAACACCTACATGGTTTCAAAATTCTACAAGGTTATTCATAAAATGTAAAAAAATTCATATCAGTAAAATATTTGAAGTTAAAAGGCTTGAAATCTCTTTACTTCATGTTATAATGAAACAACTCCAACCAGTTTTATTATATTGAATACTAAGAATCATTTTCATATTGAATATCATCAAGCTGTGTTATTTTTTCAATTCTATTTGTAACAAAGTGATTGATGTGAATTCATTGAACAATTTAGAGAATGATGCGGTCTATATACCATTCAACTAGAAATGTATTTTCCACCTTTTTTGATATCATGATACATTTAATGGTTCATTTGGTGTGATAAATAAAGATTAATGGTATTGTATATATACATATATATATTGGATATATCCTTTTGAAAGGTATATAAATATATTAATGGGATATGTTAAACATATATATTTACTAGCGGCCTATATTGTTTAGAAATATATTTCCCAGGAGGTGATTGAGTTTTGTATAGACTACTTTTCTTTAGTAGATCATGTCAGTTTGCCTATATCTCACCATGAATAAGTTCATTTTTTGGGAAAGGTAATTTGTGGGTTGAAAATAAAGTCATTTACAGGAGAAAAAATGAAATAGGTACATTTATACATATTGAATAACATATAAGATGCTCAACCATATATAATATCACATATTAACATGTTAAAACAATAGTATCAAAAAATATATATGTGGATATTGAATGAGAATAAAAAAACTTTTTTGAAATGGTTTAAAGAGACTGTTTAGGGAAAATTAGTTTCATCAAAAACATTTATATGGTTATAATATGACCTAAGTTTAAATGTAATAACATAGTTTGGGTATGACATTAATGACTATACATTTTATACCAAGTACTAGGATAATAGAAGTGCAGTTCGAAATAGTAGCATATTAGTGTTCACTAAAGAAATACATTTTTCAAGTGAAAAGGAAGAAAACCCAATTTCCACTTCATGTTCATATTATGAAGTTATTTAAGAGATATGGGAGATTGATTACATTAAATTTTGAGTTCCTGTGTTCGAATGTAAATGGGTTGTTAATAACAATAGTGTTAAAATTATGATTTTGGTATGAAACCAATAAATCTATATAGATTATAACACACATACGACCCTTTTATCATGAAAATAGATGTAAAAAACATATTTAATGTTTTCAGTCCATTAAAAGTGAAATGGTCTATCATTTTCAAAGAAAAAAATAGTGTATTGGTGATGATAAACTTGATGATGAATTATATGAGATCCCTACTTACATAGAAATATTATCATAATATATTGATAACCAAGTTACATACATGGTTTTTTCTATAAGGAATGATCATGAAGAAAGAATATGAGAAAACAATACTTTAGAAATTCCTAATATTACATGTACCATATATTTATTTTATATTTAACTTTTCAAATTTTGTAAAACTTTAGATATAATATTTTTTATTTTTTTTGTTATTTAAGTAACATATTTTAACAAATATGATATATTTTTTTAGTTTAGTTTTTTATAAATTTATAATTATTTAATTTTATGTGTAACATTTAGATTTGTATAATATTTTACTTAAGTTTTTTTTTCATTTTTCTATTTCATTTCATGTCTCAAAAATGTTGCCATTATTTTTAGTGTTGTTGAATAGATTTTATTAAGTTTTTTTTAATATCATTTTTCAATTACTATTCAATTTTATATGTAATAGTTAGATTTATACAATCTTGTAGTTAAGTTTTGTTTTATTCTATCTATATCATTGATTTTATAGTAAATGTTTTCAATTTTTTATTATTATTATAGTTAACTAATTGAACTAATATGAATAAAAATGTGTTTTATTTTGTTTTGGTATTATTGCATCATTTTTTCATTTTTTGTTTAATTTTATATGTAACTGATAGATTGTATGACCTTTTACTATTTTTTGCTAAAATGATTTATAAGATAATGTAAAATATAATATTTTAGTCACCTCAATATTCTTGGGAGTATCCTACACATAATTTTTCAAAGGAACCTCCTCATTATTCTATACAAGAACATTTTACTTCTATAGGGAAAGAGAAGGATTCTAGGGTTGGTAAATGTGGTATAACACATTTTCATAAATAATCACTTGATCATATCTAGAATTTGAGGATATGTATCAAGTTTGATTGTAATGGTAATCCTACAAGTCAAAATTTTAAACAATTTAAGAGTTTTATATCTATGAAAGTTTGAGGGAAATTCAATATTTTGATTTCTTATTGAAGAAGTTCGATCAGATGACACTATCTCAGCCATGGGAGGCCATTTTGGTAAGCTTATTTTTTTATGACATGTTTTCAACAATTTAGGTTATTTTTTCCTTCTTATTAGATGAAATATGACATACATGACACTAGAGAAGTCATGATGAAATGTGTATCTTTTTATTCCAGGAGGTGGATAGATTTTAAATCAATACTAGACTCGTATTTCATTTTTGGTGAAAAGAAATATTAAAATACATGAAATATATATGGTTTTTTAGAAGAAGATACATGAAAAAAGTTTATTGAAATTAGACAATATGAATCATTTTTGGTAAGTGAAATTTAAACCTTTTGAAGTTCTTCCTTATATAATTATTAAAAATGCTCATATTAATGATTTTTTCCCTTAATTAATAGACACTGAGAAGATATCATCAATATATCCAATCAAAAAAACTATACCCTCATAATTTATCTCATAGAGGGTATACATTATCGGAAGAAAAAATTATGGCTAAAAAATTTCAAAAATTGAGAGTTGAGTCATCTAGATTTGCGGAGACTACCCCTCCCCTCAGTTTGACATAAATAGTGAAAAAGGGATCATATGATGAAAAAGGAACATATCTTATAGATGAGGTGAAGACCATAGTTGGAAATATTATAAGAAGTTATTTAAGTTATTTTTAACTCTTTATATTTTGTAATTCACTAATAAAATTTTAATATATTATATACAATATCCCCTTAAGGAACAATGAATACATGAGACTTTTATATCAGAGGATAGGAATGATATTTTGACTCTATCATTAGGGAAGCCTGAACAATTTGGTTTCTTATTAGGATACATGGTAGGTGTATTAATTTGAAAAGTGTTTGGTAATTCTCAAACTTCTTTGCGTGAGGATGTTTATTAAGGAAAAATAAACTTTTTAGAAGCTAAGGTTAATGAGTTGGGTAATATGATGGAGGAGAGTATTAAATCTTTGATATAGTCAATTTTTTTAAAAATCAAAAGATAGTTTTAGGCTTAATATTCTCTACCTATACCTAAATATCAAAATCCTCCACCTTCACCTGAGTATCCTTCCCCTCCGCCTCCACTTAAATATCCCACTCCTCCACCTCCTCTTCCTTAGGTTCCCATATACTATGAGTTATATGTTGAGGGTATATAATATCATATTATATAATACAAGGTCATATATTATATTAGGGATTCCCTATATCATCAACAGTTGGAGATAGACCAACTTAGGGTAATAATATAGGATATTATAGATGCATTATCTGGAGTAACATTCATTACTGATGAGGTTTCTATAGTTGGGAAAAGTGGTAGATATTTTTCACTTTGTCCATCATGAATTATCTAAAAACTTACCATTGAGGTATGCATAACTTATATCCATTATTTCATATTTGTGTTATTTTTTTAATATATATATTATAGGAATATGTTAAAAGTAAATACATGTTATATAGAAATCAAAAACATGTTGAGACCTCACTAACCTCGGATCCCATTTATGAAGGAATTTATATATTATCATTATATAATTCTATGTTGAGGGATACTTATAAAGTGCCAATGAATGCTATCATTTTGTGAGAGATTATATGGTAATAATATGTAAGAGTGATATCATGGATCTTCTAGTTACATATATTTTGGGTATCATAATGATAAAAATATTTCCCATGTTTTCTGATTGTTATATTTATTTCAATTATGTCAACTTGATTTAACTTAATAAATATGTTTGTTTTTTATTAGGTATATTCATAAAATTTGTATTCAATATGAAATTACAACAGTGTATGAATTCATAGACACACAATTTATTTATCCAATAACTTGTACTATAAGGGCTTGGATCCTGTTATCCCTCCACTTTTTGATTTTTGGGTGTTTGAGGAACCTGGAGGAGGTTCCAAGGTGTTTAGTGAAAAAATAGGGGGACACTATCATTTTTGGATAGGTTGTAGTGTGTAACCTTAAGGATGTTCTATGGAGTTTGGATACTATGGTGTAGTACGAACAATTGTAGTGTAGGGGAGATCTTGGAGGAAAATAGGGCCACGATTATTTTCTGAATTTTTATAGTATGAGAAGGAGGTTATGAAATAGTGGTTTTTTTTAGGATACTTCCAAAATGAATGTGGCTGCAGAGTGGGGATTTTTCTATGGTGTAGACCCTTCCCAGTGGTTGGGTGGTTTTGGTGTGGTTCTTAAGCTTGTGCCATAACCCCTAGATCTACTTTAATAGGATATATATAAGGATTTTGTAGGGGATTTTACCGAGGGGTGATGCAATGTGGTATCCTTCCACTATACCATAGTATTCCTATTTTTCAATAGGTTGTGGAATGGTTCAAGGGGCTGTGCCATGTTCTTCAGTTTTTTAGTGGGTCTATAAATACCATGAGACCCTCAAACCTAGATTATCTCCCAATTATTCCTCACAAACTCTAGATACCCTAGAGTTTTTTTTGAAATCTCTGAATCCCCTATTGATAGGGATCAATCCTTGACTTCCTGTGATCGATTAGTGGTGATCTGAGGTATGTTCTACCACCTTTTTCTAGTGGTTTCTCTCCATTTTATCTCATTTACTACAATTTATCCTTTCCATGTTATGAAATTTTCTCATCATATTTCTAATAGGGTTTTCTTGGTTACTTGTTAGTGCGATTGTAGCATGAATTCCTTATAGGTATTCAGTTTTTATGGAAGAGGTGATCATAGATTCATGATGTTGATCCATTATCATGTGAAGAACATTGATGCTTTTGAGGTAGGATGTAAAGACCCGGAAATTTTAGGGAAATTTTTTTCTTAAATACTTTGTAATTTTATGAGTAAGTAGTTTCTGACAACACCTGATTCTGAGGCCTGGTGTGCCCGGAATAATTTTCCGAAGTTTAGATTGGGTACGTTCTGTGAACGAACGAGCGGGTTTTTCTATCTTTCGAACCGGTGATCGGAATTGAAATCTGAGGACATCGATGAACTCACAGCGCCAGTAATTGCTTAGGGGGACCTTTACCGTAATTGCGTTTGCACAGGAGGAGAAGTTAAAATTTTGTGGATTAAATGAGAAGTGAATAAAATTGTGGAACAATTTTATTTTTATATCTAAGGTGGTTTTATCCTACATGGGGGAGTTAGAGTGGGACCCACTAGCACCTAACTACCCATGTGAGGATAAATGTGAGGTGGGGCCCACACGAGCCCCAAACCTTCACATTCCCTAAAACTCCTTAAACCCTCTCTTAATTTTGTAAACTCCTCATTACTTGTGAAACCCTTCCACCTTCTCTCTCTCTCCCTCTTAACTCTTGCCAACACACTTTAATCAATTAATTGAACCACTTCAATTAATTAAATAAGTGTTTGATTTTTATTTATTTTTGAATGCATGGCATGATTAAATAAAATAAGAAGAATCCTTATTATATTTTTGGTTGGCTTGTTGAGTTGAGATTTTGGGGAGAGAGCTCTTGAGTTTCGAAGAAAGCTTCATCTCCTTTGTTGAAGAACACCAACTCTTAGATGAACAACATCAACTCGGAGACCCCAGATTCTCCTTCCCCTTCTTCCTTCGTGACAAGGGAGGATACACTGACGTGGGATCTTTCCAATGACATCTCTCCTTATAATCTTATCTCCATGAAAAAAGGGGAGATGCCGCTTCCTCCTCGGGTGCACTCTGTCGTCGCTTACAGAACCTCACCTCGCGACGCCGTCTTCCGCGATGCCCGACGTTCAATATATTTTGTTGAGGTAGGGGTGTGTTTTTATTTGAGAAACTCTGATTCTTCATTCCATGTTTTTTTCTCTTGACCCGCTTGCTACCAAACTAATGTGGAAGGACCGGGCCAAACAAACACGGCCCGATCCCTCTTCCGTTTTTGTGAATGTTTGGTGTGTTCTTTGTGTTCTTCATGGGTGATGAACACCGGATCGTTGCGAGTTCGTTGTGCAATGAAATGATACCAATTTGAAGACCCAACATCACGACGTCCTAAAGTAGGTGCAATGATGATAGTGGGCGACAGATCAAACCGGAACGGGAAGGACAGTCCCACGACCGTTCTTCGATAGGGTGAATCAAATCGTGTTTTTGGAGCCGATCGGAGACCCAAAAACACTGGAGACGATTAGGGGACATCAGGGAAACCTAGTGTCCGAAGTTTCATGATGAACGGACCTTCAGAACAAAGAATGTACATCATGGGAGGCGCATTGGCCAGAGGCATCGTTTCTGGGAAATTCTAGAATACATGGCGTGTACCTCTGACGAACAAACCATGTAGTGTGGGAGTACTGCGGCTTGAGTTTTGGGTTTAGACAAGTAACACATGGTGTGTGACCCCGGTCACATGACGTGTAATCTCTATGCAGAATGGCAGAAGCAGCTTCAGGAGACATGGTGTGTATTCTGGGAAATACATGAACACGGGCAACAATACACGGCCAAGAGGCACGGCGTGTATTCTCTTCACAGAAGGGGAGAAGCGGATTCGCAGGACTTGACGTGTATCCCAAGGATACACAGACACAGGGTGGAGTACACGGGCATGTACTCCACCACACGACCAGGCATAGCCAGTGGAACTGGCCACCCCGTATACAAGTTACAAGGTTTGGTGAACACGGGTTGAGGCCGTGTACGGGCACATTGCCAGCATACATAGAGCCGACCCAGATGCATGGACACGGCGTGTAACCATACCACACGCCGTGTACTTACTTCCTACATGACCAGCCTTTCGAAACGGACCTTTGGACGCGGGCAATACTCGAGAACTGACTTCACGACCTGTACCGTATACCTACACGCCGCGTAATTATTGGTAAAAGGCTTGGTCATTTTGTACACAGTATCTTTGATACGTTTTGTTTGGATTATCCACCTATGACATGGTAGAGCTTCTAAATACATCAACTTGAGACTTCGTGGTAGTTAATGCATCGATCCCTTTACTTGAGGAGCGGACCCTCTCAGAATCGAGTGTGCTGTGTGCGGGAACCCTAGAGCTGGTTGGGACTGTGACGACGATGACGACTGTACTTGGATCCTACATGGGTTCAGTAGCGAGGATGACTGTACTTGGATCCTCCATGGGTTCGGCATCGATGAAGACTGTACTTGGATCCTCTGTGGGATCGGCAATGATGGTTACTATACTTGGAACCTACGTGGGTTTGGCAGTGATGACTTCTGTACCTGGATCCTACGTGGGTTCGGTAGAGGAGATTATTCAGAGGCTACATCTAATCATATCCATCCCTCTTTGTGAGTAGTATACCTGTGTGAGCTGATTCTTGACTTGCAATCATTATCATTGATGTGATTTACTTATTTCCTGTGTGGACCAGATTATGCTTGTGCTTGGATGTTTGAGCAGAACTGAGATTGATGACTTAGGTATATGTATGGGCATATACCTAAGTAGAGTTGGTTGATACTTCGTGTTTGTATCTTTCCTCTGTGGTTTATCCTTTGTGGATTCTGGGAGACCTTCAGGGGTCTCGGGGTCCCTACTATGTATCGTATACTCACCCCTACACGGGAATCACCCACACTACATTGTGTTGGTTACAGACAATGGACAACACTGATCGTGGTCGAGTCTTGTGGAGCTGGATGGTATCCGAAGGTGGACCACCTGACAGGACGTACACGGAGCGGACGAACATACCCGAGGTATCGACAAGACTATCTGTACCCACCCTTCAGGTGGGATTTTTGGAGGAAGACCCGGTGGTTGGTGTTTTACTTTTCAGATGTTGTACTTTCTTTCTTAGTTGTACTGTACTTTTAGTTGGGTTTGTATACCGACCCATTTAATTTTCAGCACTTACTTTTGTACTTTGTTTACTTTGTGTTTACTCCAGCTTGCATACTCAGTTGTGTTTGTTTACTTATATAAAGGCAACGACTTCCCTTTTATTGGGAATTACGCCTTTGGTTCTAGTCGCCAGCCCCTCACCTATGGAATGCGGGCTTGGGGTAGTCACAACATGGGCCCCAAGGACGGGTCGTGACAGATTGGTATCAGAGGAGTCGGTTCTACCGCAGAACTCAGGACTCTGATAATTTCTTCTGTGAAGTAATAGTGTTAAGAATATTGAGTGTGGTTTTCAGTCCAGCGAGTCCAGTGTTGGTGCGGCGGCCAATGTATCCATACACCAGGAACCTGACTTCTGATTTCCGACTCAGTGCTTGAAAACACTGATTGCATGCATGTTTCAAAAGTTTTCCTTGTGATTACTTTGTGTTAGCTCACCAAGTATACTTTATTAACTGTGGCACACCTGTTGCTTTTTAGGATGGCCCCACGTAGGAAGCCAGCTAGGGTTTGCTGTTATGTGAGAGATGACAGCCCACCGAGCGACGAGGCCTCAGTGCAGGGCCCCATTACAGTGGAGGCACCAACCGTACCTCTACCCGCTGGGCCACTGATACCACCAGCCCCAGCAGCGGAGAGTGCATGCCGCCTGAGTGCACTGCACGAGTTTCAGCGACAGAGGCCACCCAGGTTCCGTAGAGAGATGGACCCTCAAGTAGCCAAGGATTGGCTGGAGGCTATTTTCCAAGTCTTCATATTGGTAGGGACACCAGCAGATCTTATGGCGATCCTTGCCGCGAGTCCCCTGCACGCAGCAGCAGGTAGATGGTGGAGTTTGATGCTCTAGGTGCATGACGAAGCATCTCTACTATGGGAGAACTTCAAGAGCCTCTTTTGCTTAGAGTTTGTTCCAGCCACCCTCCGTGCGGTGCGCATCCAGGAGTTACTACAGCTACGACAGGGCAGCATGACAGTAGCCCAGTACTCGGAGAGGTTTACCAACCTCTCGCGCTACTCCACGGACATGGTACAAGACCCATTCTTCTAGGCCCGGACCTTCAAGTAGGGACTGAGGCATGAGATCAGGGCTTCGATGATCCCCCTTATCATTCCGACGTAGGCAGAAGTACTAGAGCGAGCCCTTATTGTAGAGAGCTTCCTTGCTGAGCCAACTCCAGTAGTGAGGCCTACCGCAGGGTGACATGTAGCGGAGTCTTCTACAGCCAGTAGTAGACATATGACATAGAGGTCCAAGAGGATCAGGCCATCAGGTGGGAAACCTTAGGATACTAGTTCGGAGGTGCGGGACACACGCAGTAGAGCCTGTCATACGAGAGGCAGGCAGTGCTATGCATGTAGAGGGCAGGGCCACATGGCTCGTGACTGCCCGACCCGCCATGCAGACAAGCAACAGACAGTAGAGGGACCTCCCAGGTAGAGGCAGAGGTTTGACCGTGGCGGTCCGTAGGGAGCAGGCAGACGAGGCAGAGGAGCTGGCCGAGCAGAAGGTGGTGGACGACGCTTCAAGGCTCTACCACCACCACCACCAGGAGGACCACCCCGAACACAAGGAAATGACAGACAGGGGCAGGCTCAACTCCAGGTAGTCAAGGCATATGACCACGGTGCACTTGAGATGATTAGAGGTACTATCTGTGTCTACTCCACCCTTTCTGCAGTACTTATAGACACAGGAGCGAGTCATTATTTTATTTTTGCTGCCCTTGTTCGGAGCTTAGAGATTATGACGGAGCCGTTGGCTTGATCCTTATGGCTAGATACTCTTACAGGAGAAGACTTAACAATTACGCACTAGTGTCAGTAGTGTGAGCTTACTCTAGGAGGCGAGAGCTTCAGCTGGGATATTCTTGTAGTGACGTCGAGGCCTTACGACGTCATCTTAGGTATGGACTGGTTATCTACAGTCCATGACCATATTGACTGTATTAGGATCTAAGTGCAGTGTGTCTGCACATATGGGAGTAGGTTCACCTTCACTAGTGAGAAGGGAGCCTTTGTAGTGCAGGATGGGATTATGCAGAGGAGAGGGCAGCTGATCACACATCAGTTGTCTAGTATCATCCTTGGAGCGGTTGATGTGCGAAGTCCGATTTTTCTTGTTGTGGTGGATCAGTATGCAGACGTTCTCCCTGAAAACATTCCAGGACTACCTCCTCACAGAGAGGTAGACTTCTATATTGACCTGTACCCTGGGATAGCCCTGATATCTACTCCAGTATATCAGATGGCTCCCGCCGAGCTTCGTGAGATGCGAGTACAATTGGAGGATTTGCAGGGAAAGGGATTCATCTGACCCAGTGTTTCACCCTGGGATTCTCCGATTTTATTCGCCAAGAAGGTGGATGGGAGCTTACGAATATGTGTCAACTACTGTTACCTGAATTAGGTGACCTTAAATAAAAAGTATCCACTCTTGAGGATAGACAACCTCTTTGATCAGCTCAAGGGAGCACGATGGTTCTCGAAGATAGACCTCAGGTCAGGCTATCATCAGCTCAGAGTTCAAGACGAGGATGTGCAGAAGACGACCTTCAGGTGTCGGTATGGCCACTATGAGTTCTTGGTTATGCCTTTAGGTGTAAAAAATTCTCCAACAGTGTTCATGAGTTTCATGAATAGGATTTTCTAGCCTTACCTTGATCGATTTGTCGTAGTCTTCATCGACGACATATTTATTTACTCGACTACTGAGGAGGAGCACGCCTACCACTTGTGGGTTGTACTGGACACACTCCGAGAGAACCAGATTTATGGTAAGCTCTTGAAGTGTCAGTTCTGGATTCAAGAGGTCCACTTCCTGGGGCACTTCATCTCTGAGGTGGGAGTTGCGGTGGATCCTGCGAAGATCGGGGCAGTACTTTCTTGGGATCCACCCAGGAGTGTGACGGAGGTGTGGAGTTACCTAAGTCTGGCTGGGTACTATCAGAGATTTTTTCCAGACTTCTCCAGAGTTTCAGCACCACTTTTAGCTTTGAAAAAGAAGGGGAAACCCTTCATGTGGTCAGATAGATGTCAGCAGAGCTTCCAGGAGCTGAGACAAAGATTGACTAGTGCACCCATCTTGAGGATACCAGAGGAGGGCGTAGGGTACGTAGTTTACTAGCATGTATCAGGGACCGGACTCAGGTGTGTCCTGATGTAGGAGAAGGCAGTGATTGCTTATGGTTCATGACATTTGAGGCAGCACGAGCAGAACTACGCTACCCATGACCTGGAGTTAGTAGAAATGGTCTTCTCCTTGAAGATGTGGCGGCACTATCTGATGGGCGAGCACTTTACTGTTTACTCTGACCACCAGAGTCTCAGGTACATCTTCTCACAGAAGGACCTGAAACTGATATAGTGGTGATGGCTTGAGTTCCTCCAGGACTATGACTTTGAGATAGTCAATACTCCTGGGAAGGGGAACGTAGTAGCTGATGCTCTCAGTAGGATATCGGGCATTCAACTACTTGGAGAGGCGACAGAGAAACTAGTTGCATTGAAGATATCCTTCGTGGATAGAGATGGAATAGCCTTTCTAAAGTCACTCACAGTCACTCCTCCACTACTTCAGCGGGTCAGAGAGGCACATCGTGGGTATGTTGACTGTGAGACATGACGTGCACAGATATCCATAGGACATGCACCTGATGGATTTTCTTTAGGATGAGAGAACATCATCCTCTTCAGGGCACGTACCATGGTACTAGTTGCATTACAGGAGGAGGTGCTGAGGGAGTTTTGCACTTCCCCTTTGGTGGTATATCCAGGAGTAGCGAAGATATACCAGGATCTCAGACGACATCACTGGTGGCCGGGTATGAAGAAGGATGTAGCAGAGTTCGTTTCACGGTGCCTCACCTGTCAGCAGGTGAAGGGGGAGCACGAGGTACTGGAAGGTTTGGTACAACCCTTAGAGGTTTCGGAGTGGAAGTGGAATGTGATATCTATGGATTTCGTGGTGGGGCTTCCGCGTACTTCCAGAGGACATGACTCCATTTGGGTGATCGTCGACCGACTCACCAAGTCGGCCCACTTCCTACCTATCAGAGAGAAAGGCTCAATGGAGAGCTTGGGACACCTCTACGTTCAGGAGATCATGCGACTTCATGGTGTTCCATCGTCTATCATCTCCGATCGAGATGCTCGTTTTACTTCCTGGATTTGGAAGGGGTTGCAGGAGGCATTTGGGACATAGCTACGCCTGATGACCACCTTTCAACCTCAGGTGGATGGCCAGATAGAGAGGACCATTCAGACACTCGAGGACATGCTCCGTGCATATTTCCTTGACTTTGGTCACAGTTGGGAGGATCACCTACCCTTGGTGGAGTTTGCGTACAACAACTGCTACCACTCCACCATCGGGATGACACCATATGAGGCATTGTACGACCAACAATGCAGATCACCTCTGTGCTGGACTGACCCTGGGGAGTCAGCACTCGTAGGACCAGAGATGGTTAAGGATACGACAGAGAAGGTGCAGATCATCTAGGATTGGATGAGGACTGCACAGAACAGATAGAAGTCCTATGATGATAGGAGGTGGAGACCACTGGAGTTCAAGGATGGAGACCACGTTTTCTTATGGGTCTCACCTCGACATGGATTACAGAGATTTGGTCGGGGTGACAAGTTATCTCCATGCTTCATCGGACCATTCCAGGTTCTCAATAGGGTAGGCGGGGTGGCTTATCGCCTGGCCCTTCCACCTCAGTTGCACTGGGTGCATGACGTCTTCCACGTATCTCAGCTGAGGAGATACGTGCATGACCCAACGCATATCATCGATCATGGGAGATGGATATCAATGACAGGGATACATTCACGAAGGTTCCAGTGGAGATCTAGGATCGACAGGAGTGGGTCCTATATGGATGGTCGATTCCACTGGTGCGTATTTGTTGGCAGCACGAGAACCTCCAGGAGAGAACATGGGAGCGATAGGCTCAGATGCATGCACAGTACCCTCATTTTTTTCCTAGTTTATGATGTAGCTTTATGGGTATGTAAAGCCCTGAGGTGGGAGTAATGTAAAGACCCAGAAATTTCAAGAAATTTTTTTTCTTAAATACTTTGGACTTTTATGAGTAAGCAGTTTCTGATGGCACTTGATTCTGAGGACCGATGTGCTCGGAATAATTTTTTGAAGTTTAGCTCAGGTACGTTCAGTGAACGAATGAGTGGGTTTTTCTATATTTTGAACCAGTGCTTGGAATTGAAATATGAGGACACTGATGAACTCGCAGCTCCAGTAATTGCTTAGGGGGACCTTTACCGTAATTGCGTTTGCACGGAAGGGGAAGTTAAAATTTTGTGGATTAAATGAGAAGTGAATAAAATTGTGGAATAATTTTATTTTTATATCTAAGGTGGTTTTATTCTACATGGGGGAGTTAGAGTGGGACCCACTAGAACCTAACTACCCATGTGAGGATAAATGTGAGGTGGGGACCACATGATCCCCAAACCTTCACATTCCCTAAAACTCCTTAAACCCCTCTTAATTTTTTAAACTCCTCATTACTAGTGAAACCCTTCCACCTTATGTCTCTCTCCCTCTTAACTCTTTCCAACACACTTTAATCAATTAATTGAACCAATTAAATTAATTAATTAAGTGTTTGATTTTTTTTTTGAATGCATGGCATGATTAAATAAAATAAGTAGAAGCCTTATTTTATTTTTGGTTGGCCTGTTGTGTTGAGATTTTGGGGAGAGAGCTCTTGAGTTTCGAAGAACGCTTCATCTCCTTTATTGAAGAATGCCAACTCTCTGACGAAGAACATCGACTTGGCGACCCTAGATTCTACATCCCCTTCTTCCTCTACAACAAGGGAGGAGACACCGACGTGGTATCTCACCAACGACATCTCACCTTATAATCTTCTCTCCGTGACAAAATGGGAGACACCGCTTCCCCCTCAGGCGCACTCTGTTGTCACTTACAGAACCTCACCCCGCGACGCTCGACGTTTGATATATTTTTTTGAGGTAGGGGTGTGTTTTTATTTGACCAAAGCTGATTCTTCCTTCCACGTTTGTTTCTCTTGACCCGCTTTCTACCAAACTAATGCGGAAGGGCCGGGCCAAATGAACACGGCCCGATCCCTCCATTGTTTTTTGAATGTTTGGTGTGTTCTTCATGTTCTTCATGGGTGATGAACACCAGATCTTTGCGAGTTCGTTGTGTGACTCAATGATCCCAATTTGAAGACCTAATATCACGACATTCTAGAGTAGGTACGATGAAGATAGCGGGAGATAGATCAAACCGAAACGGGAAGTATCGTCCCTTGACCGTTCTTCGAGCGGGTGAATCAAATTGTGTTTTCGGAGCCGATCAGAGGCCCGAAAACACCAGAGACGATTACAGGAAATCAGGGCAACCTAGTGTCCATAGTTTTGTGATGAATGGACCATTAGAATGAAGAATGGACATCACGGGAGGTGTGCTGGCCTGAGGAGTCATTTTTGGAAAATTTTAGAATACACAACATGTACCTATGACAAACACGCCTTGTAGTGTGGGTGTACTGTGGCTTGAGTTTCAGGTTTAGACAAGTAACACATGGCGTGTTACCCCAGTCACACGACATGTAATCTCGACGCAGAATGGAAGAAGAAACTTTGTGAGACATGGCCTGTATTCTGGGAAATACACGGACAGGGGCAGCAATACATGACCAAGAGGCATGACGTGTATTCTCTTCACAGAAGGGCAGAAGCAGCTTCACGGGACTCGACATGTATCCCGGGGATACACGGACACAGGGTGGAGTACACAGGCTTGTACTCCACCACACGTCCAGGCATGGCCAGTGGCACATGCTACCCCGTGTACCAGTTACACGGTTTGGCGAACACGGGTTGAGGCCGTGTACGGGCACATGGCCAGTATACACGGAGCTGAGCCAGATGCATGGACACGGCGTGTAACCACACCACACGCTGTGTATTTACTTCCTACATGACCAGCCTTTTGAGACAGACTGTTGGACGCGGGCAGTACCCAAGAACTGACTACACGGTGTGTACTGTATACCTACACGCCGTGTACTTTTTGGTAAAAGGCTTGTTCATTTTGTATAACTACACGCCATGTACTTTTTTTGAGCTTCAAAATAAATCAACTTGAGACTTCGTGGTAGTTTATGTATCGATCCCTTGAATCGAAGAGCGGACCCTCCCGAAATCAAGCGTGCTGTGTGCGGGAACCCTAGAGCTGGCTGCGACTACGACAACGATGACGACTGTACTTGGATCCTATGTGGGTTCAACAGTGAGGATGACTGTACTTGGATCCTCCATGGGTTCGGCAGCAATGATGACTATACTTGGATCCTCTGTGGGTTTGACAACGATGGTTACTATACTTGGATCCTACATGGGTTTGGTAGAGACAACTTCTGTACTTGGATCCTACATGGGTTCGGCAGAGGATATGATTCATAGGCTACATCTAATCATCTACATCCCTCTTCGTGAGTAGTATACCTATGTGAGATGAGTCTTGACTTGCAATCATTATCATTGATGTGATTGACTTCTTTCCTGTGTGGATCGGATTGTGCTTGTGCTTGGAAGTTAGAGCCGAACTGAGATTGATGACTTAGGTATATGTATGGGCATATACCTAAGTAGAGTTGTCTGATACTTCGTGTTTGTATCATTCCTCTATGTTTTATCCTTTTTGGATTCTGGGAGACCTTTAGGGGTCTCGGGGTCCCTACTGAGTATCATATACTCACCCCTGCACGGGCATCGCCCGCACTACGTTGTGTTGGTTGCAGACGACGGACAACACTGATCGTGGTCAAGGCTTATGGAGCTGGACGGTATCTGGAGGTGGACCACCTGGTGGGATGTACATGGAGCAGACAGACAGACCCGAGGTACCGATGAGACTATCTGTACCCACCCTTCAGGTAAGATTTCCAGAGGATGACCCGGTGGTTGCTGTTTTACTTTTCAGCTATTGTACTTTCTTTCTCAGTTGTACTGTACTTTCAGTTGGGTTTGTATACCAGCCCATTTACTTTTCAACACTTACTTTTGTACTCAATTTACTTTGTCTTTACTCCAACTTTCATACTCAGTTGTGTTTGTTTACTTATATAAAGGCAATGCCTTCCCTTTTATCGGGAATTACGCCTTTGGTGCTAGTCGCCAGCCCCTGGCCTATGGAAGGCGGGCTTGGGGTAGTCACAACACGGGCCCCGAGGACGGGTCATGACATAGGATATTAATTACTTCTCTTATTTATTTATGTGAAATCATAAATTTAACATGTTTTATACCTTTGGATGGTATTGAAATTAACCTAACAAATATTTAACCAGATTAATAAAGAAATTGGATAATGATCACATGTTGATCTTTCTATACCATGATAATGGTGTGCCTATTATTTTTCTAGTTTGTGTACTATTTATGTTATGATTATTAGTATATTTCTTCTAATAGAAAATGGAAAAGAACATAAATCAATAATTAATTGATTAATTGTCTTAAGAGTTAATGAAGAGGTGTGTTTGTAATCCAGTGTTGTAATTTTATGATGATAAAATTGATGCAAGTATACATGTTTAATTGAATTGATTATTCCATGAGATAATGAAATTGGTTAAAGAACCTAAAGCATGATAATTATTTTTGATGATATATTTAAAAAGGTATGATAATGAATTCTTTTATTTATTCTTATTGAAGTTGGAAGAAATTATTATAAGCATGTTAAATAAATGATATCTTGTTATAGCTGTGCCTTAGGCTTTCCATAGTTGAAACATGTGAATAATGAATTAGTTAATTAAAGATGTAATAAAAACTAGTTTTTTGATAAATACAATGCTTGGGGCTGAGATTGAACATTTTTCATTAAAGTTTGGATGCCTTATGTGGGGTTCCAAGAGTTCCCATTTGCTTGTGAAGGCTAAATTCCCTGTTTAGGGAACAATTTACCCTCTTGATTATGCTTGTTGTTTACTACCCTTTTGTGTGATCTAAATGTGATCCTTGTTATTAAATATGATGTGATACTAGGATAAATGATCCTTGAATGGCTGATGAGATACGGGTGGGGAGGCCCGACGTTGTCATAATAGTTTATGCATATGATGGAGAGATGAATGGGGATATGCATGTGGGTGTCCGAGATGACACCAAAGATAATGGAATAGGTTGAATCTGGGATTACCCATTGATGTGATAAATCTGGATTCTTTCTTGATATGAATTTTCTTAATGGAAAATATTCGAGTCACTTATTATTTGTATTCCTTTCCCCACTGCTTGAGGTAGCTGAGTATACCTGGTTTCATCTCTTGATGGTATCTAAGGATGTTTTCATAGAGTACCTTGAATTATGGAAAGTTTAATAATGTTTAATAAATGAATTAACCCATGTGTTTGGTTTTACTGGAATAGAGACGATCTTAATAACCACAAACTCGATTGAATTATGCATGGAAGGTATGAAATTCACTTTGATGGTTAACAAAAGGTGTATCTGGAATAATACTGATGGTTAATTAATGTAAAATAAATTAATTAATGAAAATAATTTATAAAGAGGAAACAATTAATTTAATTTAGCTCTTTAAATTCTTGTGTGCTTATAGGATATCTAGTTATTAGTAGTGGAAACTAAGAGTCTGAGAGACATTAGCTGCAGTTGAGTATAAGACTAGGTTAATCACATAGTGTGGTTGTGAGGTATATTATAACATATATATTTTGTGATTTCATACACTACAGCACCCATGTTGGTTAGGGTGACCTACACCCAGTGGACTATGGGAGGGTGGTTTCCCCAACATCCTAGTGGGAGGATGGATGGCTGACTACCCCCTATGACCTCACTCTCTTCTCATGGTAGTATTATGTGATGGTTATTTTTCCCATATATGTATGTAGAGGGTTGTAATTAATTTTAGTTATTTCACACAAATGTATCTCCAGATATAGTATCCAAAGAATTATTATAGTTATGACATGTATAGGTCGTGATGGCTTGTGGCACTTTACTCAGTGTATGGTTTGTGGTGGATTGAGGTATAATACCCAATGTATGATACATGTAATACAAGATGTGGTGGCTCCCAAAAACTAATTTATTACTATATAGAGATGTGATACATGATTATGTTATGATTTGATGCACGAGGTGCATGTTTTGATACTTAGCATAAGTGTTTTTAGGCTGGAATGCTTTTGGAGAGAGATGGTCAAGACGTACGACGTTGGGGCAGAGTGGAAAACCAATAGGGAAGTGATAGTAGGGTACCACTATTGTTGATATTATATTATAAGATCTCTTGTATGATATACTTGGTGAGATATAGCCATGGTAAGGCTGAAATATTAGTATACATGTTTAGGTGACAATTCATTTTTACTATTGTTCATTATTCTTTAACATGCTTTCTTTATCTTTTGCATGAGAGGATTCAAGGAGGATCCCATTGAGTATACTATTATTCTCACAAAAAAGTTGGTTGGAGATCAGGATGGATATGACTAGATCATGGTATTGCACGAGCTATTTGGGCTTCATGGTCACTACCAAGTTCAACTTTTTAGTACTTATATTTTTCATTTTAGTTTTTTAGTACATTATGATATTATATGTATGATATTAGGATTTATTTTATATATGTTTGAGCAGGTGTTGATTGGTGTATCTATCTTATCTCTTTTTTATTCATGTTCTCTTAAAGGTAAATGCCTCCCATTGGTATGCTTATTATACCCTTGGGGATAGTATCCAGCCTAGGGCCTATTGAAGTTGGGACTCGGGTGGTCACTATTTATCTTCTCTTATTGCCGACCTAGGAAGGGTACTCTCCAGGAGAAGGGGGACATGACATAGTGGTATCAAAGGTTCATGTTGAGGTATAATATGGAGTTTGGAGTTAGACATTGGTGATAATGGATGGGTTGGTTATGAAATAGTATCATTAAAGTTTAGTAAGTAGTGTAAACATGGGAGACTAGCTTAGGAATTAGTATTTAGGGGATCTTGTGATTTAAAGTATGGAGCTTTAAGTTTACTAATCATAATAAACATAGTGATACTAGTTGCAGGGTAGAGACCTAGGAAAGGATCATGTATCATTCTTATTTATGAATATGTTTGAAATGGGTATACCTTATTATAGGTTAAAAACTTTAAAAAGATTATTAATTAATTAATTAATTAATGTTAATTATTCCATATTACAAGTTTAAGAGTCTAACCATTTTTTCTTCTTGTAGGTATAGTGATAGGTCGATGTCCTCTCTAGGTTTGCACCAAATATGTTTAGAAGGATATGAAAAAATATCACCACAAAGTAAAGGTTTAAGATATTGAATATTGGATGAGGAAACTCTGATATTTTTGGAGCCAGAGTTTATAAAAGTATGAGGGATATATTTTAGACTTAGTCATAAATTATTGGTAATATGATGTGGAGATCACTTTCATTTTGATCCATGATCAGAAGTAGTAATAGGTTTCATAGGCTATGATAATGCTTCATGGAGTAGTGATGTAGTAGTGCATCTCATTCCTTAGGGATCATGAGGAGTCGACAGTCTCATAGGATAAGTTTTGAGACTAGTTTCGAGTAGAGTTATTTTTTCAACCATGAAGGCATATGATTGTCAAGAGATGCTTACCCTTTGACAGGAGAGTTCTATTGTGCAGGAGTTCATGATCCATTTTAATACCCTTCTATGATATACCTCATACATGTTGTTAGATAAGGAGTCCAAGGTGAGACATTTGAGGAGGATTTTTATATTGATATCAATTTCAAGGTCACCCTATTCATGTTTTTGAAATATCTTAAGGTGCTGGAGAGGGAATAGGTTGTTGAGAGTATGTTAACCCAAACTGGATCTTCGTGAGAGGAGATTCATTATGATTTATTTTTAAGTCGAGTTGTGGTATGTGGTTCCTATTTTCCTAGATAGGATAGATTTTGATCAATTAGGGGTAGGCCCCATCCCTCATCATCTCATTTCTTTGGGGGTGGTGGCTATCAAACCTATGCCAAGGGATCAAAAACTTGTTTTTATTATGGATACCAAGTTCATAAATAGTGATAGTGCTTGGAATTTTTGAGTGGTCAATATGAACTAGGTGTTCTAATTCAAGTTCCTCTATTGAATCAGTTTTATTTGAGGTAATAACAGCAGGGTGTTCTAGTTCGGGATTAGCAGAGAGGAGATAGGGTGGGCATAGGACAACCCCAAGATGATCCTAGTCCATAAAGAGAATAGGATAGCCATGGATGTTTTCATCAGTAGGGTAAAAGAGACCATGGATAAGGTCATGGCCCGCTTCATGCTCTAGTGTTTCCAACACCGGGTGATCCATATGTCATTCAAGGCACCCTTTACTTGTTTTTTGCATGGGTTCATGCTTTATTTTATTTAAGTTGTATGCATTCCTTAATATCACCTTCCCTTATTCATGTTTTGGGACTTGAGGTAGAGAGTATTCCAATGACCTTGGAATTGTCTACATTATTTTGGGGTCGAGTTGAACTGTATGAAGTATATATATACTGTGATCAAGTGTTGGGGCAAAAATTCTCTTGAGGAGACTTCCTATGTTTATGGATATAACCATACAACATCATCCTTGTCATGGATTTTCTATATTTTGAGTAGGGTATCATAGATTGCTAAAAGATATGGGTTTCATTTTATGATGTAGATAAAGAGATGAAAATGTTTTTTAGTGAGATAAACCCTCAGATGGGTTGGAGGTGTGTTCCATCCTTGTCATCCTTAATGACTGGGCTAATGCTGAGTTTTTTAAAGGTTCAACTGATGGTGTTTCTCAAGGTTGTGGAAGATTACACTAATATATTTATAGATGAGATTTTAGAATTACCCCCTCAATGAGGTATTGAGTTTGGGATGTAGCTACAACCAGGAATGTATCCTATATTGATGTCTCCATAAAGGATGGACCCTTTTGAGGTGCAATAGTTGTGAATATAGCTCGATGATTTGTTGTTGATAGGTTTTTTCATCCATGTTTGTCACCATAGGGAGCACCGGTTTTCTTCATGAATAAGGATGATATTAGTTTGTGTCTTTTTATTGATCATGTCACTTGAATTAGTATATAGAGAATAACCTCTACCCTCTTTCATGAATTGATGATTTATTCTATCAATTGGAGGGAGCAAGTTGGTTCTTGAAGATTGATCTTTGTCCAAGATATAATCATATGCGGGTGAAGGATGAATATATTCTGAAAACCTCTTTCCTTTTTATTCATATGAATTATGAGTTTTTGTGATTTTGTTCAATGTGATTAATGATCTATCAGTGTTTATGGGTTTGATGAACATTGTGTTCTTAGTGTTTTTGAATAAGTTCATGGTGGTTTTCATTGACAATATCCTTCTTTACTCCATGTCTAAAGAGGAGAATGCAAAGTATCTTTGTGTTATTTTGGGAGTTCTTTATCATGATCAGCTATTAGATAAGTTTCCAAAGTTTGAGTTCTGGTCTCATGAAGTTCATTTCTTAGAGCATTTTATGTCCCAATAAGGAGTAGTTGTGGATCCTTTGAATATAGAGGTGGTTGTTTATTGGGTATCCCCCAAGAATATTGTAGAGGTGAGATGATGTCTTGGTCTTTTAGGCTATTAAAAGAAGTTCATAGATGATTTATCTCATGTTTCAACTCCTATAATGAACTTGAGATAAAAGGATAAGGTGTTCTTATAGACCAACCACTATCAAGAAGCTATTGATTACCTGATATAGAAGTAGGATAGTGCTCCAGTACTTTTTTTACTAGCAGAGAGAGTTTAGTTTGAGGTTTTCTATGATGCTTCATGTATTGGGTTGGTCTATGTTCTACTATATTAGAGATCAATCATTTCTTATGGGTTTCTTTAGTTACATCCCCATGAACATAACTATGCCACCCATGATCTAAAGTTAGCAGTAGTCATGTTTTCCCTAAAGTGATGGAGATATTACCTTATCAGCGAGAATTTTGTGTTTTTACGAATCATATGATCCTAAGGTATGTCTTATACTAGTGTGACATGAACTTTTTATAGTGATGGTGGATGGGATTCTTGCAGGATTATGACTTTTAGATTTATTATGCACCACACAATGGAAATGTTATAGCTAATGTACTAAGTATAAATTCACGTAGCCTTGACGTGTGTGAATATAAGGACTCTTGGATATTAATGAAAGAAATATTAGTGATGCATCTTGATATAGGAGAGGTTGTAGGTATAGGTTGTATTTTCAAGATAAAATTGTAGTCATCCTTGGTGGAGAAAGTAAAGGATTCCCAGCTGGGGGATTCTGAGGTGGAGGTTTGGAGAGACTGAGTTTTTTTTGGAAATTCCCTTGATCGTAGATCCGAGGATGAACAAAACTAGGTGTTGTTCCACGGGAGGATTTTTATCCCATTTAGTGATGTATGATATGGTTCTATAAGATTTCCATAGCTCACCCTTGGTAGTATATCCTAGCGTGAAAAGATCTACCAAGATTTGATAGGTTAGTTTTGGTGGCCTGGGTTGAAGCATGTAGTTTTAGAATTTTTGTTATGATTTTTGGTCTTCTAGAAGGTGAAGGACAAGAACTATATTCCTGATGGTTTTCTCCAGTTGTTAGATATTCCCTAGTGTAAGTGGGAGGATATATTGATGGACTACCTTACTAGTTTTCCTCGAGATTTGGGAGGATGTGACACTATATAGGTGATAGTGGACTATTTAAAGAAATCATCCCACCTTATAGTGATTAGGAAGTCAAGATCAGTGGATGTTTTGTTGAGGAGGTATTTGGAGGAGGTAGTGAGACTCCACAAAGTTTTGAGGATGATCATCACAGATCATGATCCTCATTTCAATTCCAAGGTTTGGAGAGGTATCCATCATTCTTTTGACTCTCAATTATGTCGTAACACTAGTTTTCATCCATATGAAGATGGTCAGATAGAGTACACTATCCAAAATCTTGAGGACACGTTTCAATATTATGTTCTGTATTTTAGAGGTTCATGGATGAACCACATACATTTGGTTTATTTTTCTTATAATAATAGTTCTAATCCACCATTATTATATCACTATTTGAATCCTTTTATGACCAACCTTTCCATCCTCCATTGTACTAGACTGGGGTTTGAGAGTTATAAATTCTCTGATTAAAACTAGTACATAATATAATAGAGATGTTTAAAGTGATTTTTGATAGGATGAAAGTAGAAAAATATCATTAGAAATATTATGTTGATCATAGGAATAGACCTCTGGAGTTCAATGTTAGAGGCCATGTTTTCCTAAAGGTGAATCCTCATTATGAAAAATGAAGGTTGGTCATGGACATAAGATTTATCCCCAGTTTATTGGGACTTTTGAGGTGTCGAGTCATTTTGGAGTTGAGTCATATCAGATAGAATTTTCCCCATAGATAATTTTGATACAAGATGTTTTCCACATGCTTCAGTTCCTTTTTTTATCTTTATGAAGACTCTCACTTCATAAATTGAGGAAATATCGATGTTGATAATGATACGACCTTCGAGGAGTAACCTGTTGAGATATAAGAATACCAGGAGAAGGTGTTGTGTGAGCATTCTATTCCTTTGGTTCATGTATTTTGGAGGCACAATGGTATGGAGGAGAGTACCTGGGAAGGTGAGTCATAGATACACAATCAGTACCCTAGTTTGTTTGATGTTTATCCCTTCTCTTTTTGTAACACTATTTCTGGTTGTTAAACCTCTTTTGGTTATGAGATGGTTTTTATCTTGTTGCCTTATTGTGGATTGAATCTCATTTGTGATGTATCTTCCTTGAAAAGTGTTTTAGGAGATATTTTTTGAATTTGTGTGGTTTTGTTCTTGTTCCTTAGATGAGGTGGTTGAGCTCATGTGATGGAGAGATCCTTAAGAGGTATCTCATGGGGTAGCTATTTGGACAACCCCCATTTTTTTTTCTCTCTCTCTCTATGGGTTTGGTTTTAAATTCTTGAGGATGGGAATGGTTTGAGAGGTATCTGATGTAAGGTACTAGATCCCGGAATCCCTTGTATCTTTGGTTTTTGGATGTTAGAGGAACCCGAAGGAGGTTCCAAGGTGTTTGGATGGTGTTAGGAGGAAAAGGAGGGTGTCACTACCATTTTAGCTAGGCTGCAGTGTGGATCCTTGAGGTTGCACTATGGAGCGTAGATAATGCATAATAGTAGGGACGAATACAGCGTAGGCTATCTCATGGAGGAAAATAGATCCACTTCCTTTTTAGGCACGTCTATGGTGTGGAAAAGAGGCTATGATGTAGGGGGGTTTTTAAGCTACTACCAAAATAAAGGTGGTTGTTGTTGGTTCCGGGTGTAGTGAAAGTGTGTGATAGTGGGTGATATATTGAAATTTCTTTTAAATTTTTTTCTATGCCTAAAAACAAGAGAAAGTATATTTCATATCAAATTTATAATTAATTTATTCAATGTTGGAAGAAATGATTACCTTGTCTTAGGAACCTTTCTTCATTGATGACATTGATCATCCAAGAAAGGCCCTTTTAGATTGGATTTTTTGTGATATGAGGATATAAGTATTGAATCCCTCTAGTTGTGATCCACACATGCTCCTTTGATCTCCAATAAATTACAATCGATCTTCAGATGCAAGCATGATGAATCAATTGTCTTTCATTATTCATGTTGATCACTCATCCTTCAGTATTAAGGGAATATCTCTTTCATTAATTTTTCTTGAGAGGGAGAGATAACGAGGAGATATGTTGATGGATAATTCATTGTGCTCAACAATTATCTAATATCAATTTCATACCCCACAAAATAGACATAACCATATATTTATATAGATAGGGTTTAGGTTAAAATAATAATTTAATTACATGCTATACATTAAATAATATTATAACTTTTAATAATCCCCATGAAATATAATAATAATAATAATATTTTTTGGCATGTTCCAAATTGCACAATAAAAAATATTATTTTAACCAACTTGTTAATTAATATTTATCACCAAACAGAGTCTTGGTATATTCGAACTCCTTTATCATTTATTAAACACCTGAAAAAATATTTAATTTAAATATTTCATTCATTAATAAATATTTTTTATTGATAAAACATGAATAAAATTATCCCCCAGTCTTGAGAATAATATTTATTCAACTTATTAAATTCAAATAGAATTTAATCGAGATCATCAGAAACACTTAGTGCGTGACCCTCTAGGATTCTTTCTCATAAACATTAGGTGGGATTACCTAAAGTCAAAGATTACTAGCTATCAATGGGTCAAGACACCTAAGATAAAGAACTTAATGTCACAATAATAACAACCACATGAGAAATTTCATTGTGTAATATAATCCATTTTTTTGCAATATCTCATCAAGCAGGTTACACATCTATGTGACCAACCTATTTTCTCAATAAGTCTTTCTTTGAATATTTGAAATAAACATGTTGTTTAAACGTGGACATAGAATTTAATGCAATGATTCTATTCCAATAAAAGGGCTAAGACATCAGCTTCCATAAAGATGAAAGGGACAAATCTTTCCCCGACTTATCTATTAATGACATGTCAATGTGATGCACCCAATGTACCCTACTTCGCTGTGAACATATGTTGTCACATTTTTCATTAGTAAATATTAGTGTGTGAGTCATGAAATGAATTAGTGATAATATTAAATTCTAAAGACCATTACACACACTCATAGATAGGAATATCCAATTAAACCAAAACATGTAGAATTCCTACTAGTGTGTTTATTCTCATATTATCCAGTCTTGGAGATTACCAAGTGTGAAATTCATGAGAAGAAGCCTCATCCTCTTATGAGTAATTTCACCAGACAATCTATGTATAAGGTTTCCCATCATAGTATATTAACCAACCGCAGAACATTATTTAAGGATATCATCATAGCGCTTATGGGTTCTCATTATAGAGGTGAACTGCTATGACCATATCAATGCGATGTATACTATAGGACATTATTATATTAGAGTCATGCAGAACAATGTAAAATATGAAATAAGAAGTTTTATTAATATTCAATATATTGAATATACATGTAATCAAAGTAAAAGAAGTTGGTCCTAGGAAACTAACTCCAAAAAACTCCCACTTGGACTAGAGCCAACTGCATACAACATTCAGTTCTCTAGACCTCACATGATAATCATGTTTCTATTGAGTTAAGGATTTAGTCAAGGGGATCACCATGATTTCTTCTATGGAAATAATTCTCACCAGAACCTCACCTATCTGAGAAAAATTCATCAATAGATAATACTTTCAAAGTATATACTTCTCCCACTGATGCGACCTTGTATATTTTTCAAGAGCCACCACTTTAGTATTATCACAATATAATATGATGGCATCTTTACTTCTAAGTACCACATCAACCTCTTGGATAAATCTATACATAAATATTTCTTCTTTAGTTAACTTAGAATCTTCAATATTCTTGGACTCTACTATAGAATCTATGACCATATCCTACTTTGATCTCTTCTAGCTCACAACACCTCCATTCAAGGGGAAGCTGTATCCCATTTGTGACTTCATGTCATCCTAATCAGTTTGGAAACTAGCATCTACATATCCTATGATGAATAGTTTTTTATCTCCTCTATAAACCAAGAACATATCCTTAGTATACATCATATTCTTAAGGATAGTCTTGACTATCATCCAATGGAAATCACCTAGATCAACATGATATCTTCTTACCGTACTTAATGCATAAGTGACATCTATCCTATTACATAGCATAACATACATGATTAACCAAATCAATGACATGTATGGAATCCTTTCCATTATTTTTATTTCATCATGTGTTAGAGGACACATTTTACTGGAAAGATGAATGCCATGTTACACTAGTAACAAAACCCTCTTGGATTATTCCATACTGAATCTATAAGTATCTTATTAATGTATGTAATTTGTCTTAGTTATATAAACCTATTGGATATATCATGGTGGATCTTGATCCCAATAAAATAAACTACCTCACCCTTGTCCTTTATATAGAATCATTTATTCAACCATGCCTTAAAATATTGCAAGACTGATATTTTTTTCCAACGAGTAATCTATCATCAACATATACTATCAAGAAAATGTCTACACTCTCATAAACAATTTTTATACACAAGGCTCAAACTCATTATTTATGAAACCAAATTCCATTATGGATTCATCAAAATGAATGTTACACGACCTAGATTCTCACTTTATTCCATAAATGGATTTTTGAATTTTCACATCTTGTTGGAATCCTTTAGAGTCAAAAAACCCATTGGGTTGTGTCATATAGAAATATTCCTAAATGTTCTCATTAAGGAAGGCTATTTTGAAATCCATTTTCCAAATATCATAGTCATGGTAAGCCACAATGAAAGGTAGAATTTTTATGGATTTTAACATTTGAATCGGTGAAAAGGTTTCATCGTAGTCAATTCCTTGACACTATTTAAACCCTTTCAATCAATAATACCTTATAGGTACTAGAAAACCATACAATTATAGCTCTCTAAAATCTCTAATTACTTGTTTCTTTGGAGAAAATTTTTACTCCACAAGGCTTTGTGAAAATTGTTCATATTCCATCTCTTGTGTATCTTGATCCTAGACTTCATTTATGTCTATCTCGCTCCCACTATCTATTTTAGAGATAAGATACTCCTCATGAAATGTGGGACGCCATTCTACCACAACCTTTTTTCTGAAGAATTTTATAGGTAATATCCCTTTGTTTCTTTGGGATATCCTATAAAGATACACTTTATGCCTCTATGTGCAAGCTTGTTACCTGAATAGGACTTAAAAAACACTTCGCAACCCCACACATGTAATTAAGACAACATGGGTTTCTTTACATTCCATAATTGGTATGGTAAAATATTTTTTTTCATTAGTTAGAACTCAGTTTAGTATGTATGCTACTTTTTATAATGCATAGCCCAAAAAGGATAATGGAAGAATCACATGACTCATCAATGATCTCACCATGTCCAACAAGGTGTGGTTCCTACTTTCACTTACATCATTCTAATGAGGTGTATAAGGAGGAGTGAGTTGAGATAGTATCACAAAATCCCATAAATAATCATTTAAGTATCGATTAAAATATTCTCCACCACCGTCTGAGTGGAGTTTCTTAATATTCTTACCAAGCTGGTTCTCAACTTCATTCTTATATCCCTTGAATTTATCAAAAGAATCTTAATTATACTTCATTAATTAGACATATATATTTCTACTAAAATAATTAGTAAAATTTATGTAGTATGAGTATCCACACCTTGATTCAATAGGAAATGGCCCAAAAACATCAGTATAAACTAATTAAAGAAGCTCTTTATCCCTTTCACCTTTTCCACTAAATGGGGATCATGTCATTTTCCCTTTTAAACTTTGATGACATACACCATGTGGTTTTATTTCAAAAGAATATAAATATACATCGTGATGTAATTTTTTCTAGTGGTTTCCATATACATGACCTAGCCAATTATTCCAAAGTTGGGTGTGGTATGAGTCATGTGAAATAACTTTGTTATTGATTTCCATTACTTTTTCATGTAATCCAATAGATAAAGACCATTATTTAAATATACCTTACCATAAAAAATTTCATCTTTATAAAAGAAGAAAAATTTATTCCCAAATTTGAAGATAAATCCATCCGTATTAAGTATGGATATAGAAATAATGTTTTTTTGTTACTTAAGTCACATAATAACAACCATTTAAAACCAAGATCATTCTTATCGGCAATGTGAGGTGGTAATCCCCAATAGCTATAGTAATAAGTTTATCTATATTGGATGCTCACAGATCTGTCTCTCCTTGGTCAATCTTTATTAATCCACGTTGTTCCTGTATTTGAGTACATATGTGAGCACCAAAAGCTATATCTAATACCCAATTTATAGAAATAGATTAATTGTAATCAATAACAAACAAACCTAAATCTTTCCCTTTCTTATTTGGATTGTTTTAGTTTTTCTTCTAGTGGCCCTTCTTTTCACATGATAAATAAATAGCATCACATTCCCTTGCTTTCCCCTTGATCTTATTCTTCTTGGAAGGGTATAAATAATCTTTAGGATTAAATCCATTTTCTTACCCTTTCCATTTGTTCACCATAATAAAGGAAGGATTTTTGTGCTTCATATCCTTATCTACTTAGAAAAGGAGAGTAAGAAGACATGGTAGAGACTTCTCAATGTTTTTCATTTTAAAAGTTATAACAAAACCAGAGAATCTTTGAGGGAGGGATGCTAGAATAAGATTAGTGCCCTGTTATTTGGTGATTTTAAACCCTAGGTCCTCTAAATGCTCAATGTAGGCAATGATATTGACTACATGAGGCCCATATGGGGAGGCCCATATGGGGAACCCTCTCCAATATTTATATAAAAGAGTGTCTTGGAAATATCAAACTATTCCTATCTATCTCTATCCTGATAAAGACCAAATAGGTGCTTAGGCATGCTATACAAATCCATGTTTTTGTGAGACTTCAAAAGTTCACTAGACATATCCAAAAGTATCAAACATTGAACATTTACTGAATCGATCAAATGTTTTTCATAGACTAAGAAATATTTATCACTCACCTCTTTGGTAGGTGAATCAATCATTGAGGATTCTAGCATTTAATATTTCTATTCATGGTGTAGAACAACATGAAGCTGTCTAAACCACTCCAGGAAGTTACTACCAGTTTGGAGATTTTCTTTCTCCAATATTGATCGTAGGGATATTATGGATGATGATCTTGAAATTTAATTATGTAATTAAAATAATAGATTATTATTACATTTCCTGATTAAAAATTATTGGGAAATAAAAAATTAATTGATTTTATTAATTATCCCACAATTTTATCAAGTTCCAATAACCCTCACCATCAAACTTTAAAAATTTCTAGTTTCTATGAAATTATAGTGTAAAGTATATCAATTAATTTTCTTATTGATCCATATTTTTCCATAAAATCCATAATAAAGTAATTAGGTAGGCATTATTTTCAACCATGGGATTTCAGATCCTTGATTTGTTTCATGGATTCACCTATCTTAAAATCCTGACTTGAATTTCCTCAAAACTTGCCTCCAAATTTGTATTAAATAGACTTTGGTCATTAAACTCAATACAAGTTTGGTTAATTCAAACCAAAACTCTCATGATAACTCTCTAATAAAATTAAGTGTTCTAACTTTGGCCATATACTGCACTTAGTTATATGATTTCATTACCAATCATGTAATGAAAGGCTTAGTTTGACTTAATATTTGGTTGAGGAATTTTAATTAATAATGAATAAATTTTATCTTGTTTGATCCTTTACATATATCATTAATATTAACTGGATGTTACTTAATTAATTAAGCATGTTGGATAAAACATTAATGCATAATTCATTTATTTAATTTTCATATTTTTCACATTAATTCATTTATTTATGTGATCTTGGACTTGCATCTATAAAATAAATAATTTCATAGAAAAAAATAAAAAAATAATTAAATGACTTGTTCATGAAGTTTATCTAACTATTGATTTAATTAGAGATCATTAAATCAACCTTTGAAATAGGGTAAATAACTCATGTTTTCGGTCTTTGCATGAGTTACAACATTCCACCCATCCACCTATGCAAAACCTGGGTTGACATCAATATGGTTCAATCTTGAATTACCTCTACACGACTTGGGAGACTCTATTAATTACAGATATTTATAAATCACACGCAGGTGAAGGGAACCAAAGGTTTAGTTAAAGGGGGATACATAAATATCCTTGGACATGAAGGTCCTACATAATAATAGAGGGAGGGATGACTCACAGGCCATCAAATTTAATTTAATAATAAATAATTGCAAACCCATGTAATAGTTTAAATTAAATAAATTCCAACACATACACATGTCTTGGTCTATCTTATGAATGGTCATACATTCAACACATATGAAAAGTAAATGGATTAAATTCATTTATTTATCCTTTATTTATTATTAAGATAAACACGATTGCATTAATTAATTAATTAATTAATTCTATTTCATCTTAATGACTATATGAATCCTCTTAAAACTTACCATCATTGAGGAATTAATGAAAAATAAAATATAGAACCAATATTCACAGATTTATTATAATAAATTAATTGAGAATTTAAAATTCTTTAAAACCCTTATTAAATTTTCAACCACATAAAGTGACAATCAAAGAAATAAGGTTTTAATGCTACAATTTTCTATTTAATGTAATTTAATTCTACTAGTAATTGGGAGACTACATGAAATTTAATATCAATCTACACACTGTGTACCTCTGTTGCCATGTTTCTGAGTCACACATCTAGTGCTTCGACATGCTAACTCGGTCAAACTACACAGTGTGTACATGCCAGCTACATGCTGTGTATCCACTTTCCATGTTCCTGAGATAATTGTCTGAGTATTCTATGTGTATCTTGGTGGATTATATGGAATGTATAGGATAAATACACACCATTTGATCTGAATTCCACATGACCATACAACGTGCTAAAAGACTCGACGTGTTCTCTGGAGAGATACTTCATGACGTGTGAACTCCAGTCATACGCTGTGTATCTCTATTTCTGTGTGCCCATATAACTCAACATGTATCTCAAACACATAAATTGATGAACCATAGGCCATGTGCACTACATAAAAATCATTTATATCATAAATACTTCAGGTTTTCAGTCACACATAGTTTGAACGTTTATAAGGGCCACACTGATTGCGCGATTTACGCCGCTAACCTGTGTAGACTACATGAAATGTACACTAATAAGCATCGTGTAATCTGATTACCATGTGCCAAGTTGGATGGCCAACATGTAGTTTACACCACATGTAATAACTATGTGGCATACTGTGTATCCCGTGACATGGCTAGGTGCAACGTACAAGGGTACACGATGTGTATTTCTGAGTACATGTTGTGGAACCTTTTCTTACCATTAAGAAATTGGCAGCTCCCAATGGAATCTATGATCATTCTTCATTATTTCTTATACTTTTAAGAAAATAAAACACTAAATTAACATGATTAATATGTCAATAGCATGTTAATTAAAATCATATTAACGATCAAATAATATGAAATGAAAATTCAACTACGATTATGTATGGATGAACAATCAAACAGATAATTATAAATTTAAACATGACCACTCTAATACCACTTATTGTTTTTGGGAACAACAGAAGTGTGCGATGGTGGGTGATGTGTTAAAATTTATTTAAATATATCTATGTCCTAAACCAAAGTGAGGATATTGCATGTCAAATTTATAATTAATTTATTTAATGTTATAAGAAATGATTACCTTAGCATAGGAACCTTTATTAATTGATGATGTGATCATCCAAAAAAGACCCTTTCAAATTTAATTCATTTTACTATGAGGATCCAAGGATAAAATCCATCTAGTAGCAATCCACAGGTTCTCCTTTGATCTCCAATAAATTCCAATCGATCTCTGGGTTCTAGTGCGGTTAATAAATTGTCTCGCATTGTTTGTATTGATCACTAATCATTTTTTCTTGAAGGAATATCTCATGAATTTCTCATTCTTGAGAGGGAGAGAGAAGGATGAGAGGAGTCTATAGATAATTATTTGTGTGCAACAATTATCTATTCTCAATTTCACACCCTACACAATAGACATAACCATCTATTTATAGAGTTAGGGTTTAGGTTAAAGTAATTATTTAATATCATTCTAGCCATTAAATAATATTATAACCTTAAATAAACCCCATGTCACATAATAATAATAATATTATTTTTTTAGTGCATACCAACTTGCACAATAACAAATATTATTTTAACCAGCTCATTAATTAATATTTGTCACTGAACATGGTCTTGGTATGTTCAAACTCCTCTATCATTTATTAAACACCCAAAAAAATATTTAATTTAAATATTTCATTCATCAAAAAATATTTTTGATTGATAAAACATGAAAAAAATTATCCCTTGATATTGAGAATAATATTTATTCAATTAATTAAAATCAAATATAATTTAATCAAGATCATCAAAAACACTTAGTGTGTGACCCTCTCGGATTATTTCTCATTGGAATTAGGTGGTCTTGACTAAAGTCCAAGATTAATATCTAGAAATGGTTCAAGGAACCCAAGAGAAATAACTTGATGTTTCAATAACAAAAACCACATATGAAGGCTCATTATGTAATATAATCCCTTTGTCTCAATATCTCGTCAAGTTGGTTGCACATCTATATCACCAAACTATTTTCATGATACATATTTCTTTGAATATATGAAATAAACACATCATTAAATCATGACCATGAAATTTAATGTGATAATTATATTCCAATAAAATTTACAAGATATTAGCTTCCATAAAGATGGAAGGGATAAATCCTTTGAATTATCCATTAATGACATGTCAATCGTGACACACCCAAAATTCCCTACCTCACCACAAACATATATCATCATGATATTTTTCAAAAAATCTAAGTGAGCGAGTCATGACTTGGATTAATGATAATATTAAAGTATAAGGACCATTACACATGCTCACAATTGGTAACATCTATTGACCCCAAAACATGCAGAGTTTCTATTGGCGGGTCTGTTCTCATAATCTCCCATATTGGAGATTGCCAAGTGAAAACTTCAGGAGAAGAAACCTCATTCACTTATGAGTACTCACACCTAAAAGTATATATACTATGTTTCCCATCATTTTATGTTATCTAAACACATAACATTATTTATGAATATCATAATAGCACTTAAAGGTTCTCATTATAACAGGGAACTGATATGACCTTATTAAAGCAATGTATACTCTAGGAAATTATTACATTAGATTCATGTATAAAAATGAAAAAAATGTAATAATAATTTTTATTAATATTCAATATATCAAATATAAATTTAACAAAATTACAAATAGTTGGTTGTTGGACACCAACTCCAATAGTTGCACTGTGGGGCTTTGGTTGCGACGTAGGACCTTACCAATGATCGTGTCGATTCAGTGTGGTGGTTAGGTTTGCATTTTAGCCCCCATATCCACTTTAATAGGATATGGATGATGATCTTAGAGGGGATTTCACTGAAGGGGGATGCATCATGGTCTCCTTCCAATGCATTGTTGTATTCCTATTTTTAAATAGGCTATCACATAGTCCATGGGGATACATCATGGTCTTCAATTTTTTAGTGGGTCTATAAATACCATGAGACCCTCGGAGTTGGATTCTCTACAATTTATTCCTTTGTAACACTAGAAACCCTAGAGTGTTTTTCAAAATCTTTAAATACCCTTTTGATAGGGATCAATCCCTGGATTCCCGTGATTGATCCGCGGTGATCTAAGGTACATTCTACCTCCTTTTTCTAGTGGTTTCTCTCTATTTGGTCTCATTTCATCCAATTTATTCTTTCTATGTTTTGGTGTCTTCTAAACATCATACTAATAGAGTTTTCTTGGTTTCCTTTTTTGTGTGATTGTGGTGTGAAATCCTTATAGGGATACAGTTTCATGTGGAAGAGGTGATCAGAAATCTGAGATGTTGATATGTTTTCGTGTGAAGAACGTTAAAAATTTTGAGGTATGGGATTTGTTTCTTCTACTATTTATTTTCATTAAATTATAAAGTTATCATGTTTTATCCCATTGTATAGTAGTTTAATTAACCTAATAAATGTTGAATAGGATTAATAAAGAAATTAGATAACAATCACATGTCGATGTTTCAATAACATGATATCAGTTTGAATCTTATTTTTCTAGATAGTGTGTAATATATTTATTTTTATGGAAAATGATAAATAATGAAAAACTATAATTAATTTATTAATTGGATTAAGAATTAAATAAGAGGCATGTTTCTAATTAGATGTTGTAATTTGATGATGATCAAATTCATGCAAGTATGAATGTTTAACTGAATTGGTTATTCCATGAGATAATGGAATTGGTTAAATAACCTAATTCATGATAATTATTGTTTATTATATATTTAAAAATTCATTTTAATGATTTTTTATTCTTTAAGTTTTTTGAAGAGGGAACAAATTCTTGGAAGCATGTTAAATAAATAATAGCTTGTTATAGATGATGCCTTAGGTTTCTCATAGTTAGAACTTGTGAATAACGAATAGATTAATTCAAGAGGGAATAAAAACTATTTTTTTATAAATAAAATGTTTGGGGATGAGAGTAACCATTTGTTTTTAAAGGATACATGCCTTGTGTTGGGGGCTGTGAGATCCTATTTGCATGTGAAGGTTGAATGCCTTATTTTAGGCCTAGTTTTCCCTATTAATTATGCTTATTGTTTTCTACCCTTTTGTGTTATTTGGATGTGATACTTGTTATATAATGTGAAATTAGCCTAGGATGGATGATATTAGGATAGATAATGAGATATGGGTGGGGAGGCATGAGATTGTGGCAACAATTGATGCCTATAACAATGATATGCATAGAGATATGCATGTGGGTTTCAGGGATGACTCTAGAGATAATGGAATGGGTTGAAGATGGTATTATCCATTGATGTAATAAATCTAGATGCTTTATTGATATAAATATATTTAATGGATGATGGACAAGTTTTTTGATATCTGCATTCCTTTTACCACTGCTTGAGTTAGATGTATGTGCTTGGTTGGATATCTTGATGGTAGCATAGAATGTTTTCCTAGAGTACCTGTAATTATATAAAGTTTAATAATGTTCAATAAATAACTTAACCCATGGGGTTGGTGTTGTTGGAATGAAAAATATATGATCTTGAGAACCATGGACTTGGTTGGATTATGCCTAGTGGGCGTGTAATTCACGTTTATGGTTAACTAAATATGTATCTGGAATAATGATAATGGTCAATTAATGGAAAATGAATTAATTAATAAAAGGTAATGATAAATAGGGAAAGAATAATTTAATGTATCTCTTTAAATTCTTGATATCTAGTTCTTAGTAGTGGAAACAAGGATTCCAAGAGATGTTAGCTTCAGTTGAGTCTAAAACTAAGTTATGCCCATAGCATGGTTGTGAGCTATATTATATCCTGTATATTCTATGATTTCATATGATACCCCACCCATGGGGAGACAAAAATATAGTAGACTATAGGAGGGGTTTTTCCCTTACATATCATTGGGAGGATGGATGACTGATTACCCCCTATGGCCCCACTCTCTCCTCTCGGTAGTATTATGTTCCAGTTTGCACAGTGGATAGTTTTTCCATATATGTGTGTAGAGTTATATAATGTATTGTAGTTATTTCAAAAACTTATATCTCTATATTTATTTTCCAAATGATTATTATAGGTATGATGTGTATAGGCTATGATGTCGCGAGTTACCTTACTCAGTGTATGGGATATGATGGATTGCGGTATAATACCTGATGTATAATACACACCATACGGGCTGTGGTGGATCTCAAAAAATACTTGGTTACTATATGGATATATGATATGGGATGAAGTTATCATGTAATGCATGAGTTGTATTTTTTGATACTTGGAACATGTGTTTCTAGGAAATCCTACTTTTAGAGAGAGATGGCCCAGGATGTACGACGTTGGGGCAGAGTGACAAACAAGTGATGAAGTGGTAGAAGGGTACCCTTATTGTTGATATTATATTATATGATCTCTTTTATGTGATATATGGTGATAGATGGCCATGGTGAGGCTGGAAACTTAGTATACCTAGGTGATGAGTTATCTTCACCCTTGTTCACTATTCTTTAGAATGATTTCTTTATCTTTTTCATGAGAGGATTTTGGGAGGATCCTAATGAGTATACTATTATTCTCACCCCAAATCTATATAAATATTTTTAAGGTCAACATGAGAAGGTTGGAGATTGGGCTAGATATTACTAGCTCATGGTTTTTGAGGAGTTTTTTGGGCTTCTTGTTCGATACCAAGTTTACTTTTTGGTACTTGTAGTCTTCCTTTAAGCTATTTTAGTACTTTTTGACATTACATGTATACACTTGGGATTTTTTTACATATTTATGAGTAGGTATTTATTGGTGTATCTATATTATCTCTCTCTTCCTCATGTTATCTTATAGGAAAATTCCCTCCATTTTTATGATTATTATACCCTCGGTGCTAGTCACTAACCCGAGGCCTATTAGAAGTGGGACTCGGGTCGTCACCATATCCATTATCTTATTACTATCTTAAGAAGGGTGCTCTCTAGGGTGAGGGGGTCATGAAATAGATAATGGAGGATGAATAAAGAAGATATTATATTTCTAAAAGATTTCAGAATGATGTAATTTAGTGTTTGATTATTCCTTAACTTGAAGGGTATAAAGCATATATTTCATAACTATTATTTATCTTTATTACATAAACACTTATATTATATTTTTGTATATCAGAGACCATTATATATTGTGTATTTTTTTCACATTAATGTAAAGCATACTGGTTATTATCCATATATGGATATGTGAAAGGAAAATTCAAATAATTATTAGATATGTAAGTTTTATTACTTTATTATTTATATATTATAAAAAAATTATATGTATTTTCATACTTATTATTTTTAAGCAGAGTATGGGATCACTATAATTTGATTAAAAGAAAAAGGAAAAAAAAGATCAAATATGTGTGCACAAAGGTGAATTCATTTTTAAGTATTGAAATTTAACCAATACTTAAAATGTTTTTTCCAATTGATAACTTATTTCAAAACAAAAATTTCATAAACAAGGAGTCATTGGATGTGGATATTATGTCCTAATATTTCTATATAAAATAATAAAAATTGGAATAGTTACAAAGTTCAACAGGGTTATATTTTATTATAAAATTTCTTTTTGATTATATTGACATTATATTGAAAGTAAATATTGAATAAATTGTTTTATAATTTTTAGATTTTTTAATATCCTTGACTATAAAATGAAAATGAGTTGAGTCATCACTAGAGAGCATGGGTATATTATTTTTCAAGTTTAATTAAATTTTAGTTTATATAGACTTTGAAATATTAAACTTCAATTGTAAATTAGTTGCAATTTGAAACAATTTGTGATGAAAATATTTATTATAAAATTATACATTAGTGTTCTTTTCCATTGGTATTTATAATATTTAGTACTGATAGTTTTTATATCTGTTTTTATTTACATTATTTATAAAAACAATGTAAATAACTTATTTATTGCATTAATTTTAATGATGTAAATGATTAAACAATGTTATAAACTAAAAAAACCTATGTTAAAAACCTTTTTATGCACTATAAGTTCCATTACATAGAGTGACTCTAACATAAAACATTAATTTACCATAAGCGAGTATAGTGGATTTTGGTATACCAATACAATGCTGTGTATATAATCCATGGATTATACCATAGTAGAGAATCAAGTAAAATCCCTGTGTTCTACGTGATTTAATTTTTTACATCCATATTTATCATTTAGTGTGATTGGACAGAGTAGGAATGAGAGATTAAACATGATCCTACTAAAATTAGAACATGATCCATATGACTAAGAGGACCAAAGAAAAGGAAAAGGTTTTAATTAGTATACACCTTGATTCACCCTTCCTTTATGTTAACATGGTTCCTATAATTGGTATTTGTAACAGACCCAATTTGAGGTACACAATTTTTTTTATGATTTTCCTTTTACATTTTAATTCATTGGTTAGTGTTTTGGAAGTGTTCGGGGGTTAAAGAGGAGAATATTCCAGAGTATGTTTGTTGGAATTTCCAGTATAGAAAAGTTTCATCATAATTGTAAATTTTATGATGTAAATTTCATAGGGATAAGGCCATAAAGTATTTTAGGGTGTCAATATTTTTTTTCTAAGACATTTATATAATAAATGAAATTTACATTGTAAAACCAATTTTCCCGGAGAAATAAACTGCGAAATCTAGTGTATGATCCCCCTTGAGGGATTTATAGTGTAAATAACCAATTTACATAACAAATTGGTCTAATCCTAGCCATATTTAGCACATCCATTAGTGGTAATTCATCTTACGTAAATTTTCTTTCCTCTCAAATTCTAGGGCAGTTGTAGCTGATTTTTAGAGACCCTCATCACCCAAACTTGATTTCCATCGGATCTTCGATCATGCGATTGTGGGAATTAAAGTTTTTTTATTTTTCATGCTTCTCATCTTGGATATATTTGGTTTGTCTAGAACAAAATAATTGATTAGTGTTGATACCGAATCTAGGGTATTTAGATAAATTCTAATGATATATTTTTAGGTTTTCTTTGATGATTGGAAGGAAGAGTAGGTGTTGTGTGAATCATCATCGAACCCTTGTTCCTATCAACCAAATTCAAGGCAGGTGGATTCTCTCTCACTATATGCTTCTAGAACTGGAAGTATTAATTTTATGAAATGATTTTTCTTGGATTTTCTTTATTATCATTATGTGATTTCACGTAGTAAATTGTTTTATCTTTCATTTAGGAAAATATGATAGATTTTGGAAAACTCTCTTGGATATGATTTTAATTTTTTTATTTTAAAATCGTAAAATTATCTTGATACATTCAAATTGATTAATAAAATAATTTTTATGAATAATTGTTTTTGAATTTTTTTAGTAAGGTAATTGGAATAAATGGGTTTACATGTTTTAAAAGAGGGTGAGTTTGGCCGTAAGTGCTGTCATCATGGTTAAATCGGTTATGGTCATGGAGTACCATCAAAAATGGTAACAATAAGCTTGTTTGTGCATTTATTATAGGGATATGAGTATGTTTATGTGCGTATGTGTGAACACTGGAATGATTATTCTAAATTAAAATGAATGGAAATAATATTGTTTATGGTTTTCTCATATGAAACTATTTTATAGATTTATATAAAATATTTAAATTTATTTTAATTATTTATATAAAATGTGAACACTTTTTATGTCCTAATGGACTATGTTTGGAAGTATTTTGGGAATGCCTACTAAGTTTATACTCACCCCCTACTAGTGAAATTCAGTGTGTTTGAAGATGGGATATACAAAGACATAGGTAAGGGAAAGGTATCACCTTTCTTTAAAGATTAATCTTGATATATTTAGCATGGAAGGTGGAGTTATATCTTATAGATGGATGGGTGGTACTTGGGATGGTGTCTATTGATGTATTTGGAATTATATTACCTTGATTTTGGGAGTTATTTTATCATGTTTCTATTGCCACCCTGACAGTGTTGCTTATTTATGTTGGTTTTATACTGGATTGCATTTTGGTTCTCATGAATCATAAAGATATTTGAATTTCTAGAAACACATATGTATGGAATACCTATATATATTTGAATTAGAATTGATGTATACTCCCAATATAGGTAATTCAGTGACATATGAATTAAGAAGGAATTCATATAATAAATTGGATAAAGAAGCTTCAGATCAATGGAAGATGATGTCTATTATAGATGAGATGCACTTGGATTGTACTAACTAGGGGGAAGTTTTATTTTTCTCTCAGGTATCTTTTGTTTTTGATTTGGTTGAGCAGGTTAGAATTTCTCAGAAATCCTATCCTGAATGTCTAAATAAGAGGTCAAAACTCAATGGTGGGGAGACCATTTTGGGATAAAAACTAGTTGAGAGTTTAGTGGTATGTTTTTGAGATTAAATCATGGTACCTTTTCCTTATCAAGAAAAAATTATTTATACCTACCACTATTCGATACTGTCTATTCATCCTATAATCCAAAAGATTTATAGAGAACTAAAAGCATAGTTTCTGTGGGATAACATAAAGAGAAGAGCAGTGAAGTTTGTTTTCAGATACCTCACCTATCAGCAGGTCAAGGAAGAGCAGTAAAAACCATCTATTATTTTGCCTCCCTTACCTATTCTCACGTGAAAATGGGAGAAGATATCTATGGATTTTATCATAGTTCTACTAAGAATGGTTAGGAAACATGATTCTGTATGGGTGATCGTGGATCAAATCATGAAGTTGGCTCACTTCATTATATTTGTAAATACAATATATTGGTAGACAAATCCAAAATATAAATTTAAGAAGTTTTAAATGTGCATGAAATTTTGGTTTCAATTGTGTCTAACTGGTACCCAAGGTTCACATCATGATTTTTTAAATCCTTACAGCAAGTACTCAGAATGAATTTTAACTTAAACATAACTTATCATCCTAAAATGGATAGACAATCTAATCAGATGATCCAAATGTTAAAGGACATGTGGAGAGATTGTGTGATGGATTTTGGAGGCTCATGGGAGGATCATATGCCGTTAATGGAGTTATCATACAATAATAGTTATCAATCCATGATACATATGGATCCTTTCAAAGCATTGTATGGTTATATTTGTTTTTCTCTACTTTGTTGGGTGAAAATAGGTGACAATTCACTTATTAGTCCTAACCTAGTGCATGATACAGTAGAGAAAATTTAGATTATTATAAATAGAATGATAATGGATCATATTCATTATAAATCATATGTGAATAATCATCAATGATTGTTATAATTTTATGTGACTAATCATGTTTTCATGAGAATTTATCCAAGGCTTGGGAATCTTAATTTTGGTAAATAAGGAAAGTTGTCTCCTTGATAAATTATTACTTTTAATATACTTGAATGGGTGGGTGATTTGTCTTATCAGTTGGTTTTATCATTAAGATTCAGTTTGGTACATAATGTGTTTCATATTTCTCAAATGAAGAAGTACCAGAGTAATCCTAACCATGTGATTCGATAGGACCATGTTGATTTTAAATCAGATGTTATATTTATTCATGTGATAATAAGGATTGTGGATAGGCAATAAAATTTCTTGTTGATAAAAAGTATCGGTTTGGTATGGGATTTATGGCAGCATGGTAAGATTTAGGAAAATACATGGGAGTATTAAAAGGATATTCATGAGCAATAACCTAAGCTCTTCCATAGAAACATCAATTTTCTACTTTTTGAGGATGGAAAAACCAATGGTCAAGAGAATTTAACACCCCCAGTTTGAGGTATTCCATTGTTTTATTCTTTTTCATTTTATGTTTTAAGTCATTGGTTAGTGTTTTGGAATCTTTTAGGGGTTAAAGAGGAGAATATACTAGAGTCTATCTACTAGAATTTTTGGGAGAGGAAATTTATGTTGTAATTTTCAATTTTATGATGTAAATTTCCCAGAGCGAAGGTCATAAAGTATTTTAGGGCCTAAATGTGTTTAACTAATACATTTATAGTTTAAATGAAATTTAAACTATAAAACTGGGTTTTCTTTAGAAATAAACTGAGTTGTTGGGTTTTTTAGTATAAGAGGACCCTTGTTGAAATTATAATATAAATTCCCAATTTATGTCATAAATTGGTCTAGGTCCATATAGTTTTAGTATGTATAGTAGTGTTAATTACTTTTACATGAATTTTCTCTCCTCTAAAATTATAGGGCACTCTCATGAAATTTTTGGAGACCTTCAACATCCAAACTTAATTTTCATAATATCTTCAAGAATGTGAATGTTGGAATCAATGTTTGTGTCTTGTTATTTCTTCTCATCTTTGATCTCTTTGGTTTTTCTGGAATGATATGAAAGATTGGTGTTGATACTGGATCTAGGGTATTTGGATAATTTTTGATGATTGCTTCTTAGGTTTTATTTAATGTTTGGAAGGAAGAATAAGTGTTGTGTGAATCTTCATAGACCCATTATTCCAATTGACCAAATTCAGGGTAGGTGGATTCTCTCTCACTCTATAATTCTAGAATTGGAAGGCTTAATTTTTTGAAATGGGTTTTCTTGGATTTTCATTGGTATAATTGTGTGATTTCATGAAGTAAATTATTTTGGTTTTTTATTTAGAAAATATGATGGATCCATCTTGGTTTTGATTTTAATTTGTTGATTTTAATATGATGAATTTTTTTGAGACATGAAAATTTATTGATAAAATTTTTCTAAGAAGAATTATTTATGAAAATGTTTTGTTAAGGGAATTCACATAAATGGGTTTGTGTATGTTCAAAGAGGATGGGTTTTGTTGGAAGTTCCACCATCATGGTTGGACGAGTTATGGTCATGGAGTAACACCATCAACTGTAACACCAATCTTGTGTGTGCATTTAGTGTAGGGTTTTGTGTATGTTAATGGACATGTGTGTGAACTCGATAATGATTATTCTAATTGAAAATGATTGTAAATAATATTTTTTGTGGTTTTATTTCATGAAATTATTTTATAGCTTTATATAAATTGTTTAAATGTATTTTAATTTTTTATATAAAATTTTCTCACTTGTTCTATCCTAGTGGAATGAGTTGGTATATCTTTGGGGAATACCTACTAAGTTTATACTCAACCCCTTCTTATAAACTTTAGTGAATTTGTAGATGTGATATACTAAGACATAGGGAAGGGAAATATATCATCTATCTTTAGTAATAAAACTTAATATCTTGGGTATGGAAGGTGAAGTTGGAGATTGAAACTAGTCAGGTGGTATTTGGGATAGTGTTTTTTGGTGGATTTATCCTTACTGTACCTTGTATTTGGAAGTTATTTTATCATGTTTCTATTTTCACTCTGATAGTGTTTTTTTTGGGTTTATACTGGATTATACTTTGGTTATCATGAGTCATACAGTGTTTTGGATTTTATGTTCTATATTTTTATGTTTTCTTATATTTATAGGGAAAATCATGCCCAATGTTTCTTAATCCCTTGGAATTTATTTCCAGCCATTGGTGTCTTGGGGATGTCACCTAAGTACAGTGAAACCCCACCAATTCTCAAGCCAATGAGGAGGAGAGTGATGTTACAGTATTGGATCCAAAAGGTTATGGCATGAAGTTTAATCTATTATTTGTTTTGGATTTGTTTCCCATATGGAGTCAATGATGAAACCTCTATTTTTCGAAGGAAAAATTTTGATGGTTGTAAAAAAGAGATTCTGATATTATTTTAGGATTCTAGTAAGAAGGTTATGGATTATATTTTCTATGATTCAAATTTTACTAATCATAATTAAAGAGTAGTCAATTCAATGATGGATAAGATCCAGATAAGATCATTGTCCAGTGAAGCACTCAAGAACACTACTCATTGTTATATTTCATGTAATATGTGTAATAATATTGATATTATTTATAGGAAATTGGTGGAAGAAAAAAAGGTTGAATAATATACTTAAATATATGACTTTAAATTTGGGTGTAATGAAAAACCAGTAAATAAATCCATAGAATACATCCTAATGTTAAAAGGAAAGAAGAAGAGGAGCAGGAAGAAGAATCCTGATAAGTAGGATACATATACTAATGTAACTATAATTTATATCAATGTTAAATATACTGCTAATATTTATTTGTATGATACTTTTAACTCTATAAATTTAAATTATTCTTCAGGAAAGTAAATAAGTTGAGATTCCATGGAATAAGTGGGAACAACATCTAGACATCAATCTAGATAATGTTTACATAATATCCAAATGGATATATAAGTATTACATGAAAGGGTGGATTAGAAATAATGCATGAAGTGTAATATGATATCATAGAAGAGATTTATATAAATAAAAAAAGTTTTAAGAGAGATACGATGTCCTTGAATGTTGACATAATGAATATGGGTGAAAATATTAAGGGATAAAGTGATTTATTTTGAGTAATTTTCATGAGATACAGGAAAACAAAAGGCCATGAAGAAATATTTTAAAGAAATAAATATCCCTCTGAAGACACAACATGAAGAGTGTATAAACTTTTTATAGGAATATAGCTTGAGGATGAAGTATATTTATTCTTAATTAGAAGAGAAAGATAAATGGATCATGAATCTTGAAGATTGGTTGTAAACCTATAATGAAAATAATAATATACCACCCTTGGAAGCCTCAACAAGTGAAATGAATAAATGTTCAAATTTGGAATTTGGAAGAAAGAGAAATAATCATATAAAATCTGAAATTAAAGGATCTCAAATAAAAGTAACTATGAAATTATATCACTATGAAAGTTTTGGAACACCATGAAGGTATATCTAGAATCCCAAGGGCTCAAAGGAGAAAATAAAATTTCTACATAAATATCTAAACCAAGAAAAAACTACACAAGGAATACTATAAATAATATATATTTTATTTCTATGAACCATAGACATATGGCTAGAGATTGTATCATGAAAAGAGCCAGAAGATTTGTATGAAATCACTCTATTCCTATGAAAAATGATAAAAGCATGTGAAATGAAATAAAATTTCTTAATATGAAAATAAATTTAATATTTTAGAGTAAAAAATAGAGAATAATGATGGGAACATAAAGAACCATTAATGGTAAACTCAAAACAACCTTCATATAGTGAACAAAAGAAGATATGGAAGAAAAATAATAAAGCTACTTCAGCTGTGAGAAGTAAGGAAGTGACCTAAAAGAAATACTGACCAAGGGAAAAAAGTCTGAGGTGGATCTTGTAGATATTAATGATAAGAAACATAAATAATCCCCTAGTGGTTTCATAAATAATACCATTAGGAAATAAGTGAATATTGGTGGACCATCCCTTCTATAGATGAGGAATCATTGAGAAAGATACACCAGTGTTACTTCAAAATAAAAAAAATGAAGAAGTAAGTTGAACTGGAGGTAGATCCCAAGATTAAAAAGATGAAGAAACTCAAAGAGAGAATCCATAATGAAATTTTTATAAGTGGTATTGTCAAAAAAACCACTATCAATGATTAGAATAAAGTTAGATGAAAAGGGTTGATTTACCCTTAACAACCATATTATTCAACTTGAGGATGTTAAAGGTACCCCTCTCCTTAGGTATCTAAATGTTTTAATCCATTGGTGGAAGTGGCACGATCTTAAGGGGGAGGTCTATGGTGTAAGTATGATCTATAAGAAAATCCATGTATATACTAAGGGAAAACGTGAACCAGTTAGAAGAAAGTGTGGATGTGATGAAAGAAAATAAATGCCAAGTGGATTCAGAGGTATTGAGGTGCTAAATTGGTATCAGGCCAAAAAAATACCAAATTATTTATAGGATATACTCTTAATCCAAAATAGATTTCAAGAAACAATTTTTTTCCTACATTGAATCTTGAATTTTGTTTAGAAGTACCTAATCTGGAATTATAATGGTGTTAAAACCTAATATAAAGTTTCCCAAAATATCATGCAATATTTAGCACTCAAAAAGTGATATAAGGACACATATTTAGTGGTGTCATAACATTATGAAGGAGAATTCATATTTATGGATAAATTAATAACATATATTCAATTCATGTTTTTTTTATTCACTAACAACTGTGGTATTAATTGATTTTTTGATAAGATACCAAAAGATGTTGAAAGATAGTTTTAAAATAAACAAAGTGGTTCTAGGTGTTGAAATTATCTCACTACATGGAGTCATGAGTTGAAGGCATTTTAGTAGGAGTTGGAAATGATCACTTGAAGGCTGGTTAGCCCCATACGAGAAAATAGAATCCTTATAATGATTCAATATCATGGATATCAAATGGTTTCATAATTTTATTTCAAGCTGTATCAATTGATTCAAATATGTCTTATATCTAACACATCTAAAAATTTATTATTTATTTTCTGATGGTTTTATTGAAGTGTGATTGAGATCAAATGATGATTTTATGAAAGGATTATGAGCTCAAGTTTAATTACTAAAAGTATGTATGAAATTAATTTAGTGACATGGAAATCTTGGATATTGGTAACTTCGACTCTTGTATTTTACATTATGTTCCTACTCAGTAGGCTTAGAGGATTTGTTGATGAATCAAATTCCAAGTGGCGAATTCAATTTCTAAAATATTTAAGTAAAGTTTAGTTGAGTCTAGAATAACAGGTTTATTGATTTAAGGATAAAAAACATGGAATTACACTGGTTTAACAAGCCATACAGATAAAGAAGTGTAAAATCTATAAGTATTTCAATCAATAAGTTCTATATAAAAATGTTTTACCCATATGGTAAAAGTGTTAAATGCTTGATCAACATGTGGTTGAGAAAAATCCTCATTTTAACAAGTGGTATAATTTTTATAATAATATTGGAGATTCCTATATTAAGTAGGCTGAAAAAAGTGCATGATACAGGGAGAGAACAAGCTCTTTATATTTGAATCTTGGGATCCAAGGAAAATCGACCTTCCCTAAGAATATATTTGTGGAATACATGGAGACTATCCCAAGAAACATTTATGTTGAAAAGGTGGTCCTAAATATGAAACACTTATCCTTATGAAATTCCTAGATATAAGGGGATATATCTCAATGAATATTCTAGAGAAATCCAAATAGGACGAATATTAATGGAAAAAATATGGATAGAGAATATCCTTTGAATTTTACTGAAAAAGAGGGAGAAAGAATAAAGAATCACTAGATTTATAGGAGTATTTTCAACCCCCCATCATATATTTCAAAGTACAAATATCTGAAGGAAATCAAAGGACAAATTTATAAAATCTAACAAACACTAACTACTTCTAAATGGGATTATTTTATTCATCTACTTTTAAAATTACTTAAATTCATCATTAAATGTATTGAAAAAATGAAAGTATAAATCTATAAACTCTAAAAAACACTAAATAGTTTTAAAATTTAGTTTAGTGGAAGTTGAGGTCTATCCATAGGGAATGGATTAGAAATGACTTAGAATATTTAAGGAAACATAAATAAAACACAAGGTCAATTATTGTTTTGGTTTTGAAATGAATGAGATGAACATACCAAAAAATATAAATCTAGGTTAATGTACTTAGTTAATTAAGAGTGATTATAATTAGATTGGATGTTGTTAGAATTGAAATTTAGTGAGACTCCTCTTATAGTACTTACTATATTCTTTATAAATGCCCTTTCCCCTATCAATTACTAATTTTGATTTATAATTAGGTGTTAAAACCCATTTTTAAATATAAATACCCTTAACTAATGATTTTTTTTGTTCCATGAGAGGGAAAACTAGTTGATTAATTTTAAAAAAATACCTCTCTCTCATAGTATTGGTCATGTATGAGAGAGGGGGTAGGATTGAAATGAAAATTAAAGGAAATACAAAACCCATCATAGATTTAAATCACAGACACAAAAACATAGACACTTCTCTATACTAAGTATATTCCACTTTCTATAAATTTATTGGTATATAAGGATTACCCCCTCATGTTATTCATATTGGGATATGGAAAATAAAAAGGACCTAATGTAGCATCACTCCTCGACAACAACAATACTTGGTTCAACTCCAATATTCTGGATTCCTCTAGGGGTTAGGTCCAAGATCCCTTTGTGTAGTAGTAACCACTCTCAATCTCTAGGAAATAACCTTCAATTTAAATTCTCTATCTTTTAACTGTTTAAACATTTATTTCTCCCTTGTGTATTTGTTTTCTTTGAATTTTTCTTCTTCATTTCTCTCTCTTGTCCAATGAGTTTTGGCTAAGTCTTATGTGTTTTAATGCCTTGGTTGAATATATCCCTTTTTATGTGGGGTGCTTCAAAATACCTCTTGTTTGGTGAGTATTGATTTATGGTATTTTTCATGAATATCACTTCAATAATTTTATTTACCTAATAATACAATATAGTGCAATCCTAAGGTTGATATGTCGAGGAGGGAACTCACGCATACAAAATTCCTATTTTCACTATTTAGAAATTAAATTATATAAAACTAAATTTTGGGGTATTTTTTTTAATATAAATGAATCAATATGTGAATGAAAAAAATAATCATAAATTTGATGATGACGTTAAAAGAAATCAGGAGACGAATAAGTGTTTTTTTTGTTTAAAAAAATTTGTTTTTATTAAAGCTTAATCAATCTAAATCACCAATTCAATTAATTATTTACCATTATATCAAATTATTTTATTCATTAAATTATGATATCATAATTTTTTCAACCCTATAACCCTATGTAAATTTTAATCAATAATAAAAAATTGATGCATTTAAACCCTTGGTTAATTTTAGAACATCATATCGTGGCACCCTTCTTTGATAATCATTCCTAAGATAAATTTATATCCTATTTAAAATTAGGAAAACATTTAAACACTGTAAATGTGAATTAATTTATTCTTCATATTATATTTCAAACTTACAATTCTAACCTAGTTTAGTATATTTAACAATTTATGTTCTCTCTCATGATTCACACAAACATGAAATCATGTGTTAAGTGATTGTCAATTGATTTTCTAAATAATTTTTAAGAATAAATTAATTGATCATATTTTAATGAATTAAATTATGTTCATAAATTAAAAAATAATCAATTTAAGATGTTTTAATTAGAGTGATTACAATGAAATTATGATTCCATGGGTGGACAGGTCATCAAAGAGACATTTTTCTTAAACATTGGATTTAGATGGGAAAGATATGATCTCATATTAACTCTTATTAACCAAACTAAAGATGAAAAATAAAATAAAAGAGAAGAGAGAAATAAAAATAATATATAAAAATAATATAAAGGAAAATTACAATATAAATACCACATAATTATCCCATGAAATGTAAAATTACACATTCTCTCCTTCAAATGAGAGATGAATTACATATTTATAGGAAATGGAGGTGGAAAATATTTTATTAAAATACGTACTCTAAAAGTTCACGAATTCTTAGAATATTAAATAATATAATCTGAACAAGTTGTCTTAAGGAAATTTATTCATCTATATATTATATTTTTCCCTCAAAATTTCATCTTATTTGGAAACATATTGAATATTTTATGTACAAATAATTAAATAAATTATATCTATTTAGAAAAAAATTTAGATTAAATATACCAAATTTCCACACATGTTTTGGATAAATTAGTGGAAGAATATTGTAATTAGGGATTTTTTGTCTTGTAGAATGATATATTTCATGTACACCATCAAAATTATATCCTATTTAAAGACATGTTGATGGATTTATAATCTAATCATTATGATAATATTTCTAGCCTAATAGATTTATTGAATCTAGATGCATCAACCTCACATGAATTTTGGACCACGATAACTTGAAAACCAGAAGTTACTATAGTTTTATTAAATAAAAAAAATAAATTATTATAACATATTTCAAAATTTAAGGCCAATAAAAGTATGGAAAAAATGTTATGGCCAAATTATTGCGGTGGGACCTATCCAGTCGGATCCACATCGGTGTTGGCTTCATGAAAACTTCTTCTCCCTTAAATGTTAGATACAATTTTCATTTTATAAATTTAAAATGTAAATATATTAGTGTAAAATCAACCAATTAAATTTGATGAAAAAATTAGTCACAGAAAATATTTTATGATAAAATAAAAAAATGCTCTTAAAAGGGTAAAAATTGATTTTCCATGAAAATTTCAACTTCATGCTCAAATTCAATTTTTTGATTAAATATTCAAATAAAGAACAATGTGGGATAATTTAATCAATTATTATAAATAAAATATTCAACAAAATTATTGTTTATCAAGACCCCCACATGCCTCTTTCTCTTCATTTCTCCCTCAAGACTCAATCACAACATGTGAGTAGCTTGAAAATATCGAGTATTTGTAATATGCAGAAAACTAAACCTATGGTGTGGGTGAAACCATTGCAGAACAACCCTTCAAAATTCATGAATGGACATGAATTTTCTATGGTGTAGAATAATTTCCATGGTCGTAGCCTCAACTTCCTCATTTTCTTAGTTCTTCAAAAATAGAACCCTACGTGATGATGTAAAAAACCTTATGCCATAGATCCTTCTCAATGTAACTATCTCTACATAGCTATGTCATAACATGGGTGCTATGTACGCATCCTAATTTTTCAAACTCAAACATAGTATAACACTTTAGGTGATATTACAACATCTTTCTCTTAAATCTATGGTAATAAGGCTCCATGGTGCAATGGAAAAACCATGGTGCAACCTTCCAAATCATCCTAAGCTCCCTAGTTTTCTACATTGTAAGGGTGAAGCCTGTGAAATATAAATGCTCAAATATCTAGTGGAATTGATTCCTCATTTAGCTTCCATGGTGGTGTTATGGAATAGTGATAGTGGCTACAACATAATGTGATGGTTCTGTGGTGCAACTTCTCTCTGAGTATGAAGACGTGTGAGAACACCTAGGATGATGTCACATCAGTTAAGTGTATAGTAACCAAGAAAACTCACACCCCACATTGAAAATCTTGGCGAACAACCAATCCTTAATAAATTATTTCATTCCCTTAGTATATCATTAAGATGGATGGGGTCAGGAGGACTCTTAACACCGCTGGTGCCACCCAGCATCAGTGAGGCTCTCCTCCTACCCCTACACACACTCTCCTACCATGCATCAGAAATCCTATGCCTATGATTGCATCATTCCCTAGTTATTATACTCTACCACATGTGGCCGACTATCCATATGGGTGTCTTTTCTGGAGACCCTTCTTTGTATGCTAAGTGGATTTCTTCCCTTGGATGAGGGATAGCCATTTTCTATCCCATTTTTTACTAAGTTACCAATGTGTTTTCCTCTAAAATTTTAATTCTACATAACACACACACAAATACTCATAAAAATAAAAAAATATTAAAAAATAGTATTTATTTTTTTAATTTACTTTTCAAAAAATTCATCAAAAAATAAAAATTCCCCATAAATGATTATTATTAATTAAAAAATAGATATTATCAATTTAGAAAAAAGTCATTTATCAATTGAAATTTTAAAATTTATGCATAAAAACTAGTACATAAAATACACCACACATAAACAATGATTGTATTCAAGCTTGTATATAAAATATGAATTAAATAGGACAACCCCACTATATCAATATTTAAAATTTAAAATTAATGAAACTAATAAATTTTTAGTGGGGGAGAGAGAACTTTTAAGTGTCCCAAATAAAAATAAACGAACTCCCCACTAGACACAATAAAAATGATTTTCTCCAATAAAAAAATGATTGATCCTATCCAATCTTTAATTCAACCTTCTTAATATATCATTATTAACATTCCAATCATGATCTACCTCACTAGTTTTTCTTCCTCTCTCATCACTCATGGTAAAATATTAATTTTATGTTTTCTATATACATTAAGTACATGAAATAAACTTATAAACCTGAATAAGTTCTACATTATCCATTCAGTAGAGGAAAATATCACTAAAAATTATAAATATTTTTCAAATTGGGATCATATGAATTTGAGGCTTAAGGATGGTAGGAAATGGATGAATTGATCATTTAAAGCTCAAAAGGAGGGTTATTACTTAGTATTATGCATGATAATCAAAGTGAAGTCCAATGAAATTATCTTCTTTAAAACTTAAACCTTTTCTATTCCCCAAGATAAAATTGAAGATCACAAACAATGAAACACAATGAGCATGTTACCCCTTTTTATTTTTTTCCTTTTCAAATTTTTTGTTTTTTTATATTTTATAGTTTTTCTAAAATTGAGATAGTACAAGTCTCACATCCATCACCCAAACTTAAATGATAAAAATCATTGGCCAAGTGATGGTGATTTTTGACCCTCCATAACTCAACACAATTTTTTCTTTTTTTTGAGAAGTAAATAATAAATACAATGAATAATGACCTGAAACTTATCCAAAATCCAATGAAACACCAACAAATTTTCATAGAAAAATTTTACCCCATTTCACCATGAAATCCCTTTCCCCCACATTGTAACTTTGAAAACCATTAAAAATTTTAGAGCAAGGGTAGGAATGAAAAATTTGGCTTAAAATGTGGCTTATTCATATCAAATTACATTCATGGTCTATAATGGCTAAAAATAGTATTAATATTAATTAGGTATCAAGGATAATGGATAAATTAATTAAATTATTTAATCATAGTAAATTTTCACAATAATCATTTTGAAAATATAAAATCCAAATTCTAGTAGGTAACATGTCCGAAGGTCTCTCCAGAAATTTATTAATAATGATTGATTTTCTTTCTTGAAACCCCTTGGGAATGAGAGACATAAAATTTAAATCAATCATTCATAGAATGTGTAAAAATAACAAATTAATCAACATGACTTTCGAAATTCAAATCAAGAAAGATGAAAGGTAATTTTAATCAATAAGTGACTTAAATGAGAAATCATGATTCATTAAATGGATTTTTTAATAGGTTTTCTAAAATATTTTTTTAAATAATAACATAGGTTCCAAATATTTTTAAAAATATACCTTAAAGGCGGCATCACCGATGCCAGCTTTTGGTTAAGCCCAAAGGCTGCATCGGTGATGTCTCCTTTGACCTAAAAAATATTTTTTTTAGATTTTAATTTTTTTTTATATATTTAAAATTTTATTGTTTTATTATTAATTTTTTTGTTTATATATATATATATAAATAAATAAAACAAAATGTTTCAGCATAATTTATCTTTTATTCAAGTACATGACTTTACTATCCTATGAAATATAAACTATAAGACCAATATAAATGAAATTTTAAACATGAATTAAAAATATAATAAGTAGTTGAAAGTAAAAATAATTTCTTAAAAAATGTTGATGAAAAATAATTTATAATCTTTCCAATCCACCTACTTGAAACTTAAATTTTTTTCAAGTATATAACATTTCAAGCCTATAAAATATAAACTATAAGACCAATATGAATGAAATTTTAAAAATTAATTAAACATATAACAAGTAGTCAAAAATAAAAAGTATTTCTTTAAAAATGTTGATGAAAAATAATTTATAAGCTTTATAATCCACCTACTTGAAACTTAAAAATGTTTCATATATGCGACTTTGCTAGCCTATAAAATATAAACTATATGACCAATATGAATGAAATTTTAAAAATTGATTAAAAATATAACAAGTAGTTGAAAATAAAAATAATTTCTTAAAAAATGTTGATGAAAAATAATTTATAAGCTTTGTAATCCACCTACTTGATACTTAAAAATGTTTCAAGTATGTGACTTTGCTAGCCTGTAAAATATAAAATATAAGACCAATATGAATGAAATTTTAAAAATTGATTAAACATATAACAAGTAGTCAAAAATAAAAAATAATTTCTTAATTTTTTTTGATGAAAAACAATTTATTAGCTTTATAATCAACCTACTTGAAACTTAAAAATGTTTCAAGTACATGACTTTGCTAGCCTATAAAATATAAACTATAAGACCAATATGAATTAAATTTTGAAAATTTATTAAACATATAACAAGTAGTATACGTCTTAATTTTTATTTATATGGGTCTTATAGTTTATATTTTATAGTATTTCAAAGTCAATTAGGTGGTTTTGGATCCTCTTCGACATTCCTTATTTTCGCTCTCACTTTCGAGTAACTTTTCTTATATTCTTTTCATTTTCATTTATTTATTTTATTTATGAAACACTTAATTTTCAACAAATTTTTAGATGTTTAGGCTATATTTTAAATTTTAATTACATTGTTTGTATAATGTATATTTTATAATCTTTTAAAGTTATCTACTTGAAATTTAATAATTATTCATTTGTTTCAAGTAGTCGACTTTGAAAGATGTCAAATATAAATTGTGCCTAAAATTTAAATGAAAACTAAAATACTGGATAAAAATATAAGAAGGGATGATAGTAATAATATTATATTCATTTAAATAGACATAAAACAAATAAATTAACATGTACAATCAATGTCTATGTCTATGGCGAGGTGATTCTGTCCCACTGGTGGTCTGTGAATAGGATGTCCACATAGAGTTTGCTGTAGTGTCTGATGACCAGGAGAGGGATGATCCTTAGGAACTGGAACATCGACTATCACATCCTACACCTATGTGTCAGTGGGAGGAGCTGTAAACTACATCTCGTACTGCCCTCCTAATCATTCTCCCACTAGGGTGGTAGAAGGACCTACCATCATCATAGAGGGGAACCAAAACTACGGTGGAGCTATACGTGAAGGACACGATGGATATGGACCCCCAGGCTACGATGGATCTTGAGACCAAGGTTGTGATGGATATAAACCCCATGTTTATGATGGATCTGGATTCCAAGATATAGAGAACTATGAATATCCTATCAAGAAAGATGGATCCCATACCACCTGAGGCACATCCTGAATTGGCTGAGGCTGGACTACTAAAAGGCCGACCTCTGCCTGTGAAACAGGTGAGGCCTCACGTATAGAATAGAACTGTCTATGTCACCATGGTTGTAGATCCTCAACACCAGTAGCTGCTGAATTATGTTCCTCTGTGGCTGTAACCTCCTCTCTCTGGGCTGGATGCTCAAAGATGCTCTCAAAAAGCGCAAAATAAGATGCCCTCAGATTCAGTGCTTCAACATGGACTACTTCTCGACTAAATACCCCCTCCTCCTCTTCATCACTCATGTGAACAAGATGATCTGAGTGACTTCCCTATAAAGAGATTAAAAATGAAATAGAAAATAGTTCAATAAAAAAAATAATCGAAATTTATTGACTTACCATCCTATGAATCTCTCTATCGTGTCGGGTAAGATACAATATAAACTTCAGTCTATACCATGGATCATACTCAACCTGCTTTGAAAGAAATAATCAATTCATAGGTACAATCTAAATACAAAAAAACTACATGTCTGTGCCAGTAGTCGAGAAAACAGGCATGCACTCAGCCCTAGTCCTCACCCTGCCTCCCTATCAGCTTCATCCCATGAAGCTGCTCTGTTTGTATCGAGAGTAATGGAATCATCTGAGAAAAAAAATTAGTGCATGAATCTTTCAGGATGCTGCCACTCAATAAGAAGAAAGTGAATGAGGGGCACAACAACTATAGCATCCTCAAGACCAACAATGCAATATGGTGTCAACTGGTTCATAATAGTCTAGTATGGAAGCCATGAAATATGAAATGACATGTGATCTTTGTCAAAAAATCTCCTAACTAAAAACCAAAATTGATTCTATTATTAAATTTGTTAGATAGTGATAGATTGTATATACATACTTGGTCAGGTAAGATACAGTCCAACTAGAGCCGATATATGCCCAAATGGTGTCTCAGAACCGCGTCAAAATTGTATTGCTAACACCACATGTAAAATACAACATTGATAGTGAAAAATAATGAGAAATTATATTAAATAACTCCTAGTAGCATCAGAAACCAATATAAATGAGTGATCATACCAAATTCCATGCATATCATCACGCAACACCTCTATCTCGATCGGTGGACCAGTAAGCTCAGGGCAGAATGAGGGGATGTGCTCCCATGCCCACATTTGAATAAGGATGACACATCCCCCGAGACCTATATAGTCCCTATGGGATAACCTACATAATTCTATGTATGTGTATGCCAAAAAGGTTGATCCCTAGATGTACATCCTGGCCCAATCAAAGTCCTCTAGTATGGGTTGACACATCATGTGCACATGCATCCCTAAGTTATCAGTACACATGGTACTTACAATGAGATGTAATATACATGCATGTGCATAACACATGACAGTCTTCTCATCAACATCATTGGGTAAATGTGGAATATGTGCCTCCAAACAAGGTATAGATATCAGCGCTCCAACTGTAGCCCTATGATTAGACAAAATCTCAATGCCTAACAAGCACAGAGTAAGGTCAAGCCAAAGATGCACGAGTGGGTCCAATAACGGCTCTCCCCTGGATAAGAATACCGAGAATCACTACCACATCCTGGAGGGTGATGCTCATATCTCCCTCAAGAAAGTGGAATGTGTGTGTCTCTAGTCTCCACCTCTCCATGAGGACATCAAAAAGGTTATGGTCTACAAATTTTAAATCTAATATGGCAATGCCAAAGAAGATGGAATGGTTTAAGTATGGCCTAATGGCATGTGGAGGCTCCCTGTGATGAAAATGGTGCGCTCAACGCACCCTAATCGATCAATCCTCACCACCCTCTAGCACAACCTGGGAAATATGGGTACGCTGCTAAGTGAGTAGTATGGTATCATCCATCTTCATATAAACAAATGAAATGAGTCGTAAGTGTAAAATGTAAATATAACGTTATGGTTAGTATAATGTTATTACTTGTAGAATGAAAAACATGATATATTAATTCACATTGTTTTACGAAGTTATTTTTACCAAAATAAAGGGGCATGTATTCATGTTTTTCAAATCATATTACTAATGTTATGTTAAGATATGATTTTACCTAAAAAAGGGTTTTTTGTAAGATATGGTTTTATATATTTATATATATAAACAATTTGCCTTTTTTATGTAGATGTTTATTAGAAAATGGTGTGCTTTTTAATTTATGTATGGCTATCCACATGATGGTATGTTTCATGATTAATTTGTCACATGTAAAGGTGATTCTATAACACTAATTGAACTTCAAGAAATTTTTTTTGGGAAATGAACCACAATGTAGGAGGAACAGTGACAATGATGACAACGATGGTGTAAAATCATTCCATCACCACCGTTGTTGTCACTACTCCTCCTACGTCATCGTTCATTTCCCACAAATTATTTCTTGAAGTCCAGTTAGTGTTACAGAATCAGTTGTACTAACCTCTATTGTTGTTTTTATACTATAACAATCCCCTTTATTAGTTTTTATAACCTCCTCGTAGTAGTAAACAAAGGTAAAACCTAACTCTATACATTGAAAATGTTTTCTGATCATGATTCTAATAGTGTAACTAATATTGAAAAAGATGGTTGATCATATAATCTTTATTATATTGAAATTTTATAACATCTTCTTGTACAGTAATATATGATACTATTATTTAGTTATATCAAAGTTTATTAAAACATCATTCGCATAATGTTTTGAAAACCAAGGTAAAGGGAAGAGGTTTTTGGGTTTAGAGTTCATATTTTAGGTTTTAGGATTTAGATATAAGGGTTTCAGATATTGAGTTTTTGGTCTAGGTTTTTGGATTTTTTGTAAGGTTTTAGGGTTTAGGTTTATGAATTTAGGGTTAGGGTTTAGGTTTTAAGGTTTAGGGTTTAGAATTTTGAGATTATGGTATAGGGAAGATGTTTTGGGGTTTAGTGTTCTGGTTTTGGGTTTTGGGGTTTAGAAAACCTATGGAAAAAATAAGAGATAATAACATATAATTTACAATATAAGAATCTCACAATGAAGAAAATACATCATTGTGGATGAGAGTGCGAACTCGACCCAACAATGTTAGGTCATCGTTTCCGGTTATGACCTTCTTGATGACATATGATGCATCTCAAACTCTGCCTTTGTTCTTGAGGCCAGTACATCTCATTCCACATCCTACTGGCCTTCGGTCTCCCACAGGGATACAACTAATTGATGTCAGGTATCACTATCAGTTGGCCTTTGGACATTGGTAAATAAAAAAACTCCCCAATAGGTGTCCATGGTGCATCATAATAGTTAGCAATGGGTTTTATCTAGTACACTAGATCCACATATGATTCCCATGATATATTCACAGAGGCACATGCTGTGATGGCGTGTGTGCATGGAAAATGCAAGGCCTGAAATTTTCCACATTGACATTTCCTCATTTCTAGTAATACCACCATTTTTTCACTGATGATATTTTTTATGGGGTATGAATTATCATGAACTTAAAATCAAGAGTCTTCTCATTGAAAAAGGTAGACATGACAACTAGAAGCTTCTTCAATATTCTTTTCAACCTCTCATTGAAAGTGTCTTCCATACCTTATACCCTATTATATTCCGTCTGATGCTAGTTTTTGTCTATAAAAAAGTACTTCACACAATGATTTAATGTATCCTAAACCAGGGAAGTTATAGGTAGCTTGAGAAGTCCTTTAAAGACACCATTGATTCACTCCACAATGTTTGTGGTCATGTGTTTGTACCTCTTCCCCCTATCATATTTTTTTATGCACGTTGCTAGCAATGTGTCTAATGCAGAACCGATGATGTGAATGTGGGTATATCCATGTATCAGGATCCACATTTATTTTATCATTAATTTCCTAATGGCAATCATATATCAAACAAAAACCATGAATGTTGGTGAAATGGTTGCTGATACATGCCAAAAACTAACTCCATGATTCATAGTTTTATTTCTCTACAATGGAAAAGGAAAGAAGAAGAGGTGAAAAATTTCCATCTTGGGTTGCCGAAATCAACAATACACCCTCATATTTTCCATATAGAAACATTCCATCAATCTGAATGAAATTTTTACTGGAATGAAATGTGGAGATACATGGGAGGAATGCCTAGAACAACCAATGAAATTGAACACGAGATGGATCAAGTTGGTTATCATGAGACACATTTTCATTTGTATCGATACTGAAGACAACTTGGTTATGATGCCTTATTATGGATAGCTATTGCAGAAACACAAGATATGAGTCTTCCCAATCACCCTAGACCTTCACAATTACCTTCTGTTTCACCATCCATGCCTTATTATATGAAATATTATAACCAAATTTTTGCTATATCCTATATTTCACAAGGGATATTAGAACATCTTGGAATGTCCTAATCATCTCAATAACAATGGATGACACAAATTCTTCATCAAATGAGGTATGATCTTGTGTTAGGTTTGGCCGAACGAAAGTATAAGCTGCCTCAATCCTCAAGATTTTTCAACCTCCAAATGAAATGTCCAGAATCACCCTCAAGAGAAATATACAATCATCCCAATAATTCTCAAACCATATGAGATATTTACTATAACTTGATTCATGAAATATATAACTGTAGTGCCTATAAATGTGAAATAGCTTTATCATGATTTTTAATACATCTTTACTTGGAAAATTCCTTTTAACATATAAGGTTTTGTCTAGCTCACTAAACCTATCTGGTACAACTTTGGGGAACTCAGCTGCCAGTGTGAGAACATTATTTCTAAATTCAGGCACACATGTCATTACTTCTGACCAAGATACAAAGAGTGGTGGATGATTTATTGTAGGTCGAGGCTAATGTATAACTAATTCATTTCTCAAAACCTCCTCTCTAACTTCCACTAGTCCCTCCTCATAAACACTATTGTCACCATTTGTTCCATAATTACAAAACTCCTCATCAGAATTCAGATTGATATGTATATCCAAGAGATCATCTAGGTTTTACTCTTATAAATCATTTAGAATAAGATCAATTTCATGGGGAAGACTATCTTCAACCACTTTTTAAAGTCTACATCTTCGTACAACTGGATGTTGTTGTTGTAAAATAAAAACATCAACATATAACTCTATCATGGTACCATCTGACTGTTGAGAAAATAAATTAATTGCTTGGACCCACTACACATCAGTAACAAATGGACAAGCTAGATTCCATAATGTTGCCAGGAATTTCAAATGTCTATAGATCATAGACTTGATCTCTTGACCGGTTCCCAGATTTAAGGAACCATAAATTATCTCTTGAAGGTTACTTAGTGTTACACAATTAGCTATACTAACCACTGTTATTGGTTGTGTACTATAAGATTCTCCTTGCTCAGTTTGAATAACCTCCCCATATTAGTACACATAGGCAAACATGAATCTCTACCTAAAAAATGTTTCTTTAATAAAAATTATGACAGTGTAACAAATATTAACAATGATGTTTGACCATATAATATTTATTAGAAATTTTAGGATGCCTTTTTATACCCTAAAATATGCTAGTAATGTTCCATTATATAAACGATTATTAGAATATAAGTAAAATAACGTTTTAGAAACCAAGGTAAAAAGAAGAGGAAATATCAAATTAGTTTATTTATCATTGAGAAAATGAGAATTCTGATAATATAAAGTAAAATTAATAAGAACAAACACATTAAATAACACATGAATGCTTTATAACATAAAATAAACCCATTGACATTTTTCAATAAAATGTGGTTTGGATGAGATGAGTCTCACATCAGATAAGGTAAAATCCAACTTATTTTTTATTGATATCTTAATAACATCTTCAAAATATATGTACTTCACTTTTGAACTTTGAAAATACTTTTCACTTCTAATGGCATATCTTAGATGTCATTATAAGGCCAAAAACTTTGGAAAGTTCAAAAGTGAAGTACATATCCTTCGAATATGTTATTAAGCTACCAATTAAAAATAATCTGGATTTTAACTCATGTACGAAGTGAGACTCATCCCATCCAAACCACATTCTATTAAAAAATTTCAACGAATTTATTGTATAACATAAAGCATTCATGTGTTATTTAATGTGTTTTTCTTCTTCATTTTACTTTATATGATCATAAGTATCATTAGCTAATCATTATATGGATTTATTTTTTAAACCTATGTTATTTATTAATTAATATATAATTAATCATTGCTAATAATAACTATTATTTCTAAACTATATCATCTTTATGATACTGAAATTTTAAAACATTTTCTTATATCCTAAACTATGATACTAATGTTTCTTAGTACAGTTTTTACTAAGTTAATCATTATTTAATTACTAGTTAATCATTAATAAGTTAATAATTAGCTAATCATTCTTCAATAACTCTATAATATAGAAGAACAAACACATTAAATTACACATGAATGTTTTACAACATACAATAAATACCAACATTTTTCAACAAAAAATGGTTTGGATGATATAAGCCTAACTTCGGAAGTAAGGTAAAACCCAACTAATTTTTATTTGATAGATTAATAACATATTATACAAGTATGTACTTAACTTATTAAGTAAATATCTTTATATTATTTCATTAAGCTACCAAATAGAAATAAAATAGATTTTACCTCACTTCTGAAGTCACACTCATCTCATCCAAACCATGTTTAATTGAAAATGTCAAGATATTTCTCGTATGTTATAAAACATTCATGTATAATTTACTATGTTTGTTCTTCTCCATTTTAATTTATATAATAATAATTGTCATTTTATCAATGATAAGTATTATTAGCTAATCATTACATGTATTCATCTTTTAATCCTAAGTTATTTAGTAACTAATCTATAATTAATCATTACTAATAAAACCTATTATTTATAAACTATATAATATTTATGATACTAAAATTTTATAACATCTTATTATATCCAAAACAATGATATTAATGTTTCTTAGTACAGTTTTGAACTAATAAATCATTCTTTAATCACGACTTAATCATTATTAATTTATTATTTAATTATTTATTTATTATTTAATCAATAATCATATTATATTCATTAGTTAATTATAATTAACTAATCATATGTATTCATTTTTAATCCTAAGTTATCATTAATTAATCTATAATTAATCTTACTAACAATAAGTATTATTTCTAAACTATATGTAATTAATTAAACTACTTAATAAATAACATCTTTAAAACTGACTAAAAATAATTCAATTAATAATAATAACTTTCATTCTTTAATGCCTTTGTCCTTTTCCATTTCATTCTATAACATCATAATTATCATTTTATCATTGATAAATACACTGATTTGATTTTTTCTTTTCTTATTTATTTTTGTAGTTTATAAATAAAATATGAATCATCTTAAACATATAACCCGGGAGTGTCAAATGAGGAGTGAAGCAAGGCCTGTTGTCATGCACCAGTTCCCGTTCGAGTCTTTCTCAAAATGGTGTTTTTGGGTTTTACCCCTAGGTACATCTGTGCCAGATCCACATCCACTTGTTTGTATCTAGATAAGTATTTGATTTCTTAGATAACCACATAATCTTTATATTAACAAAATTTCACAATACTTAATACTAAGTTATTCTATATTTAATCTATACTTAATATACACTTAATCATTACTAATAATAATTATTATTCCAAACTATATATAACTAACTAAAGAAACTGATAAAAAATATATTTAGAACTAACTAAACTACTTAAAAAATGAAATATTTAGAAGTAAAAAAATTTCAATTAAATACATTAAAAAAACAAAAAAAAAAAATAAATAAAAAAACATCTAAATGGTGCTTCACAAAAAACCATCTTATTTTGGACCACTGAATCCACCGCACAGAAAAGGAATTTTGTTTTAGAGAGAGAAGCAGTGGATTTAAGAGAGATGTGGGAAAATTGAAGTGAGGAGAAGGGGGGTTCCATTTTATAGGGAGATTAGGGAAAGGTGACATCGTCGATGCCACCTTTCTCCTTTGCGTGAGGCCAAATGCGGTATCAGTAGTGCCACCTTTCACCTCACCCAAAGGCGAAAGGCGGCATCCCCCACCTCCTTTTCCATGTCATCGATCCAGGCCAAAGGTGGCGTGGGGGATAGAAGGCGGAATCACCGATGATTACTTTAAGGTGTTTTTTTAAAATATTTTTAACCTATTATGGTTTTATATTTATTTTATAAAACATATTAAAAAAATTCTTCATTAAATTCAAGTTCCTATGTTAAAATTTAATCATCTAATCTCCCCATATTACTTATTCAATTCCATCAAATTGAAAAATAAAACATAGAATAATGGGTTTCTAGAAATTCTAAGTGTCATTAATCAAAATTAAATCACTAATCTATGTGTGGGAATGTAGTTTTTCTAACTTAATCTAAAAAACAATTATGATAATAAGGGAGTAAAATAGAATATTAAAAATTAAATCTTACTCCCCTTAACATTTGTATCTTTTCCATTTTTTCTGCCATATTAGGTCTTTGTAACATAGAACATCATGGGCCTAAAAATCTAAGAAAAATAGTGAAAGTGAAATCTCATTATCATTAAAGTTCAAAAATAAAGGGAATGCACCCCTAAACTAGTTCCTAAAACTAATTGGAAATTTATTAGATCATAAATTCCTAAAGCATAAAAACATGCGAGTTTCCTTTGAAAAGTGATATGGTAATGGTCATTAAGGCCGACCTTACCTCTCAAAGTTAAGTGATTGAGGGTAGGAAGGAGGTCACCTAGTTTAGATCTACAAATGGTCAAAGCTGTGATTCCTCTATATAGATGGCCCCTATTCTTTTTTTAGTAACTAACTTCACTATTCCTTTGAGTAACACTTCCCCTTCCACCATGGGACCAATCTAGTAGTTTTTGGACCATATGAAAAAATTATAGGGTCATTCACTAACTTCCAAAACATATTTTCATTCCTTGAACTCTTCAAGGAAAAAATTCCCTCCACTGTCTTCATATTTTTCTAGAAAAATATTTCCCTTATTGAACTCTTATTTACATTCTTCTTTCATTTCTACAATATCTACATCACCTCTTTTTCCATGTATATTATTGTACTCATCTTCTTGCAAGATATTTTCTCTAAACGTGTCACTTATTTCTTGTAGATTCTTCATCATCCAATGTAAGTTGAACTTGAATTCCACTCCACCAACTATTAAACACTTCTCCCCACTTTTAACATATATTAGTGACCTTTTTGTGGCTAGTAATAGGTTTCCAAATATTATTGGGGTATTTTCTTCATCCATGTCCATCACAAGAAAATATAGTGGAAATTATAACTTATCTACCTTAACTATGACATCTTCAAATAGTCCTTGGGGATGTCTCACTTTTTTATCTACCAGTTGAAGCATAACTTAAGTTGGCTTCATCTCTCTCAATCCCAGGATCTTGAATGGAGAATATTAAATTATATTAACACTTTAACCTAAGTCACATTAATCAATACCAAACTCATTAGAATCAATATTGATTGGAATAGAGAAACTACCTTGATCACGTTGATTCTTTAGTAGGATTCTAAATACCTCAGTTGAAAATTCCACCATTAGTGGTATGGTTCCCAATTCCTCAATATTTCTTCTATTTGACACCAAATCCTTTATAAACTTTTCATAGGTAAGCATGTTCACTATCGACTTATCAAATGATATGCTGATGTGCAGTTTTTTAAATACCTCCAGTTTGTTTTCTCTTTTTTAATCAAACATTACTTTCCTTTCTCACTAAAAAAATGGTAGTGGTGGTCAGTTTGGAAATGTTTATTCCTCTCAAATGAATTTCTCAGCTTATTTTCCTTTTTCCTTGCTTCCTTGTGCTATTTATCTTCCTTTCATATCATTTTATTCAAACTATATTTCAACTTATTATACAATTACCTAGGTTTTATTTCCATATATCAAGGTGATTTCTTTGATCTCAACATGTTTTGGGACTTTAGTGTCACTTGGTAAAATTCCCCTTGGCCTATCCTTTTGTTTGTTAGTAATATGAACTAATTGAATTTTCAGGTTCCTCATTGAAGCTATTTGGTTTTGTGATTCATCATTCAATTATTGGATGGTTTCACCTTGATATTTATAGTAGGATATCAAATACTTAAGTAAAACTCTTATAGATATCATGATGATTTCCAGGGTATCCTCTAGTGAGTGAAGTTGGCTCGTTAGGGATGGCCTTTGGTGCTGAGGTTGAAAACATCATGGTCATGGATGAAACAATTTTCCCTAAACTTGATTATATGGTTGTTGTGGCCTCCATCCCTATGAATGATTTTGATGGTTATAATATAAATAATTAACATCTTCACAATACGTACCTTGGCGATATTTATTGTCCATTATAGAATATAATTTCTTTGAAATTTCATTCATTTGGTTGGAAAACCCACTACCATCCACCATGTTCACTACTTGAAATTGTCCTCTATCTACTGCCACTAAAAACTATTGTTGTTCATTCATCTAAAAACTCATAACTACCTTCTTTTTACTTTATCAACAATGAACCTCCTATAGTATCATCTACAATCTAATGGTCACCCTAGGATAATCCCTTAAAAAATATTTGGATTAGAAAAAAAGTTTTGTTTCCTTGATAAATAGATCTTCTAACTAAGCCCTTAAACATTTACCTTTCACTATAATAATTATTTTATTAATTTTTTGAAATTCATAATTCTTAACCATAAATATATAGATTTTGAAGGAGGGAAAAACATTTTCAAGAACTTTCTTACCTAATTTTTCCATGTTGTGATTGTGTGTGGGGGTAGACTCTCGATCCAATCCTAATATTTTTCCTTCAGTGAGAATATAAATATGTGTAATAATACATTGTCACTTTTCACATTATTGAATTGGAAGGTGTCATACAATTCTAAGAAACACCCAATGTGAGAATTGGGATCTTCATGAGGTAGCCTGAAAAATTGAATAGAGTGTGTGATTATAACATCCCATTATGGGATTTTAGATAATTATAGACCCTTTTTTCTAATAATCCTTTGTTAGGATCTTGGTTAGGGTTGTTTTTGGAGACCTTTTAATAATTTTGGAAGTTTTAGGTGATGTGAATGGTCAGCACATGATTAGGTAAAACCATGTGGCCTCCCCCCTAAACTATGTGGCATGGGAAAATGGGGAGTTCATGGTTGGCAAAAAATTTCCTAACTATGCAGCCAAACCATGCACCCTTCTCCAGTGTCCCAGGAGGGAGCACATAGTTTGGTTCATAGTTTGTATAACCATGTATCCAAATCATGAAACACTCTCTAGAATCCCAATAAGGGTGTATTATTGGGTTTATAGTTAGTACTAACTATGTTTAATAACCCAAAAAACCATGAAAACGTGTTTTTAATCCACATAAAATTATAATTAAAATTCCAAAACCCCATTATAAATTCTAATCACCTCTTAATAAAACTTGATCTGACCCTTGGGATTTTAGCTGCTCTCTATTGGAACCAGAAGACGCATCAACAAGATATTTCAAATGATTCCATACATGATCCAAGATTGTAGCCCATTTTTCAAGCTTTGATTTGACTAGTCATAGAGCCCAAATATAGTTATAGATTAGGAGTTATGGACATTCAAATTTGTGTTGGAAAACTGGTTCGCGGAGCCCATTCATGAAGCTCTCTCTGTGATCGCGGAACAGAGGGAACTTGATCGGAGCCTCCGCGAGCGCCGTGAAGGCCATGATAGTAGCCTCCGTGACTACAAGACACTTTAGGGAACTTGACCAGAGCCTCCACAAGCACTATGAAGGCTGATGATGATTGACTCTATGGTTACGAGAAACTTGAGGGAACTCTCTCTGGTTACAGAGTGCGATTTACTTCGTAGTATAATTTTCTCTTTGCGACATGCATTTGTTCTTCGTAGCTCACTCCACCGACCTCCCTTTCCTATAAATATCTGGATCAACCCCCCTTAATAAGCACAGTCAGGCTACCCCTTGGGTGGCTGATCTCCCATTTTACAGACCTCTAGAACACTGTGAAGTGATTCCCTTCTCAAAGGGATCTACCCTTTGCGAAGGAGGGAGCTCCTTCAGGTTTCTTGAGGATATGTGAATCCCATTTTCTCTAAGACACCCTAGGCTCCATGAAGAACCTATTCTTTGAGAGACCCCATACTGCATGAGCACTGATTCATGCTCAAATTTACCCAAGTGATGAAGGTAGAATGGTCCTTGTAGTTTAGCTTGGGTTATCGAATCCTCAGAGACCTAAGAAGTAACCTACAGACACGTACATTCTAAGGATTGTTTTTGGATATGAAGTGGCCAACTTGGGTTGATATTATATTGGTTTAATTTAATTCTAAGATACTTAAGTGAATTAAAATTAAAAGAATGAGTTTATCCTAGGTTATCACTTGGGGTGGATTAGATGCATTCCTTTTCATCTATTTCAATTTCTTATATTTGAGATGGGTTCATTTAAGAAGATCAAACAACATCATCACTTACTGGTTTAATACCTGCACCTTTTAATACTAATCACCTATACACTTGAAGGATCAATGTTTTGAGCACTTTAAGGTAAAGGTTTTTATTAGCACTTGAAGTGTGTGGCCTTAAATTTAACAAGGATGAGGGAGTTTAAAGATATTTAAACAAAATTATCAATTAAAATAAGTGATTAGAAATTAATGAAGTGAGAAATAACATCGAAACAAGCCCCTTTATACTCCCTTGGATCAACCCATAAGTGGTTTATACCTCTATTTATTCTATGGTTTCAATGGAAGCAGAAAGTAGATTCATGACGAAGGAAATGGAGAAGTAAAAAAAACAATAAAATAATGATCACTCCACCGTTGTGTGATAATTTCACAAGGTTTGGTGTGAATAAATTCACATATTGAACCAATGGTATCAAAGTGATATTTATAACAATAGAATAAGAGGAGAAGAATAACTTTTATTAAGAAACTAAAGTGAATTAAACAACTTACATGTGGAAGACAAACTTGAGACAACAAAATCACAACATAACATTACAATTGAACAAAGCACCCAAGATGATCAAATAATTCACCAAAACTACCTTAAATAGGAATATAAAGAGGCATGGTTAGAACTCACAACATTAAAAATCATCCCACTTGATTATGGTTGTCCTAGGGTGGTGGAAAGTAAGGGAGAGTGGACTTCTTTTTGCTTGACCCGAGGTGGCATCCAGCTTTCATCCACCGAACAGACACGTCTGAATGGCCTTATAGATGGCCGAATTTTACTAGGCCATATACGATAAAAGTTAATCTATAGATTTCTCCTAGATCTATGTTAAATTTCACCCCAAATGGATATGGTTTTTCTGAGATATGATTAAATTACTGGGATGTTTTTCTGGGCCACAGAATCTAACCCAGAATTTTATATCTAAATTAGGCTACCTGAATAACCTCAATAGAGGCTGAATTAGAATTGGATCATGAAGAATTACATGTTACTCTATATTTCTTATATCATACCACTAAATTTGGGCCTCATTGGGTTTGTATTGTGGGCCCCACATTCTCATCAGTGGGATGATGTCCTATTTGGCTTCTCCAAAATTGTTTCCTTTCATCGCCAAATATATCCATCATAATTTTTGAATCCTCCATTTATACCTGAATGAAAATTTTCATATTTACGTGCAGATCCATTTCCCAAAATATCAAATTAAAATATGGATAATTACATTCTTTAAAATCATATGAATCATTGGGCCTAAATTGGTGTACATTATGCATGAAGTGCACAAATGATAAGAATGAATGTTCAAAATTAAAATTCACTAACTCAGGCCCATAAGATAAAAAATGAACATTTAATACCTTTAAAATGTAATTAACTTACGCATTTTTATTGGCTAATCACACCCCCAACTTGAGATTTTCTGGTCCCGAGCAAAATATATCTCAACAATATGAAATTCAGATTCCCTTTTCCAAAAACATTTTAACACACAATGATCACAAAAACCATTATACCAAACAATCATGAAAACCATCAAAATATTTTAATACAAGATAGTTTCATAAGAAGATCCCAATCCCAATCCCCTTCCTTTGTTCAAATTCATTTCCATATTTAATCTAATATCAATTAAGTATGAGGATGTGTTGTGTATCACAATAGACATGGGGGTTCATCTTTATTTAAGGGGGAAATGATGGAAGAGCTAGGTGGAATCACATTTCAATATTAAGATGAGTATTCATTTTAAAAAAATATTTCTATGGTAATTGAAATTGCACTCAAAAGATTCAACCCATGTAGCGAGACTTTTCCGATGACTCCCAGGATCAAAGACCTTAGGGCACCAAGTGAAGCCCACATATTCAGGCATCATCTCAAGTTAAATCAGTTAAAAACAAAGTCAAATGACCAAAAATAGAGATAAAATTACTAACTATGGGCCTGAAAACTATGGAGTTATGATCCCTAAGTGCCGAAATCCACGCATTAGGTCATTTCATTGCTCTATGCGCAAATTTATTGTTTTTTTATTTTGTTTTTGATTTTTTTGAATACTCATATTAAAACTTAAATTATTACCAAACATATTATATTTATTTGGGAGACCCCATGAACTCAAAATAATACCCCACTATCCAAATGATGTGCATTGTGATCTTTTTTTTGGATGAAAATATAAATGATGAAATATCACATATGACAGCCACACTTTCCAAAATCTATGCTCAAGAAATTATACATGGATTAAAATCAGAATCGGGGAATGCTAAATTATTTGATATTCAGTTTTAATTTTTTCAATGAGTATTATCATGTTCAAAGTAAAATGAATTTTTCCTTCCATTTACACACATTTTTTTTTCAAATCATTTTTTTCACCCAAAAGAAAAAAAATTATTTCATCACCCCACAACTTAAAATAACACTGTCCCCAATGTTTGAAAAAAAGAAAATTTAGAAGGAGTAGAGTAAGATAAGGGAAGTTCAAAAGGGAAATTGAAATATGAGGATCATGGAATGAAGTCACCTAGTGGTTGAAGTTGAAGTTCATGCTGCTCAAATTTAGTCCTTTGATATCCATGTCACTTGCCGAGTTCCCTAGTGGAAAAAGGAAAAACAAACAAACGAACAAAACAATATATATATATATATATATATAAAGTAAAATATAAGTATATATATAAAAATTATAGAATACTGAAGCACAATAAGCCACAAGTCAGTGGTAATTGTGCGCCCCTGTCTCCCTTCGGTCCCGGGTTCGATTCCCCGCGGCTTCGCCGATTATGACAGGGTTAGACCCACGACCTACGACGTGTCCTTATTATTATTATTATATATATATATATTGTATTTTTATTTTAACATACAAACACATAAAAATAAAATAAAATAAACTGATGATACATTGTCTTCTTTTTAAATTTTTAGGTAAGGTATTACTCAAGGATCACACCACGTGACATGGATGAATATGGTGCTCCCCTTTTATACCCATCCATACTCATAATAGAAGAATAATTCAACAGTCTATTTTTTTAAATATCAAAATGATTCATTAATAATTTTTAAAAGAAATGATTTTAAAAGATAAAAACCATGGGTTGCCTCCCATACAGTGCTTTGTTTAACGTTGTTAGCCCGACATGGATCCTAAATCTATCAATTTTTTCCTGGTTCATAGGCTGGCTCAGTTAACTCAACCTCTATTTCTTGTTTATTGAATGATTCTATGAATGGTTTTAACCTTTGACCATTGACCCTGAAAATGTAACCACTTGTGGGATCTTGAACCTCTACTGCCCCATGAGGGTATACATGATGCACTATGAAAAGACCTGACCATCTAGATCTTAACTTTCTTGGGTGTAAATGAAGTTTTAAACTAAATAATAGCATGAATTTTCCCCGTTCAAAATGTTTTACATTGATATTACTAGATTGGTAGGCTTGAACTCTAGCTTTATTGATCCTTAAACTTTCATAAGCCCCCATCCTTAGTTCCTCATGTTCATTGAGATCTAATTTCCTTTTTGTTCTGGCCAATGAGAGGTCATAATTTATTTTCTTAATTACCCAAAAAGACTTATGCCCAATTTAAACAGGTAAATGGCATGCTTTTCCATAAACCAACCTATATGGTGACATTCCTAGGATGGTTTTGTATGCTATAAGATATGCCCAAAGATCATCGAAGAGTTTCTTGGACCAATCTTTCCTATAAGGATTGACAGTTTTCTCAAGAATTTGTTTGATTTCTCCATTGGCTAACTCAGCTTGACCATTGGTCTGTGGGTGGTAAGCAGTGGACACTTTGTGAGAAATTCCATATTTTTTCATGAGTGATGAGAATTAATGATTGAAAAAATGAGTTCCACGATCACTAATGATAGCTCTAGGAATTCCAAATATTGAGAAGATGTTTTCCTTGAGAAATCTAATCACAGTTTGATGATCATTGGATTTTGTAGGAATGGACTCAACCCATTTGGAGACATAATCAACAGATAAAAGAATGTAAATATATCCCCTAGAGTTTGTTAAGGGACCCATGAAATCAATTCCCCAACAGTCAAAGATTTCAACCACTAAGATGGGAGTGAGTGGCATTTGATTCTTTTCTGTGATGGACCCTACTCGTTGACACCTATGAAAGCTTTGACAAAATGTGTAAGAGTACCTTGAGAGGGTGGTCTAGAAGATACCACACTGAAGAATCTTAGCAGAAGTTTTCTTAGAGGAAAAGTGACCTCCACATGCCTCACTATGACAAAATTTAAGGATGGACTCTTATTCAGATTCCGGAACACACCTCTTAATGACTTGGTCAGGGCAGAACTTATAGAGGTATGGATCATCAAACACATTGTTCCTGACATTAGAAAGGAATTTACTTCGAGCTTGAGACCCTATGAATTTTGGAATGACTCATGTAACTAAGAAATTGGCTATGTCGGCATACCAAGGGTAGTCACTCACAGAATATAGGTGTTCATCAGGGAATGAATCAGAAAAAGAAAGGTGATTTGAGTTATCTTTTAATTCCATACTAGAGAGATGATCAACTATGAAATTTTGAACACCTTATTTATCCTTGATTGTGAGCTCAAATTTTTGTAAGAGAAGAACCCACCTAATCAGTCTGGCCTTAGCATCTTGTTTTTGGAAGAGGTATTTTAGTGAAGAATGGTCAGTGAAGATAGTGGTGGGGGATCCTAAGAGGTAGGACCTAAGATTCTCTAAGGCAAAAAAATATCAAGTAACTCCTTTTTAGTGGTGGTGTAGTTGATTTGGGCATTATTTAAGGATTTTCTTACATAAGCAATGACATGAAGATTTTTATCACAACGTTTTCCTAACATAGCTCTTACAGGAAAGTCATTGTCATCACACATAATTTCAAAATGAAGGTTCCAATTTGGATATTTCATGATGGGAGGAGAGGTGAGAGAGGATTTGAGGGTTGAGAATGAACCCTCACAGCTTTCTGTCAAAACAAATGGAGCATCCTTTACTAGGAGAGCACAAAGGGGACAGGAACTAAAGTCTTTGATGAATCTTATATAGAACTCAACATGTACTAAGAAAGACCTCACTTCCTTAAAAGTTCTGGGTGATGGAAGGTGATGAATGATGTCAAACTTTTCTTTATCAACTTCAACCCCCCTACCCGAGACTATATGGCCAAGGACTAATCCCTGTTTAACCATGAAATGGAATTTTTATCAGTTTAGGACCAAATTAATTTCTTCACATCTGGAAAAAACACTCTCCACATTTTTAAGACATCCCTCAAATGTATCCCCAAAGACATAGAAGTCATCCATCAAGACCTCAAGAGAATCCCCTACCATGTCTAATAATATTCTCATCATGCACTACAGGAAGGTTCCTAGGGCATTACATGACCCAAAAGGCATGAGTTTGAAGGAAAAGGTGACGAATGGATAGGTGAATGTAGTCTTCCCTTGATCCTCTAGGGATACCTCAATTTGATTGTACCCCGAGTACCCATCTAAGAAATAGTATAAGGAATGACCTGCAACTCTCTCAAGGAATTGGTCAGTGAATGGTAAGGGGAAATTATCCTTCTTTGTAAATGAGTTTAGCTTCCTATAGTCAATTCAGACCCTCCATCCACTTCTCACCCTAGTTGGAAGAATCTCTCCATCCTTATTGGTTATCACTGTGATTCCTGGCATCTTGGGAACCACTTGGATTGGGCTGACCCACTCACTCTCAGCTATGGTATATATGATACCAGCTTTTAAAAATTTTAGAAGTTATTTTCTCACTACTTCCATGAGATTAGGATTGAGTTTCCATTGAGGTTGAAGGCATGGATTTGAATCAGATTCCAGGCCAATCCTATGAGTCCCAATAAGTGGGCTAATCCTAGGAATATCAGATAGGGTCCGACCAATGACTTTCTTATGTTTTATAAGGACATATAGAAGAATCCTCTCATGATTGGATTCAAGAGAAGAATAAATGACAACAGGATGTGTTTGATTTTCCCCTAGGAAGGCATACTTGAGTGCAGTAGGAAGTTCCTTCAATTCAAGATCAGGTTGGTTTAGAATTTCAGAAAAATATTGGGACATTGGATCAAGATCAATTTTGTTTCCTAGAGTTTTAGATAAGATTGATTCCCCACTAGAAGGTTTAGCTACTAGATTGACTTGATCAGCTTTTTGGAAGGAAGTTGGAGTGGTCTCTATGAAAGTGATTTCTTGAAAGGTTTCACTAATTGTTGGACCTAAGACTTCATCATAAGAGCAATTTTAAAATGATTCAAGACAAGGAGATAAACTTACTTCATGTGAAAAAAGGAAATCAATCTCATCCTGACTTAAACATTCATCAAATATTCCTTGATGTTCTATGGATTCACTATTAATGCTTCCTATAATGTTTACTTCATGAATGTCCTCATCATCCCCTATTTGTGAGCTTGTATTATAGATGTTCAAGTCTAGACTCATGTTTCCAAAGGTGATGATCATGTTCCCGTTTCTAACTTAGATAACAGAGTTGATTGTTTCAAGGAAAGGATGACCAAGGATGATTGGGGTTTGTTCCTTATTTCCTAAGTTTGGATGGTTGTCAAGGACAATGAAGTCAGCATGGTAGATGAAGTTTTCAACCTTTACCAGAACATCCTTTAAAATCCCATTTGGAACCCTAATTCTACGATCATCAAGTTGAAGTGTGACAGATGTGGGTTGGAGCTCTTCTAGGCATAAATGGAAGTTCACAACATATGGGATGAGATTGACACTATAACCTAGGTCACACAAGGCCCTGATAACTTTTCTCTCTCCTAGTTCAACATTGATGTAAGGGCAACCCGGGTCTTTCAACTTAGGAGGAATGGTCCCTTGAATGGTGGTACTCACATTAGATGCCAAAAGGACTTGGTTTTTATGTGAAAATTTTCTTTTAAAGTGTATAATTCCTTAAGTTACATTAATTAGGAAGTTATGGTTTGGATTACATCAATAAGGGGAATGTTCAACTTAACTTGTGAGAATATTTCTCTTAATGTTTCACTCAATTCAGGCTTGGTTTTCCCCCTCATACATAGAGAAAATGGTGCAGGTTGTGGGGTTCTTTGTTGAAGAGTTATTTCTTTGATATTGTTATCTGTTTCCTTAGTTTGATCTTGTGGTTCATTTGAATTTTCATTAGAGTTTGAAGATTCACATGGTTTCTGACTTATTTGTTCAGGTTTCTCAATTGATTTCCCAGTTCTTAAAATAGTCACAACCTTTATTTGTTCATGAGTTGTTTGAGTACAAATTGACTCTCCCCTTGAATTTGAGTATGGTACTACCTGAGTAGGCATGGGTACCTTTCCAGTTTTTATGGTTTGAATTTATTGTTGTAGGGATGATAATTCTGAGTTCATTTTGTCCATTTGTTTACACAGTTGTTCTAGTAGGCTTTGTGGAACAGTTTGGGTTGGTTCTTGAGAAGATTGGTTTATCTCGGGGGGATATTTTAGAGGTTGGATGGTTTGTTGAAAATGGATCGGTGGATATTGGTATTGGATAGGTTGGGTTTGGAACTAGTTATGGGTTTTTTAGTTCTGATGGGGGTAAGTATTTTGTCCCTGTGGTTGTCTAGGTTGTTGGTTATCTTTCAGTGGAAGCCTGGGTGGTCATTATACCTTGGGTTGAAGTTGTTTTGGTATTGAGGCTTTTGAAAGTTCAAAGCATTTAATTCTTCTAGGGATCCTCCTAAAATAAAATCCTTGATGGATGGAATGGTTGGGAATTTGTGTGTCTTATGGTCATGTTTGTCACAAATTGTGCAAACAAGGTCTATAGTTTGGATTTCATGGACTTTCGTAAGGTCTATCTCTTCAACCTTCCTAGAGAGTGCAGCGAGTTAATCCCTAAGACTTTCCTCTTCTCTAAGTGTATGAATTCTAGTAGTTATTTGTTTCTTTTCAGAATAAGGTGAAGTTCCCCATTTTTGGTTTTGTTCATAAAGGATTTCTAGATACTCATAAGCATTATTTGGGGATTTGTTTTTAAAGGTTCCATTACACATCATGTCAATGAATTGTTTGTTCCCCGGACCCAACCCTTTATAGAAAATTCTCACTTGTTTAGGAATAGAACAACCATGGTGTAGAACCATGTTTAGAGTGTCCTTTAACCTCTCCCATGTTTCATAGAATGACTCTCCCTCTTTTTCAAAAAAGTTTTGGATGCTCTTTTTAAGTGGAATTGTTTTGTGGTGGGGAAAGTATTTTTTGTAGAATTATATTTGTAATTAGTCCCAAGAGTTTATGGATGATGGTCTCAAATTTGTTATCCAATTTTTAGCTAGATCCTTTAAAGAAAAAGGAAATAGCCTCATCTTAGTAGATTCTAGTTGATGTGGGGGACACATGGTTTCAATAATGTCATTGAACTCCTGAATGTGAAGGTAGGGCATCTCAGACTCCATTCCATGGAATGTGAGAAGATGGTTTAAGACATGGGGTTTAAATATGTAGTTGGCATCTCATTGGGAGTTTTGTATAATGCATTAGGGGGCATTAGTCTAGGCAGGTTTGAGTTAGTCATTCATGGTTTGATCAACTGAATTCCCCAAGTTTGGGGCTGCCTCATTTGGATTTCCATTTTGGTTCCCACCCGGGTTTATGAGTTGGTTTCTTTGAAGAACTTGCATTGAAATAGGATAAATTTTTGACTCTGGAGTATTATGAATATTAGGATCTAATGTAAATAGTTCCCTTGGTGTACTTGACTCCCCAACCCCATGAATATCCACCCTAACTAGATGGTTTGATTGATCAAGAGTGTAAACGGACATGCTCCAAAAGAAAAAAAAATGAGAAAGGGAAAAGATAAGAGAATTTGGATGAGAGTAGATGAAATTGGGTAGAATAGAATATGTTTTGAGATGAATTAATTGGGTCCCCATAAATAACACAAAAATTTGATTCACACTCAAATTTACCCAAGAGATGAAGGTAGAATGGTCCTTGTAGTTTAGCTTAGGTTGTCGAATCCTCAGAGACCTAAGAAGTAACCTAAAGACACGTACAATATAAGGATTGTTTTTGGATATGAATTGGCCAACTTGGGTTGATATTATATGGGTTTATGTTAGTGCTAATATAATTAAGTGAATTCAAATTAAAATAATGAGTTGATCCTAGGTTATCACTTGGGGTGGATTAGATGCATTCCATTTCATCTATTTCAATTTCTTATATTTGAGATGGGTTCATTTAAGAAGATAAAAAACTTAATCACTTACTAGTTTCATACCTACACCCTTTAATACTAATCACCTATACACTTTAAGGATAAATGTTTTGAGCACTTCAAGGTAAAGGTTCATATTAGCACTTGAAGTGTGTGGCCTTAAATTCCACAAGGATGATGGAGTTTAAAGATCTTTAAACAAAATTATCAATTAAAATAAGTGATTAGAAATTAATGGAGTGAGAAATAACATCCAAACCATACCCTTGATACTCCATTGTATCAACCCATAAGTGGATTAGCCCTCCATTGATTCTATGGTTTCAATGGAAGCGGAAAGTAGACTCATGAGGGAGGAAATGGAGAAGTAAAAAAACAATAAAATAACGACAACTCCAACATTGTGTGATAATTTCACAAGGTTTGGTGTGAATAAATTCACACCTTGAACAAACAGTATCAAAGTGATATGTATAACAACATAATAAGAGGATAAGAAGAACTTTTTTTAAGAAACTAAAGTGAATTTAACAACTTACATGTGGAAGACAAACTTGAGACAAAAAAATCACACCATAACATTACAATTGAACAAAGCACCCAAGATGATCAACTCCTTCACCAAAACTGCCTTAAATAGGCATCTCAAGAGTAATGGGTCGAAGTCCCAACAGTAAAAAGCATCCCACTTGATTATGGTAGGCCTAGGGTGGTGGAAAGTAAGGGAGAGTGTACTTATTTATCCTTGACCCGAGGTGGCATCCAGCTTTCATCTATCGAACAAACGCGTCTGAATGGACTTCTAGATGGCCGAATTGGAGTGGGAAATATAATAAAAAAGTGAATATACTGATGTCTCCTAGATCTATGTTACATTTCATCCCAAATGGATATGTTTTTTTTCTAAGATATGATTAAATTAGTGGTCTGTTTTTCTGGGTCATAGAATCTGACCCAAAATTTTATTTCTAAATTGGTCCGCCTTAATAACCTCAATGGATGCCGAATTATCACTGGATAATGAATAATCATATGTTACTATATATGTATTCCACCATCCCACGAAATTTGGGCTTCATTGGGTCTATATTGTGGGCCCCACATTCTCATCAGTGGGCTGGTGTCCAATCTGGCTTCTCCAGAATTGTTTCCTTTCATCACCAAATATCTCCATCATCCTTTATGAATCCTCCATTGATACCTGAATAAAAAATGTTTATATTTAATTTTATATCCATTTACCAAAATATCAAATTAAAATATGAATAATTACATTCCTTAAAATTAGATGAATCATTGGGCCTAAATTGGTGTACATTAGGCATGAAGTCCACAAATGATGAGAATGGATGTTCAAAATTAAAATTCACTAACTCAGGCCCATAAGATCAAAAACTAACATTTAATACCTTTAAAATATAATTAAAATATGTATTTTTATTGGATAATCAATCACCTTTCCTTCAATAAGCTGCTCCAAGAGACCCTTTGCTCCGCGAGCACCTTTCCTTCACAAAGTTGCTTCACATGACCCCATGCTCCGCAAGAAACTTTCCTTTGCAAAGCTGCTTCAAGAGACCCCATGCTTTTTCAAAGCCATGTACTTTTCAAAGATCCTACCTTCATGCCCACCGGTCTATACCACGGGGGATGCACCCCCACACCCCCACTCGAGATCAGTGCCGAGCTGCGGTCCTAGGCCTTTTGTCCAGTCCCTTCACTTCTACCACTAACCCCCTTGAAAAACAGAGAGTCGCACTATGAACCTTTTGGGCTGGGATGTCGGCATTTTCGATTGTTCCCTTATGCATAGAAACCTTTCACCTATGGAATACCATGATCTGAGATACTCTTCCAAACACCATGAAATACCTTGAGTCAACATATTCTTCTTAGTTCCTTTCATGTGTTGTGAGTTGAGATTCTCATCATCAATTCCCTGATTACCTTGAGTCGAACCATTCCTCAAGTAACTCCTCCAAACCCTATCGCTTGGTTCATATGCCATATTGAACCAGAAAGGGATGCTCTTGCGTAAGTCCCAACACTAGACATTGTTAGGATCCTTATGCCTAATAGTCCTCTCCACATGACTATAATCTATAGTACACCCTATGTGCCAAGCATAGGATGCCTGTAGAGACCCGAAACTTGACGTACATGGACATTACATTACTTTTGCGGAATACTTGGTACATAACAAAAACACACACACAAGGATCGTAATAGTTTAGTGTCTTTGGAAACTCGGAACATAATCTTCTAATCGTGGTGAAAGATCTTCAATATCTCCCATAAAGATCTTCCCTTTTTTTAACCTAAAACCCTTTTTTATATCCTGGGGAAAAGAAAACATAAAAGGGAGAGCTCAAATGCTCAGTAAGGGTAAACAAAAGAAATATCAATCACATCATATACACAAGCACATAACTTTTGGAAATCTTAACCTGCAAAAGAGATCATAATTTCATAACATGGGATAAATCATGGCAGTGAAATGTAATCACAATAATCATAACTTAAAACATGAAACTTTGTGGCATTCACACATAATCATAGAGAATCATTTCTTGTTAGTCAAGACTCATTGCCAAGACTATCTTAGTGGACAAAGTCCCTTTCTGAATCGAGTAACCCTCATTTCAGTCCTGTTTCACTGAACTGGTTTAACCTACCGTTCCAGCCCTGTCTATCTCATGAGATATAAAATCTTTACCCAATGCATTGGAGGGAGATATAGGTCCCACCCATCTCATAATTAATCCTTTCTTATGTGTGAAACATAATCATAAATCATACATAATCGCATAACACATGTAACAAAAATGGGATTCTTGAAACATCATGACATCATAAATCAATTCATATAAGATAAAGGAATTCATAAAAATAATTCCATCACAACATGATCAAATCAATGTAATAATAGGGATAAAAACAGAACCCTTTATTATCTTAGATGGAAAATAATTTTGATAAAACACTTGAACTCCATTCTTGAGGAAAATATCCTTTCTTCTTTAAAAACATTTTTCCTTTCATAACATGTCATAAAACTTTAAAATAAAAGAAGTTGATTAAAAATAAACTCGAAAACTTGTAAGGGAAGCTTCTTGGAAATAATGTTTAAAAATCCATTCATGCCGTATAAGTTAAAAAAAACATTCTTCGTACTTTTATCGGAAAAGTCAAAAAGTTCCTCGTACGAAAAATGACAAAAGATTCCTTTCATATCTTTTACTAAAAACTCACCGAAGGGTAAAAATGGATTTAAACAATTGTAGGTGGATGGAAATAATATTACATATTGATGAAACATGGATGTGGATGATAAAATATACCCCAGTAATTACTTACGAATAAACAATCTCGGATAAAAATGAGATTGTGATATTTCCCTTACCTTAGGTCCGATTTGCTTTGTTCATGTCCAAAGCTCCTGTATAATGGTTTAAATAATGTTATTGACTTATTCCAGAATCATACATATTGATATGATATCATATATGGTCATATTATTAGCTTCTTGTTAGTAATATTTCATTGTTACTTGTTACTCGGGTCTTTATAACTTTTTGTTCTTATGCGTATTTTGTCGAATAAATTCTTATTCTTATCTTTAGGTTATAGATAATTCATTTCCAGAATGGTATTAGTGTAGTATATACCATATTAATTCATTCAATTCATTTATATAATCATTATGAAATGAAGATCATGTAGAACGAGTCGCATCACATCGTGGAGACGGTATTCCGTACGTACGCACGAGTGATGATATCGTTCCTATGATCGTGGAATTGTATTGGAGTATATATATATTATTTAAGTATCAATATTACTTCATAATAATCATATATAGTTACTCATTACACCATTATACCCATCCTTTTAAGGTGATGGTGGAAAATAGATTACACCACGGCGTGGAGATGGTATTCCGTACGTACGCACGCGCTGTGATTTCATTTTTCCGTAGGATGGATAGAAGGTGAATTAGGGTTGTTTCATATTTATAATAACATATCAGTATGTAAGTAATACTGATGTTATTACTTTATCATGAAAGAACTAAAGAAGAAGAAGTTGAAGAAGAAAGAAATTGAAAAGATCGGTAATGGATATTACCTCTTCTTTGGAACGCCTCTTTGAATTCTCCACTTAGGGAACTAAGATTGGTCTTTGAAGAATACCAGGACCTCTAGGATTATTCTAGGGAAGTGGAGAGGAGAAAATGGTAGGGGTTGGCCGAGCTTGAGTGCTCAAATTGTTGTGAGGAGGAGGGGGGGGGGGAGGTGTCCTTTTATAAGGGAGGAGAGGGGCACCTTAGGAATATCTCAAAATATTATTTTATATTAAAGTCAAAATCGGTTTATAATGGTTCCAAAGGGTCTTATTTCGAAGATAAAGTGGGGATGGGTAGAAATACTATCAACCAATAAGATTTAGACAAGTTTAGGGTATTATTTTAACCTTATCAATTAGATTTAACTCTAAGTTAAATAATTTAACTTTTACCGTGTCTTTTTGTTTTCTTTCACTATATGGTTAATACAATTACTATAACATGCCAAACGAACCCCAAATTGTTTATTATTAATATATATATCCTTATCTAAGTCATTTGGCCGAACCTTAGATTTTTAGGAATAAAATAACAATTAATAATATAATATTTTATTTAAAAACTATTTTGTGTCAATTTTGACACTATTTGATATATGATTTTTGTGAAAGTCATAACAGAATTATATGTTCAAACCAAGTTGATTAAATCAACACTAATATATCATAGTAACCTATAAAATTAGTGTAATTTATAAAAAGTCTCAAATTACATTCAGTTTGGTGTTTATAACATCAATTATGTCAATATTTCATTAATAAGATAATTACTGCATCATCTTTGTGTCATAAATAAATTACATTATTTGATGTCTAAAAATTACAAATAAAATACCATTATGTAGGAAATCTTTTTATCTTTCTAATGAATATTTAAAATCTAATTTATTTTATGTATAACCCTATATTAAAAATGTTTTAGTAAATAAACTTTGATTTTAACTCTTTTAACTCTTCTTTGAATTAAATAATAATAAATGTCCTAATCTAATCCAAGTGGGCCTAAATGGTCATATTTTATTCATAAGGTTGTTTTTGGTCGAATTACACTTATAAAATAGAATTAGGACATGTGTTAGGGTAATATTAATATCATTCTTACCCTTAATTACCCTATTTACTATTAACCGTGGTAAAAAAAAGTAAAAAGTTACTATTCACCAAAAATTATTTTCATCTCATTGAACCACATTTTACTTACTAACATCAACCGTGTCTCTCGGATTTTTGAAATTCCATTCACAGAAGCGGTAAAATTACGTTTTATGAAAAATTCATTTTTTTTAACTACCACTTAGTAGTTTCACTATTCATCAAAAATTGATGTTTTTCAGAACAATGCCAAAATTTCATCCTAAGCTATATTTCATATTCCGAATTCAAAAATGAAATCTATTTTACCAAATTCATAATATAAAAGTTGCATTAATTAATTTTATAATTAAATCCCGCTGTTAAAATAAATAGCGTGTTTTTAGGAAACAAAATATATTAAAAGATTGACACTTGATTATGTCTGGTTTAAATGTGAAATTACAACCAATGACCAACATTGTATTAAATTGAAAAAATATATTCTAAATATACTTTAAAACCACTCAAATTAATAATTTATCTCTATTAATTATTTCGATTAAAAAAGTTGTTTTTAATTATAATTTAGTAATTTTCACTATTCATCAGAATATGGAAGTTATCTGAAATGTACCAAAATTTCGCCTTAGACTAAATTTGATACTCCGAATCCAAAAATGAAGTCCATTTTGAGAGCTAAAATTTCTAAAATTTAAAAAGTGGTTATTACTATTCACAACGACTAGTTTTAATAATATCTTAATAGCATATCTTTGTTTAGCGAAACTTGGTGTTGCGTACAACACACACTATCATGGAAGGTCGCGATTGCGTGTAATGGAAGGAAAGTCAAGGATGCGTGTTGTGAAAGCTCCTTTTGGTGTAGCGTACAACACAATACATTAATAAAATTAAAAAGAATATTTTTCATAAAATCTCGGGCTGTTACATTCTACCCCCCTTAAAATGAATTTCGCCCTCGAAATTCGTCGTGGTTATAAATGGTTTACTATTCGAAAGTTTCTTTAATAGAAACCCACATCGTAAAAAGGAATACCAAAACATGGCTTTAAAAACTAAAGTATGAAATGTAACGATTACCCAAATAAACTAATCACTGGGTTTCCACATAGGTGAAAATATGGATATGGAAGAGAAATCTAACCATCATGTTCTGATGGAGAGTGGTAGAGAACATGGCTATGGAAAAGCCAACAATCACAAATCCATAAATTTGTGACGATCTAAGGTACCATCCGATTCATCAGGTATAAGATCACTAGGACAACATTTTTGGTTTTCAAGATCATTTCCCTAAAGTTGAAAATTTGAATTAGAATAAATACTTTCATTATTTTGGTACAATCTCAATGTTGTTCATGCCTTGAACAATTTCCACTTCATCTCTTAAATAAATGAAGTTGAATTTGTTATTCGTGAAGTGTTAGCAGATCATGTGATAGAATGACGGGTCATTCCATCTGTCTCAAACAAAAGGTTAGCAAAAATTATATACATAAGTCGATCTATAGTGAGATTAATCACATATGGTTCCTTATATATCATACTGCTTAATATAATAAAACTAGTTTCTACTAAACAGGGACTTCCTGTAGGCCAGTGGTAGGCGATAAAGGCCAGTCACACTTCGGTTGTGGGTTCGATTCCCATAGCCTTGTCCGACGCGATGGGCTGTCGCCCGTCCTGCAGGTTATCCTTTTTCTAAAACTACATTACTATAACTTCCTATAAAAAAAGAACTTCTTTAGGCTTATCCATATTATTGCAGTCCACTTTCATAACATAGTGAAAATGATTACCAGAGATTTAATACCATCGTTGATCCCCATATATCATAAGATAGGTCTTGTTGGTCACATTCTAAACATTCAAAGTCCTTAATCATGTATTCTCTTGAATACCCATTGAACCTTAGTGAAAACATGAATGAAGTTAAACATTAACACTTTCCACATACAAAAATCCTCAAAATTCTTTATAATCAAACCATGATATCACTTAGTCCTTATATCAATCATGAGCTCATGAATACTATTAAACATTTCATTTTCTCATTTTCCCTTCATTATGCGCATATCATCTTATTTCCAAAATATATCAATCACTTTGAGTACCACATCAATAAATATTGCAATACTCAATAATACAACATTATTTCGAAATCCCATTACTTAATCATTCCACCACATCGTTGTCATATTCAACATTGCCAATAGTGATCGCATGTGACTTCCCTTTGTCCTTTGCCTTCAGTGGTTGCTCATGTTGATCATCACTAACCCTTGGATTAGGTCATTTATTAGCATAATGCCCCATTTCCTTGCACTTGAAGCATTGAAGTGTTGGTGGTGCGTTCCCTACAGTGTTTGATTTATTCACATCATTAGAAACCCTTTTTCCATTACTTCGACACTCAGCTGCTCGATGACCTTCTTTTCCACACTTAAAACATTTTCTAGTCCCTTTAAGACAATCTCCACCATGCTTCTTTCCACACTTTGTGCATAAGGAAACATTCATCTTCTTTTCACCATTATTCTAAGATTTCTCCTTGAACTCCATCTTTCATTTTTTGTCAAAACCATGAGATGGATATGTAACACCAACTTCCATTTCTACCTTGATAGCACAACGCACAATTTCTTCATAGCTACTGAAGTCTCTTATAGCTAATGCCCTTCGAAGACTTGGTTCTAAGCCACTGAAAAATCGATCAACTTTACTTTCGGGTTGGATGATAATGCCAGATGCATACCTTGCAAGTCTTGTAAAATTCGCTTCGTATATACCAACAAATTCATCATCCTTTTGCTTTAGTTCAAGAAACTCCTTCTCCATCTTTGTTCGAAGAATACGAGGGAAGTACTTATTGAAAAATAAGTTCTTGAACTCGTCCCATTCCATGGACTCAATTTCATCTCTTTGCCTTGTATTCTTGATAAGATTCCACCATTGATCAGCTTCACCTTCCAAACGATATACTTCTAAGATGACTTTATCATGTTCAGAACATTGAAGAACTGAAAATATATTTTCAGTGGTACTGATCCATTGTTCAGCAACAAGTGGATCAGAAGACCCACTGAAAGAAGGTGGACGTTGCCTCATGAAGGACTCAATAGAATATTGTTCCCTTCTCTGCTCATTTGAAAGTCCAGAATGATTCATAGCTTGTGTAAGTATAGCAATAAGATTTTGCACTCCATCTCGCATAACATTTGTTTGTTCAGGAGGACAATCATTGCATTGTCCATTGCATTGATCAACACGGTTCCTTCGGGTTCCAGCCATCGTCTAAAACCCAAAAAGAATAGTGTGAGAGGCAAAAATCATTCTAGGGAAAACAACATAATAAAGGGGGAGTACCTTCAATATCTAACATCTTAGGTTTAATTCTATGATCGTTAGCGTAGTTCTAGTACTATAACTTATACGTATACTTAAGCTTAGGGACATCCCTAGACATACCGTAGAAATATCTCTAGGGATCTCACTAACATTTTCGCATCCTAGATTCCAAAGGTTTACTAAACCTATCCTCTGATACCAACTGTAGAGACCCGAAACTTGACGTACATGGACATTACATTACTTTTGCGGAATACTTGGTACATAACAAAAACACACACACAAGGATCGTAATAGTTTAGTGTCTTTGGAAACTCGGAACATAATCTTCTAATCGTGGTGAAAGATCTTCAATATCTCCCATAAAGATCTTCCCTTTTTTTAACTTAAAACCCTTTTTTATATCCTGGGGAAAAGAAAACATAAAAGGGTGAGATCAAATTCTCAGTAAGGGTAAACAAAAGAAATATCAATCACATCATATACACAAGCACATAACTTTTGGAAATCTTAACCTGCAAAAGAGATCATAATTTCATAACATGGGATAAATCATGGCAGTGAAATGTAATCACAATAATCATAACTTAAAACATGAAACTTTGTGGCATTCACACATAATCATAGAGAATCATTTCTTGTTAGTCAAGACTCATTGACAAGACTATCTTAGTGGACAAAGTCCCTTTCTGAATCGAGTAACCCTCGTTTCAGTCCTGTTTCACTGAACCGGTTTAACCTACCGTTCCAGCCCTGTCTATCTCATGAGATATAAAATCCTTACCCAATGCATTGGAGGGAGATATAGGTCCCACCCATCTCATAATGAATCCTTTCTTATGTGTGCAACATAATCATAAATCATACATAATCGCATAACACATGTAACAAAAATGGGATTCTTGAAACATCATGACATCATAAATCAATTCATATAAGATAAAGGAATTCATAAAAATAATTCCATCACAACATGATCAAATCAATGTAATAATAGGGATAAAAACAGAACCCTTTATTATCTTAGATGGAAAATAATTTTGATAAAACACTTGAACTCCATTCTTGAGGAAAACATCCTTTCTTCTTTAAAAACATTTTTCCTTTCATAACATGTCATAAACCTTTAAAATAAAAGAAGTTGATTAAAAATAAACTCGAAAACTTGTAAGGGAATCTTCTTGGAAATAATGTTTAAAAATCCATTCATGCCGTATAAGTTAAAAAAAACATTCTTCGTACTTTTGTCGGAAAAGTCAAAAAGTTCCTCGTACGAAAAATGACAAAAGATTCCTTTCATATCTTTTACTAAAAACTCACCGAAGGGTAAAAATGGATTTAAACAATTGTAGGTGGATGGAAATAATATTACATATTGATGAAACATGGATGTGGATGATAAAATACACCCCAGTAATTACTTACGAATAAACAATCTCGGATAAAAATGAGATTGTGATATTTCCCTTACCTTAGGTCCGATTTGCTTTGTTCATGTTAGAATCTCCTGTATAATGGTTTAAATAATGTTATTGACTTATTCCAGAATCATACATATTGATATGATATCATATATGGTCATATTATTAGCTTCTTGTTAGTAATATTTCATTGTTACTTGTTACTCGGGTCTTTATAACTTTTTGTTCTTATGCGTATTTTGTCGAATAAATTCTTATTCTTATCTTTAGGTTATAGATAATTCATTTCCAGAATGGTATTAGTGTAGTATATACCATATTCATTCATTCAATTCATTTATATAATCATTATGAAATGAAGATCATGTAGAACGAGTCGCATCACATCGTGGAGACGGTATTCCGTACGTACGCACGAGTGATGATATCGTTCCTATGATCGTGGAATTGTATTGGAGTATATATATATTATTTAAGTATCAATATTACTTCATAATAATCATATATAGTTACTCATTACACCATTATACCCATCCTTTTAAGGTGATGGTGGAAAATAGATTACACCACGGCGTGGAGACGGTATTCCGTACGTACGCACGCGCGGTGATTTCATTTTTCCGTAGGATGGATAGAAGGTGAATTAGGGTTGTTTCATATTTATAATAACATATCAGTATGTAAGTAATACTGATGTTATTACTTTATCATGAAAGAACTAAAGAAGAAGAAGTTGAAGAAGAAAGAAATTGAAAAGATCGGTAATGGATATTACCTCTTCTTTGGAACGCCTCTTTGAATTCTCCACTTAGGGAACTAAGATTGGTCTTTGAAGAATACCAGGACCTCTAGGATTATTCTAGGGAAGTGGAGAGGAGAAAATGGTAGGGGTTGTCCGAGCTTGAGTGCTCAAATTGGTGTGAGGAGGAGGGGGAGGAGGTGTCCTTTTATAAGGGAGGAGAGGGGCACCTCAAAATATTATTTTATATTAAAGTCAAAATCGGTTTATAATGGTTCCAAAGGGTATTATTTCGAATCTAAAGTGGGGATGGGTAGAAATCCTATCAACCAATAATATTTAGACAAGTTTAGGGTATTATTTTAACCTTATCAATTAGATTTAACTCTAAGTTAAATAATTTAACTTTTACCGTGTCTTTTTGTTTTCTTTCACTATATGGTTAATAAACTTACTATAACATGCCAAAAGAACCCCAAATTGTTTATTATTAATATATATATCCTTATCTAAGTCATTGGGCCGAACCTTAGATTTTTAGGAATAAAATAACAATTAATAATATAATATTTGATTTAAAAACTATTTTGTGTCAATTTTGACACTATTTGATATATGATTTTTGTGAAAGTCATAACAGAATTATATGTTCAAACCAAGTTTATTAAACAACACTAATATATCATAGTAACCTAGAAAATTAGTTGAATTCATAAAAAGTCTCAAATTACATTCAGTTTGGTGTTTATAACATCAATTATGTCAATATTTCATTAATAAGATAATTACTGCATCATCTTTGTGTCATAAATAAATTAAATTATTTGATGTCTAAAAATTACAAATAAAATACAATTATGTAGAAACTCGTTTTAGATTTCTAATGAATATTTAAAATCTAATTTATCTTATGTATAACCCTATATTAAAAATGTTTTAGTAAATAAACTTTGATTTTAACTCTTTTAACTCTTCTTTGAATTAAATAATAATAAATGTCCTAATCTAATCCAAGTGGGCCTAAATGGTCATATTTTATTCATAAGGTTGTTTTTGGTCGAATTACACTTATCCAATAGAATTAGGACATGTTTTAGGGTAATATTAATATCATTCTTACCCTTAATTACCCTATTTACTATTAACCGTGGTAAAAAAAAGTAAAAAGTTACTATTCAACAAAAATTATTTTCATCTCATTGAACCACATTTTACTTACTAACATCAACCGTGTCTCTCGGATTTTTGAAATTCCATTCACAGAAGCGGTAAAATTAAGTTTTATGAAAAATTCATTTTTTTTAACTACCACTTAGTAGTTTCACTATTCATCAAAAATTGATGTTTTTCAGAACAATGCCAAAATTTCATCCTAAGCTATATTTCATATTCCGAATTCAAAAATGAAATCTATTTTACCAAATTCATAATATAAAATTTGCATTAATTAATTTTATAATTAAATCCCGCTGTTAAAATAAATAGCGTGTTTTTAGGAAACAAAATATATTAAAAGATTGACACTTGATTATGTCTTGTTTAAATGTGAAATTACAACCAATGACCAACATTGTATTAAATTGAAAAAATATATTCTAAATATACTTTAAAACCACTCAAATTAATAATTTATCTCTATTAATTATTTCGATTAAAAAAGTTGTTTTTAATTATAATTTAGTAATTTTCACTATTCATCAGAATATGGAAGTTATCCGAAATGTACCAAAATTTCACCTTAGGCTAAATTTGATACTCCGAATCCAAAAATGAAGTCCATTTTGAGAGCTAAAATTTCTAAAATTTAAAAAGTGGTTATTACTATTCACAACGGCTAGTTTTAATAATATCTTAATAGCATATCATTGTTTAGCGAAACTTGGTGTTGCGTACAACACACGCTATCATGGAAGGTCGTGATTGCGTGTAATGGAAGGAAAGTCAAGGATGCGTGTTGTGAAAGCTCCTTTTGGTGTAGCGTACAACACAATACATTAATAAAATTAAAAAGAATATTTTTCATAAAATCTCGGGCTGTTACAATGCCACTTTCTCCAAACAAGAGATGCCTTATGTTCCAAGAATAAGATGCCAATAGTCCTCTCTACATGACTTTAAAATCTAGTACTCCCTATGTAGAAACTATAGGATTCCTCTTTCTTCAAACAAGAGACGCCTTATGTGCCAAGCATAAGATGACAAGAGTCATATCTACATGACTTTAAACTGTAATACTCCCTATGTGGAAAATATATGATACCTCTTGCTCTAAACAAGAGATATGTTATGCTCCAAAAAAAGATGCCAATAGTCCCATATATATGACTATAAACTGTAGTACACCCTATATGACAAATATAGGATGCCTCTTGCTCTAAATGAAAGATTCCTTATGTGCCAAGCATAAGATTCTAATAGTCCTCTCTACATGACTATAAAATGTAGTACTCCGTATGTGAAAAATATAGGATGTCTATTGCTCCAAAAAATATATGCCTTATGTTCCAAGCATAATATGCCAATAGTCCTCTCTACATGACTATAAACTTTAGTACACCCTATGTTCCAAAAATAGGATGCCTCTTGCTCTAAATGAGATATGCCTTATGTACCAAGCATAAGAAGCCAATAATCCTCTCTACATGACTATAAACTGTAGTGCGCCCTATCATTCAATAATAGGATACCTCTTGTTCCAAATAATATATGGCTTATGTGACAAGCATAATATGCCTCATGCCATGATTATAATGGCGTAATTTAAAGAGAATTGGAATCCATTCAAACATTCCATAACTCCACCTCATGATTTTTGTGTCCTTTATTCATATCTTCATCCTCTTTCATGTCTAAAGGGAACCCCTAACGGCTTGGTCCCATGCCACCTCGGCTCACCTACCATCCTATGACAATGCCCCAAAATACTTTGAATGACACTTCAAGTCAAGTCTTGTGTTTCGAACACAATCAACAATCAACCCTCATTTGTTTTTCCCCATTTCAGGCTAACACAATATGGATGATGTGTTTCGAACATGGTCAACAATTATCCTCCATCGTTACACCACTCTCACCACATTCTAAATTTCATACATGTGATTCACACTTTTCATCTCCTATGTTTAGACTGATTCCAATGCCCATGGAATTATCCTTCTTGTTCACTAGTGCATAGGTGTAGGTCCCAATTATATGCCTCAACCCACCAGTGATTTGGGATGCCATCATGGACAGACATGAGGAAGAAATTATCAGTAGCACCCATGCATAAGCCCCATTCACTATTTCCACACCTTAGAAACACCTGAGCATCATCCATGCATAAGCCTCATTCACCATTTCCGCTCCTTAGTGGATCCTGGGAAACTACCATGTGTAAGCCCCATTCACCTTTTCCTCTACTTAGCGACACCAGGGAAACATCCATGCATAAGCCCCATTCACCATTGCCACTCCTTAACAGCACCCGTGAAGCTTCCATGCTTATGCCCCATTCATCGTTGCCGCACCTTAGCGGTACTCGGGCAACGTCCATTCGTAAGCCCCATTCACCATTTCTTCTCCTTAGTGGCACCCAAGAAGCTTCCATGTGTAATCCCCATTCACCATTTTTGATCATTAGTGGCACCCGAGTAGCTTCCATGTGTAAGCCCAATCCACCATTGCCACTTCTTAGAGGCACTCAGGCAGATTCCATGCATAATACCCATCCACCATTGCTGCTCCATAGTGGTACTCATGTAGCATCCATACATAAGCTCCATCCACCATTTCCACTCCATAGCAGCACCCAAGAATCATCCATGCATAAGCCCCATCAACTATTTCCACTCCATAGGGGAACCCAGGCAGCTTCCATGCATAAGCCCCATCCTCCATTACCGCTTCTTAGTGTCACCCGAGAAACTTACATGTGTAAGACCCATTCACTGCCCTTCGTGGCCTCAACTTTTCACCACAATCGTCAGGTCTGTTGTTGCCTCTTGTTTCTCAAACCGATCATGACTCACGTCATCTTAGAGTAAACAAGTGACCATGACATCCTCCCTAGGATGTATTAGCACGTAATCCCCAAGCCCCCTTCCAAAATATGTGGACTTTGATCCTTGTCTCCTAGGAAAAGTACGTAGGCAGCCTCCTTGTGGTTCAAGCACAACACCTACTTGTCCCAACTTTGTTCAAATCGGTTCACTTTCATCCAGCATGACGTTAAACTATATCAATCATACTGAACTACATTAAATTTTATCTTTATCTCCTAGTAAAGGTACACAAGATGCCTCTCTGAGGTTCAATCCCAACACCTACTTGTCTCGAACCCTTCACGTCAGTTCACTTTCGTCCTGTATGATGTTAAACTATATGCCCCTTTTTGACCTGCATGATGTTAAACTTTATGCCCCCTATTGTCCTGAAAAATGTTAAACTGTACCTGTTCAAACTACATGGGATTTGATCCTTGCCTACAAGGAAAGGTACGTAGGAAGCCTCCTCGAGGTCCAAACCCAATCGAAGGTAATTTATTGTGTTCCCAAATTGACAGTAAGCCTTTGTGTTCTCCAATCGATGGTAAGCCGTTGTGTTCCCCAATTTACAGTAAACCGTTGTGTTCCCCAATCAACTGTAATCTGTTGTGTTCCCTAATAAACGGTAAGCCATTGTGTTCCCAAATCGACGATAATCCATTGTACCCCATCTAGCAGTAAGACGTTGTCCCCCATCCATAAGTAAGTCGTTTTAGTCCACAATCGAAGGTAATTCGTTATAGTCCTTTTTACTGAGACCCCATATCTCTGGTCTACCCCCATGGAATTAGACAAACTTGGGATGCTAACCACACATAAGACTTAGTATATCATCGGGTCATTGTCCTATGCGTACACCCTGATTCAGTACCCCAGTCCTGAACTACATCAAATTTGATTCCCTACAATAGGGATATGTAGGAAGCCTCCCTGAGGCTCAACCCATCACCAATATCTCATCCTAGTCTCTACCTTGATCCCCTGTATTTGGGGAAGGTCATTCCCCAACCTAGAAGTTCTACTTTCTCTAGGTCCCATCCATACATCCATTCTCATGGGCCACCTCCTCAGGCGTCCCATCACCTCGCCGAACTATGTAGACTTTGATTCCCTACCACAGGGATATGTAGGAAGTCTCTCTGAGGTTCAAGCCTAACACTAACTTCACCTGCATGATGGTTAAACCTCATTTCTCCTCCACTTCATTCAACTCTCCATTATCCATCTTTATTCTTACCTGGGCCGCCACATCCTGGTGGGGTCATGCCATTCGGTTGGGCAACTAACCATGCATAATCTCCACACAATCCATAAGCATAAAACCAAGAGTGTTCCTCTTGAGATGGGCCACTAACCATGTGTAATCCACAACATGTATCTAGGTCATTGTTCTTTGTGTACACCCCGATTCATCACCCCTTCAAACTACGTGGGTTTTGATCCCTGTCATATGCATAAGGTACGTAGGAAACCTCCACGAGGTTCAATCCCAGCCAATGGTAAACCTTGGTGTCCCCATTTCTGGAGTGCATTTTTCCATGATCTTCCCTTAGTAGTTTCTAGATCATCCTTCATGGTGTGATATCTTCACTCTATGGGACACACTACCCCAAATTATTCCTCATTGATCGTTTTGATCCATCCACCTAGTAAACACTCCAGGTGCTCCCTCATAGGGATGTAACAATCCGATCTGTCTCTATGGGATGTTATGATCACTCTTATTCCATCTTAATAAGACGTTAAACTTGAAGCCTACCTCATGTTAAACATGAGATGCCATAGGAAAACCTCATAAAACCCGTCTTTGGTGTAACTATCTCTGCAAGACGTTAAACTCGTGACATACCTCGTGTTAAACATTGGAATATGAGGAAAACCTCAGAGACATGCCTCTGACATAAGATACCATGCGACCGAAATGGGATGCCTCAGGTTCTTCACCCTTGAGATTCCCTCTTATGAGGAAGAATACAAGCTCCCCAATGTCCATGGATCCAAAGATTCCCCGCTATGCCTGATGTTGTCATCTACTCCAACCGAAGGTTGCTACCATGTCAAGAACCCATGTAATGTCCTGAAAAATGTAGTGTAATTAACCGGTGTCCACAAAGATATGGCACCAAGAATGATATTCATGAACCAAAACTCAAATCTATGAGGGATACCCAGAATAGGTGACAAGTTTTGAGGAGGAATCCACAGAAGGAGGAACCTACATCCCATCATCCCGTTTTGATCAAGGATCACACGTTCTTAAATAAGTGATGAATTCCGCCTGCCTTTGGAAAGTGGGAAAGTGGGGAAACAATTCAGCACGTCCTCAACAGATGAATACGTTCCCCAACAAAAGTTTCAGAAACACTCTATAGAGAGAATTTTAGCTTCTCCAAGACCTCTCCTTTCATATCTATGTGACAGAGGATGTGTTTGATCTCTATTTAGTAAGTTTAATATCTTTGATTTAGAATTTTTCATTATGTTATTCTCTCTATATTTTAGAGTGATGTATCCTCCTATTTTTGGTGGATATAAAACATGATTTAATGGATTGTGATTCCATGGAATCATTTTTGATCTTCTTCACTTTCAACCCTTCACCGGGGGTTCCCATTTCAGGAGGTTGTTTGATCGTTTGAATAAAGGTAGGTGGTTCCATCATGATTTTAACTAAAATTGAAACTTGGTTTCTTGATTGATTTGAAATTTGTTTTTCAATTGAATTTCTTTGATTTTAGATGATTTGAAATTTTATTCTAAAAGGTAAGGATTTGAGAAATAAAACCCTTTTTCAAAGGCTTTAAAATTATCAAGTGGACTTTGAGAAAATATGGATTGAAATGAAAAGCGATTTAATGAAATTAATTGAAGTTTATTCTTAAGGAAATTCAATACAAATGAAATATGATTTTGAAAGGAATTAATTTGATTAAAACCTATGATTTGGTTTTGAAATTGAAATAGCATGTTGAAAAATATATATTGGGAATTTGAACTGTGAATAATGATTTTAACTATAATTGTTTTCCATGATTGATTGAAAGAACATGTGGGATTTAGTATTTAGTGGGTGATTAGTACAATAATGTTTGGACTCTGAATCCCTTACAATGGATTCATGATGAAAACTCTAACCAAACCAACTTCAACATAACATTCTCTGATGGGGTGTTGATTAATTCTATCCCAATGGATTGATACTTAGGGATGTGTACGCACCTTGATCCATGATATATTGACTGATTAGTGTAAGGATCCCAGATCCTAGAACTAAAAAACCTAAGGTATTATATCCACAGTGCTTTTCTTTATTTTTATTTGACTATTACATGCCAGTGATTATAGAACCATTTTTATCCATACCCTTCTATTTTATTAAAATTCTCATTTAATCTAGTTTTTGATATATTTTCCATCCACTTAAATCAAAATATGCTTGTAATAAAAATGTGAAACTATTCTTCCATGAATTTTATTTACTTAAATTTAATCATAAATGGTTTATTTATTATGGATTTTCTTATAGAACATTTGGTGGAATATTACTGGGATATTTTTCTTGCACCCTATTTTTTTATTCAAGAGTTTGTCGATTTTTTATACTATGTAAAGAAAAAGGAAAAGCACCACTTGGATGTGGAGGGTGTTTATGATTCATGGGATCCAGGGTGATGGTGATGACTAGTGGAGCTGTAATCCACTCATTGAACAGAGATTATTGGGACCTTGTCTTGATAGATGTTGTGTTTTCCTTTGGAAGATGTATTTCTTCGGGATATTTATATTCCTTATTGTGGAACTATATTATCCCTAAATAGTGTTTGGAATACCAACTATTAACTGTTAATTGATTTATCTTCTGCTAGCATATATATATATTGATCATTTATTCTGGGGGAGAAATTATTGCCTATGACTATGTGTTGATGCTATAGAACTATTCACATACTCGTGGGGATCAAGAATGCCCTTTGGATCATGTCAGTGATGGTTCAGTTACTATCATACTTGGTTACTCAGGTTGATTCATGAAACAAATGGTATTATAGGCAGTTTGAGTATCTTTTCTTGATGTCGGTATGCAGTCTGAGGTGTACTGGTAGATATGATGTAGGACTGTAAGGAATTAAGGGGTAGTTTATGGGTGATTTCCTGGATATCTCTCATCATAAAAAGCCTTGAGTCACCATTTATGTTTGGGAAAAGTTTCATTGAAAAAAAAATTGTTCTTATTCTAGTATTTTTACAAGATTGATTTTAATATTTTCAAATCCCATAAAGTTGAATTATATTCAATAGAATTAATGTCCCTTTATATCTTGATTGATTTAATGATATTTTTATTTTTTATGATGTTATCATGTTTCTTGTTGATGTTGTGTAATAACATGACCCAAATAAGTCATTTGAATAGACCTTGGGAGGGAGATACCGATGAACCACAATAATCAAAACCTCCCTTTGATCAATAGCTTTTTGAGATTGTAGTGCATGTCATCCAAGCTTCGAGACAAGTAGCCACACCCATTCCCATTCATGATCTAGTAGTGTAACCTTGAAGGGATGATACTAGATATCATTAGTAGGAGCTTCTTTAGTAGAAACCACTAGCTTTTTCATGCCTTTAATGACCCTCAATAGGTAGAGGTTTGGTTGAAAAATATTGAGATATGTTTTGAGTTCTTGGAAATGACTGATGTAATAATGGTGAAGTGTGATACCTTCAAGCTTAAAGGTCATAACAGAGGGTAGTGGGATTCAATGGTTATAATGAAGAAACAAGAAATCTTGGAGTGTAAGTACTTCAGATCTATTTTTATGGAGTAGTTCTGTCTAGAATTTATGGACTTGGAAACATATATGGTATTTATTAGCCTATAAAAAGGTGATATAACCATGACTTAGCACAAAAAATGATTTTATGAACATGTTTAGTTTTCTCCTTAGGTGGTTTTGAATGAGAATATAAAGAAAAAATGATTTGAGATGGGTCTTATATATGATATTTGATCCCTATAATTCATGATGAATCTCACCTCTTATGCAGATGTTATGGATAAAACTTTGATGGTTGAGCTTTACTTGGCTGGTAAGTTAGGTTTGGTGGTAGTTCCTCCTACTCCCAATTAGAGTTCTATTAGTTTCTTTAAAGTAAATAAGAATATGAGTCTCATGGTGGATATTAGTAAAATGTGTCATCCATACATTTTACGGTGAATGGAAGAGGCCCATTGACTTGATTTCAATTTTGAAAGGTTGGGAATTTGAAGAGAGTTTTTTCAGAGGCACCAATGATTTGTGGTTCGTGTGGTTTCTCAAGACACTTACAGAACTTCTGTCATGTCTTCTTTGCCTCTCATAGTGGAATGGGATCATCAGATCCAAAATAAACTTTGTTACTTATATATGATTCAAAAACTTAGGGGTTCTAGCCATAAGTATCCATAATGAAGATTCTTAATCCAATATAGGATTCTCCTAAGGAATTTAATGTGATCCCAATAATAGTGATTGGTACCACCACTATAACTTCATATTTAATGAAAAATTTATTTTTTACTGGTGCATCTCATTATTTTTCATCAACTCTTATTGTGAACCTTCTAGACATTCCTATATATATTATGTATTATGTGATGTATATTTTCATGCCCCTTAGAACAAAGAGAGAATATGGTCTCTAATGCCCTTCATATGCCTTATCTTTATCAAAGATGAATATTTTTTGGGATTTTATGGTTCTCTACGTGAACCCTTAGGATTTCATTCTCAGGATGGATTGGATGATCACCCAAAATCCTAGATTGACTGTTATCTTTAGAAGTATTCTTTATTACCCCCATGGGGGTGTGCTATGTTTCTTAGGGAGAATGGTACCTGAGGTTGAGTAGTGATGTAATTAATCTTACAAATTTTGGTAGAGTGATATTGATATTTTATTTTTGACCTAGAGAAATAATCTTTGAGTGGTTATCTTCTTTCCTTAGTCATCAATTTTTCAACCGTGTTTTTGTCTAATTTTTCTGGGTTTCCACCATTAAGGGAGTTATAGTTTTTTATTTAATTAGTACCAGGTACTCAGAATATCTCTATTCCCTCTTAATATATGTCACTAGATGAATTGAAAGAGTTTAATACTTAGTTGGGTGATTTGTTAGATAAAAAATTCATTTAAATGAGTCTATCACCTTGGAATAGGCATGCTCTTTTTGCAATGAAAGATGATTTGACACTTCATCTTTGTGCTAATTATTGAAAACATAATTGATTCATGTTAAATAATAAGTATCTGTTTCCATAAATTGATGATTTTTAAATCATTTGAAATGGGAAAATTGGTTATTGAAGATTTATCTTCGGTTTAGTTATCACTAGATTAGAATCAAAGGATCTGATATCCTAAAGACTGACTTTTGAAGTAGGTATGACCATTAAGAATACATTGTTTTGACTTTTCGTCTGACCAAGGCACTAATAGTTTTTATGGAGTAGATGAAAAAGATATTTCATGAGTATCTTGTGTCATTCACGGTGGTGTTTGTGGAAAAAATATTAGTTTACTCTAAAACCAAGGAGGATCATGTATGTCTTCTAAGAGCATCTCTATAAATTTTGAGAGATCACCTACTTTATGAAAAGATTTCAAAATGTAATTTCTAGATTTTGGAAGTGAATTTTTTAGGACACATGGTCTCAAAACATGGTATTTCTATGGATCTTGAAAATGAAAAGGATTTTATGACATGGGACCAACCATGAAATGTTTTTGAGATTCATATGTTCCTGTTTTTATTAGGGTATTACCACCGATTCATTAAATATTTCTTAATGTTTAATAATCTAATGATTTCTCTCACTTGGAAAGGAGTAAAGTTATTATGGGATTATAAATATTAGAATTCTTTTGATGATTTGAAGTGACTTTTTTACTTCTATTCTAGTGTTAATTATTCTAGAATTTGGGAAGGGAAATGTGGTATTTTGTGATGTATCCAGTTTGGGTTTAGGGTATGTTATCATGTAGGGTGATCATGTGGTGGCCTATGGTTCCCAAAATTTTAGTCCATATAAGAAGAAATACCCAAATCATGACCTTGAACTTGAAGCTGTGATACATGATATTAAGAGTTTTCAACATTACCTTTTTGAATAAGGGTTTATCATTTATTAAGGTCACAAGAATTTGAGTTATATCATATCACAAAAATATTTGAATCTACATAAGATTCAATGAGTAGAGTACATGAAGTCTTTTTATTTAGATATTTCCTACAACCCTGGTAAGGGGAACGATGTAACTGATGATTTAAGTAGGAAACTTCAGAACCAGGATGGGAAAGAATCATTAGAAGAGTGGAACTTTATGTGTCTCTTTGCTCGTACGCATTTGAGAGTTCAGGAGGATGAGACTGAGATTGTCTTAACTAGAATTCAGCTAAAATCCCCTCTTCTTGAGATGAGTCTTCAGGAACAGTATCTTAATGATGAGATTCATGGTATTAGGGACTCTCTTTATGGTGGGGAGAATATTGGTGAGTGTTCGTTTCCTTCTAAGGGTATCCTATGCCATAAGAAATGATTTTATGGGGGAGTTATATAGTTCCCAGTGGGTGGTACAACCTAGCACCATGAAGATGTTCTATGAGGCGTGGAAATAATTTTGGTGGCTAGGTATGAGATGCGATATCATTAATTTTTTCTCTCATTATTATACCTATTAGAAGTTTAAGGTATAACACTATAATCCTTCTGGATTTATTCATCCCCTTCCAATACCAACTTTGAATTGGGATGATATTTAGATAGATTTTTTGATCGAGGTGCCTTATACCCCTCTAGGGAAGAATGCAATATGGGGAGTGATCGATAGACTATCCAAATTGGCCCACTTCATCCCTATTCAGGATATATCCAAAGTTCAGGACTTGGGAATCCTCTAAGTGAAAACAATTATCAGATTTCACAGAGTTCCATCTTTTATAGTTTCTAATAGATATCCCCACTTCACTTCTCATTTTTAGATAGGCCTCCGAGTGGTGATGGTATCTTAGGAAAGTTTGAGCATGACATATTATCCAAAAAAAAGTATGAACAAATAGAATGGTCTATAAAGATTCTTGAAGACATGATTCATGCTTGTGTTATCAACTTTGGTAGAGCTTGGGATAACCACTTGGTACTGTTGAGTTTTCCAATAACAACAGTTATCAATCATCCATCAAGATGACACCCTTTGAGTCATTTTATGGTGACTATATAAGTCTCCATTGTGTTTATCAGATATTAATGAATCTTACTTAGTTGGACCTAGTTTGTTATAAGATATGATGATATAAATTTATTTGATTTATTAGATAAATTTGATAAATCAAAGATGAAATAAATCATATGATGATCTTCATCAATTCCCTTTGGAGTTTTCAGTTGGAGACCGGGTGTTTTTGATAGTTTCACCTCAGTTGGGTTACCAAAATCTTTGAAGATAGTGAAAGTTAGTACCAATATACATGGTATCGGTTTATCTTATTGAAAATATTGGTAAGGTAGATTAACTTTTAGATTTTCCACCTCATTTGATGTTGATACATAATATGTTCTATGTGTCACAACTTAGAAAGAATCTCTCTAAACCATCTTATGTTTTGATCTAGGAGGAGCTTGATATGGAACTTGATTTATCTATGACTAAGCATCAAGTTTGGATTTCTGATTAGGATATACAAGTTTTTCATGGGAATTATATACCTTGGGTTCATGTGTTTTGGAAACACAGTTATGATTCATATGATACTTGGTAGCATGATCCACTGATGAGAGAGTAGTGGCCTCATAGTTTTTTATGGATTCTTCTTGACTATATTTCTAGGGAAAAATGTTTATAGTGGGGAGATTATAAAATCCTTTTACCAAATATCAGGTAATTATGTACTAAGATTTTGATCGTCATTTTTCTAGGTCTTGGTTTTGGTTGTTTTTCGATACTTTTAGAGAATTTTAGAAGTTTCTAAGGATGCGTATAGTTAACACATGGTTAGGGAAAACCATGCCGTTTGGCCTAAAAAATTGTGTGCCTCATTATAAGGTTATGGAGGAGGGCCCATGGTTAGTGAAAATCATGCAACCTCCCCCCTAAACTGTATGACATGGGAGAGTGGGGAGTGCATGGTTAGTGCATGATTTCCTAACCATGTGGCCAAACCATGCACCCTTCTCCAGTGTACTAGGAGGAATAACATGGTTAGGAATATAATTTTTCTAATAGTGTGGCCAAATAATGTAACACTATCAATAATCTTTACAAGGGCACATGATTTAGTGCATTATTATAACTAATCATGATGACTAAACCATAAAACCATATAAATAGTTATTAATCCCATGAAAATTATAATTAAAATCATGAACTCCTTGTTATAAATTCTAATCACTTCCTAATAAAACTTAACTCAACCCTTTGGATTTTAGAGAATCTTTGGAGATGATTTTGTCTTCTCCAACCCCGATCCTCTTAGATCAAAGTTCCAATGGATACGTTTTATCTCTCTTCAGTAAGTGTAATATATTTGATTTGGAGTTATTTTTTATTCACTTATCTCCCACTTTGAGAGTGATGTATTATCCTATTTTTTATGGATATAAACCTTGATTTAATATATTATGATTTTAGGGAATCATTTTTGATCTTCCTCACCTTCAACCCTGCATTGGTGGTTCACATTTTGGGTGATTGTTTGATTGTGTGACTAATGGCAGGTGTTTTTGTAATGATTTTCCCTAAACATGAAACCTTTATATCTTCCATGATTTGAAATGTGTTTTTCAATTGAATTTCCTTGATTTTATAAGGATTGAAATTTGATTCCAAAAGTCATGGATTTTAGAAATAAAACCCCTTTTCAAAGGCTTCAAAAGTATTGGGTGGATTTTGAGAAAAGATGGATTGAAATGAAAAGTGATTTACTGAAATAAATTGTTGTTGATTCGTGTGGAAATTTTCGATAAAAAAGATTATTTTAAAAGGAATGAATTTGATGAAAAACTATGATTTGGTTTATAAATTGAAATATCATGTTGAAAACTTGAGATCAGGAATTTGAACCTTGAATGATGGTTTGAATTGAAATGTTTTCCCCATGATTGACTGATTGATTGATTGAAAAGGCATGTGGGCCCGAGTAGTTAGTGGGTGATTACGAAAATAATTCTAGGATTATAACTCGATAGAAATGGATTGATGATGACAAATATAACTAAAAAAAGTTCAATATAATTTTCCTCATTGGGGTGATAACTAATTATATCCTGATGGCTTGATCCCAAGGGATGTGTACACACATTGAGCTGTGATTGATTTATTGAGTAGTGTAAGGATCTTAGATCCTGTAACTAACTAACCTTATGGATTATGACTATGGTACTTTTATTTTTTTTATTTGAATATTACATGCTAGTTATTACATAACTATTTTATTTATGATCATATATTTTATTTAAATTTTCATTTATTCCATTTTTGATATATTTTCAATCTAATTGATTGAAAATCCATTTGGAATGAAAACATTAAAATATTTTCCATGCCATGTTTTTATTTATATTAAATAACAAAATATTTATTCATTATGAAATTTCTTATGGAGATTTGGTGAAATTCTACTATAATTTTTTTCTCACACCCTACCATTTCCTTAGAACATTTTTATATTTTTTATAATAGGTATAGAAAAAGGGAAACCACCACTTGTTGATGGAAGGTGTGCATGATTCATGGGACCCAGTGTGATGACAAGGACCAATAGAGTTGTGATACACTTGCTGTATGAGGATTGTGGGACCTTTTATTGATGGATGTTGTGTTTTAATATGGATGATGTATTGCTTTGGTGTCTTTATCTTTCTTCTTGTGGCAATATTTTCTCCTTAAGGAGTGTTTGGCATAATGACTATTAATAATTCATTGATTTATCTTACATTGTCATGTATTTATATTGATCATTTTTTCTTGGGGTAAAATTATTTCATATGACTATTTTTTGATTACCTAACACTAATCGCAAGCCCATGGCTCGAGAACACCCTTCAGTTCATGTTAGTACTAGTTTAGATACCATTGTACAAGGGTATTCAAGTTGGTTCAGGATAGTTATCATTTTTATGATCAATGGTTTGATCTAAAATTGGTGGGTAGTGACCAGAGGTATGATGATACTTAGATTGATACCCAATTTGGATGTTTTTTCATAGTTTTTTAAATACTACATTATTGGGTTATGTACTTGAAGCTCTTGGTGTGCACCCTTTTCTTTTAATAGTTCTCTTATAACCTTGATGTCTTATTGTTGAGTGTTTTGATTTTTTTCTCTAGGAACTTTTGATAATAGGATTGAAATCATGATATTATCCCCTTTTATTTCCCTTTGTTGAATACTCATGCGCTAAAGTTGTTCTTGAAACTATAACATGACAAGACCAAGTTTAAAATGGTGAAAAAAATAAATGAAAAATTCCTAAAAATTCTAAACATTACTAGTAATAATTCCCTGTAAATGGAACAAATTTTGACTTGATCGAAAGACGTCATTAAATATGTCATGGAAATCAAAGTATAGATTTATAAACTCTATCAAACACTAACTAGTTTTGAAATATAGTTTTGTGTAATTCGAGGTTGACCCATAAGGAATGTTGACATAAAATATTTAAGGAAAATTAAAGAAAACACAAATTTGGAGATTGGTTTGGTTTTGGAATGAATGAGATGAACATACTGAGAAATGTAAATCCAGGTTCACATACTTAGTCAGGGAAGAGCGGTGTTATTTATATTGGATGTTGATGGATTTGAAATTTAGTGAGCTTCCTTTCATAGTACTCACTCTCTACTTTATAAATTCTCATTCACCTATCAGATACTCACTTTAATTTATTAGTAGGTGTTAAAAACCTTTTTTAAACATAACTACACATAACTCATCCATTTTTTATTCCATGAGAGGGATAACTAGTTGATTCATTTAAAATAGCATACCCTTTTCTCATAGTATTTTTTGTGTATGAGATAGGAGGGTAAGATTGAAATGAAAATAAAAGGAAATACACAACCCATAATAGATTTAAATCACACACACACTTCCATAAAATAAGTAAATTCTCATTTCTCTATATTTCTTGGTACAAAAAAGAATACTTGCTAATCATGAGGGGATATGGAAAATAAAAAGGACCTAATGCAACAATACTCTGCAACAGTAGTAGCACTGGGTTTATATCCAGCCTCTAATCTTCCTCTAGGGTCAGGTACAAGCTCCTATTGCACAATATTATCCTCTCTCAATTTATAGGCAATAACCTTTAATTTAAATTATACCATTTCTTACTATTTAAAAAATTATTTCTCCCTCTTGTATTTTTTTCCTTTAAAATTTTCTTCTTCCTTTCTCTCTTATCTAGTGATTATTGGATGAGTCTTTTATATTTTAAAAACTCATACAAATATCCCCTTATTATCTGGGGTGTTTCAAATTCCTTCTTGTTTAGAGAGGCCCCTAAATGCCTTTTTTATTCATTTCACCCCTAATACTTACTCATAATATGTGAGTATCTTGAAAGTATCAGGTATTTTAAATATATAGAAAACCAATCCTACTGCATTGGTGAAACCCTTGCGGTATAACCCTTCAAAATACATGTGTGGACATGTATGGATTGTGGAGTAGCATTATTTCCATGAACATAACCTTAACTTACTTATTTTCTTGGTTCTTCCAAAATCAAACCCTCTATAAAATCATGAAAAACCCTATGTTGTAGATCCTACAAGGTGTTACTATCCCTGCATGTCTATGAAGTAGGTTGGGTGCTATGACCACAACCTCATTTTCCCAACCCAACCATGGTGAATTACTTACGGAAAAAATGAAATTTCTTTCTCTTTAATATAAAGAAATAATGATCCATGGTACAGTGGATAGACCATGGTTCAACCTTTAAAATCATCTCAAGATCCATGGTTTTCTACGACATAATGGATAAGGATGCTACATAACAATGCTCTAATATCTAGTGGTAGTGACTCCTCATTTATCTTCCATTAAGATACTTATACATAATGGTGGTTTCTATGATGTAGCATGGTGAATCTGTGGTGCAACTTCTATCTGAGGATGATGATGTTTGAGGACACTCGGGATGCTGTTGCATCAATTAAGCACATAGTAACCAACAAAAGATGCAATGCACATTGAACATCTTGTTGGTATCCTGATCCTTGATAAATGATTATGGTCCAATAGTAGCTCATTAAGATGGATGAGGGATGGATGACCCTTTACACCAATGGTTACACCCCATATCGGTAAGGTTATCCTCCCATCACCTCACGAACTCTCCTCCCATGCCCTGATGTGATCCTATTCCTGTGTATTCACCTTGGCCTATCTATAATCCTTTAACACAAGTGGTCATCTCTCTCTATGGGTGGATTGTTCAATGACCCTTATTGGGATTTTATGTGTGTTTCTGCCCTTGGTTGAGGGTTGGCCATTTGATGGCACATTTTTACTAAGTCCCCAATATGTTTTGCATTATAATTTTAAATCTACCCAACACATACACAATTATCACAAAAATAAAAAATAGAAAAACCAAAGTATTTATTTTCTTTTTTATTTCATTTTATAAAATATCAAAAATAAAAATAAAAATTCCCCACAAATATTTATTATTAATTACAACATGGGTACTATCAATTAAAAAAAATACATTTATGAATTGAAATTTAAAAATTTAGGCATAAAAACTAGCTCATCAGATCTCAATGAATATTCAAGAGAGATAAAAAGATGAATAATATTAATTGAAAAACTATGGATATAGAATATCCTTTTAATTTTATTGACAAATAGGGAGAAATAAGAATGAATCACCAGATTTGTGGGAGTATTTTGAAAAAAACCCAAAGGGGTGGAATGTTGCAACTAAGTAATTTCATGCTATATTTTTTGAAAATAAGTAAGTTAGTTGGATTTTTTGAGAAGTGATGAAAGATTAAATTATATAATAATAAAAGTTATTGCATACTTTGATATTCAGAAGTGTGTGTACAAGTTAAATATTTCATAATTGGAAAACCCATAAGTTGGACATGGTAGTTTCATGTTGGATTTTCTAATAATAAGTAAGTTAGTTGGATTTATTGACAAGTCCCAGAGAAGGAAATTATAGAAAACTATATTTTAGTTCTTGGATAATTGGAAGTGTGTGTATTGGTTTTATATTACAAAAGTGTAAAACCAAGAGGTTTGACTATCAATGGAAGTCTGAAAAGTGAATATTTGAATATTTAGAAGTTGGTAGATGGAATATTAGAGGTTCATGCCGCAAATTTGGATAATATTTTGGAATTATGAGAATCAGATAAATACTGAAGCCTTGTACTTGATAAGGGTCATTATATTTCATAAGATTCACTAGTTAAAATAATGATGATAAAATGAAAATATTCTAGAGGACCTACATTTGTGAGTAAGGGTTTTCAAACCAAAACATAAGAGTACCATTTTAGAGAGCTCATAAATAGGGAAAAGTCCTATACCCACCATATATGCATAAGGGTAACCAGGTTGTACATACAAATATTTTTAAAAGTCTTGGAGGGACTCTACTGTGGTGTGTAAAGGTCACGTAGACCAGTGCATAAAGGTAACCATGCAAGGAGATGAGGAATTTGACAAGGGCATATAAGTCTTTTGTATTCTTAAGAGTCATTTGAATAGTGTTTAAAGGTGTTTGAAAAAAATAAGAGTCAATAAGGCTCAAATATAAAATTAAATATAGATATACTTGTAAATTCGAATAATTACTCATTTCATAAGCATTTTTGGGATGACTAATAATGGTAAATTAGATGAAACATAAGGGCGATTACCTTTTTTATCTTTGGATGAGACTCAGTTCAAAGAAAATTTATATGAATCATTCATTCAAATAATTTTTATAGTTATAGACCATGATCTTAATGATCATATCATCATGTAGGAGATCATAAAAATATTATATATAGATCATGTAGTGATTTAAAATATAATATTTGTACAGATCTGGTTCTTGAAAAAGATCACACTGTGACTCAGAGCTTCATGTCATGTGTCTACATGCATGGAAATATTAGTAATTAAAATATAAAATAAATAATTCAGTCAAAATATATTACAAAAATATTTTATATTTTATATAGGATTGAAGAACATAATATTCATGGGAGATCATGTGAATTATATTTCAAGAATAATGGGGAATTGTTGAGAAATAAAAGATATATGAGTTATAGGGTTAATTCCTAAGATTCAGTTGAAGAATAAAATAGAGGAAAAGTTGGATCCTGATATGATATAAATATTATTTGAATTATTCTTTGAGTATTCATTAATAATTCAAAAGGAGAAATTATTGGTGCTAAATTCATATAGTTTCTATATTCAAAATATGGAAGACAATATTAGGTGTTTTTTATGTGAATAAATAATAAGAGTAGAGAAGAAAAAAATAGAGGGAGTCTGATGCTGCTTGAGATATTATAAATATCTTTGATTCATAGGAGAATAATAAGTAATCAACACTTTTTAAACCTTGATAAATCCATGGGTTAAAGAAGACAAGAAATAGTCTATAATAATATTGAATATCTAGTTTTCAATAAGAAGAAAGAGTTGGAAGATAAAAAAGATTTGGATTAATGAGAGAAGTAGTGGAAGAGTATGTACCTAATACCATATCTGGTGTAGTAAAAAGAAGAAGGAACTACACTAGTATATCTAGTTTTAAGGAAAGGAAGGAAGAACAAGGTAATTCCATCTTGGAATTATCCTTATTTAGAAGGAGTTTATACTACCTATTATATCTTGGAAGAAACATTTTCAACCCACTTGGTGAGATGATGATCTCATTAGAAATTTTAAAAAGGATAAAATAATAAAAAAAATTAAATGAGTAAAAAATTAGAAGAAATGATGAAATTAGTGTATCATGATGAGTATAGATATACCAATATGCTCCTAAATTTTTGGCGATACCCTCACATCTATAAATATAAGAAGCCTTTACTAAAGCATTGTATAAAGGAGAATAAGATGGAGTGACCCTTAGATCATCGTTGAGTCTTTTTAAAACCTTATAAGAGATATTTTCTAGGGAATGGAGTGACCACAACCTAAAAACAGACATCCATTGAAATTGGGTATAATGGATTCTTATACACCATCACGATACTATATATATATGATTCTTAGATTACCCCTAGTGGTGAACTGAGTAAAATCCTTATATTATGTGTGATTTAATTTCTATATATGTATTTATAATTTTTTTAATTGGTTAGAGTAATAATAATAGATTTAATGTGTTCATGCTAATATGGGAACATGATTTAATATAGCTAAAAGGACTGAATAAAAGGAAAAAGTTTTAATTATGATGCACATCGATTCACCCAACCTCTTAGGGTGCTTCAAGTAAACCTGGTCCCAACACTTAGCTTGTATAACCACTCTAATATTATCATATTATAACTCAATTAGTTGAATTATGCTTTTGGTAACCTCTAGTTCATTATTGAACTTATTTATCTAAATATATTCTTTATCCATATTAAATGTTGTGATATATTCATATTAAGTCATAGAATCTACAACTATCAGTTTCTTGGAAATTTTATTGCTTACCATTCCACCATTCATAAAATATACAAATCCCGACTAATATATAATGTAATATTTGTCTATTTTTAGACTAGAATCAGTGAGACCCTTTACAGAAAACTCTTCCTCCCCACCAAAAACTACGAATATGTCCTTAGTTCTTCACAAGTGCTTAAGGATATTCTTCACTGATACCCAATGATTTTCTCTAGAATTTTATTGGTATCTACTCATTATACATAATGAATAAGATACATCAGGATGAAAATATAACATAACATACATGATTTATCCAACTATTGAATCATATAGAATCTCACTCATGAATTTGTGTTCTTCAATAGTTGAAGGACACTATGTCTTTGAAAGAATCTTTCCATGAAACACTGGTAGAGAATCCTTTTTAGAGTTTTCCATGTTAAACCTTTTTAATAATTTACTAATGCATTTTTTTGACCAATAAAAAGTATTTTTTAGACCTATCTCTATAGATATTTATACCTAGTATGCATGATGCTTCAACATGATCCTTTATTAAGAAGAAATATCCCAACCAAATTTTCACCAATATTAACATTGGGATTTAATTTTTGATGATAAGTATGTCATCAAAGTACACTATTAGAAATAAAACAATTCTAACACTAACCCATTTATATATAAAAGGTTAATCATTACTATTTATATAGTCATAATGTTTGATTACTTTATAAAAGTTAATATTCTAACACCAAGAAGCTTCTTTTAGCACATAAATGTATTATTTCAATAGAAAAATCATGGAAACATTTTTTGGATCCTAAAACCTCTAGGTTCTATCATTTATACACCCTTAAACAAATTACTATAAAGTTATGTGATTTTGATATCAATTTGATATATCTCATAATCAAAATATGCTGCTATAACTAAAATAATTTGAAAGGATTTGATCATATCCACAAGATAAAAGGTTATTTATAATTACTACCATGATTTTAAAAAAAATATTTAGCTGCAAAATGATATTTACATATAGAAACTCTACCATACATTCTAACATTCTTATAAAAGACACACTTACACCCAATGGGTTTTACTATTTCTGGTGGATATTTCAGGTTCCAAACCTGATTATTTTACATAGATTACATTAATTTTAACCATTTATTAGAGTAAAAGTCACTATGTCATCTTGTTAAGATATTTTATCATATTCTACATCCATTACATAACCTTAATCATAAATGAGAAATCCATATCTCTTAGGTTCTAGACAAATTCAACCAAACCTTCTTAGTTCTTATATATATTGATTTAGTTTATTTTCCAAAATAATTGTATTTATGACTCATCCATCTCAGGAATTACATAATATTATTGGTATTGAACTTAATTAAGTTAAAATTTACTCCCAATAATGTTTTTGGAAATAAAATACATTTCTATCAATTCAATATATTAATAAACAAACACTTTGTGCTATGATGGATTATGGAAATAATAACATACTATTTCTTTGGGATGAGTGATAAATAGGCTGTTAGTTGATTTAGGTTCTAGTTTACTTGAATTAATAAATCTTACGTATGACTCAAAATTATAAATCTTCATTAAATAAAAATTGGGATTATTTCTACTCCATATCTCATGTGGTGTATTTTGAACAACCTTTGATGGAACAAAATTTAGCATAAATGAAACAATTTTTAAAGTATAACCTTAAAGGGAAATAAGAAGGTTTGTATGACTCATCATTGACCAAACCATGTCTAATAGAGTTAAATTAATCCTTTTAGATACATCATTTAATTTTGGTATACCAGGTGGTTTTTGTTGTGATATTATACAACAATCTTATAGAAAATCCTGAAATTTTTTACTCAAATATTCTCCACAATTGTTAGATTGATTTGTTTTAGTTATCTTTACCAGTTGAATTTGAAATTAATTTTTGAACACTTTGAAAATTTCAATGGATTTATAATTATGTTTCATAATATACATATACCCATACCTATAGAATTCATCTATAAAAGTAATGAAGTACTAAAATCCACTTTAGGTTACTTTACTTATAGGGACACATACATCAGTATACATGAGTTATAGTAATCATTAGCTTATTACCATTTAGTATTAAAAGTTTATTTGGTTATTTTTCCTAATAAAATAAATTCACATACATTAAATGATTCTTAATAATTCAAATATAGTAATCTATCATTATGGAGTTTATTGGAACTAAGGTTAATGTTTGTCATATTTTTTTATCAATTTGAATTTATTGAGGGAGATTAGAATTTATTCTAGTGAATTTTTATGGATGGAGAGGACTTGAATTGGTTCTGGAGTATTTTTTTAAATATATTTTTGAGTGTAATTCAGAATCTTTGGCTAAGCCATATTTCTTAAGACTTTATGTTTGGAAAATATTGGGAATCCTTCATGTGTGATTAAGACTTCTCTATGGATATTTTTAATAATTTTTTGGATGGATCTATGAAATTTATAACTATTGGAGTTTTAATAAGAATTTGAATAATCTCATAGTACTTTTGCTCATTTTCATAAGTCTTTTTATTTTAAGGAAAAAAATATAAGTTTTGAGGTACTCGTTTGTATAGGACTCTTCTCTGTAAGAATTTTTCTTCCTGCATAAGAATTTTTATAGAACATATGACATTTCTCTATAAGAATCATTATATTTGTGTAAGAATATGTGTTTTTCATTGGATTTTTTCTGTAGTATAAATTTTCCATTTCATAAGATTTCATTTCATAAGGCTTCTGACATTGGTTTTCAGTGAATATGCAACTTAATTATAGAAGTGGAAGATTGTTGTGACTTGGAGGATCTATTAACAACATAAAAATTTATGCAAGACTATCACAATCAGTCATACGTATGTTCATTATTAATTATTAATCATAATTTATGATTTTTGATTCATATTCAGTCAAAAAAAGTTTTGAAAATAAGATATTTTAAAGGAAATATTATTATAAATAAATAAGGAATATGCTATGATATTCCGAAAGAGTTAAATAATTGATTTATGCTGTTTAAAAGTTTTTGAAATTTATTAGAGTTAATTATGTGAATCTTGATCTACCAAAAGTGAATGAATGTAAATTTTTAAAGGGTTACACATAGACAAAATCTCAATATGAAATTCATCATATTATTTAGGAGGGAAGACCAAATAATTAAAGGAGAAGTCTTGAATTATATTAAAATGAGGAAACCGCCATGTGATTTATGGAATTTCTAATTGTAAAAAATATTAAGAGTATCTCATATGGAAATATGAGCTAGATGGACCAAGAATTTTGGAGTCTTAAATGAAGTAAATATTAAAGACAAATATTTTAATATTATTCCATTTTCAAATTATAGAAAGTGATCACACATGAATATAATAGTGGTTTTAAAAGAAGAAGATAAGGAGAAAGTGGTAGAGACACTGTTGTATTTATTGAAAATATTTTTGAAGAAGATAAGTTTGATCCATGAAGAAGGAGAAGAAAACAACTCTAAAGATTTTAATTGATGAAGAATAATAAGATAATGAGAAAGATTACATCAACCTTACTATTTTGCGTTATTGTTTAAATTCGAAAACTACATTGCTAGAAACCTATGATTTGAATCTCAATATTTTTTTTGACCCAAACTGGTGTGAAAGTAGTCAAGAGAAGGGAGTTATCCTGAGATTAGAAATGTGCCTTTATCAAAACCTTGTGATATATCTAGTGAAGTTTGTTACATCCTGGTATGTTAAAACCTTATTAGTATATTCTCCTTGGATTATCCCTTTATGATGAACCGCATAAAAATGTCATGTCCTTACATTCACATTTTGTATTTTACTATTCCATGTTTATAGAAAAAAAATAATATATTCATAATGGTCTTACTAAAATGAGAGAAAGATACAAAAGGAAAAATAAATTCACAACCAAATTCACCCCTAACCACTTATGGTGTGTCAGGTTGTGGTTATAAAAAATTCTTTAGATGTGATTCTTATTTATATGTCTTAGACTGCAATTACAAAAGTTAAGTGGAATTAAAATCATTAATTTTTACAATCTTTTTATTTAGATTATAGTTAGTATTATGAAGATATAATATATATAGTCCATTTCAAATCTTAGCATAGACATAAAAAATTTCTTTCATATAAATGGAACAATAATTGTTCTTTATTAAAAAGGTAAAACCTTCCTTATCTAGGAAAGATACTGTTAGTCCTAGTAGATGGAATAGCTACACTGAGAGAAGGGTAAATCAATGTAACCTTCTTTTTATAATTTATTTATTTTAAATAAAAAAATATTATTGGTTATGACAAAAATCTATAAACTATATATATCAAACTCTATAAAATTTTTTAGGTTCCTTAAAATTCCACCAAGGGAAGAAAATACCCCTACAATTGCAAACACTTTGCAGAAGGAAGTAAGTACTCCTACAAGTCTAGCAAGGTGAATAGACTAAAATTGAGTTTCAATATTCAGAAGAAACTTGAAGGAATACAATTTTTCAAATCATTTCAAGTGGACTATATACCATCACTGGGAAAGGTATGTGGACCACTTGGATCGCGAACCACTAGGAACGTAGAACGATCTATGAACTGCTGGCCCGCAAGGTGAGGTCCAACAAGAAGGGTAGACCATGAACCATGTAGCTGAAGAAATTGTGCGCACGAAGTCAATCGATGTACCATACCACAAAATCATTAGTTCATGGACGAAGTGAACCAGTAGGGTTCCACGAACCATTATCACGAACCGAAGACTATGCCAACCCTGGTTGACCGAGTCTTCTACAGGTCAGGATATTTGCATGGGCCTCCACAAATGGGGCCACATGCCCAATAGATACAAGTGTCCTGATGCTCTATAAAAGGTAGAAAAGTAGAAGGATGAGGGATAGATAACGAAGGATTTAAGGGGACTTGAAGGTTGGAATAAAGAGTTCATAGAAGACTCTGGATTCCTTCTTGATTCATCGGCAAAGCCCGAATCGCGAACCACTCTCTCTGTAGTTACTGCTGGATGCAAACCATAAAATGGGGGAATTGAATAATAATAATAGAACTGTGAATCTAAATGGTGAACCAAAAACCATGCACTTCTCACAGATGAATTTCCTGTGAATGATAATCCCCCAGAACCTCCTTCAATATGGTGCTCCGCGTAGAGCACCGCTACGCAGGCTGAACCCGACGCCGCGTACTGCATCAGTACGTGTATGGAACCCAAAGAGGCATGATGGGACGCATACCACTATGATACTCGGTCATCTATACCCTTATCTACATACATCATCGGTACACAGATAGCCCATATGCCCACATACCACTACGGTATGCGAAGCTTCCCCCATTCCGCATAAGAAACCAGTACGCGGAATGAGGTGTTTTCTAGTATTATTTTCTATATTTCCAACCTCACCATTCGATTACCGTCCATTCCTCCAAGATACCTCTACTAACCAGTCCTTTGGCATCAGGCCAAAACCTCCTCCAAAGCCACCGAACCCGTGTGATCAGACCATCGGGCACACCAGTGCACCCCTTTGAGTCTACATACCCTTGGTAAGCAGAGTCGCGAAGGATCTCCCCACAAAAATTCGGGATTCAGGAATTCCTATAGGTCTACATTCTCATGGTAACCCAGTGTTCAACCTTGGTAAGCCGACATGAACCTCCCCATTATAGGGATTAAGGGTGATTACTTTCTTTCCCATTCAATGAGGAATAGTGATCAGTTGAAGGGGTTATGTTTGCTCCCCACTTTGACGAGGATGAAACTCCCCCCGAAAAGAAACATATTTCGGGGCCCTCCCACTGTGGTAAGTCCCCAATCTTTTGAGTTAAGTCCACATGACCTTCAATTTCATTTCACATTGAAGGGTTCATTGCTTGGAACCCTCACCCATGGTCTCCCTGGTGTCTTCCGCCGTGGGCTCTCCCTCCCCCACCAACAGGGGAGGAGGCATGTGCATTGTTGAATCTTTCATATCCTCTTGTTTCTCACACTGAGCATGAATCACATGGGATTAAACATTTGTGAGAATTACAACATCCACACCATCTGAACTATGAGAACTCTGATTCCTAATCAAATCGGGATACGTAGGATGCCTACCAGAAGGCCTGAGCTCAAAAGGGTTCCCTCGCATAAAGGGTCCACCCAATCATGTTTTCTTAAATGGGAGGTTTCCATGCATAAGCCCCTAAATCATCTGAACTATGAGAAATCTGATTTCTGAACAAATCAGGATACGTAGGACGCCTACTAAAAGGCTCGAGCTCAAAAGGGTTCCCTCCCATAAAGGGTCCACCCAATCATGTTTCCATAAATGGGAAGATTCCATGCATAAGCCCCAACTCATCTGAACTATGAGAACTCTGATTCCTGATCAAATCAGGATATGTAGGATTCCTACAAGAAGTCCCGAGATCAAAAGGGTTTCCTCCCATAAAGGGTCCACCCAATCATGTTTCCTTAAATGGGCGGAATCTATGCATAAGACCCAACTCATCCAAACTATGTGGGTTTGATTCCTCTCTTGAGGATATGTAGGAAGACCTTCTTATGGGCCTGATCCCAAAATCAAGTCACCTTCCACCCCCCCTCGATGATGATAAACTCCAGAGCGCCTTATTATATGGCTCAAGTTAGAATCACCTCTGTAGCATCAAATATATGCATGCCTACGATGATCCTGCAAACCAAGGGTAGCCTGTGGACACACTCTTTAGGAATGAACCAAGGATTCACTAACATATGAACACGACTTAAATCTACAAGAGAGTCTCGGAACAATAAACAATCCTCTCCCAGAAGGGTGTTGTGAGCTTGACCTCCAATCCTCTCGACCAATGGAGTCCTTAAGTGTTGTTGAATGAATCATCAATCAACAAGAAACTGCCTTTGGAAAGCAGGTCCATGAATCATGGATACCAGTGCTGTTAGCCATTCTTAGATCCACAAATAAACCCATTGGAGACCATTTGAGGATGTTATATCTAAGAAGGACCGATTTCACAAGTTCTTGAACCCCATGCAATCTCCCACTGGGACCAACATGTCTCGTAGGGTTAATCCAACATTATTTAAAGGATAAAAACATTGAATGGGTCAAAACAAAAGGAATGATGAATTCAAAAAGAACCCATATCTATAGAAAAAGGGACAGGTTATGATCCTCATTGTTTCATTTCCACACCACCCAAAAACACTCCACCTTAGAGGCGAAAAAAAATGATGAACCTAACATGAATCCTTAACCAAGGTGGCAGTTCTACCCCAATGATAAAAGACAAAATGACACTGCATGTCAGACCTTTTTTTTCTCTCCCTGGTATGCACAAAATGAAACACCTCAGAGGCAGAACAAAAATGGTGAACTCGACATGAATCCATAACCAAGGTGGCTGTCTTACCCACTCAAACCCCTTCACCCCACAACAAAAGAAAAGGGGAAGGGGACCAAGGTGATTTTACAAATATGAATATGTTTACAAGAATGCCACTTTGATGAGGTTTTGTGGTCTTTATGTCATATATGTATATTTCAAGTTCCCACAGAGTAACCTTTGATCCAAATGACATCTCAAAGACCCATGCAGACATGCACATCAGTGATTCCGTAGGTGTTCAGGGCCCCAATGAAGAGCATGACCCCTCACTTACCCAGTGTCTTCAATAATAGGTATCCAAAATGATGATCTTGAAGTACCAAAAAAATGGTACTCTCCCCATACCAGAGGCCCTGAGAAAATCCCTCCAGTTTGTAAAGGTTCGCCAGCCACCTCCTCATCCATGGCCAACACCCCATCACAAGGCGACCACGGTGGTAGTCTCAAAATGTTTTGGGAACCTATCCTCGGAATGTGACAATGAGTATCTCCCTTACCTTAAGGAGGAAGATGAAGTTGATACTGACAGCTTCATCTCAACTGCACAGGGGTCCTACTCACAGGCCCCCACCAGAGATCATTGTTACCAACACCAGATAACCAAACCTCCTCCTGCCGAGGAGGACCTTATGCCGAGGGAACCTGCTAAAGTCCAGGATACCCATACCCCTCAAGATTCCTGCCAAGGGTGGAGAATATATAATTAGGAACATGCTATCACCCTGGTTCTTGAGGAACAGATCCATCGTACTAACATGGTGACATTCAATAGAAATACATACAACTATTCCCTCTCCACTCAAGCCCACCAAAGAAACAGGGTGGCATAATATGAGAACATGAATGTTCCTGCTAATACTCACTGGTCCCAACGTAAAAATAGAGTGGAAAACTACAGGCGGATGCAGATATCAGCCGATACACAACAAGCCCATCAACCAAATAGGGCGGAAACCTACTATACACAGGCATACATACCTACTAAAACATTTCAATCCCTCCATTAAAATAGGGTGGCACTCAGCTATACGCAGGCACAAACACCTACTGATGAATTTCAAGCCCATCATCCAAATAGGGTGACAACCAAATATGAGCATAGTCCAATTTATAAGGATGAATACAAAGCCCATGAGACAAATACTATAGCAAGCGATCAGATGAAAATCCTCGCTTGTGAATATGAAGACCACCAGTCAAATATGGTGGCAACCGGAGAAGAAAACTAGTGACATACTCATTCCTCTGTCTCGACACAAGAGAACTGCCAATATCTACTGGAAACTCATGGAAGAACAGAGAAAGCACAAAATCCTGCTCCGATATCAGAATGGGCCTTCATACCCATTCCATCCAAAGATGTATCTCAACACATCCTAAAAATAATGGAATATCAGACATAGATTCTAGAAAATATCCTCCAAACATGCCAAGATATCATTGCATCGGCAGAAAAGGCAAGAAATCAGGTCCACAACCCGATTTCCTCGAACAGAATGACTCACTCGTAAAATGAGTTAGTCACTCCAAAGTAGTTATGCATCTATGCTAAAGTCTAGGCGGGTTGATGACAATATCCCATGATACATGGACAACCGAATCGAGAACAAATACCTGTTCCAACTGGGGGACACCGGTCCAACATGGTGGCCGCTCCAGGGCAGGAATATATCCCTGCCAAAACTCAAGATGTCTGTCAGCATATCCCAATGACATATCGGGATCCAAAAAGACTGGGAATCATATATGAAGTACATTACCAATATAAGATGTCCCCCGATACCCGCAAGAGAGCACTCAAAGATAAAATACGGCAAAGGGAACCGGAAAATAAAGAGCACATTCATGATCCTGGTCTGCTCGAAGCTAGGGTTCTTGAAGCCCTAAAACATATATCAATAAAGGATCAAGGCCATGTCATTCCATTACCAAATTATGGAAGTGTTAGTAGTAGTTTCAAAGATCCTCCCCTTAATATCGCTACTAGAATCTCTGAAGGTCCTCTATAGAGCACCCACGGGGGCTCACTCTGTGGGTCAGGAATGATCGATCATGAGAGCCTATCTCCTGATGCGTGTTAGGGTATCCCTCCCCTAGACCTAAATATTAGATAGTAAGAAGGTCCCCCCTTGCTGTCGTCCGCCTTGATGGTCCTCCCCATGGTATACGCTGCAGATATTCTTCTCTCTGTAGTCGGACATCAAGTCATGATGGTAGTCCTCACCGTGATGACATTCATTGCGAAGGCCCTCCCCAAAATGGAAGTTACTATGAAGGTCATCCCTATAGTAACGCCAAATAATGAGAAGGTCCTACCCTCATTGCAGTACATCCTGGAGGCCCTACCCAAGATGTGAACTACAGAAATTCTCCCTGCAGCCAGGTATCAAGTCATGATGGTAGCCCTCATCATGATGACAGTCATTGCAAAGGCCCTCCCCACAAAGATTGTTTCTATGAAGGCCCTCCTCTTAGTGACATCAAGCAGCAAGAAGGTTCTCCCCTTGCTATAGCCCACCCTGAAGGTCCTCCATAGGGTATACACCACAAAGACATTTCTCGCGGTAGGTCATCAAGTTGCAATAGTTGCCCTATCCTTGCAACACCAACTGCGAAGGTCCTCCCCACAATCAAAATTCATACTATCAAGAAGGTCATCCCCTTGCTGGAACAAATGTGAGAAAGCCCTTCTATGCTAAGGCACTCAGAAAGGAGTCAAACATGTCAGCCACTCTGTCTATAACGAGTGATATTATTTCTCAACCAAAGGATGGCCTGGGGCTATGCTCATCTTCTAAGCTACCCCCGCGGTGTCTGCAAATCAATAAGGCTCCCACCAACACAGTTTCTTTGAATAAAATTATTAATAAGCAGTCGAGTTGGGAATATCAAGTAGAGGAGCCTCCAGAAGAAAAACAACAGGATATGTTGCTTGTGAGAAGACAAATTTCTAGGGATAATATACCAGTGATGTATTGGACCATGACTAATTCTCACTTAGATATACTAGGAGAGTTGTCTAGGGAATGCACACATGATATTCACCTTAACATATGAATGAATCTTCATCAACTGAAAGACAAATTACTACCCTACGAAGGGTATGCAGACCATGTCAGCACGATATGGGAGCTTCACCTTCTAATCAATTTTGAAGAACTCCCATTCAAAAGGCAACCAAAATCAGAAAGGTGAAATAAAAACCTTGAACTGGCTTGCCTCCATGCGCTGCATAAGTTGCATCACCTCATTGGAAATGCCCCGACTAGAGTTCACATTCGGGGATGGGGAGAACATGGAGCTTTGAACTTCACCCCACATCCCATTCAGTAGGCCCCATTGGAAATGAAATCCGACAATTTCACCACTCATAGGTAGTAATAAAGTGAAACCTCTACTCAGAAAAGATGGGATACTCAACAAAAACCGGCCCGGAGTAAGTCTCAAAAGTGTCAGGGAGGAAGGGATCAAGACATCGAAAATATTCTAAGTCAGGAAACCAGAAACATCCAGTGGTCTTTCTATCTAAGGGAAGTCGACTAGAAAGCAATGATCATGCATTCATAAGAGCATAGACTCTTTTCCAGCCCAATGCCATACTCATCTTACACATACGTGGGAGTACATGAAATTAAAAAGGTGGCAATAACGGTGGCTTCCACCGCAATACGGTAACAATCCCAACCCACAGGGTTGGGGGAATTTTTAAATCAAAATCCCCTATAATACCAACAAATCCAGGCCATAGCGCATCAATAGGAGAATGAGAACAATCCCAATCCACAGCGCTGGGGGAATTTTTACCTCAAATCCCCGCACAACAGACATCTATATTCCACCATCTGGGAAGAACGATGGACAAAGGAGTCACCCGTTCCACCCCTTCTCGTGGTTCACACCCATTGAGACCAAGGCACGTTACGAGGTCAGATCAGGGCTCCCTTTGGGTCAATATTCTCCAAGAAACCCAAATAATACCATATAATGGAAGGAGAAAGTCCAATAATGGGTACAAGAATCCTTCATACCATTCGACACCAGGTTCACCACCCCGAATGCGGTATGCCTCAGTGAATGTGGTAAACATAAACCCCACAAATCTCATAGGAAATGACATAGATTAAGAGGATTCAAAGGAAGATGATTCCCTCCCAGAGGCATCCCACACCGAGTCTGATGGTGCGTATACCCAGAACCAGAGAGTGGTCCTAAATCTAGGCGCCCCCTCATTTAATCCGACATTACCTCCCATGAAAAACCCCAACAAGGAGAAGAATAAATCCAAGGTCATATATGAACTACCTTATCCTCCCCTAGGAAATGAATCCCTCTCTATTAATGAGAGGTTCTCTAAGTAGGAGGAAGAAAAGAAAGAGCTCAGGTGAATTTATGTCAAGCTACGTTGAGGAAGCTATCTCGTTGGATGTGTTCTCCCCGTGGAACGTCAGCAGGTTCTCTTAGAAAAGGTACCCATTCCACATCCACTCATTATAGTTACTAAAGCCATGCTCAGAGGCCCGTTCAACCTAGACCTGGAAGGACATCAAGACTTTACCCCACTAGGAAGGCATCCAGAATATGTTTAGGTAAACCCACAAATGATACCCTCGACTGGGTATCCACCCCAAATTCCAGCAGCATCAGCACACCCGGTTTTGGCCACTACTGTACCAACTCAAGATCAAGAATGATAAGATATGCATCAAGGGATCTTAAAAACTATTGAGCAACAAATATATTGACTAGAATCCATTGAGGGGTGGTGTGCTCCGATATAACTAGAGTGACAACCCTACCCTGAGTGGGTGAGAAATGTTCTGCCACCGCCAAATTCCAGGAACCTCGTATTCCTGGTATTCAATGGATCAGAGGACTCGAAACAACATTTAATGAACTATGCCTCTTATTGTGACCCCATGATGGGAAATCCAAAGCAGCAAGAAGTAGTAAAACTCAGGTGCTTCATACGAACCCTGTAGGTCTCGACCTTTGTGTGGTATACTAGTCATACAGTAAATTCAATTATAGACTGGGAGGACCTATGGTGATATTTTCTCTTCAAGTTCAGTTAAAAGCTACTTAAGATGATGGTTAGTGATCTCATGAACTACAAACAATGATATAATTAAAGAGTCTAAGACTTGATTTCCAGATTGAAAGGCCTGACATATTCACTGAACCAGCCACTCCCCCATAATGAGATGTTTTCCATGTGCATCGATAACCTTCATGATGAATTGAGAACACCGCTCATCCCGGTGAAGTACACAAGTGGGTTTAAAGACTTCTATGCCATTGACCAAAGAATAGAAGACTCCTTGAAATGGACCAATCTTAAGTCCCGAATGGACCCATTAGCCCCTAGGAAAAGAATGGGAAAAATGAAGCGGGTTCTATCACGCTTAAGCCATATCCAATTGCGAGGCCCCCACCGAACCATGTGGGACCCCCTGGAATCCAACAGCTACCCCACCTCGATAAGATGAGTGATAAGGTGCTAAAAGAAATCAGTTTGAAGAATGAAGAAATAAATTTTACTTGTTCTGAGATGACCAGGTCTACGGCTATTTCATAGCCTCTATGAAATGAAATTTGCTTCGACTATGAGAGACAAAGAGATCTGATGAAGTGGGTCTTGATGACCATCCAAATTATTGTCCCTATCACCAAATAATGGGACAAACCATCCAAGAATGTTTAATTTTCAAGGATCTCCTAAAAAAGATGGTGGATTCTGGGAAAGTAAAGTTGGGCCTGCCACCCGCACAAATGGTGTATGTTTCCACCTCAGACACAAGAGAAGAAGAGGAGTGGAAAACAGTCACCAATAAGAAGGAGAAAACGTTAGACAACTGGATGACCCATAAGACCATCAACTGAGTCCATATAATACTCCAGGTACAATTGAAACAACCAATTGTGCCCCCAAAATCTTCCAATACAACACAACCATCCTCTTAGGCCATGCGGTCCTCTAAAGACCATAAGGGCGGAAAGAAAGATCAAGAAGATGAGATGAAACCAATGCCGAAGTCAGTATTGAAACTTTTAGACTTTATTACAATAGACTTGTCACAAAAGGAACCACCCAGCCAAACGGTTCAATGGCCACCACCCTTCCAAACAGTTCAACGGGCACCACCTCGCCAAACGGTACAATGGGCACCGTCCCGCCAAATGGCACCGTCAGAAGGATATAGTCAGATAGAAACAATGTCAGATCAAGAACTAATATTTGGATATATTAATGTCATTCACTTGATGGAACCCTTCTATGATGATGATTATGGCCATGAACTCAAATACCATGTGCCCAACTGGAGAGCCGAAGAGGAGGATGGAGAGGACAAAGGTTTACTGGAAGGCATGATCATAGAAGGAGTCAAATTCCCAGCCACGCCATGAGTCAAACTATTAACATCATGGAAACTCATGGAAGAACCCTCCAAGAGATACAAAAAGAACTAGAATGCCCCTCCACCCCTGTTGGAAGAAATAAAAACCCAATTATCTTGGAATATCCATCAGGGGAAGAACAAATACCAAATCTCCCAAGGCATATAGGTGGACTAGTTTGACCAAATGTGTAAAGGAACGCAACACCACAAGCCCCTATTACAGAGGTTGAACCATCTATGTCCAAAGCTCAAACCCCTAAAGTGTCTGTGAGAGAGTAACCCAGATCCGAGAAGCACCAACCTTTAGAGTAGAAGTATGATATTCTAAAGCAACTGGATTCAGTACCAGAAAATCTTTCAATCCTGGATGCGTTGAGCCTATCCACAGATATTAGGGAGTCACTCATTTAAGCCTTGCTAAGTCCCCAGGAGTTTGAGGCTGACATAGCAGCAGCCGAAGTCTACTGAATGGTGACCAGTCCCGAATAATGTCATGTCATCATCTCCTTCACAAACAGGGATGAAGACTCCATCATGCAAGGGAACATCAAACCCTTATATGTGTCTGAAAAGATAAATGTAATTGATATATGGAGGATCTTCATCGACAACGGATCTGGAGTTAACCTACTCACACTATGAATGGTTCTTCAATTGGGATATGATGAAGATATCTTGACACCCTACACTACAACTTTGTTGGGATATGACAAGAGTAAGAAGAAACCGCTCGGAAGAATCAAGCTTAAAACTTGGCTCAGAGATCTCATCCCAGATTCTGAGTTCCTAGTAGTACAGAAAAGTACAACCTTCAATATCTTTTTATGGAGGACTTAACTGCATAATGACACCACAATTCCATCATCATACCATCTGTGCGTCAAATATTTCACTAATTGAAAAAAACGGGACATTTCATGCCGATAAATCCCTATTTGAGTCCTGTGAGTCACACTATATCGACGCAGGGTTCTATGAATTGGAAGAAAAACATCTTTCGGACAACGATGAAATTGAATGTATGAATGCCCCAAATGGACTGGAAGTGGTTCCCACAAACCACCTCCAACAACTTGGGGAAGAGTATGTACTACCCATCAACCAAGTTGAATGCATAAGTGCAAGTCTAGATGTAGACACAATTGTCTACATGATCTCCACCATGGCCGCTGAGCCCAAAGACGCAGAAGAGCGGGCTGACTCCAACAATGCTAGGAAAATCCCTATAAAAAATGCTCCCAACCCATCCTCAGGACATCAAACTTCCCTTGCCTCACACACTAAGGAAAAAGATGATTTCTCTACCAACATTGGAGAGTTTTCCTCAAAAATCCTTTTTCCATCAGAATAAGAAGATGATAAAGATGATGAAGAATAAGAAGAAGATAAAGAAGACCTCAAATATTCCCCTCCTGCATTTGAAGAAGGTGTATCCACCATAATAGATGAGCTTAGGGAGATAAATTTGGGTAATGAAGATGAACCGCAACCCACTCTGATCAGTGTGACTATTCCTATCTAGGAATAGGAGGAATATACCTCCTTCCTAAAGAAGAATCGAGATGTGTTTTCCTAGAATTACATTGAAATTCTAGGCCTCGATCCTAAGGTCACCACTCATCATTTGGGCTTACCAGAAGACCAATGGGGCTATAAGAAGGTAGCCATATGGACCCACCTGACACATGTTTCCAAAATAGAGGCTGAATTTGACAAAATGATAAAATCCAACTTCATAAGGGAGGTCCAATACCCGATCTGGTTGGAAAAAATAGTTCCTGTAAAAAAGAAGAATGGATAGATTAGAATATTCATTAACTTTAGGGACCTTAATTGGAATTTCCCAAAAGATGAGTTCCCGTTCCCGATCACATAATTATTGATTGATGAAATAGCTAGGTATGAAGCCCTCTCTTTCATGGACGACTATTCTGGATACAATTAAATCTGGATGGCCCAAGTATATGAAGAAGCTACCTCTTTTAGGTCCCCTTGGGGGGTGTTCTATTATAAATTGATGCCCTTTGGTCTAAATAATGATGACACCACATATCAGCGTGCCATGCACCGCATCTTAAAGCTCTTCTTGGGAGAATTCGTCGAGTGTTATGTCAACGATCTGGTGGTTAAATAACGACAGAGCTCAAACCACCTAGCTGATCTTAAAACTATCTTCAAAACATTTAGACAACAAAGTTTAAAGATGAATCCTATAAAGTGATCCTTTGGCATTACCTTGGAAAAATTCCTCGTCTTTTTTGTACGCCATCGCGGCATCGAAGTTGACCCTGAGATGACAAAATCCATTCTTGGAATGTCCCCACCTCACAACCTCACCGAGTTGAGAGGTCTCCAGGGGCACCTCACCTACATTCGGTTCTTCATAGACAACCTAGAAGGTAAATGTTTACATTTCACTAGGCTCATGAAGAAAGAAGTTATGTATGAGTGGGATAATGATTTCTAAGAAGCGTTTGACAATCTCAAAAGATACCTCCTATGCCCGACGATACTGATGCCACTAGTTGAGGGGAGGCCACTCATTTTGTGCATAACCACCCTGGAATGGTCATTAGGCATCTTCCACTCATAGAAGAATGATTTCGATAGTAAGAACAACCTATATTACCTCAGTTGAAAAATGATCGATGTCGAAACTCAGTATTCAAAAATAGAGAAGAACTACCTAGCCTTAATCTCTATAGTTTAGAAAATATGGCTTTACCTACAACACCATGAGGTCCACCTAGTTTTCTGTTGCAACCCTCTTAAATATATCCTCAACCATTCCATGCTAAATGGGCACCTATCATGATAGTTGGTCATTCTACAATAATTTGATATACAGTAAGTGCTTCAAAAGGCCATCAAATTCCATGAATTAGAAGAATTCCTAGATGATCACCCCTCGAAAGAAACAACACTGTTGGATGCCAAACTTCTAGATGAAGAAGTGTTTTCCATTCAGGAGGACCCCCAAACATGGGAAATTACTTCAATGGTGCTTCTTGAAGCCTGAAAGGGAAAAGGATGGAGGATCCCAAGATTAATAAAGTGGGGTTGGGAGTTATAATCGTATCCCTATTTTTAGAAGGGTGTACAAATAATGAAGTAGAATATTAATCCCTTATTGTAGGCCTAGAACTAGCACTTCATGTGCTAGCTAAAAACCTAAAAGTAAAGGGTGATTCATAGCTAGTAATCAAATAGGTCAATGGTGACTATTCCATTAAGAAAGAGGTATTAGTCCCCTTGATGAACCATATTCGAGCACTGATGGAAAAATTCCCATTAAAACCAACATTTACCTATGTTCTTTGGTCACAAAATTCCCAAGCCAATGCTTTAGAAAATGCATCCATAGCCTTGGCCGATCCAGACTGGGATGAAACATTCATTAGCATTTCCCACCACTGGATGGTCTTGCCATTTATCCAGAGTAGTGTGGAGGGAATTTATGAAATTATCCTAGTCTCTAAGCCTTATAGTCACACCATTGGTTGGATGAAGCCCATTTAAAATTACCTTTTGAATGGGGAACTCCCACCAGATAGGGCTGGAAGGGAGTAGGTCTGAATATGGGTTGTCAATTTTGGTTTGTACAATGGGTTAAACCAAGAAAAGGTTATATACAAATGAGGCCTTGATGGAGTCCTTCTTAGGTGCATTGATGGAGGAGAGACTGTTTCCATCATGAAAGAAGTGCACGTTGGAGCTTTTGGAGCACATCAATCAGCAACCAAGATCTCTCACCAAATCAAAAGGCTTGGGTATTACTGGCCCACTATGATACAAGATTGTTCCATATTCACCAAGAAGTTCCATTCCTACCAAGTTCATGCTAATTTCATACACCTCCCCCTGGAGTTACTTCAGGCAGCCAAGTACTCCTGGCCATTTGTCGCCTGGAGGATGGATATTGTGGGACCATATCCTCCTGCCATATCTAGATAATTCAAGTTAATATTCATAGTGACCGACTTCTTTTCCAAATGGTCCGAAGCCATACCCCTTAAAGAAGTAGGGGCAAAAAACATTGTCAACTTTGTGAAGGCCAACATCGTTAATAGATTTGGTGTCCCTCAGAAAATGACACCAACTTCTGCTCCACTGAGTTGGAAAAGTTATACCAGGAGTATGGAATTAAAGCCAACCATTCATCCCATTACCATGTGATGAAAAATGGGAAGATAGAGGCTTTCAATAAGACTTTTTCTAACATACTCCAAAATATGGTTGATAAGGACAAGGAATAGTGGCCAAAAAATCTCCTTCTTGCTTTATGGGATTACCGGACCACGACCCGCACTACCACTCATGCAACCCCGTACTCACTAGTATATGGGGAAAAGGCGGTGTTACCTATCAAAATCCAAGTGACATCACTTCATGTGGCAGTTTTTGATCAACTGTCCATGAAAGAGAAATCCCAAAGATGGTTTGATGAATTGGAGCAGCTAGATGAGAAAATGATGCACACTTTACACCATTTAGAAATCTTCCAAAACTGGATTGCACGAGCCTTCAACAAAAAGGTTCACCTTTGATCTTTCCTTAAAGGAGAAATGGTGTTAGTCCTCAGAACCCCAATGATACTCAGGAAGAATCCCCCAAAGATTGAACGAAAGTGGGAAGGACCATATATCATATATAGGGTCTATTCCAATGGAGTGTATGCCCTGATATCAATGGACGGACAACTCAAAATGGCTCCCACAAAGGTGAAGTTATTGAAGAAATACTTCGTGTAATAGCAAAGAAGCAAATAGGTTCGAGCTCTATGACCCTAAACTATGAGTTATAATACCCAGAAGCCAACAGGTCTGAGCTCTATGACCCTAAACTATGAGTTATAATACCTAAAAGCCAACAGGTCCAAGATCTATGACCCTAAACTATGATTTATAATACCCAGAAGTCAAGGTATAAACTCTAAAACCCTAAACTATGAGTTATAATATGCCATGTCATGGTCCAATCTATAAGGTCTTAAACTATGAGTAACAACCCCCATGTTCTGGTCCAAAATTTATGACCCTAAACTATGAGTTGTTATCCTTTCCACATGACATTAAACTGTAAGGAACTAGTCCATGAAACATGAAATTAAACTATGAATCATGTCCTTACTGTAGGATGTTAAACTACATGACACAAGATGTCCTAATCACCTGAAAATAAACTACAAGATCTCTCATAGAACTACGTATTGCTTGATACCTTCCCTAGAAAGATACGTAGCGATGACTCAATCTAAGATCTTGGCCCAACCCCCACCATAAAAAAATGTGTCCATCATGCCTCCTATCTACCAATATTCATAAGAGAAACCCTTATCACTCCATGTTTCTCACATCGAGTATAAGTCATGTGAGATTAGGATCAGTGGTAGGGATTCCATTACGAATTCAAAATTTGGTGTAACATGGTAGACCTATAAACCGTGGGGGATAGAATAAAAATTCCCCTACCCCAGGACTGGGCCAGATCGGTATAGAGTACATTCAGAACTATGTATGGCTTGATTCCTGCCCTTGCAGGTACGTAGTGATGCCTAGATTTGGAATCTTGTCCCAACCACAATCAAAAAATATATATTCCCTCACATTTCCTTACAAATAAACCGAGATGAATCGGTACAGGGTACATGCTGAACTATGTATGGCTTAATTTCTACCCTCGTAGGATATGTAGCGACACCTCGATCCTCGATCTTGGCCTTGCCCCACCAAGAAAGAAAAATAAAATTCCCCCACCATATGATCTACCTCCCAACACCTTCAAGGGGAAACTCTATATACACTCCTTGTTTCTCACAATGAGTATGGATCACATGATCTTAGGATCAGTGGTAAGGATTATCCTATGCAAATAAGTTATGGAGAAGTATGGTGGACCCAACACCCCTATAAAATGAAAGAGAAATGTCCTTATATATGGACTGAGCCAGATCAGTACATGGAAAATTATGAACTATGTGTGGATTGAATTTTACCCACACATGATTTGTAGTGATGCCCAGATTTGGCAACCTGGCCCAGCCACCATAAAAAAATGCCTCTTTTTCCCCATACATTGGTCAAACTTGTACGGGGAGCCCATGAAAGGTCCCGATTGCATGAAAATAAACTGTGAAATTTTTGAAGAGTTGTGTGTGGTTCAGTCATCAGTGTTACAAGATCCAAAACATTCCCACCACTCATGATAAGTTAAAAGATCCTACTTCCCTATCTAAATATTAGTCAGATCTATGTGGAAGTTCTAATAGTTCACGGGTAATCACAATAAAGACATTTCTCACATTCCCAAGCACATATCTCCCATTTGTAAAACTCCATACTCTAGGAAAACTTGGATACCCATAACCATTCAAGTCCATCTAAGATGGAAGGCCAGTGTCTTGCTGACACCTTTGTTGGATTATGCATATCATGCCCTAGTGGCTCTACATATGTTGCCCACAAAAATGGTCATCAATAAAATTAAAATTCATCCCTAGGAGAGTACTCTCCTATCTTAGTACACCCAATGGATTCAAAGCCCCATGTCATCCCCCTGATTCAAGTTACCCTTGGGACTATGGTTTATACCTCATATCGTCACTCACGTATAGGGAGAGTCAGAGCATCCTGGTTGCGACTAACTCAAAACTATTAAATATCTTTATGACAGTATAATCATCCTCACTACAAGACTCTAAACTGCACGACATCATATCCTCACCACATGACATTAAAATGAGAGGCCAAAATCATCCTTGTTGTATGATGTTAAACTGCGTAGCATTAGATTAAGTCTAAAGTGCCCCCTAATACTGGTTTTTTCATTTTTAGGAAATGAACTGGAATCCTCGTAATCACTTGTTTCTCACACCGAGCATAGATCACCTGAGATTAGGGATCTTAGAAAGAGATACACCATGACATTATGGAAAAGTAGCTAAGGAATTTGGTCCTAGCAGCATGAACCTAAAAGACATGTCACGATTCCCTTCCCTGAGGGGAACCCCACATCTTGGCCATACGATGTTGAATGGTCGGGTACCCCAATAATGGGATGAATGCCTCACCCTACGTATGAGTAAGATCTACATAAGGGATACCTAATTACCTGAGTAAATCATAGCCCAAATGTCCCCAATATTTCTGGACACACTTCTTCCATATCTCAAACTTTGTGCTTTGAGAAATATTGAATCCCCATAATCATTCATGGCCATCTGAGACGAAATTCCAATGTCCTAAAGACACCTTTGTTTTACTATGCACATCATTCCCCGATGGTTTTGCATATATTTCCCACAAAAATAACCATTAATAAAAGGAAAGATCATCCCCAAGAGAGTCCTCTCCTATCTCAGTATGCCCAACAACTTCCAATACTTGCTCCATCCCTGCTGATTCCAGGGCTCTCAAAGTCAGGGTTTAAACTTTCTTCCTTACACACATCCTGGATATATTGGAACATACTGTCCTGATTCATCTTTGGTCTCTTTTGAGGTTTCTAAAGATACCCCATTCATATGCGTTAAGTTGATCCACATACAAAAGAAGAGCGCCCCCACTCATTTTTGGGTTTCCCCGAAGGAGTTCAGTTAAAATTCCACTTTTTGTGTACATGTTCACCCATTTTCAAAGGTCAGATACTGTATTCAGAGAGTTCCCAATCTCTATAATCCTCAATGTCCATTGAAGATGGAAGGCTAGTGTCCTACGGACACCTTTTTTTGACTATGAACATCATTCCCCAGAGGCTCTGCATATGTTTCCCACAAAAATGGTCATCGATCAAAGGTAAATTATTCTTCATGTGAGTCCCTTCCTACTCTCATATGCTCAAATAAAAATCATGTTTTGTCACACTCTCAGATTTGGAAAACTCCTAGATAATGACTTACATACCCTTTTCTTTCGAAATGATCCTAAAATAGAAAATAATCCTAACTGAACAGACCGTTCACCAGATCTCCCTCATGAAATTAAGAACTGTGCAGGAATAGTTGCTCACTCAAATCCAACATGAATGCCCCTAATGTTTTCAGACACCACTACTCAGGTCAGCCACCCTCTGTGGCTCCTGACATCAAAATAAATTAAAAATGTTACAAATCCTACTAGGAAATCATAAATGGAAGGATAGTGTCCTATGGACACCTTTTTTGACTATTAACATCATGCCCTAGTGACTCTGCATATGTTTCCCAAAACAATGGTCGTCAATAAAAGGAAAATTCATCCCTTAGAGAGTCCTCTCCTACCTCCGTACACCTAAAACGGTTCCTGAGCCTCATTCTTGTTTAAAATTCACAAGTCCAGGTTCAATAAAAATATCTAATCCATGTATGAAGGATATTATAACATTCCTGGATGATGGACCCAAATTGGGTCCCTTTCCCCATTAAGTTTTCTTAAAGTTGTTTGACCTAAAACACACGTAATAAGTTTTATTAGAGGGACTGTGAACTGCTAGTGAAAAAGATTCCATACTTTCCAGAGGGAAAATCTATAGAATAAAACTCTGGATAAAAGTCAAGTATCGATTCTTTAAAAAAACATTGATCCATCAGAAAAGGCGTAGAGTTTTTTAGGATGAAAACCCATAAAGGGCTGCCTAAGAAAAATCCAAGTTATACCAGCTAAGCTGGTACCAATCAAGATTAAAAAAATTTGGGTAATAATAAAAAATACATAAATTTTTTTGGGGTTTTCCATGAAACCCCATCAATAGTCAAACTACGCTCACTAAGTCCCATGGCTCAGGAAAAAATTAGAGCCCGATTCGACTATTTTAGTTTACTGGTTTCAAGTCATGGTTTAAAATTAATAACTGATTGAGATGATGTTTATATGATTGATTGAACAATTGACATGATAGGAAAAGTCAAAGAAGAAACATTCAAAGGCAAAATAGTTTCATTGAGTTCAACAAAAATGGATGAGCATACCCAGTTTGGAGTCTCTCCAAAATATCAAAAAAATGGGAAGAGTGCATATCATGATTTGGGACCGAAATACAAAAGGTCTTGGGTCACCCTTTCCATAACGATGGTGAGTGATTATTTCAGGCCTTCAATAGTTTGTTCCAAATAATCTCTTTCATCCATTTCGACCTTGACCGTCAGACGCACCCACTACCGAACAACTTTAAGGTCCCGCCCTTTCTTCTGGACAACTTCATAGGTGGAACGCAAGGAGGACATTTGATCCCTCAAAATTACTGTGTGGGATTAATACTAGTGTAACTATTCCTATTTGGTTTTGACCAAGTCACAGTCCTTCACCTCCTCAGCTGTAATATGATAAAATTATTCTGAAACATCTCTAAAGGTCACCACCTGGTGATGGGAAGAATTGAACTTAGCCAGTTTGTCCTCGTAGGAGGCAAGGTCTTCCTAGAAAATGACAATTTGGAAAATAAGGAGGTGTAAATGCTGATAATCAAAGCCGCTGGAACCCAGATTAGTGAATAAAATTTGAAAATTTTTAACCTTTTCAGCAGAATTGGCCATGGGTGTCTCCACAGAAAGAGAGAATTATCGACACCATACCTCTTTCTGCACCACCTAGTCCCTTTCCACGACACCGTTATCTTTATCCTCCCCTGACGCCACATGTCTATAAGTAGGAAGTGTCATCATATAAGTGGGGAGGAACCTAAGATAGGTCACCCAAGACAAGATACTCTCTTTTCCCTTAGATGGCCTAGCCACTAGAGCCGGATGTAGAGGACTAACCGTGGATTCCGGGATGATCGATGATACTCGGTTGGTGCCAGCCTCATTAAGATCTTGGGAAATATCCACAGGAGGGAAGTAGTTTGAATCACTCCCCAATGAAATGGGTTGTACTGAGGAAACCCCTCCCAGACGCTTTTGACAATGGACCAAATGCCTTCTTACCACAAGGATAGGAGCAGGAGGTGTATCCATCATGGATGTTGTAGGGATGAAAGTAGAAGGTGTAGCTACTGCAGTCTTCGCATTATAATTAATGTGCAGCATTGTTGTTGGGGAAAGGAAGGGACACGAAATGGTCAAGGGTTTCTGCACCTTCCTCACTGGTACTTTAAACATCCCATTGGGGTAACAATTTTCCCATAGTAGGGAATATTCCAATGATAGAAAGGTGGTCCCCATTGTGTTAGGAATAATAACCTCCCTAGAATCTCCTTCATGCATCATCATAAGCCACAATTGGCAAAGAACCATGGGATGAGATTCTCCCCTTAATTGAATAACCAGAAGCAATGTAGTCTATTGAAGGAAAACAAATTTCCTAAAAAATGGTAGGGGAGGTATGGCTCAAAAATTACTTCTCTATCTATACGAGAAGTTAGCATCCCATCCCAAAGGTTGATGAGGTATGAGCATTCCTACAAGGAACCGCCCCTATCACCTCTCAATGATCCATGAGGGGTAGGATGCAGTGCAAAAAAGAAATGAGAGGAATCATTCAAAAACCCAACCACATCAATAACGCTCAGAGTCCTAGGATAAACCATAGAAATGTTGAGAAGAGAAGGATAAAAGTCATAATGGGGAACCCTTGTGGTATGCCTATATTCGTAACAGGGGAAGTGTTCTGCCATCCACTTGTACAAGAATTGGAATGGTCCACAGAGATGATGTGGATGCCTACCTTCTTGTATCTTTCAAAATAATTCTTAAACCGGGAAAGGGTAGGAAGGACCAAATTAATGGGTTGTCCCTATTCCAGTGTGGCTACCATCCTCAAGGTACATTCCTAAACCCCGATGTATGCGTCGCAGGATAGAAAAATCCATCTGTTCAAAAACATGGTGAAGAAACCTTCTAGTCTAAGTATAGGTGATATGTCTGGGCAAAGCTCATATCCCCATGTGGTATATCATCCCGCTTTAAGGGTATCACAATATGACCCTATATTTTGGAGGGATTGACAGGTTAGGTTAGTCCGACTATGGAGAACCCTTGGCTTGGGCCCATTCAGTTGCAAGAATGACCTTATCCATGATTCGAATGGGATGAGTGAGCGACCCTTGAGGGGATGATCAAGTAATCTCTCTACTGTGACCATTAGAATTCTTTTCAAAGGGGACACATGGTCAGTTTCATTCCATGTGGCAGCAGCTGGGATAAAATCATCATACATTTCTCCAAGGATTTGGAGTCATCCAAGCTGTTAGATATCCCATAGGCTGATCCCCACCTCTCCATGAAACAAGTGGAAGGTGTTGGTGCTTGAACACCAATGACTCATCAATTTTGGAAGGATTTCATCTGGGGATAAGATTGGAAATTGAGAAACCCAGGTCAATTGATACAATACCACCACCTCCAACTGGTTGGAGGAATCCAAACAGGTCTGATGCACCTAGAACACCTAGGCCCACTCAACAGAGAAACATCCTCCAGCCCACAGATCCCACTTGGTGCTCCACCCACCATTGGGATTTTCATGGGAGATGCTGATAATGGATGGGTATTCTCGAGAATCTAGTCTTAGGACACCATCGCGACACCCGCAGTTTTCCTGAGTCCATGTTGAGACTCTTAGTATAAAGTCATTTGCCTGAATCAGAGTGGCAATGAATTTTCCTACTGAAGAAATGTTGGCACAACCATGACCTTGCGGTGCCTCCAAGAGGATGAAAGGGATATCAAGGTTAGCCAATGATAGAGGGACGTCGTTAGGGAGACCAAAGCCATAAATAGGTAACTGTACAAATAACAGATAGTCTAGAAGATTTGGTGTCAAGAAATCCCTTAATAAGCTATCACAAGGAATGATGTGGGCTTAAAGATGATCCTCACTATTCTCCACAATGGTTTCCCTTGTCTTCGTCAACTTTATCACAGCCTCTGAGTCAGCCATTGTAGCCTGCACAGGAAGATCCAAAAGCCGATGAAAATTAAGTCCAATAAAAAATTATTGGATAAAGGCTATAGAAGAATGTCTAAAGGACTAAAAATATATCCACATAAGTCTATGCATACTGTTCTTAGAAATGGTATCCAGTATCCACATCTCGTGTACTGTGTAGTGTGTGGAAGGCCCAATCCACGTACTGCATGATACGCAGAGGTAACCCCACCTATAGCTACAGTACATGGATTCCTCTCACCACGTACAACTATGGTACACAACCACAAGGTGTTAACCCACATATCATTGGCTGAAGAACAGAAAGGTTCACGGAAAGTGGATACTGTGGACCTAGGCCTTGATTAAGTTCATATTTATAAATTTCGGATTAAAGTTTAAAGTTTGTATTATTAGTTCTTAAAGTTCGGTTCGTCGATCCAAGTTTGGTATGTGGACAAGCTATCCACGTAGGATCCTCCTACATGGAATACAGATTTTATGTCTTAAAATTCCACAAAACTATTCACAGAATCCAAAATATGGTACGTGAACAGAGAAATGGAGAGGAGATCGGTTCGCAGAATGTACGAAGTGGTTCGAAAATGGGATTTTCACAAGGATCACGGTACGTGAGAGTAGAGGAAGTTGGGGAAATCAAGATCACTTTTCCCACTAGAAATGGTAAAATAAAAATGACATGGGCCCCTATATATAGTTTTAGTCCCCTCCTATTAGGTGCATCTATTATACCATGAACCATTTCAGTTTAGGACTACTTCAACGTCGTAATAGTGCCCTTTTTGTTCTGAATAGACACCATTCTCATGGGGGTATTTGTAGGGTCTTAAAAATTATTCCTAGGGAAGAAAATACCCCCACAATTTCAACCACTCTGAAAAAGGAAGAAAGTACTCCTACAAGTCTATAAAGGTGAATAGACTCAAATTGAGTTGCAATATTTAGAAGAAACTTGAAGGAATTAAAGCATTCAAAGCCTTTAAAGTGTCCTGCATACCATCAACAGGAAAGTTACCCGGACTAGCTGGATCATGAACCACCAGGAATGTGGAATGATCCAAGAACCACTAGCCTGCGAGGTGATGGAAAACGATCAAGGTAGATAGAGAGCTATTTAACTGAAGAAATTGTGTGCACAAAGTCAATCCGTATACCATACTGCAAACTCATCAGTTCGCGGACGAAGCGAACCAGTAGGGTTCTGCAAACCATTATCGTGAACTGAAACCTCCACAAACCTTGGTTGATAGAGTCTTCCACGGGTTGGGATATCTAAATGAGCCTTCACAAATGGTGTCACGTTCCCAATAGATACAAGTTTCCCGATGTTCTATAAAAGGGAGCATAATTGAAGGATGAGGGACGAATGATGAGGCTTGAAGGGGAATCAAAGGTTGGAAGAAAAAGTTCAGAGAAGACTCTAGTTATCGTCTTGATTCATCAGTGAAGCCCAAATCATGAACCACACTCTCTGCAGGTACAACCAACCATGAACCATAAAATGGGGGAATTGAATAATAATAATAAAACCGCGAACCTAACTGGTGAACCAAGAACCATGTAATTCTCACAGATGAATTACCCATGAATTATAATCCTCCAAACCCTCCTTCAATATGGTGCTCCACGCAGTGAACTGCTACGAGGTCTGAATTCAGCACCATGTACTACATCAGTAAGAGGATAAAACCCAAAGTGGTGTGATGGTCCATGTACCACTACGGTAGGTGGTCATCTATACCCATGATCATGTACCGTATTGGTACATGGATGACCCCTATGCCTGTATACCACTACAGTATGTAGAGGTTCCCCCATTCCGCATAAGAAACCAATATGCAGAATGGGGTGTTTTTAGGTATTATTTCCTTCGGTTACAACCACACCCTTCCATTACCGTCCAGTAATCCATGATCCCTCCACTATCCAATCCTTTGAAATCATTCCAAAGCCTCCTCCAAATCCACTGGACCTATGTGATCAGACCATCGGGCATCCCAGCGCGCCCCTTTGAGTCTACATACCCATGGTAAGTGGAGTTGCAGAGGATCTCCCCACAACGGTTCAAGATTCAGAAATTCTTGTGGGTCTAAATTCCCATGGTAACTAGGAGTTCCACCTTGGGACACTGATGTGAACCTCCCTATTCTTGGTATTAAGGGTGATTACTTTATTTTCCATTCAATGAGAAATAGTGATCAGTTGAAGGGGTTATGTTCGCTCCCCACTTTGATGAGGATGAAACTCCTCCCCTCCCCATAACATATTCTAGGGACCTCCCACTGAGGTAAGTCCCCAATGATCTGAGGAAGGGCCGTGTGGCCTTCAATTTCATTTCACATTGAAGGGTTCATTATTATGTTCCCTCGCCCATGGTCTCCCCAGCCTATTCCACTGCAGGCTCTCCCTCCCCCACCAACAAGGAAGGAGGCATGTGCATTGTTAAATATTTCACATCCTCTTATTTCTCACACTAAATATGACTCATGTGGGCTTAGAGAGTTGTGAGTTTTACAACATCCACACCATCTGAACTATGTAAACTGTGATTCCAAATAAAATTAGGATATGTAGGATTAATATAAGAAGGCCCAACCTCAAAAGGGTTCCCCCCCATAAAGGTTCCACCCAATCATGTTTCCTTAAATGGGAAGATTCCCTGCATAAGCCTCTAACTCATCTAAACTACGAGAACTCTGATTTATGAACAAATCAGGATACATAGGACACATACTAGAAGGCCCGAGCTCAAAAGGGTTCCCTCCCATAAAGGGTCCACCCAATCATGTTTACTTAAATAGGATACTTCCATGCATAAGCCCAAACTCATCTATACTACAATAACTCTGATTCCTGATCAAATCAGGATACGTAGGACACCTACTAGAAGGCTCGATCTCAAAAGGGTTCCCTTTCATAAAGGTTCTATCCAATCATATTTCCTTAAATGGGTGGCTTCAATGCATAATCTCTAACTCATTCAAACTACGTGGGTTATGATTCCTCTCCTGAGGATACATAGGAAGCCCTTATTATGGGCCCGATCCCAACATCAATTCACCTTCCATCCCTGGATGACGATAAACTTCAGAGCACCTTATTATATAGTTCAAGTCAGCATCACCTCTATAGCATCAAATATATGCATGCCTACAATGATCTTGCAAACCAAGGGTAGCTCACAGACACACTCTTCAGGAATGAACCAAGGATTCATGAACATAAAAACATGACTTAAATATATAAGAGAGTCCTAAAACAGGAAATAATCCTCCTCTTAAAGGGTGCGGTGAGCCTGACCTCCCATCCTCTCGACCAATGGAGTCCTTAAGTGTTGTTGGATTAATCATCAATCAAAAATTACCTACCTTTGGAAAACAGGTCCATGAATAATGGATACCAGGGCCATTGGGCATTCCTGGCTCCACGAATAAACCAGTTGGCGACCATCTGAGGAAGTTATATATGAGAAGGACTGATTGCACAAGTGCTTGACCCCCACGCAATCGCTCGTTGCGACCAACATTTCCCACAGGCTTAATCCCACTTTTTTTAAAGGATAATGACATTGAACGGGTCAAAACAAAAGGAATAATGAATTCGACAAGAACCCATCTCTTTAGAAAAAGAGATGAGTGATAATCCTCATCGTTCTATTTCTGCACCACCCAGAAATGCGCCACCTCATAGGTGGAAGAAATGCAATGAAAGATAAGGAAGAAAAAATGTACACTGAAGTTTTTACAAGGTTTAAACTCAATGTGAGAGCCTATTAATTACTATATATTTTCCACAAATATATTGTTATCAATATAAGTGGTTGGGTTAGTTGTTATCCTAAGTCCATTATTCCTAGTATATACAATACTCTCATAGGTTCCAATATCTTCTAAAAGTTACAATTAAATATTAGTATCACCATATGAGAGAGATCTTACTTTAAATATATGTTGCTTCAGTAATAAATTAATGATCTTTCTCTTTGCGCCTGTATAATATTATCTAGTGAATACAACTCATATTATTTAATAAAAATAACTATAAAATATACATGGTTAATAAAAACTATAGATATTAGTCTTCTCAACTAACTGTACACAACACCCTTTATGGATATGCTTCTTATTCTCTCAAACTCATCATTATAAGCTCAAGAAAAATAGATATTAAAAAATCTATATCCTCTTTTATATATCATTAGTATCTTCTTTACTCAAATCTTAGAGATGTAGTATATAGATTTTTCACAGCTCACAAAACCTAAAATTTAAGAACTCCTTCTATTTTTATCTATTCTCATGCACACAATTCTAACCTATGTATAACAGTGATGTCTATATTTATATTCTTACAACTTATAAAAAACCACTACAACTATGATATTTATAAGCAGTGATAATCTCTCTCATTGATGAACTGATTTTTTTTGTACAGATGAAACATTAAATTATAATTTCATTTTCATATACTTATATATATATATATATATTAAAATATGAATCAATCCTACTTCCAAAGATAATAATTATCAAATACCCATTTTCAGTACTCACAAATGTTTATGCACTTTTCAATAAGATCTTCACATGGGTTAGTCTCCCATAAATTATTTTTCAAAGAGAATTTCCATAACCACCCTCTTCTTTCTCAAATAATAACTAAACTAATAAGGTCTTATAGCTTCAAACTCATGTAGAAAAAAATAAAAAAAATGTGTTTGTGAGGTTTTCAAATGACCAATAGTATTTCCTATTAGATTTCATTGGACCAATCTCGATTCTCAGTTAGTTCAAATTACTGATGAAATAAATCATATTCTTATAACACAACACACTTCAAAAATCTTCTCAAGAATATATCTAAGACATTCTAGAAAACCATCTTGCATCACAACTTAATTATAAAGTTATTTAGGAACTGAATAACAACAAATCATTATCGCATTAAACATCTATCTTATTCCTGAAAACTAACACAATTACATTTTGAGTTATTATCAATCAATTGTAATTTTGAATGATATAATTTTTCATGATGTGAGGATCATAGAAACATGATGTTTCTCAAAACACAATTGGGTTTTGATGTTTTAATAACCAATAAATAACTATTTAATTATTGTTTTTTATTTCATTAAAAAATTTGAATTCTAAAAACAATGATTTTAAATAGGAAAATAATCAAATTTTTCTAAGAAATGTTGCTTATGTAGATCATTTCACATATGGAAAATCCTTCTTATACAAAGATCATGCTCATAGACCCTCATGAAATAATTTTTATGGTGCAACTCGAATGATCCTTATGGGAATCATCCTCATGAGAGGATAATCATACATGCCCTCATGATTATGAGATAATCCTTATAGGATCCCAATTCATACTTATAGATTCATGCTTAGATATACAATATTTATCCTTAAAGAATAGCAACTCATCCTTATGTGTAAGGATGAATGATCCTTATGGACAACTCATCCATACAACTTTCATCCTTATAATTTCTTAGGGAATAATCCTTACAAAAATTTCTAGACTTTACCATTTTTGATCATGAACTCATAAATGTTATAATTATTCATATAAAATCATAACCATTTCAAAACACTTCAAAAAAAATTTAAACACTAAAAATCACTTAAAAACACTTCAATGACATGGATGAAAACATATACAATAAATATAATAAATAATAAGTCTTCAAAAATTCATCCAAACCTAGGGGTTCTTCAATACCCCCTTTAGATTTGTTGTCAACCCTTTTTGAAACCTTTCTTAGTATCAAAATCATCACTTATTTTAATAAAATCACTCAAGAATACTCAAACCAAAACCTATCTCAAATTATATGCATCTTGACACCACACCACAAGATAATGTAGTTTTTGTGAGATAATTCCGTCACTCAATGACAAGAAACTTTTGTCCAAGTGATTTAAATTATTTTCCCTTCAACTCATCACAAATGATACCCTGTTTTACAATAACTATAGATCTAGACACCCAAATGAAGTTAAAACTATTCCTTTGGAAATATGACCCCCTTTGACACATAATTAAGAGTTGTTTCCCTTTTATTTTCCACCTTTGGCAGAAGAATCCAAAGCCTTGTGGGGGTTTTGTTACACCTTTTTAACTGAAAGGGGAAGGTTGAACAAGGACTTTCATCCTTAACTCATAGAACCTGTCCTTGTAAATGCTTTGGTTAAAATATTTTAAACTTTGTTGATCCAAATAGGTGATTAAATTGTTGTTGTGATAATTGAGGTTGAATAATTGGTGAAGTGGATATTATTGAGTGTTATGGATTTTATTATCAAAACATAAATTATATTCTATGTTAATTTAGATGATGCTTATGCTGGTTCTAATTGTTTACGTATCATGGAAGGATTTTATGATGTAATCATATTTTAAGGATCAGAATAAGGGGTTCCACACCATAACACATATATTGCACCACATATGTAGATTGAATAAGTTTTTTAGTGCCATAACTAATTTCCATGAAAAAAATAGCAGACATTGAGTTGGGATATGCCACAAAAAAGGTCTCGATACTATGGAGATGCTAAAATTGTTAGTAGGTGGAAATATAGTCTACAGGACCTCACATCATAGTACAGGTGTCCATGTCATAGAGAAGACTCAATTAGAGTTCTCCACATCATAGAAGGAGGACCACACTGTAGAGGTTGTTGGATCTATTTTAGTGGATTTGGAAAGTTTAAGAATTTAATTCCATAGTAAAGGTCCATTCCATAATACACGATAAGTTATAATTTAGTGGATCAGTATAATTTAATACCTCAACACCAATTTTTTTTTCATATTCCATTGTGAAGTGCCTAGATCAGTGTGAATCCCTGAGAGGGAGAGAGTGTGAATCAATGATACCTTTAAACTATTTACAAATTGATTATTTTCAATTAAACCTCTATGGATGGTTAAAGCCTCGATCCACTCTTCTTGTGTCTCTTTGCCTTACCTCTAATGATGATATAAATATAAAGGCACTGAACACAAGGATTTACAAGGTTCGGTTCAAAGACCAACTCCTTGTTGTGTTGGTTATTCTACCCAACATAGATTCTCCACTATAATCAGATGAATAATTAAAATGGTCGATATAGAGTCCCATTGTATCTCTCCTGAGTCCCACATGAGGTTCTTTATATTGCTTCCCAAAGTATTACCAGAGACCCACTGGCCTGCTCCAAAGTCCCACTGAAGACCTATTCTCCTCCCTTAGCAACACAAGGTTCTTCTAGCTCTTGATTCACACGAGTTGCTTCATTATTTAAATGATTTTGATTCACCATAGTTGATTTAATGATCTTTCCCATGGGATTTTTAAATCACACTTTCCCATGTATCTCTTCAAGAATCTTCAAAAGCCTTTGGTATGGTCTGTTGTCTTTGATCAATAATTCTAATCACTTGTTCTAATCATTTACCTCTATATAACAATGACCAGGTAATTATTTCTTCTTCTAATGAAGACCCGACCTCAATAATGTGTGTGCATAAGGTGCACACAACTTCTTCAAGAGTATTAATAAGAAATAATAATCTTACACAATATCAGCACTGTTAGTCTTCTTGGATTCTCAAACACTGTCAACTCAGATATAAGATCTTCTGTAAATATGTCCGAATTCAGTCTCAATAAAAATTCACTTCATGCATGGATTGAATGGAATCCAAAACTGTTTGTTTTGAGAATCTCACTTGACTTATCACACATGCATGTGATTATACATGATTGCATGCATGTATAATATGTTGATTGTCAACCAAAACACAGACATATCAATAATTTAGGTTCAATGAGTGTGTCTCATGAACTGTCTACTTATTTTTCTTCACTCAATAGTAACACACACAACTTATTATTCTTTAGTTATTTTCACACACACGCACATGTTGTTTAGTTTAGGTTTGATATTTGTGTGTTCCTTCAAACCCGAATAGGTGTAGTCTTTTATGTGAATCATTCATATTTCTTTATCTTTCTTATTCACATGTGCACACACAGTGTCTCTCGTTTTCTTTGCATAAAGATGGTCTCAAATCATGAACATGTATGCATGTGGACCATTCATGTATTCTCCACTATTCTTTTCACACAAACACTACCTCAGGTGTATGTGTGAGTTTTTATTCTTCTTATTCTTCATGTAGTGAGTTTTAATGGATCTTCTCCACTGAACTGAGGATGGTTCACGGCTTCTCCTCACACAAGGGTTTCATGGTTCTCCTACACATAGAGACTGCAGACCTCCTTTGAACTGGGTGTGCGGACCACCTCCGCGAACTAGGAAGGTTCACAGTTTTCCTCTTCATGAACCAACAATGGTACATGGCTCTTTCTCATGCAAGGGATGAACATGAACTCTTCTTCATGAGACACTTTGAGAGTGTGTATCACTCTTTGAAGTCCTACCAGTTCTCTATTACTTTTTATAGAAAAGATGCATGGAACCTCTAATCGATGCTCTATTTTTACAGAGAAATGAGAGCTTTTTCATTATATTAAAAAACCTGATCGGTCGAGGGACTACTCCTTTTATAGGCATGAATTAATGAGTTTATCTGCATTAAAATCCCATAGGATATGCCATGAAGTTCAAATCCATAAATCTTGATATCTTAGGTTCTAAAATATTTAAATGCAGATAGAGATATCTCTCATATCTCAATTTGTTTCTATTCAATGTGGGATCTTTATTTTTTGGTGTAATCATCTCATGCATGAATTCAGAGAAGCATGAAACACTCAATCACAAATTCCTGAGAACCATGATGTGGCCTCACAACTACGTTTGCTTCGGCCAGTTCTTGTTCTTCATGTTTCATTTCATGAATGAAAATCTACTTGCATGCATGAGTTCTTTAAGTCCATAAGATCCTCATGCATAGATTGGATTAATAACAAAGGCTAAAGTTCGATCAAAGAGGCACAAATTCATCTCTAATATTACATCATCATCGGGTAGTCTAGAGGTTGAAGATGAGAACATGGAGGCTCAATGATCATTAGATTGGAGACATATGACCTGGATTAGTTTGTGGGATGCGGGATGAAGCATGCGTCCGTGATCTCACATGAGATCAAATGTACAGTGGGTATTGCTTTTGCATTTTTTAAAACTTGTCCCACATCGAAACAGAGAAGTAGGATTCATTCAGTTTAAGTATCAAACAGCAGTATCCCTTCATCAATTAATTCTCTTAATCCTCCCAGTATCACCCCGTGCTGTTTTTTGGGCACGCTCTACGCCCGACCCATGCTCTCTGCCACTGTGCTGCCCCGCATGGTGGTGCTATCACCGATTCTCCCATGCGCCCCTGTATGGGAACTCTACAATGTGCATGGGCCTTTCCCCATTCTATCATTCCACTTCCTAGCTAGCCATGATGGCCTCCCTTAGGCACAGTTGACCCTGTCCCACATGTTCCTAGGGTTGAGGTTGTTGGCTAGTTGGTGGTTGGCCCTGTTTTTTTTAAAATCCACATATAAAATACTTTGGAAAAACCAAAGTATACATATAAGGAATTCAACATGAAATGCATCATACATAGAATTCCTTTTGTCTTTATCCTCAATCAACATCCCTGTTCTGATCAATACTATAAATATATCCTTTATCAGTGCTAGAAAAGTGCATTAACAGTGTTAAAAAAAGTTCTATTAATTGAGGTGAACATAAGGGGGGTGGTCCCTTTTATCAGCACTCAGAAAAGCGCAGATAAAATCCCCTTTTATCAGTGATAATAAAGCGCTGATAAAAGTTAAAAAAAATAAAAAAAAAAAATAAAAAAGAATATATAATGTGTGGGGAAGATATTTTAATAGCGCTTGACCCCCCCCCCCCCCTTTATCAGCGCTAGGCTGTAACGCCCCGACCCCAGCTACCCATAGTCGGTGCATTACTTCGTAACATTGGCATGATCACAAAAGATCAAGTCTCGAAAGACCGATTAGTTTAGTATCCTTGGAAACACTAGATACATTCATAAGTCTTACATTACATCATAAAGTAAAAAACTAATAACAAAGTCTTCATAGTCCACACTCATATCCTCTTCTGACTATCCCGGCAGGTCATTCCTAAAATACTTCTTCACATCCTGGAAAATATTAAAACATTTAAAGGGGTGAGCTCAGATGCTCAGTAAGGATAACAATATAGAGGAAACTTTCATCAATAAACATAAACATTTAAGGCAATGTATAACTAAAACAAAAGCATTTTAAACTTGAACTTCAACATAATATGGAAAAAGTAAAATGAGATAATGCCATTCACTTCTTCACATGGATATTCTACTGGTCGAATAATCATGTGCAATATCAATAAAAACTTTCATAATGAGGGAATGCATAATTCCAGACATTCTGAAACATTTTGTCAAGGCCTCGGCCAAGACGTCTAAAATGATTAAGGCCTCGGCCAAAACCATAAATCAAATTGGGAAAGGACCTCGGCCAATTCCACGTCTATTTGTCTCATGAGACCTACCTATGCATCGAGAAGCTATAGCGGGCTCCACCCGTCACTTATTAAGTCCAATGCATTCCTCATATGAATAGGTTTAAACATATCATAAACCATAACATAATCGTATCACATAAAACATGGATAAAGGAAACATAACATTTCCACATTTCAATCACAAGATATAAATACAACACATTGAAATAATAACAATACTTTCAAAACCATTTTCAATACCAGAATAAAATAAAGTTAAAACTTTGTATTTATTTTTCATTAAAAAAAACGTGATGGCTTGTAGAGGAAGCCGAAACTCAAATAATGGTCACGTCGGCGGAGAAGTCGTTGTCGCCACATATGTACGGAAAGAAAAACATTCCCTTTTTTTAATTTAGTAAAACTCTTCGTATAAAAATGATTCCTTTTGAATAACGTAAAAGTCAAAGGGGTTTATACACCGTATAAAAGAAAGTTGTGTATAAAACCAAATATGCCTCAATGAAAGGGGATTGAGACGAAGTCCTTAAAAAGATCATTTTTAAAATAAAATAGATCTATTATGGGTATTCACTATAGGTACACATAAAGAAAGTAAAAATACAAAATAGGACATAATAATATCATGACATAATTTGAAAGTAGGAGATTAACCCAAAGAATGGAAGTTGTGTTAAGAAATTCCCTTACCTTGCGTCTTGTCCTGACTCGACCGTTCTTTAACCTCTTGAATAATAAACTAGAGTTAATTTATATTTACTTAAGAACCTTTTTCATTTTCATTATTCCTTTTATATCACTTATTACCATGTTATGAACATTATGTAATTATTTAAGTTAATAACGGTCGTTTTGTCGATCTTTGGTACTTGAGTCAAAAATAAACTTCTTATAATTACAATTTGTTCATGTGGTGAAATATCCATTATATCCAGAATTAAATTAATGATGTAGATATCATAGATATCATATATATACATTATATACATTCATTTATAATATTACGTAACATTTAGAGGTAAGAAATGAAATGCACCGTTCATGGAGACGGTAAGCCGTACGTACGCATGAACGCTACTTTCATTTCTATTTCGTATTTAATGAAATGAAATCATAATGATATAAATTTATAATATAATTCCAGTATAATATAGTGTATAATACCATTTAATCCATCCTTTATACATCCCACATATGGCATTAACGATTCAAATCACTTTGAGGGGGCGGTAGTCTGCACTTCCTAAAATGAAATTATCGCGTTTACCCATAATGGAAATCATAAAGTATGCCATAAATGAGAAATACAGAAGAATAAGTAAAACATAAACATATTATATATCATATATAAATATAGTGACATCTTAATGGCCACCTTTGAAGGTGTTATATGAGTGTTGAACAATCATCGTTTCGTGAGGCAGAAATTCGCCATCCACAGAAACAGTATGTTCTTTAACCATTAGATGTAGGTGTGTGTAAGTGTAGCTCGAATCCTTCTTATAACAACATCCTAGTATATTGAGGATAATGGTGTTTTTACAAAAGAAATTAATAAAAAGAGTTTAAGGGGTTGGAGAAGATAAATAAAACAAAACAACTTTAGAGAAGACATTACCTAAAAATCGGGTAACTCTTTTTGATTTGAGCCAAAGGCTTCCTTGGGAAGACTTCTACCCAAAGTGAGGCTTCTAGGAGTAAGGGAAGGAAGTTGGGAGGGTATTTTGGCAGAGTTTTGCCGAGCCAAATGGCTTGAAAGTGTGAATGAGGTGGTAGAGGTGGGGGCCTTTTATAAGAGGGGAGGAGGGACACTCTTGGAAAGTAAGGGACTGTTACATTATTATACAATGCTTTTCGGATTCTAAATGTCCCAAACTTATATAATTCGTGGATAAGGTTATAAGGGTTCTCAATATACCCATACAATAGTATTTGGACAAGTTTAGGCCTTGGATTGTACATTATCTTTTCATTTTATTTAAATTGTTAAATAATGAGGTCATCGCTGCATCATAATGATGTCATAAATACTTTAATTTATTTAATGTCTAAAAATTATAAAAAAAATACTATGATGTAGGAAATCTTTTTAGATTTCAAAATACTATTTATAGTCAAAAATATGACTTTTATAACCCCATGTAATGTTTTTTAGTAAAACATATCATGTTTGTGTCATTTTTTACTTTAACATTAAATAAAAGGAATTTATGTCATTTTCCAACTAAAGTGGGTCCATGGGGTCCCCAAGTTGACCCATGGATTGTATTGGTCGGACATGAAACATACAATGAGGGTAGGACATGTGTCAAGCTCATCTCATATTATTAAAACATTATTTTTACCTTAAACTACACTAATTACCTCTAATCGTGATTAAGAACTTAAAAGTTACTATTCACCAAAAATTATTTTAATCTCCTTCAACCACATTTTACTTCTTAATGACAACCATGTATGTCGTATTTTTGAAAATAAAAACACAGAAGTGGTAATATTTCATTTAAACGAAAAATCAGTTATTTAACTACCACTTAGTGGTTTCACTATTCATCAAAAATTGAAGTTTTTCAGAACAATGCCAAAATTTCACCCTAAGCTATAATTGATATTCCGAATTCAAAAATGATGTCTATTTTATGAAATTCCAAACATAAAAGTTGCATTAATTAATTTTATAATTAATTCCCGCTGTCACAACAAATAGCGTGTTTTTAAGAAACAATTTATATCAAAAGATTGACAATTGTTTATGTCCAATTTCAAAGTGAAATTAATTCTAATGAAAACCATTGGATAAAATGGTAAAAATATATTCTAATTATAATTTAAAACCACTCAATAGTATAACTTATCACTATAAATTATTTTGATTAAAAAAGTTGTTTTAAGTATTTTTCACTATTCATAAAAATTTGGATGTTCTCAGAAAATTACAAAAAATTCAACATAGGCTAATTTCAATATTAGGAGTCCATTTTGAAATATAAAATTTCTATAAATTTAAAAAGTGGTTATTACTATTCATAACGGCTACTTTGATTAGTTGCAGTGTGTTAGAACTCGAAGTTGCATACAATGCAAGCTATTGCATTATTGAATGAGAAGCGTATCATGGAAGCTCGGGGTGTTACATTCTCCCCTCCTTCAATAAATTGCGTCCTCGCAATTTGAAATTTTTCTTGGAAAATAAAAGGTTGAAAATAGAAAATACCTTTGTGGAAAACCCACATCGGAAATAAGGTTAATAAAATTTAGCCTTAATAAGAGGGAAAGGGAAATGAAAAAGTCACCACCAAATTATGATCTCGATTAGGAGAACATTGGTGGAAATTAGAGACATATAATTGGAGAAAAAATGTAAATATTTGTAGGGAGTGATTGAGGTCATCAATTACAATCAACTGTCAAATTGAGGGCCTCAAAGCCTTCAATCTATGTTGATTTAAAATATCATCAGTTCAACAAGACATAAGGTATTAGGATAACACATTTTTTTTGTTTTAATATCCCTTTACTAAAGTTTAAGAATTAATTTATTCATTGAATAAGAGATAGCTATATATATATTTATGCGTGACAACTAGAGTTTCAACCCTCAACTCATCTTTCACTCAAAAAGATAATAGAACTCAAAAATATTATACTTATCCTAATTGTATAAGGTTCCAAATGTTAAAACATACCATTTAGATTAGTAAAATTATTTTGTAATAACCAGGGACTTCATGTAGGCTAGTGGTAGGAAATAAAGGCCTGTCGCACTATGATTGTGAGTTCGATTCCTGCATCTTTGTCCGACGCGACGGGTTATGCCCCACCCTGCAGGTTGTCCTTTTCCTAAAACTATAGTATTATAATATTCCAAAAATAATCTTCATAAATTTTTTTAACCTTAAACAATACTATCCCAAAGATCAACTTAATCCACTCCAACCTTTATAGTTATCCAAAATACCTCTGTCCAGACTTTCTCTAAAAGGTCTCTTAATTCCAAAATCAATTTATCAGATTCCCCAAACAAAGTAAAGTTTATCTTATTGTGACATACTAAAAATATAATTACCTTCATCATATTAAAACCTTACTGAAATCAACAAGTACTGCAGTGCAATCCTTATATATATATATCACATTATTCTAATAACCATAATATAATCCATGAGTCCAAAAGCACCAATACATTAGTTATTCTGCTTCAACTATAGTAATAGCATAAGATTGTCCTTGATCCCTTGGCCTTTTCTGAGGTAAGTTTCCCTGACGCTTAGGACATTCATTTTCATAATGCCCCATTTCCCTACAATTGTAGCATTCAACATTGATAGCCTCTTTCTTTCCCTTGCAATCATTCACCTGGTGACCTTTTTCTCCACATTTATAACAAACTCCCATTCCTTTTAGGCAAGTACCAGGGTGATTCTTCCCACAATTATCACATAATGGAAAATCCTTCTTTCCCTTTTTCCCTTTATCTGTCTCTTTTTCCACCATTCTCTTCTTCTCTTGCTTTACTTTGTTGTCATAAGACTTAGAGAATTCCTTTTCTGTCTTGATAGCACATGAGACAACATCTTCGTATGTTGAGAACGATTGTGATACTAAAGCTCGATGGAGAAATGGTTTTAACCCATCAAAGAAACGATCAATATTACCTCTTGGGTTACGTATATAATCTGCAGAATACCTCGCTAACCTTGTAAATTTGGCCTCATACTTTGCGACATTCTCATCCTCCTTTTGTTTCAGACTCAGAAATTGCCTTTCCATATCTGCTCTATGGTCATGAGGAAAGTATTTTTCTAAGAAAATATCTTTGAACTCCCTCCATTCCATATTCAATATGTCATCATCTTCCTTTGTGTTTTGAATCAATGACCACCATTGATCAGCATCTCCAGTGAGGTGGTAAACTGCCATGATAACCTTTTCCCTTTCACTACTCCCCAAGGCATGGAATATTTTCTTTAAGGAGTTTATCCATTGCTCAGCTACTAATGGATTTGTACCCCCATTAAATGTTGGTGGTTGTTGCCTCATGAAGCGGTCTAACATTGATCCTCCACTTTTCGGATCAGGGTGCTCCATACGAGTAAGGTTATTATTCATAACCTGAGTGAGTTGTCCCAGTATGGTAATAAGTTGATCAACACCAGTTGTATCTCCAGATCCACAATAATTATCTTGAGCAGGAGGTAAATCCCTACACGGAGTGCGTGCATTGATACAGTTTCCATTCCTTCCACTAGGCACCATTTCTAAACAATGGAATAAACTATATTAGTTTATGAATCAAAATACATAATTCCATACTTATAAAATACTTAACATAAATTGAACTATTTATGGATATAATCCATAAAAATGTTTTTCTTTAAGGAAGTATATACTCATAACCCTTCATAGTGGTTTGTAAATAAAATGAGAATTATCCTAAGCATATCCCTCAGGAGTGTTGTAACTAAGAGTACAGCAAGGCCCGTTGTCGTGCACCAGTTCCCGTTTGAGTCTAACTCAATGCGGTGTTTTCGGGTTTTACCCCTAGGTACATTTGTGCTAGAGCCGCCTCTACCTGCTCGTATCCAGACATGGATGTATTGCTCGAAAAACTCACAACATCTCTATGATACCAAAATTCTAGGAAGCTCTTCTATACTAATCCTCAAAGTCTATCTTTGGTATATGTGCTCTAATCAGAGTTTATCTAAATCTAGCTTCCAAGGTTAGTACTAAACTGCCTCTGATACCAAGTGTAACGCCCCGAACCTAGCTACCCATAGTCGGTGCATTACTTCGTAACATTAGCATGATCACAAAAGATCAAGTCTCGAAAGACCGATTAGTTTAGTAGCCTTGGAAACACTAGATACATTCATAAGTCTTACATTACATCATAAAGTAAAAAACTAATAACAAAGTCTTCATAGTCCACACTCATATCCTCTTCTGACTATCCCTGCAGGTCATTCCTAAAATACTTCTTCACATCCTGGAAAATATTAAAACATTGAAAGGGGTGAGCTCAGATGCTCAGTAAGGATAACAATATAGAGGAAACTTTCATCAATAAACATAAACATTTAAGGCAATGTATAACTAAAACAAAAGCCTTTTAAACTTGAACTTCAACATAATATGGCAAAAGTAAAATGAGATAATTCCATTCACTTCTTCACATGGATATTCTACTGGTCGAATAATCACATGCAATATCAATAACTACTTTCATAATGATGGAATGCATAATTCCAGACATTCTGAAACATTTTTTCAAGGCCTCGGCCAAGACGTCTAAAATGATTAAGGCCTCGGCCAAAACCATAAATCAAATTGGGAAAGGGCCTCGGCCAATTCCATGTCTAGTTGTCTCATGAGACCTACCGATGCATCGAGGAGCTATAGCGGGCTCCACCCGTCACTTATTAAGTCCAATGCATTCCTCATATGAATAGGTTTAAACATATCATAAACCATAACATAATCGTATCACATAAAACATGGATAAAGGAAACATAACATTTCCACATTTCAATCAAAAGATATCAATACAACACATTGATATAATAACAATTCTTTCAAAACCATTTTCAATACCAGAATAAAAGAAAGTTAAAACTTTGTATTTATTTTTCATTAAAAAAAACGTGATGGCTTGTAGAGGAAGCCGAAACTCAAATAATGGTCACGTCGGCGGAGAAGTCGTTGTCACCGCATATGTACGGAAAGAAAAACATTCCATTTTTGTCATTTAGTAAAACGCTTCGTATAAAAAAGATTCCTTTTGAATAATGTAAAAGTCAAAGGGGTTTATACACCGTATAAAAGAAAGTTGTGTATAAAACCAAATATGCCTCAATGAAAGGGGATTGAGACGAAGTCCTTAAAAAGATAATTTTTAAAATAAAATAGATCTATTATGTTTATTCACTATAGGTACACATAAAGAAAGTAAAAATACAAAATAGGACATAATAATATCATGACATAATTTGAAAGTAGGAGATTAACCCAAAGAATGGAAGTTGGGTTAAGAAATTCCCTTACCTTGCGTCTTGTCCTGACTCGACCGTTCTTTAACCTCCTGAATAATAAACTAGAGTTAATTTCTATTTACTTAAGAAACTTTTTCATGTTCATTATTCCTTTTATATCACTTATTACCATGTTATGAACATTATGTAATTCTTTAAGTTAATAACGGTCGTTTTGTCGATCTTTGGTACTTGAGTCAAAAATAAACTTCTTATAATTACAATTTGTTCATGTGGTGAAATATCCATTATATCCAGAATTATATTCATTATGTAGATATCATATATATCATATATATACATTATATACATTCATTTATAATATTACGTAACATTTAGAGGTAAGAAATGAAATGCATCGTTCATGGAGACGGTAAGCCGTACGTACGCATGAACGCTACTTTCATTTCTATTTCATATTTAATGGAATGAAATCATAATGATATAAATGTATAATATAATTCCAGTATAATATAGTGTATAATACCATTTACTCCATCCTTTATACATCCCACATATGGCATTAACGATTTAAATCACTTTGAGGGGGCGGTAGTCCGCACTTCCAAAAATGAAATTATCGCGTTTAACCATAATGGAAATCATAAAGTATGCCATAAATGAGAAATACAGAAGCATAAGTAAAACATAAACATATTATATATCATATATAAATATAGTGACATCTTAATGGCCACCTTTTAAGGTGTTATATGAGTGTTGAACAATCATCGTTTCGTGAGGCAGAAATTCACCATCCACAGAAACAGTATGTTCTTTAACCATTAGATGTAGGTGTGTGTAAGTGTATCTAGAATCCTTATTATAAAAACATCCCAGTATATTGAGGATAATGGTGTTGTTACAAAAGAAATGAATAAAAAGAGTTTAAGGGGTTGGAGAAGCTAAATAAAACAAAACAACATTAGAGAAGACATTACGTAAATATCGGGTAACTCTTTTTGATTTGAGCCAAAGGATTCCTTGGGAAGAATTATGCCCAAAGTGAGGATTATAGGAGTAAGGTAGGGAAGTTGGGAGGGTATTTGGGCAGAGGTTGGCCGAGCCAAATGGCTTGAAAGTGTGAATGAGGTGGTAGAGGTGGGGGCCTTTTATAAGAGGGGAGGAGGGGCACTCTTGGAAAGTAAGGGACTTTTACATTATTATACAATGATTTTCAGATTATAAATGTCCCACACTTATATAATTCGTGGATAAGGTGATAAGGGTTCTAAATATACCCATCCAATAGTCTTTGGACAGTTGTAAGCCTTGTATTGTACATTATCTTTTCATTTTATTAAAATTGTTAAATAATGAGGTCATCGCTACATCATAATGATGTCATAAATAATTTAATTTATTTAATGTCTAAAAATTATAAAAAAATACTATGATGTAGGAAATATTTTTAGCTTTCAGATGACTATTTATAGTCAAAAATATGACTTGTATAACCCCATGTAAAAATTGTTTTAGTAAAATATTTCATGTTTGTGTCATTTTTTACTTTAACATTAAATAAAAGGCATTTATGTCATTTTCCAACTAAAGTGGCTCCATGGGGTCCCCAAGTTGACCCATGGATTTTCTTGGTCGGCCATGACACATACAATGAGGGTAGGACATGTGTCAAGCTCATCTCATATTATTAAAACATTATTTTTACCTTAAACTACACTAATTACCTCTAATCGTGATTAAGAACTTAAAAGTTACTATTCACAAAAAATTATTTTAATCTCATTGAACCACATTTTACTTCTTAATGACAATCATGTATGTCGGATTTTTGAAAATCAAAACACAGAAGTGGTAATATTTCATTTAAACGAAAAATCAGTTATTTAACTACCACTTAGTGGTTTCACTATTCATCAAAAATTGAAGTTTTTCAGAACAATGCCAAAATTTCACCCTAAGCTATAATTGATATTCCGAATTCAAAAATGATGTCTATTTTATGAAATTAAAAACATATAAGTTTCATTAATTAATTTTATAATTAATTCCCACTGTCACAACAAATAGCGTGTTTTTAAGAAACAATTTATATCAAAAGATTGACAATTGTTTATGTCCAATTTCATAGTGAAATTAATTCTAATGAACACCATTGGATAAAATGGTAAAAATATATTCTAATTATACTTTAAAACCACTCAATAGTATAAATTATCACTATAAATTATTTTTATTAAAAAAGTTGTTTTAAGTATTTTTCACTATTCATAAAAATTTGGAAGTTCTCAGAAAATTACAAAAAATTCAACATAGGCTAATTTCAATATTAGGAGTCCATTTTGAAATATAAAATTTCTATAAATTTAAAAAGTGGTTATTACTATTCATAACGGCTACTTTGATTAGTTTCGGTGTGTTAGAACTCGAAGTTGCATACAATGCAAGCTATTGCATTATTGAATGAGAAGCGTATCATGGAAGCTCGGGGTGTTACATAGGCAGACCCCTCCCACTCTCCCGCACGCTGCCCTTGCCCGCACATCACCCAACATGCCCACATAAACCTCTTTGCTTCCACCCGAACTCGAACCCGACGATCTTCCCCCTTGCAGGTCTGCACCTTTACCACCAAGCCATTTCATTTTTTTTCTCTATTTAATGATATATATATATATAGTTATATTTATTCGTATATTAATATAGATTCGTATTAATATAAATATATTTAGTTATATTAATATATATATATTTATTGATTTATTAATATATATGTATTTATTTGTATATTAATATATATTAATATTTATATATATATAGTTATATTTATTTGTATATTAATATAGATTCATATTAATATAAATAAATTTAGTTATAATAATACGTATATATTTATTCATATATTAGTATATATATATTTATTCATATATTAATTTATATTTATATTTATTTATATATATAATTTTAGTTATAATTTTTTATCCATACATTTATTTTTATATTAATATATATTTATATGTTTAGTTTTAAATAAATTTATAAAATATGTTTTTTATGTGTGTTTATAAATAAATACATACATACATACATAAATATATGCAACACACACACAGATATATATATATATATATATTTACGAATAAATACATACATACATACATATATATATATATATATATGTATGTATTTAAAAAGCCATAGAATGTTAAAATGACCATAACTTCTAATCCAGAAGTTTTTTTTTCAACTCTAAAACTAGTCAAATCGAAGAACATGAAACAATATTAGATATGATATGTGGTACAGGCCTAGATGACATCTGAATCCAAAGTTATACCTATTTGAATGTTAAAAAATCGGGGTATCCCGACTAAAAACTCAATTTTGGAGATCTTCTAGGCCTTTTTGGGCCTCGAAAAAATGTGACCCATGGTTTCCTTTAATCATTAGCGCATAGATATCATTGCAATATTCATTTTGATATGCTTTAGATCTCAAACAGACACTCGGATCAAAAGTTATGGCAGTTTGAAGTTTGAGTTACATTTTCAACTTATTTTAGATCTTTTATTCATTTTTTGATTTTTTTGTTTCTTCAGATTGTTATTAAATGATTATTAATCGATGATAAATAGGAAATATTTAATTCATAATATTTTTTAAAATATTCTAAAGCCATTTTCACTAAATTTATTATATATTAAATGTAATAGTCTATTTATACTTATCTAAAACATATTTAAAGAATATATATTATATTTATATCAATATAAATATACTTATATAATAATATATTATTTTTCATGTTTTTTTAAATATAAATTTTATCAGCGCTACGACAAAACATTGAGAAAACCCCCCTTTATCAGTGCTACTAAAAAAGCGCTGATAGAGGGGGGGGGGCTTTATGAGCGCTAAAAAAAGCAATGATAAAGGGTCACTTTTAACAATGTTTCTTTAGCGCTATTAAAGGTGCCCCTTTATCAGTGCTTTTTTTAGCGCTGATAAAGACCCCTCTTTCTCAGTGCTTTTTTTAGCACTGATAAAGGGTGGCACTCCCTTTGATTGTTTTTGTAGCAGTGTCTTCTATTCTTTTTGGCACCACTCTTAGACATTTCAGATCAACATAATTTTCTGAAAAACTTCATCCAATTAGAAACAATTGGATGGATCTTCAAAAACATTCATGAAATAAAGTATTGCATGAAATTCTTCAAATTTTGTAAAAAAGTATCATTCTTTGACACATGTCTTGGAACATAAGATTAGTTAAACAATCATTTGATTTAACAATATGGAGAATTGACCATGCGTGGCATCCAATTCTATGAATCCATAACAATTCTCCCATCATCATTAGCTTTGTAACAAATTAAACGATTGATAACAATGAGATATTCCCATATCATTGATCACCATTACCACCAAAAATATTGACAGTACATGTCAACTAATACAATTCATAATCAAAGTGAGATTTTCACTATGTCAATACAATTACTTTAAGAATCACCACTTCAATCATCATCACCACTTCGATAATTACCTTTACATACACATATTGACACACATTGATAACAAATGAAACACTATACTCAAAAATCTCCCCATTTGTATTTTGTTGTCAATTTCACCTAAGCACACTTTGTAAGAGTCAATATGTGTGCCAATATTTTCTCCCCCTTATTGGTAACCAAATGCAAAGGTTTAGTGGGGTATGTTCAAAAACATGTTCTCCTCCCATTAAAGAATATCTTCTTGAATATTTTTTAGAGTGGGATGATGCCACATGGTTCACTTAGCAAAGATCCTTTATTTAATCAACTCTAAGTCTTATTAGGCTAACTCGGTGTAGAAAACAAGAGAGATATGACCAAAGTTTTCAATGCTATCCATAAACAACCGTACATGTGATATCATTCTCATAGTGTATCAATTCTTTACCAAGGGATTAGAGATAGTTAGATTTATCAAGGAAATTCTAAATCCTACACATACTTCACAAAACATATTAAAAAGTTCATGTTCAAAGATAAAGCTCCCCATTTCATCCCATCTCGTCATCAATCAAGAACTCCCCCTTAATTGATATGATAAATACAATTAAGAATAAGGGATGGAAGTGTGATTAAAATACCATAGGTTTCAACTTATTGAGATGGTTTGATTTTCAAGATTTTTCATGAAATAGTACTTGATATCATCTCCTTAATATTTTATCCCCCTAAATGGGTGAAATCCCTTTGATTCATCATGGGGGAAAATATTATAAGATAATCTTCAAGATATTCATGTTGATAGTATCCCACTGTGGAATAATTCCACTAATTATCAAATCATGAATAATGATTCCAACTTTTTATTATTCACTTTGTTCATCCTATTCTCATCTTGATAATGAACTTCACCTTTAATTCCCTATAATGTAAGAAAACATATACGAAAAAAATATAAGGGAATAATATGGAACATGTGTGAGCTTTTTAATAAGAGCAACAAGGATGCGAATTTTCTCTCAACCCAAGAACTCCTTTCCTTGTAGCACTAATGTGTCTGGAACTCTTTATACTGGTGTCTCCTCTCTATTTGACATTTTGATCTTTCATTGTTATATTCACCTTCACCTTGTGTGGATTTTTTATCCTTAATTCTTCCAATAGTGAAGTAGTTTCCACTGGTGCATGTTTTTCAATTTTCAACGTCTCCATTTGACCTGGTAAAACAGTTATACATTTGTTTTCATGATGTCCAACTTGCCTGAACCTTCCACAAAGTACTTTTGAGACACTTGGGTTGTCATCTTATAACAACCTCTTATGAAATTAGAAATCATATTCATGTGGAATAATATGTTTCCACTTTTCCTTTACTTTATCTAGTACTTCCTCTTCAGCCTTTTTCAATTCACTATAAATTTTCAATTTATCAGGCTAGATAACTCTACACTTATTTTTAACATATTATGGTTTGGAGCTTCCACATGGCTTCTTTAATTTTTTCATGTTACCTTTATTCCAAAACTTATCAAAGTTGTCTTCTGGAATGATTTCAATCAATCCTGAATTCTCTCAGATTGATCTTTTTTATAATTTCAACTTTCTTCCATTCATTTCCATGGATTGTTTGAAGTGATCCATGGTATGAACTGTCTTTCCACATTAGAAGAATCGTTTTTTGGTTGGAATGAAATTCTTTGAGTCTAGCTCAAACTTCTTCTTGGGAATAGTTTCTTTCAAAATGTTCTTGACTTCATTGTTTTGCATATTCCCAATGGAATATTTTCCAACTATTTTTCCTTTGTTCTGCAATTTTTGTGGCCTTTTATTCTTATCATAATTTTCATTCTTCATGGTTGGATTAAACCCACATCCATAATATTTTTTACCACTTCTTTTTCAATTATAACTAAACACTTCAAGATATTCAAATCTGTTCTTGATAGATAGATTATTCTTCATTTATGTATTCTACATTTTCATTGTAGGTTGCTTCATTTCTTCACATCTAATTTCCTTGAATGTAGGCCATAAATAATTTTCATATTCTAAAACATTATTCCAGAAACCATTTTATAGATGCCCAAACTTCATAGAACACAAACAGTAGCCAATAAATCTCCTTCTTTTTCTTATAGTATCAGTTTGGAAAGATTTAGTGTTTTTTTTGTTTCTAGAATTTCATTTCTTTATTTGGAGAATCTATTTAGGAGTTGTTATTATTAATTATTCTAGTATACATCTTTTAATATTTGATGGATTTATCTAAATTTTTATCAATCCACATCTTCCCAGATATTATCTTTAAACCTGTACTTATATATGAAACTGCATTAATAGAAATAGAAATAACTGGGTTATGGTATACCTTCTTCTTAGAGGATGTTTCCATTGGATTAGAGGATGATGTTGTACTACTTTTTAAATCATTATACTCAATAAAAACATGTGTGGCATCATCTATTCTTACAGTTATTTTGGAAGTTTCATCTTGGGGTGATTTCTGATTCTTCAATTTCACCTCCAACTTTTAACTATTTTAACCCTTCTTTAAATAAATTAATAATAAATGTCCTAATCTAATCCAAGTGGGCCTAAATGGTCATATTTTATTCCTAATATTGTTTTTGGTCGAATTACACTTATCCAATAGAATTAAGACATGTGTTAGGGTAATAATAATATCATTTTTACCCTTAATTACCCTATTTACTTTTAACCGTGGTAAAAAAAAAGTAAAAAGTTACTATTCACCAAAAATTATTTTCACCTCATTGAACCACATTTTAGTCCTTGATATTAACCATGTCTCTCGGATTTTCGAAATTCAATTCACAGAAGTGGAAAAATTTCATTTAAATGAAAAAGTCAGTTTTTTAACTACCACTAAGAGGTTTCACTATTCATCGAAAATTGAAGTTTTTCAGAAAAATACCAAAAATTCTGCCTAAGCATTATTTGATATTCCTAATTCAAAATTGATATCTATTTTTTCAAATTAAAAATTTTAAAGTGGAATTAATTAATTTTAAAATTAATTCTCGTTATCAAAACAAATAGCGTGTTTTTAAGAAACAACAACTATCAAAAGATTGATACTTGTTTATATCCAATTTCAAAGTGAAATTAATTACAATGACCAAAATTGGATTAAATGGTAAAAATATATTTTAATTACACTTTAAAACCAATTAAAAATATAATCTAACCATATTAATTATTGCGATGAAAAAAGTTGTTTTTTACTAAAATATAGCGTGTTTTTACTATTCATTAAAATGTGAAAGTTATCAGAATAATATGAAAATTTTATCCAAGGTAAAATTTTATATCCTAATTCCAAAGAATAATTTTAGTTTGTAAAATTTATCTTATAAACATGTCAAGAACTAGATTTAAAGTGGGTACGCCATCAAAAGGCGGCAAAACTGCATTTTTTTAAAAATACTTATTTTACCCGAAAAAATTATTTTGTTCTTATACCATGTTCTATAAAATGTGTAAGATGAATAATAATGTTATAAAATTCAAAATTTATTTAATACTATTCATAAATCCTTGTTCGTAATAATATTATAATAATATATCGTTTAGTAAAACCCGGTATTACGTACAACACACGCTATCGAGGAAGGTCGCGATTGCATGTAATGCAAGCCAAGTCAGGGTTGCGTGTAGTGAACGACTCCTTTGTTTTTTCATATAATAGAATCCAACCATATTTCATTTATACATTGAATAAATATATATATATACACTCAATGTTGCCTAGAATAACTTCTATCAAATGAAATTGAAATTGTGTATTACATGATCCAAGAATTGTGTTGTGTATACTGCAAGCTAATACGGTGTTGCGTATAGCGCAAGATAATCTTGGTGTAGCATACAACACAATACATTAAATAAATTAAAAATAATACTTCTCATAAAATCTCGGGTTTTTACATTAAAGGTCTCATCAAAATCAACTTGTTTAACTTGTGAATATATTTGATGTAAAAATATTGTTTTATTTCTCACCATGTTAACCTTTTCAATCATCTTATTTAATAACACCCACTCTTTTCTAAAAAAATTATTTTTTTTAGGCTTGGGAACCAACTCCCAAGTTCTCTTTATTTTCAATCTAATCTAACATTTCAATCATTGAATCAATACACTATTTATGTTTCATTTCTTCTTGCACATATCTTGGTTCAACTTGAGAATAAAAAGTGGTATGAGTTGTTTTCCACATAGTCTTCCTAGTTTGAACCTATTTTCCATAATCCCCAATTACATTTCGAACCTAAAATTTAATTCTTAGCTTTGGATGATTTGAAATAATTTTTTACTCATCACTTGAAATGGATAAATCTTCTTGTCCAACTAGTACATACTAATCAAGTTCTTCTTTGTCTGAAATTACTTCAAAATAAATAGCATAAATGGCATCAACATCACTTTTGAAATTTACTTCATCATGAGTAATTTATTTCTTTGACTGTTCCAACACTTTAACATCAAAAAAATAAATAGTATTTTTTCTTTATTTGTTGAAGCAGAGATAACCTCTTCCATTTGGAGGATATCTGATAAATATCCCATCAAATCCACAATTTTAAAACATTCTAAGATTCTCATATTTTACCTTTGTAATACAAGAACTACCAAACAATCAAATGCAATTCAAAATTGGTTAATTTTATAATACATATCATATGAGGAAATATCTAAGTTTGTTCTATACAAACATCAATTTTTATATGAACAATTTCACCAATATCTTATCTCTAGAAATAATGAAAAGTATTATGCTGAGCTAGAATTGTTCAATCTATCTCCACCAAACACCTATTCTTCCATTCAAACACACCACTTTGTTCTGGTGTTTATGGTGAATTGAGTTTATGTTATATGTAATGATTATCAAGATAATATTCAAACATCCAATTTATATAATTTTTTCCCTTATATATATGAATCTTATTGAGATAAAAACCACACTATTTATTTGTACTTCTTTAAAAACTTTTAAATTTTTATAAGTCCTATGGTTTTCTGTTCTATAAACATAACATAGACAGTATGAGAGAATTCATAAATGAAAGTAATAAAATTATTATCTCCATTGGTTGATCAATTCCTCATGGGGCTATACAAATCTGAATGAATGAGCTCCAATGGTTGACTAGATTGAATCTACACATTATTGTGTTAAAATTTTACAATATTCTCTTTTTATATTAATAAAATACAATATATTTCCCTTTAAAAAAAGGAATATTACAAAAATGTCTCCTAAATTGATAAAATTTTACTTCTTTTTTCTAATATTTCCAAGCCTTCAATTCCATAATTCATTTTTCTCTTTCATACTTAGATAGAATGAATTTTCAGCATCACCTACTTGAAATAAGTTCACTTTAATATGCTTTCATTTTGTCACAATTTTTATATATTCAATATTCTTAATAAATAATCTAGAATTTTTTAAGACCAATTCATTTCCTTCATAATATATCTATGAAACACATATGAGATTTTGTTTCAACCAATCAACAAAAAGAGTGATTTTGGATTTCATCTTTTCTTTTCCAAAAAATGTTGATCCAACTCCAATAATTTTAAAATATCCATCATTTCCAATAGTAAATGAACCATATTTACACTTTTTCATATATTTTAATAGTTTTAAATCTCATTTCATGTGTGATGATCATGCATTATCCAAGATCTGTGGACTTTCTCCTTTAGATTCTTTAAGTGTTACTTCTAAAATTAAGGCCTTCTCCTTTCCTTTTTTATTTTTATTTTGAGACATTTGAGTACTAAAACTCTATTTTTTTTTGAGTAATTAACATTTTAATTAAGTAATTATCATGATTACCAATATTTTCACACCTTACATGTACTCATTCAAGTATATCAAACTTATTCTGTGATTTCTATCTAGAGTTCTTAACCAGTTTATGAACTTTCTTCTATTGAGAGGATTAAATCCCCATAAATAATTTCCTATAATATCTTCTAATTTGATTAATATGTTGTTTATTTAATCAACAAATATTTTCCTAATTTCCAAATCCCCCACAATACCAACAATAAACATAAAAACCATATTTACATTTGAAAGTAACATATTGTCCAGATTTTGTTTATTATCTTTCATCCTTCTTAAAGTCTCTAATTTTAACTCCTTTTTGTGAAATATAATTTTTTTGAACTCCCAAATCCTTGGTCTTAATATATATCCATTTTCAAGACCTTTTAGATACACCAGTTTTATCGTATTTTTCACTCAAGGTGTTTCACCAATATTTTCTTAATTTTGAAAGATCACTTGATTTAGCTACAAAATTTATCTTCATGAATTATTTCTTCTTCATTGAGTTTTCAAAAACATTTTTGAAATTATTATCATCTTTATAGATTGATTAATTTTGTTCTTATTTATCTTCACACTTCTTTGAACATTCTCCAACTTCTGAAATATAATTTTGAACATTGGATTTGAACTTATTTATATCCTATTTTTTGTGATCATGTTTTGTTAAAAATGATTAAAATAATTAACTAAATATTTGTTCTAAATTGATGTTAATAGTATTATAATCATCAAAAAACTTCTTTAAACATTTAACTTCATCAATTATTATATACTTTTCTTTTTCAAATACAGATTCAATATTGTGGAAATATTTTCCATCAATCTTCAATTTTTTGATATCCTTCTCCTATTTGGAAATATTTTAGGTAAATTATCATAATTATATCTTTATAAAAAACTCCATATCAATATTTTATTCTTCTTTACTTTCATAATTTCTTTAATCACTTTAAATATTTTCATTATTCACTTTATTAATGAGTAGTTGTTCTGCATCTTCACCACCAGGGGAGAATTCTTCTTCATATTCATTTTTATTTTCTATAACTTATTTATAAAAGAAGTTTATTATATGAAATTTATTGAAATTATTATCCTTCCCATTCTAAGAATCTATTTTATTACTTTATTTATTATTTGAGAATATTCTAGGCCTATCATCTTTCTCTTCACAATCTTCATTGGTTTTAGATTTTGGAAACATTTCAAAATTATGTCCAATAACTCCACACTAAAAAAATTTTAAGGGAATATTTATCATGTACCTTATTTTACATCTTCTCAAGTTTCTTGGGAAAAGAGACATAACTTCATTAAACTTGACCTCCAAATATTCAACAAAATATAAACAATAATATTCTTCTTCAAAAACAACATTTTTCTTCAACTTCTCTTTCTTTGTGGCTTTAAAAGATATTTCTTTTTCAACCTTAACCTTCTTATTGATAGCACTAAATTTACTCATTTCATAATAAATTAAGATAATATACAAATAATCAATCGAAATATCGCTTTAATATTTTTTTTCAAAATAAGAGACTTTATAATAAATCTTATCTAGTAATATACAAGAAATATTGTCAACAATATCAGAATCTTCCAACATCTCACCATAACCTTTGATAATGATCACAAATTTATCTACCCTTGTGAAGAAACTGTCAATAGTTTCATTATAATGCATTTGGATATCTTCATACTTAAGTCTCAAAAACTGAAAATTATCTCGCTTCACTTTGTACTTTACTTCATATATATTCTGAAGTTTATGTAGATAGCTTTAGTGGTTTTGAGCCCTTTGACTTTCAAGATCTCACTTTCCAAGATTAGTTATGGAATAGAATTATTTTCATGACCTTAATTCTTAAAATTACTATTATATTTTACTATCATAGAAACTCCTTCATATCAAAGAACAAACCCTTCAGTTGGGACTTCTAATACATCATAACTAATAGATAACAGGTTTGGAATCATCCTACCTTTCCATATGTGATATATATTTCCCATAAAATATAGGAATCACCTTTTCATTCATTGAATTTAAATTATCCATTATAGATAATAAAAATCATTGGCTCCTTCTACAAAATCCAAAAACTTCAAATAGTCAATCACAAATAAAGGGATCCTGCTTTGATACCACTTGTAGAACCATATTAGGATTAAAGAGAGATCATTAGGGGAAAATAAGTTATCTATACTGTTTTTATATTTGTTTCAAAATAACCTTCCCCGCCTATTAAGATATAGTGATGATGGTTTGAACACACCCAAACACACACCAACATAATGAAACATAAGATATTTACAAGGTTCAACTCTCAACATGAGAAGGCTAGTCCTTGGTGTGATATAGATTCCTCTAAGATTACACTACCCACTAAAATTATCTTGTGAGTAAAATGAGCATGGTATAACCTTGAAAACCATATTTTCACATCTTGTGGCTTTGATTCGGTGCATCTCACGCTTTACAAAGATAAATATTTGGGTGAAAATGAAAATTCATCAACCAAATAGACTTTATAATTTTTTGAGTGTGCTAAAATCTTACTTACACTCTACTTTCAGTCTAATTAATAAGTAGAAATTCTTATTAAAATTTTCATAGGACCAAGTTTCTACTTCTCTTTGTATACACAGCACATGCACACAAACACTTCGATCTTCTTCTTATTTCTTTCTTAAACATTTTATAATCATATAATTATCAATTTATTGCACATATCTAGAAATTTTTTTTCTTATTAATATATACAGTCATCCTTCTTCTCTGATAATCCACTCACTTATAATCTACACAGTAGTCCAACATTTATGATCTTAAGATTTATATTTTGAATTTTAAATTCAAAAACCCTTCTTAAATCACAACACTTGGATCATATTCATCTTAATCAGGACCATTAAATTAAAATTATTAGTTAAAATGGGTTTAAAGAACCACTAAATTTTGAATAAGAACCTAATTCATAATTCCTATTCAAACTGCCAAGATTATCCTTATAAAACAACTTCTATGGTTTCATCTTGGTCATTAAGACATATAATGTTGGTTTTCAATAGTTTTTTAAAAAAATACATAGAATAATATAGAACGGGATATGTGATATGGAATAGAGGTCAGAAAATTTATATTACCACCAAAAACTATCTTAATCACCTCTATAGCAAGTTGTATTCAATATAGCATAGTCCTCTATATTCTTACCATATAATGTGTTGAGCATAGTGTTTCATTTGTTGTCAATATGTGTCAATATGTGTATAGAAAGGTAATGATTGAATTGGTGATGATGATTGAAGTGATTATGCTTAAAGTAATGTTATTGACTCAGTGAAAAGACCACTTTGATTATGAATTGTATTATTTGACAAGTACTTTCAATAATTGTTGGTTGGAAATGGTGATCAATGAGATGGGAATATCACATTGATATCAATTTTATGAAGTTGTTATAAAGATAATTATTCTTGGAGAATTGTTATGTATTCATATCATTGGATGCCACGCTTGGGTAATTCTCCATGTCATTAAATCAAACGATTGTTGAACTAGTCTTAAGTTCCCAGACATGTGTCAAATAATGATACTTTGATACAAAATTTTAAAAAGGTCATGAAATAATTTATTGCATGATGTTTTTTGAAGATCCATCCACTGGTTTCTAATTGTATGAAGTATTTAATAAAACTGTGTTGATCTGAGATGTTTAAGAGTGGTTCCAAAAAAATGGAAGAAGAGGGTTTTTGATTGAGGATAAAGATGAAAAGCCTGTGCACATAGGTGAAGCATGGGAAAATTATAACACCCATATGTGGGGTGGCACGGTGAAAGAGAGTATGGGTTGGGCGCAAAGCATGCCTGCGGAATGGTACAGGGTGGTACCAGGAGGGGAAAGAAAATTAATTTATAAAAAGTTTCCACAGTTTGATACTTAAACTAAACGAATCCCACATCTCTCTTTCGATGTGGGACAGTTTTTAAAAAATGAAAAAAAAACTTCCACCGTACATCTAATCTCATGTGAGATCACGGTCACACGCTTCATCCCGTATCCCACAAACTAATCCAGGTTATCTGTCTCCGAGCCAGAGATCACTGAGCATCCATGTTGTCGTCTTCAACCTTTAGACTACCCGACGCTACTATAAGTCCAGAGATGAATCCATGCCTCTTTGATCGAACTCTGACCTTATTGTTTGATCCAATCTATGCATGAGGATCATATGGACTTAAAGAACTCAAGCATGCAAGTATATTTTCATGTATGTAATGAAACATGAAGAACAACCGATGGCCGAAGCAAATGTAGTTGCGAGGCCACGTCATGGACCTCAGGTGTTCATGATTGAGTGTTTCTTGCTTCTCCGAATGCATGTGTGTGATGATTACATTGCAAAATAAAGATCTTACATTGAAGAGAAACAAACTGAGATATGGATGATATCTATATCCATGTTTGAATATTTCATAACCAATGATATTGGGATTTCATGGATTTGAACTTCACGGAATATCCTACAGGATTTGAATGCAGTGAAACGCATTGATCCGTGCCTATAAAAGGAGGAGTCCCTCGAACGATTGTGTTGTTGAATATATATAAAAATCTCTCATTTTTTTGTAGAAACAGAGCACTGATTAGAGGTTTCGCACAACTTTCCTACACGAAGGAACAGATAACATGTAGTCCTTCGACGAGTGCTATGTACTCTCAAAGTGTCTCGAGAAGAAGAGGTCATGTGAATCCTTTGCATTAGGAATAGCCGCTTACCCTTATTGGTTCATGAAGAGTAAAACTGCAAACCTTCATGGTTTTCGGAGGTGGTCCACACATCCAGTTTGAAGGAGGTCTACACTTTCTATGCGTAGGAGAACTGTGCAACCCATGCATGAGGAGAAGCTGTGAAAAATCCTTCATTCAGTGGAGAAGATCCACATGTACCCTAAATGTGATGAAGAAAAAGAACTTACACAGACACCCAAGGTAGTGTGTGTGTGTGTGAAAATAATAGTTTAGAATACATGCATGGTCCACATGAATACATGTGCATGATTTTAGACCATCTGCATGAAAAGAAAACAAGAGACACTGTGTGTGCACATGTGAAGAAGAATGAGGAAGAAATAATAAGAAAACATTTAAAAGACTACAGCCATTCAGGTTTGAAGGAACACCCAAATATTGAACCTAAAGTAAACAAAAAGTCTGTGTGTGAAAATAACTAAAGAAGAATAAATTGTGTTTGTAAATATTGAGTGAAGAAAATAAGTAGACAATGCATGATACACACTCATTGAACCTAAATTACTGATACAAGAATAGTGTGTGTTTTGGTTTACAAGTAACATGTTATACATGCATGAAATCATGTATAATAACATGCACATGTGAGAATTCAATTGATATTCTAAAAAAAATAAGTTTTGGATGCCCTGCAATCCATGCATGAAGTGAATTTTTATTGAGACTGAAGCCAAGCATATTTATAGAAGATATTATATCTGATTTGACAGTGTTTGAGAATCCAAGAAGATAGACAGTGTTGATATTGTGTAATATTATTCTTGATTATTAATATTCTTGAAGAAGTTGTGTGCACCTTACGTACACGCATTACTGAGGTTGAGTCTTCATCAAAATAATAAATAATTTCCTGATCATTGTTTCACTAAGGCAATTGATCAGCACAAGTAATCATAATTATTGAGCAAGGACAACAGACCTTACTAAAGGTTGTTGAAGATTCTTGAAGAGATACATGGGAAAGTGTGATTCAGCAAGCCCATGGTGAAATAGAATCAAATAAACTACAACGAATCAAAATTATTCAAATAAGGAAGTTTCTCGTGTGACTTGAGGGCTAGAAGAACCCTGTGTGACTAAGGGAGGAGAATAAGTCTTCACTGGGACTCTGGAACAGGCCAGTGGGACTCTGGTAAAACTATGGGAAGCATTATAAAGAACCTCCTATGAGACTTAGGAGAGATACAATGGGACTCTGTATCGACCATTGTAATTATCCATCGGATTATAGTGGAGAATTTTTGGTGGGTAGAATAACCAACACAGCATGGAGTAGGTCTTTAAACCTAACCTTGTAAATCCTTGTGTTCAGTGCCTTTATATTTACAAAATCATTTGAGGTAAGGCTGAGAGACACAAAAAGAGTGGATCGAGGCTTTAACCATCCATATAGGTTTAATTGAAAATAATAAATTTTTAAAATGTTTAAAGGGGTCATCGATTCGCCCCATCCTCTGCTCAGTGATTCACACTAATCTAGGTACTTCAATTAGTATCAGAGTGAATGTCACATCTAAAAGATCCAAGGGATTATTTATGAAGTGAATATTTCAGGAAATGAGTGAGAAACGTCAAATGGAGATATCTTCCAAGACTTAGAATAATAATAAAAATAAATAGGCAAGGACGTTGAAGAATAATCTTGCCAATAATGGGGAGCCACCATCTACTGATGGTAATCTGGAAGGTACAACAGGTGATAATTATTCTTATTATTAATTTTTTGATGAATCATGTTCAAGTTGTGATAATGATAGTGATCTCCATTATACACTCAAAGAACATCTGAATAATATCCCTAGAGAAGTGTCAAGACATATTTCTATAAGCATCAAATTTCTTCAAGATGAAAAATTATAGCTGAAAGAAGAAGCTAATTCCATGGAAGAGGCATTGGTTAAAAGAGTTGGCTTGTCCAACACTCTCACAAGACTTGTGAAAGAAAAGTAAGAAGCTATTTCTCTTTGTAATAAAATATTTTCTGAATTTATTGAATAATTTCAAGGAAGTATTTGTGAGAAATGATTCTTTGATATTGTATTTGTAGAATCTGTCCATGCACTCGAAAAATTGCACAATGTTTCTATGGTTGTCAAAGGTGCTCAACTAGAATACAAAGCTAACAAGGTAAAGGATCTTAAAATTTATTTGAAAGAATTAATAAATGTGAATGAAGAAAAAATGAAGAGTTTGAATGTGAAATGGGAAATTAAGCTGAGATCGGTTGAGGATGAGAAGAACTCTCTCAACATGAAAATCAATGTTTAATAACTAAATCATTTTTAATATAGGGTTATACATAAGATAAATTCGACTATAAATATTCATTAGAAAGATAAAAATATTTCCTACATAATGGTATTTTATTTATAATTTTTAGACAATAAATAATTTAATTTATTAATGACACAATGATGATGTAGTAATTATCTTATTAATGAAATATTGACATAATTGATGTTATAAATACCCAAATAAATGTAATTTGAGACTTTTTATGAATTAAAATAACTTTCTATGTTAATATGACATGTTAGTATTGATTTAATTAACTTTGGTTGAACTAATCATTCTGTTATGATGTAACGCACCAACCCCAGTTACCTAGAGTCAGTGCATTATTACATAACATTGGCATGATCACAAGAAAGATCAAATCTCGAAAGACCGATTGGTTTAGTAGCCTTGGAAACACTAGATATATACATAAGTATTACATTACATCATAAAAATGAAAACTAAAACAACATATTTTCTTCATATTCCACACTCATATCCCCACATACTATCCCTGTAGGTCATTCATAATTTACTTCTTCATACCCTGGGAAAAATAAAACATAGAAAAGGGGTGAGCTCAAATGCCCAGTAAGGATAACAATATAGAGGAAACTTTCATAAATAAGAATAAACATTTAAGGCAATGTATAACTAAAACAAAAGCCTTTTAAACTTGAACTTCAACATAGTATGGAAAAAATAAAATGAAATAATGCCATTTACTTATTCACATGGATATTCTACTAATCGAATAATCACATGCAATATCAATAACCACTTTCATAATGATGGAATGCATAATGCCAGACTATCATAACCACATAGCCAAGGCCTCGTGCCAATACTACAAATAAGATTTTTCCAAGGCCTTGTTACAAGACACTAGTTTGTCTCATGAGTCCTACTGATGCATCGAGGAGCTATAGCGGGCTCCACCCGTCACATATTAAGTCCAATGCATTCCCATATGAAAAGGTTTAAACATAACATAAACATTCGTATTAAAACAAGCATACGAAATGTCAATACATTCACCATAAACTATGAACGGTATAAAAATAGCACATCCATAGTCAAACATATCACAAAACCTTCAATACAATATAGAAGTTTTGTATCATAATAAATCAACCTCAAATAAGCGTAAAATCCATCAAAGGATGTTGAAATAGATGAAATCAAAACTCTTTTTAGAGAAATATCTCTTTCTATTTTGAAATAATTTAAGAGTCTTATATTTATAAAATATTTTCTTTGAAAATATTCTTATAAGCTTTTAAGGGAAGCTTTGATGATTTTATAACGGCGGAAAATAACCGCACTCGCCGTATAAGTTAAAAAAAACATTTTACCTTAATTCTGTCGAAAAGGTTAAAAATCACCTTGTTTGGAAAACGATGTAAAGATTCCTTTATAAACCACTTATAAAAATTCAAACAAGGGTATAAATGAATTTAACCCATATTCTTGTAAATAGTAAAAATGTATTGAAATACATTTTTAATAAACATGGATGTGGATGATAAAGAGATCCCAGTAGATTATTACGTATAAACAACCTCGGATAATGAAGAGATTGTGAAATAAACTCTTACCTTGTACTTTTCCTTGGTTGGGGTAGGTTAACCTCCTGTATAATGGTGAAATAATTGTTATTAAATTATACAAGAATCATATACATTAATATGATATCATATATGATCTTTTAACATTGATTTGTTAATAATATCTTAGTATTATCGTCGTTTTGGGTGTTAACTTACTCGTTTTATTTTATATGTTTTGTTACGTAATCCATGTTTGTAATGGATAGGTTGTATCTTAATCATATCCAGAATGATATTAAGTCCTTAGATACTATTATTAATCATCAAATGAGAATTATACTTGAATGGATATGATGGAGAATGAATCGCATCGCGTTCGTGGAGACGGTAGTCCGTACGTACGCACGAGCGACAATATAATTCTTTTGATATTAAAATAATATATAATTGGATAGTATATCATATATACAGAATCATTATCATGTTATATTTATTATTTAAATGAGTTACACATCATTATTATACCCATCCAAATAATAATCTATTGAATAACAATTACAGCACGACGTGGAGACGGTAAGCCGTACGTACGCACGTATGGTGACATGTTATTCATAGGGTGGATAGAATACTGAATATGGTTGTACCATATTTATAATAAAATCACAGTATATATATGATACTGGATTTATTATTTTAGAATGGTAACAACAAAGGAAGAAGAAGTGGGAGAAGAAAGGAACTTGGAAAAGGGTGGTGAAATCATTACCTCTTCTTCGGGTTTTCCTTTTGATTTGATCAAAAGGGCTCCTTAGGTTGTATTTCTGATCAAAATAAGGCCTCTAGGTTGTAGTGAGGGATGTTGGGTGAGTATTTGGGCAGAGTTTGGACGAAAAAAAAGGCTTTGAAGGTGTGAAGAAATGAGAAGGAGGAGTGCCCTTTTATAAGAGGGGTGAGGGGAACCTTTGGAAAAGCTAGAAATATTAATTTATAATAAAATCATATTCGGTTTATAATGGATCCAAAGTTGATTATTTAAAGGTTAAGGTGGGTATGGGTTGAAAAACACTTATCCAATATAATTTAGACAGGTTTGGGTTACTATATTAACCTTATCTTTAAGTATTAACTCTAAGTTAATGAGTTTCACTTTTACAATGTCTCTTTGTATTTTTATATTATATGGTTAATAAACTTACCATATACATCCAATAGACCCCAAGTGGTCCATTAATGATACAAATATCATGATATAAGTCTCTTGGCCAAACCTTAGATTTTTAGGAATTTAAGTTCAATTAATAATATAATATTTGTTTTAAAAACTCTTTTATGTCAATTTTGACACTATTCAATAGTTGATTTTTGTGAAACTCATAATAGAATGATTACTTCGAAAAAGGTTAATTAAATAAATCCTAATATGTCATATTATCCTAGAAAAATATTTTAATTCATTAAAAGTCTCAAATTATATTTATTTGGGTATTTATAATATCAATTATTTTAATTTTTAACTATTATGGTAATTACAGCATCATCATTGTGTCATAAATAAATTAAATTATTTAATGTCTAAAAATTATAAATAAAAAATAATTATGTATGAAATCTTTTTATATTTCTAATGAATATTTACAATTGAATTTATCTTATGTATAACCCTATATTAAAAATGTTTTAGTAAATAAACATTGATTTTAACTCTTTTAACTCTTCTTTGAATTAAATAATAATAAATGTCCTAATCTAATCCAAGTGGACCTAAATGATAATATTTTATTCCTAAGGTTGTTTTTGGTCGATATACACTTGTCCAATAGAATTTGGACATGTGTTAGGGTAATATTAATATCATTTGTACCCTTAATTACCCTATTTACTTTTAACCGTGGTAAATAAAAGTAAAACGTTACTATTCACCAAAAATTATTTTCATCTCATTGAACCAAATTTTATTTCTTGATATTAACCATGTCTCTTGGATTTTATAAATTCCATTCACAGAAGCGGTAAAAATAATTTTTATGAAAAATTCAGTTTTTTTAACTACCACTTAGTAGTTTCACTATTCATCAAAAATTGAAGTTTTTCAGAACAATGCCAAAATTTCACCCTAAGATATAATTGATATTCCAAATTCAAAAATGATTTCTATTTTACAAAATTCCAAACATATAAGTTTCATTAATTAATTTTATAATTAATTCCCGCTGTTACAACAAATAGCGTGTTTTTAAGAAACAATATATACCAAAAGATTGACAATTGTTTAGGTCCAATTTCAAAGTGAAATTAATTCTAATGAACACCATTGGATAAAATGGTAAAAATATATTCTAATTATACTTTAAAACCACTCAATAATATAATTTATCACTATAAATTATTTTGATTAAAAAAGTTGTTTTTAAGTATTTTTCAGTATTCATAAAAATTGGAAGTTCTCAGAAAAATACCAAAAAATCATCTTAGGATAATTTCAATATTCCGAAACCAAAAATGAAGTCCATTTTGAAATATAAAATATATATAATTTCAAAAAGTAGGTATTACTATTCATAACGGCTAGTTTGATTGGTTGTGGTGTGTTAGAACTCGATGTTGCGTACAACACACGCTATCGCATTATTCAAAGAGAAGCATACCATAGAAGCTTGGGGTGTTACATTCTCCCCTCCTTCAAATAATTTCGTCCTCGAAATTTCCAGAATACTACCCCATGAAAAGACTCGGGTGGTTCTTCATCATAAGTTCCTCAGGTTCCCACGTTGCCTCTTCCATCTTATGGTTTCTCCACAAAACTTTTACCAGACATGTCGTCCGGTTTCTCAGTACTTGTTCTCTTGTATCAAGAATCCTGATAGAATCTTCATAATAAGATAAATCGGGTTCCAGTTCTAATTCTTCATAGGTGAGTACAGGCGTTGGGTCAGGCACGTATTTCCTCAACCGAGATACATGGAACACATCGTGAACTTTGGAGAGACTTGGCGGCATTGCCAATCAGTAAGCTACATCCCCATTTCGTTCTAGAATTTCGAAAGGTCCGATGTACCTGGGACTCAATTTACCTTTCTTACCAAAATGTATGACTCCCTTCTATGGAGATACCTTCAGGAAAACATGATCACTGACTTGAAATTCCAAATCCTTCCTTCGGTTATCGGCATAGCTCTTTTGCCTACTTTGAGCTGCTTTGATGTGATTTTGGATTAGCTTCACCTTTTCCATCGTTTCCTCCCCCAGTTCTGGACCTACAAGTTTTCTTTCACCAACGTCATCCCAACAGGTTGGTGTGCGACATCTCGTTTCGTATAACGCTTCATATGGTGCCATCTGAATACTTGAATGGAATCTATTGTTATAGGAAAATTCTACCAAAGGTAAATATTCATCCCACATACCCTGAAAGTCAAGTGAACACGATCTCAGCATGTCTTCTAAGGTTTGAATAGTCCATTCTGATTGTCTGTCTGTCTGAGGGTGGTAGGCAGTGCTCAAATGAAGTTCAGTATCCAATATTTCTGAAGACTCTTCCTGAATCTTGAAGTAAAACAGGGATCACGATCAGAAACAATCAATAGGGGTACTCCATGAAGTCTCACAACTTCATTAATATATAGTCTTTCTAGACAATCCAGTGGTAGATCTTCTCTTATAGCAAGAAAATGTGCTGACTTGGTAAGACGATCAACAATAACCCATATTGCATCATTCCTTCTAGGAGTCTTTGGTAGCCCCATGACAAAGTCCATCGTAATATTGTCCCATTTCCACTCCGGTATGGGAAGAGGTTGCATGACTCTTTCAGGCTGTTGCCTTCCAGCTTTTAGTTATTGACAAACCATACATCTTGACACAAAATCAGCAATCTCCCTCTTCATGTTGTCCCACAAAAAATGTTCCTTTAAATCTCTATACATTTTGGTGCTCCCAGGGTGTATAGAGAAATTGGAACTATGAGAATCATCCAGCAATTCCCTTTTTAGTTTAGGTATATAGGGAACACAAAGTCTCTTCCTGAATTTCAAAATTCCATCTTCATACACAAAGTCTCTCAATCTCCCATCATTCACAGTTTTAATCTTCTTTTGAAATTCTTCATCATCGGTCTGAGAACTCTTAATCCTTTCTAGTAAATATGGTTTGGAAACCATTTGAAAAAGCATTGATGTTTCACATTCCCTGGTTATTCCCATGTCCATCTTCACTAGATCCATGAAAAATGGATCCCTTTCAATTCTCATATTGTTCAAAACTCCATGATCTTTTCTTCTCAAAGCATCGACCACCTTATTTGCCTTCCCCGGGTGGTAGCGTATCGTGAAATCATAATATTTGAGTAATTCAAGCCATATCCTTTGCCTCATGTTGAGTTCTTTTTGTGAGAAAATATACTTCAAACTCTTGTGATCAGTATAAATCTCACATTTTTTACCATAGAGGTAGTGCCTACATATCGTCAAAGAAAATATCACAGCTGCTAACTCGAGATCATGTGTAGGATAGTTTTTCTCATGAATTTTCAACTGTCGTGATTCATAGGCAATAACCCTATCATTCTGCATAAGGACACAACCATTTTCTTTCTTCGATGCATCACTATAAATAAGGAACCCGTCATTCCCTGATGGTAGAGTCAATATAGGGGAATTGACTAATCTTCTCTTCAGTTATTTGAAACATTCTTCACACTCTTTTGTCCAAACAAATTTAACCCCTTTACGTGTGAGCTTCATTAATGGGTTAGCCAATCGGGCAAAATTCTGGACGAAACATCGATAATAACCTGCCAAACCAATAAAACTGCGTACCTCAGTTATACTCGTAGGTGCTGGACTTTCTTGGATAGCCTTGGTCTTAGAAGGATCAATATAGATTCCATCTTTAGAGACAATATAGCCAAGAGAAGAAATCTCCTAAAGCCAGAATTCACACTTTCTAAACATCCCATATAATTCATGCCTTCTCAAAGTCTTCAAGATAATGCGCAAGTGATTTTCATGATATTTGTAGCTTTTGGAGTATACTAATATATTATCAATAAATACCACCACAAATTCATCGAGATACTCCTTGAAAACTCTATTAATCAGATCCATGAATACAGAGGGTACATTAGTCAATCCAAAAGGCATTACAGTAAACTCATAATGCCCGTACCTGGTTCGAAATGATGTCTTCGGAATGTATTCCTTCTTCACACACAACTGATGGTATCCAGATCGAAGGTCAATCTTTGAAAAGTATTGAGATCCATGCCGTTGGTCAAATAAATCATCAATGTGTGGTAGGGGATACTTTTTCATTATTGTTATAGCATTGATCTCCCTGTAGTCGATACATAACCTCATAGATCCGTCTTTCTTTTTAACGAAAAGAACAGGGGCTCCCCATGGAGAAACACTAGGGCGAATAAATCCCTTATTACTCAATTCCTCTAGTTGTTTCTTTAGTTCAACTAATTCTATAGTGGCCATTATATAAGGGGTCTTTGATATAGGCCTTGGTCCAGGAATTAAATCAATGGAAAACTCAACTTCTCGTTCTGGAGGATGTCGAGGTAAATCTTCCTGAAATACATCTACAAATTCTTTCACAATAGGTACATCATCTATTTGAACATTCCTTTCCTCACCCACAGTTATTTCATTCTCTTCCTCCCTAATAATTGAATTTAGTTGAGCTACTGGGGGTGGATCTAAATAAGAATTAGGTGGTGATGATTATGATTTAAAGATAAGGTGTTCCTTATCATCATCATCAAGAATCATAACCTCTTTCTTCTTACAATAAATATTCACATCATAGTCTAAAATCCAGTACATACTGAGGATTATATCAAACTCAATCATAGGTATGACGATGAGATCAGCAGATAAATTACATTTATGTGCTCTAATGGGGACTGACTCACAAAACTTTGTTGCAATGATACTTCCCTTAGGATTTTTAACTGACAACTCCCTTGTTAAATCAAATTGGAAATATCTAATTTTCATAGAAAACTGGGAAGATATGAAACAATGCGATGATCCAGAATCAAATAATGCATTTTCTAAACTTGAGGAAACCATTAAATTACCTGCCACCATGTCTTTCGGAGTTTCTACCTCAACAGTAGTGATAGCATAAGCTTGGCATTGATCCCTTGGCATTTTCTGAGGTAAGTTCCCCTGACGCTTAGGACATTCATTTGCATAATGCCTCATCACCCTGCAATTGTAGCACTGAACATTGGTAGCTTCCTTATTCCCTTTACAATCACGAGCTTGGAGGCCTTTTTCACCACACTTGTAACAGACTCCCGTTCCCTTCAAGAAAGTACCGGGGTGTTTCTTCCCACATTTACCACAGGATGGATATTCAACATTTCCCTTCTTCTGCTTATTTCCATTCCCAGATTTATCATCAGATCTCTTCTTCTCTTGATTTTCTTTAAATTCATAAGACTTAGAGAATTCCTTTTCGGTCTTGATAGCACATGAGACAATGTCTTCGTACGACGAGAAGGATTTTGATACTAATGATCGATAGAGAAATGGTTATAACCCATCAAAGAAATGATCAATCTTACTTCGTGTGTTACGTATATAATCTCCAGCATACCTTGCTAACCTTGTAAAGTTAGCCTCATACTTTGTGGCATTCTCATCCTCCTTTTGTCTCAGACTCAGAAACTGCCTTTCCATATCTGCTCGGTGGTCGCGAGGAAAGTATTTTTCTAAAAACAGATCTTTGAACTCCCTCCATTCCATATTTGATACTTCATCATCTTCCTTCATATTTTTAATCAATGACCACCATTGATCAGCATCTCCAGTGAGGCGGTAAACTGCCATGATAACTTTTTCCCTTTCACTACTCCCCAAAGACTGAAGTATTTTCTCTAGCGAAAATATCCATTGCTCAGCTACTAAGGGATTTTTACTCCCATTGATCGTTGGTGGTTGTTTCCTCATGAAGCAATCTAACATTGATCCTCCATGCTGTGGATCAGGGTGCTCCATACGGGTAAGGTTATTATTCATAACCTGAGTGAGTTGTCCTAGTATGGTGATTAGCTGATCGACACCAGTTGCATCACCAGCTCCACTATAATTATCTTGAGTAGGAGGTCAATCCCTACATTGAGTGCGTGCATTGATACGGTTTCCATTTCTTCCACTAGGCACCATTTCTAAACAATGGCATAAACTAGATCAGTTTATGAATCAAAATACATAATCCCATACTTATAAAACACTTAACATAAATTGAACTATTTATGGATATAATCCATAATCATAAAAATATTTTCTTTGATGAAGTATATACTCATAAACCCTTCATAATGATTTTTAAATAAAATGAGAGTTATCCTAAGCATATCCCCCGAGAGTGTCGTAACCAAGAGTGCAGCAAGGCCCGTTGTTGTGCACCAGTTCCCGTTCGAGTCTAGCTCAAAGCGGTGTTTTCGAGTTTTACCCCGAGGTACATCTATGCCAGATCCGCCTCTACCTGCTCGTATCCAGACAGGGATGTATTGCTTGGAAAACTCACAAAATCTCTACAATACTAAAATTCTAGGAAGTTATTCTATACTAATCCTCAAAGTCCATCTTAAATCTATGTGCTCTAATCGTAGTTTATCTAAATCTAGCTTCTAAGGTTTGTACTAAACTTCCTCTGATACCAACTATAACGCCCCAACCCCAGTTACCTAGACTCAGTGCATTATTACATAACATTGGCATGATCACAAGAAAGATCAAATCTCGAAAGACCGATTGGTTTAGTAGCCTTGGAAACACTAGATATATTCATAAGTCTTACATTACATCATAAAAATGAAAACTACAACAACATCTTTTCTTCATATTCCACACTCATATCCCAACATACTATCCCTGTAGGTCATTCATAATTTACTTCTTCATACCCTGGGAAAAATAAAACATAGAAAAGGGGTGAGCTCAAATGCCCAGTAAGGATAACAATATAGCGGAAACTTTCATAAATAAGAATAAACATGTAAGGAAATGTATAACTAAAACAAAAGCATTTTAAACTTGAACTTCAACATAGTATGGAAAAAATAAAATGAAATAATTCCATTTACTTATTCACATGGATATTCTAATAATCAAATAATCACATGCAATATCAATAACCACTTTCATAATGATGGAATGCATAATGCCAGACTATCATAACCACATAGCCAAGGCCTCGTGCCAAGACTACAAATAATATTTTGCCAAGGCCTTGTGCCAAGACACTAGTTTGTCTCATGAGACCTACCGATTCATCTAGGAGCTATAGCGGGCTCCACCCGTCACATATTAAGTCCAAAGCATTCCCATATTAAAAGGTTTAAACATAACATAAACATTCTTATTAAAACTAGCATACGAAATGTAAATACTTTCACCATAAACTATGAACGGTATAAAAATAGCACATCCACAGTCAAACATATCACAAAACCTTCAATACAATATAGAAGTTTTGTATCATAATAAATCAACTTCAAATAAGCGTAAAATCCATCAAAGGATGTTGACATAGATGAAATCAAAACTCTTTTTAGAGAAATATCTCTTTATATTTTGAAATCATTTAAGAGTATTATATTTATAAAACATTTTATTTTAAAATATTATTATAATCTTGAAAGGTAAGCTTAGATGATTTTATAACGGCAGAAAATAACCGCACCCACCATATAATTTAAAAAAACATTCTTACCTTAATTTTGTCGAAAAGGTTAAAAACCACCTTGTTTGGAAAACGACGGAAAGATTACTTTATAAACCACTTATAAAAAGTCAAACAAGGTTATAAATGACTTTAAACCATATTCTTGTAAATAGTAAAAATGTTTTGAAATACATTTTTAAGAAACATGGATGTGGATGATAAAGAGATCCCAGTAGATTATTACGTATAAACAACCTCGGATAATGAAGAGATTGTGAAATAAACTCCTACCTTGTACTTTTCCTTGGTTGGGGTAGGTTAAAATCCTGTATAATGGTGAAATAATTGTTATTAAATTATACAAGAATCATATACATTAATATGATATCATATATGATCTTTTAACATTGATTTGTTAATAATATCTCAGTATTATCATTGTTTCAGGTGTTAACTTACTCGTTTTCTTTTATATGTTTTGTTACGTAAGCCATGTTTGTAATGGATAGGTTGTATCTTAATCATATCCAGAATGATATCAAGTCCTTAGGTACTATTATTAATCATCAAATGAGAATTATACTTGAATGGATATGATGGATAATGAATCGCATCGCGTTCGTGGAGACGGTAGTCCGTACGTACGCACGAGCGACAATACCATTCTTTTGATATTAAAATAATATATAATTGGATAGTATATCATATATACAGAATCATTATCATGTTATATTTATTATTTACATGAGTTACACATCATTATTATACCAATCCAAATAATAATATATTGAATAACAATTACACCACGACGTGGAGACGGTAAGCCGTACATACGCACGTATGGTGACATGTTATTCAAAGGGTGGATAGAATACTGAATATGGTTGTACCATATTTATAATAACATCACAGTATATATATGATACTGTAGTTATTATTTTAGAATGGTAACAACAAAGGAAGAAGAAGTGGAAGAAGAAAGGAACTTGGAAAAGGGTGGTGAAATCATTACCTCTTCTTCGGGTTCTTCCTTTTGATTTGATCAAAAGGGCTCCTTAGGTTGGCTTTCTAATCCAAATAAGGCCTCTAGGATGTATTGAGGGAAGTTGGGAGAGTATTTGGGCAGATTTTGGCCAAACCAAAAGGCTTTGAAGGTGTGAAAAAATGAGAAGTAGGAGTGCCCTTTTATAAGAGGGGTGAGGGGCACCTTAGGAAAAGCTAGAAATATTAATTTATAATAAATTCATATTCGGTTTCTAATGGATCCAAAGTTTATTATTTAAAGTTTAAGGTAGGGATGGGTCGAAAAACACTTAACCAATAGAATTTAGATAGGTTTGGGTTACTATATTAACCTTATCGTTAAGTATTGACTCTAAGTTAATTAGTTTCACTTTTACAACGTCTCTTTGTATTTTTATATTATATGGTTAATAAACATACCATATATATACAAGAGACCCCAAAGTGATCCATTAATTATACAAATATCATGATATAAGTCTCTTGGCAGAACCTTATATTTTTAGGAATTTAATTTCAATTAATAATATAATATTTGTTTTAAAACCTCTTTTATGTCAATTTTGACACTATTCAATAGTTGATTTTTGTGAAACTCATAATAGAATGATTACTTCGAAAAAGGTTAATTAAATCAATCCTAATATGTCATATTATCCTATAAAATTAGTTTAATTCATTAAAAGTCTCAAATTATATTTATTTGGGTAATTATAATATCAATTATTTTAATTTTTCACTATTATGGTAATTACTGCATCATCATTGTGTTATATATAAATTAAATTATTTAATGTCTAAAAATTATAAATAAAATATAATTATGTAGGAAATTATTTTATCTTTCTAATGAATATTTACAATTGAATTTATCTTATGTATAAACCTATATTAAAAATGTTTTAGTAAATAAACTTTGATTTTAACTCTTTTAACTCTTCTTTGAATTAAATAATAATAAATGTCCTAATCTAATCCAAGTGGACCTAAATGATAATATTTTATTCATAAGGTTGTTTTTGGTCTAGATACACTTGTCCTATAGAATTAGGACATGTTTTAAGGTAATATTAATATCATTTTTACCCTTAATTACCCTATTTACTTTTAACCGTGGTAAATAAAAGTAAAAAGTTACTATTCACCAAAAATTATTTTCATCTCATTGAACCAAATTTTACTTCTTGATATTAACCGTGTCTCTTGGATTTTCAAAATTCCATTCACATAAGCGGTAAAATTAATTTTTATGAAAAATTCAGTTTTTTTTACTACCACTTAGTAGTTTCACTATTCATCAAAAATTGAAGTTTTTCAGAACAATGCCAAAATTTCACCCTAAGCTATAATTGATATTCCAAATTAAAAAATGATGTCTATTTTACAAAATTCCAAACATATAAGTTGAATTAATTAATTTTATAATTAATTCCCGCTGTCACAACAAATAGTGTGTTTTTAAGAAACAATATATACCAAAAGATTAACAATTGTTTAGGTCCAATTTCAAAGTGAAATTAATTATAATGAACACCATTGGATAAAATGGTAAAAATATATTCTAATTATACTTTAAAACCACTCAATAATATAATTTATCACTATAAATTATTTTGATTAAAAAAGTTGTTTTTAAGTACTTTTCACTATTCATAAAAATTGGAAGTTCTCAGAAAAATACCAAAAAATCATCTTAGGATAATTTCGATATTCCGTAACCAAAAATGAATTCAATTTTGAAATATAATATATATATAATTTCAAAAAGTAGGTATTACTATTCATAATGGCTAGTATGATTGGTTGTGGTGTGTTAGAACTCGATGTTACGTACAACACACGCTATCACATTATTCAAATAGAAGCGTACCGTAGAAGCTTGGGTTGTTATATATGATTTTCACAAAAATCAATTACCAAATAGTGTCAAAATTGACATAAAATAGTTTTTAAAACAAATATTATATTATTAATTGTTATTTTATTCCTAAAGATATAAGGTTAGGCCAAATGACTTAGATAAGGTTATATATATTAATAATAAATAACTTGGGGTTGTTTTGGCTTGTTATAGTAAGTTTATTAACATTATAGTGTAAGAAAACAAGAAGACACGGTAAAACTAAAATTATTTAACTTAAAGTTAAATCTACATGATAAGGTTAAAATAGATATCTAAACTTGTCTAAATTCTATTGGATGAGAGGATTTAGACCCATCCTCACCTTAGATTCGAAATAAATCAATTTGGAGCTATTAAAAACCGAATATGACTTTATAATAAAATAATATTTTTAGTTTTTCCTAAGGTTCCCCTCTCCTCCCTTATAAAAGCGAACCTCCTCCCTCTCTTCCTCACACCACTTTGAGCCTTAAATCTCGGACAACCCCTACCAAATTCTCTTCTCCACTTCCCTAGAAACATCCTAGTGGTCCTGGTCTTCATTAAAGACCAATTTTAGTTCCCTACAAGGAGGTCTCAAAGATGCGCTTCAAAAAGAGGTAATGTCCGTTACCGATTCTTTCAACTTTATTTCTTTATCCAGTTCTTCTTATTTAGTTGTTTCATTATGAAGTAATAACATCAGTATCAATCATATACTGATATGTTATTATAAGTATGAAACAACCCTATTTCACCTTCTATCCATCCTACGGAAAACAAAATCACCGCACGTGCGTACGTATGGAATACCGTCTCCACGCCGTGGTGTAATCTATTTTTCCACCAACACCTTACATGGATGGGTATAATGGTGTAAAGAATAACTATATATGGTTATTATAATGTCATACTGATTCTGATATATTATACCATCCACTCCAATTCTATTCAATAATTATGGGAACGATATCATCGCTCGTGCGTACGTACGGACTACCGTCTCCACGACGCGATGAGATTCATTCTCCATGTTAACCATACATGAATGATTATAAAGTTTATATAATGAATAATAATGAAATATATGACATAATAATGCTACTGGATTTATGTATATATATATATATATGTCTGTCATCTATTTAGTTTCATTCAATCCAATAAGGAAACGAAAACAGCATTCATGCGTACGTACGGCCTACCGTCTCTATGAACGGTATATTTCATTCCTTTTATGGATCTATAATATATATGCATATGATGAATATATATTATATATAAATTATGTTTTACATTCTGGAATTATGTAAATCAGGATATAAGTAATAATATCAAGAACGACAAGTCGAAACACATATGATAAATGAAATGATTTTACCCAAAACGCTGCTTTAACATGGAATTTACAAAAGAATGGGTAATATAAAGTCATAAGTGAACCATATATGATATCATAAGAATGAATATGATTCTGTAATAAGTCAATGACATTATTTAAATCATTATACAATAGGTTCAGACATGAACAAAGCTTATCGGACCTAAGGTAAGGGATAATTTTACAAATCTCATTTTTATCCGAGATTGCTTATACGTAAGTATTTACTGGGGTTATTTTTATCATCTATGTCCATGTTTTATAAAAGTGATTTTATCTATGTTTAATGACCTTTCTAACCATTTTTAATTTTACTACATGGTATGTAAGGAATCTTTCTTTTGTTTACGTTACGATGTACTTTTTGACTTTTTCGACAAAAGTTCAAGGAGAATGTTTTTTAACTTATACGGCATGAAATGATTTTTACGGTTTTATAAAGTCTTATTTTCAAAAATATTCCTCCAAAATATTTCATTAATATTTCCAAAAAAATCTCTTTCTTTTAAAATTTCATGACGTTTTGTGAAAAGAAATTGATTTTGAAGAAGAAAGGATTTTTTTCTCAAAAATTCATTTCAAGTGTTTTATCAAAACCATTTTTCCATCTAAGATGACATTATTTCATATGTGTATGTTTCAAGTATAATGTCTCTATTATTTACATGGTTTCACTTTCATTATTATGAAATCATATCCATTACTGTTATATGGATTATGTGTTGATGAGATGATGTTTATGAAACCCATTTTATTCATTGGGTTATTATGAATGATGTATGTTTATTTTGTGGCACAAGTAAGAATGATTTAATTATGAGATGGGTGGGACCTTTATCTCCATCCAATGCATTGGGTAAAGATTTATATCTCATGAGATAGACATGGCTGGAACGGTAAGTTAATCCGGTTCAGTGTTACAGGACTGAAACAAGGATTGAACTCGATTTAGAAAGGGACTTTGTCCACTAAGATGGTCTTGGCAGTAATGCCTTGGATGCTGTGGAAATCATAACATGTGCGAAATGGTTTCCATGATTAAATGTTTTATTCCCATTATATTTTATCATGGTTGATGTTTCATTATGATATATGTCTTACGTACTTCCACGATTTATATCTTTTCTCAAGATTTTGATGTTTAAATTTCATGTTCAAGTTTTTGCTTCCAAATGTTTATGGATTTTTTTATGTTTTCTATGTTTTCCCTTAATGATCATTTGAGCTCACCCCTTTTATGTTTTCTTTTCCCCGGGATATAAAGAAAGGTTTTAGGTAAGAAAAACGAAAGGGGAAGATCTTTATGGGAGATGTTGAAGATCTTTCACCATGATTTGAAGATTATATTCCGAGTTTCCAAAGACACTAAACTATTACGGTCCTTGTGTGTATGTTTTTGTTAGGTAATAAGTATTCTGCAAAAGTAATGTAATGTCCATGTACGACAAGCTTTGGGTCTCTACAGTTGGTATCAGAGGAAAGGTTTAGTCAACCTTTGGAAACTAGGATGCGAAAACATTAGTGAGATCCCTAGAGATATTTATAAGGTATGCATAGGGATGTCCCTAAGGTTAAGTATAAGTATAGGTTATAGTCCTAGAATTACAGTAACGATATTAGAATTAAACCTAAGATGTTAGATTTCAAAGGTACTCCCCCTTGATTATGTTATTTTACTTGTTTGATTTTTTCCCCTCACAGAATTATTTTTGTGTTTTAGTCATTGGAGGGAACTAGAAGGAATTCGGTTAACATTGAATCCAATGGAAAAATTTGTGACTATGAGCAACAAAATTGCATAATGACTAGAGAGAAAGATATTGTGATTATGCCGAATCAGTCATCGCGATATATGATTAACATGGTGAAATTTAGTGGTATGCCTAATTCATCAAATAAGAGGAAGGTAGACTTTTATGCATGTTCGCATGTTGAGGAGAATAAATAAAGGAAGATTGAGATTTATAAATAAGGGAAGAAGAACCTTGAGGAATACCTCAAATGGAGGGGAAGATGTTATCTGTGTGGAGAAAAGGGTCATAGAGTGACAGACTGTTATGGAGTTCAATGTCTTATTTGTGGAGAACATGGGTATTACCCAACTCAATGCCCTGACCTAAAAAGTTACTTCTAAATCAAGGAAGGACTTATTCCAAGACAATCATTGAAGAGGATGGATTAAAGTGTTTATGTATTGGTATTCAAGAATAATGTTTTTGAGGTACTTTTATGGTGTATTAAAATATTTTTGTATTATTCTATTGTGGTTTTCAATAATTTTATGGTACCAGTAACCATGAAAAGTGATTCAAATATTTTGGAAAACAGATGATATGCGCATAATGAAGGGATAAGGAGAAAATGAAATGTTTGAGAGTATTCATGAGATCATGATTGATATAAGGACTAAGTGATATCATGGTTTGAGTATATAGAATTTTGAGGATTTTGGTATGTTAAAAGTGTTAACTTTTAACTGCATTCATGTTTTCACTAAGGTTCAATGGGTATTCATTTTTTTTCAAGAGAATACATGATTAAGGCCTTTGAATGTTTTGATGTGACCAACAAGACATATCTTATGATATATGGAGATCAATGATGGTATTAACATGATTGTTATATTAACTCTTGGGTAATTGTTTTCACTATAATATGAGATTGGACAACAATATTTTGGATAATCCTAAAGATTGAAATGGATTATCTTGGACATAAGTTAGTATTTTTTAAGGCTATAACTTTCTCGATATTATTGATGGAAAGTTATAATAATGTATTTTTTAGAAAAAAAGGACAACCTGCAGGATGGGCGACAACCCATCGTGTCGGACAAGGCTATGGAAATCGAACCCACAACCGAAGTGTGACAGGCCTTTATTGCCTACCACTGGCCTATAAGAAGTCCCTGGTTAGTGGAAAGTAGTTTTATTTTATTAACTGGTATGATAAATAAAGTATAAGTCCATTTTTGGAACCATATATGATTAATCTCACCATAATATTGACTTATAACTTTTGCTAACATTTTTTTTGAAACAGATGGAATGACCAATCATTCTATCACATGATCTGCTAACGCTTCACAAATAACAAATTCAACTTCATTTCTTTAATAGATGAAGTGTAAATTGTTCAATTCATGAACAACAGTGAGATTGTACCAAAATCATGTAAGTATTTCTTTTAATTCATCAACTTTAGGGAAATGATCTTGAAAACCAAAATTTTTGTCCTAGTGCCCTTATATCCGATGAATCATATGGTACCCTAGATCATCACAAATTTATGGCTTTGTGATTGTTGGATTTTTCATAGCCATGTTCTCTACCACTCTCCATCAGAACATGATGGTTAGATTTCTCTTCCATATCCATATTTTCACCTATGTTATCCTATGTGGAAACCCAGTGATTAGTTAATTTGGGTAACCGTTACGTTTCATACTTTAGTTTTTAAAGTCAAGTTTTTGTATTCCTTTTTACGATGTGGGTTTCCATTAAAAAAAATTTCAAGTAGAAAACCATTTATAATCCTGAAGAATTTCGAGGGAGAAATTCATTTTAAGGGGGGTAGAATGTAACAACCTGAGATTTTATGAGAAGTATTATTTTTAATTTATTTAATGTCTTGTGTTGTATGCTACACCAATATTATCTTGCGCTATATGCAACATCGTATTAGCTTGCAGTATACGCAACAAAATTCTTGGATCGTGTTATAAACAATTTCAAGTTCATTTGATAGAAGTTATTCTACACAACATTGAGTGTATATATATATATATTCAATTTATAAATGAAATATGGTTGTATTCTATTATACGCAACAACAAAGGAGTCATGCACTACACAAAACCCTGGCTTGGCTTGCATTACACGCAATCGCGACCTTCCACAATAGCGTGTGTTGTACGCAATACCGGGTTTTACTAAACAACGATATATTATTATAATATTATTATGAACTAGCCGTTATGAATATTATTAACTAAATTTTGAATTTTATAACATTATTATTGATCTTACACATTTTCTAGATCGTGGTATAAGAACAAAATAAATTTTTCGGGTAAAATAAGTATTTTTCACAAAATGTAGTTCTCCTTCCTTTTGATGGTGCACCCACTATAAATATAGTTTTTAACATGTTTATAAGTTCAATTTTACAAAATAAAATTATTCTTTGGAATTAGGATATAAAATTTTACCTTGGATAAAATTTTCATATTATTCTGATAACTTTCATATTTTAATGAATAGTAAAAACACGCTATATTTTAATTAAAAACAACTTATTTCATTGCAATAATTTATATGGTAAGATTATATTTTTAAATAGTTTTAAAGTGTAATTAGAATATATTTTTACCATTTAATCCAATGTTGGTCATTGGAATTAATTTCACTTTGAAATTGGATATAAACAAGTATCAATCTTTTGATAGTTATTGTTTCTTAAAAACACGCTATTTGTTTTGATAATAGAATTAATTTTAAAATTAATTAATGCCACTTCTACGTTTTGAATTTGAAAAAACTGACATAAATTTTGAATTTGTAATATCAAATAATTCTTAGGCTGAATTTTTGGTATTTGTCTGAAAAACATCAATTTTCGATGAATAGTGAAACCACTTAGTGGTAGTTAAAAAACCGAATTTTTCATTTAAATAAAATTTTACCACTTCTGTGAATTGAATTTCGAAAATCAGAGAGTCACGGTTAATATCAAGAACTAAAATTTGATTCAATGAGGTGAAAATAATTTTTGGTGAATAGTAACGTTTTACTTTTTTTTACCACGGTTAAAAGTAAATAGGGTAATTAAGGGTAAAAACTGATATTATTATTACCCTAAAACAAGTCCTAATTCTATTGGATAAGTGTAATTCGACCCAAAACAACCTTTGGAATAAAATATGACCATTTAGTCCCACTTGGATTAGATTAGGACATTTATTATTAATTTATTTAAAGAAGTGTTAAAATAGTTAAAATCAATGTTTAATAACTAAATAATTTTTAATATAGGGTTATACATAAGATAAATTCGACTATAAATATTCATTATAAATCTAAAACTATTTCCTACATAATGGTATTTTATTTATAATTTTTATACATTAAATAAGTTAATTTATTTATGACACAATGATGATGCAGTAATTATCTTATTAATGAAATATTAACATAATTGATGTTATAAATACCCAAATAAATGTAATTTGAGAATTTTTATGATTTAAACTAATTATATAGGTTAATATGACATGTTAGTATTGATTTAATTAACGTTTTTAACTAATCATTCTGTTATGATTTTCACAAAAATCAATTACCAAATAGTGTCAAAATTGACATAAAATAGTTTTTAAAACAAATATTATATTATTAATTGTTATTTTATTCCTAAAAATCTAAGGTTAGGAAAAATGACTTAGATAAGGTTATATATATTAATAATAAACAACTTGGGGTTCGTTTTTCTTGTTATAGTAAGTTTATTAACCTTATAGTGTAAGAAAACAAGAAGACACGGTAAAACTAAAATTATTTAACTTAAAGTTAAATCTAAATTATAAGGTTAAAATAGATACCTAAACTTGTCTAAATTTTATTGGATGATATTATTTCGACCCATACCCACCTTAGCTTCGAAATAAATCAATTTGGAGCTATTAAAAACTGAATATGACTTTATAATAAAATATTATTTTTTGTTTTTCCTAAGGTGCCCATCTCCTCCCTTATAAAAGGGAACCTCCTCTCTCTCTTCCTCACACCACTTTGAGCCTTAAAGCTTGGAAAACCCCTGTGAAATTATCTTCTACACTTCCCTAGAAACATCCTATAGGTCCTGGTATTCTTCAAATACCAATTTTAGGGCCCTAAAAGGAGGTCTCAAAGAGGTGCTTCAAAGAAGAGGAAATGTCTGTTATCGATTCTTTCAACTTTATTTCTTCTTACACTTCTTATTCATTAGTTGTTTCATTATGAAGTAATAAAATAAGTATCACTGATATAATGATATGTTATTATAAGTATGAAACAAACCTATTTCACCTTCTATCCATCCTACGGAAAACAAAATCACCGTGCATGCGTACGTACGGAATACCGTCTCCACGCCGTGGTGTAATCTGTTTTTCCACCAACACATTACATGGATGGGTATAATGGTGTAAAGAATAACTATATATGGTTATTATAACATCATACTAATTCTGATATATTATAACATCCATTCCAATTCTATTCAATAATTATGGGAACGATATCATCGCTCGTGCGTACGTACGGACTACCATCTCCACGACACGATGAGATTAATTCTCCATGTTAACCAAACATGAATGATTATAAAGTTTATATAATGAATAATAATGAAATATATGACATAATAATTCTATTATATTTATGTATATATATATTTATGTCATCTATTTAGTTTCATTCAATTCAATAAGGAAACAAAAACAGCGTTCATGCATACGTACGAACTACCATCTCCATGAATGGTATATTTCATTCCTTTTATCGATCTATAATATATATGTATATAATGAATATATGTTATATATAAATCATGTTTTACATTATGGAATTATGTAAATCAGGATATAAGTAATAATATCAAGAACGAAAAGTCAAAACACATACGATAAATGAAATGATTTCACCCAAAACGCTGCTTTAACATGGAATTTACAAAAGAACGGGTAATATAAAGTCATAAGTGAACCATATATGATATCATAACAATGAATATGATTCTGTAATAAGTCAATGACATTATTTAAATCATTATACAGGAGTTTCGGACACGAACAAAGCTTATCAGACCTAAGGTAAGGGATAATTTTTAAAATCTCATTTTTATCCGAGATTGCTTATACATAAGTATTTACTGGGGTTATTGTTATCATCTAGGTCCATGTTTTCTAAAAGTGTTTTTATGTATGTTTAATTTCCTTTTTACCCATTTTGAATTTTACTACATTGTATATAAGGAATCTTTCTTTTGTTTACATTACAAGGTACTTTTTGACTTTTCCGACAAAAGTAAGAGGATAATGTTTTTTTAACTTATACGACATGAAAGGATTTTTACGGTTTTATAAAGTCTTATTTTCATAAAGATTACTCCAAAATATTTCATTAATATTTCCAACAAAATCTCTTTCTTTTAAAATTTAATGACGTTTTGTGAAAAGAAATTGATTTTGAAGAAGAAAGGATATTTTCCTCAAAAATTCATTTCAAGTATTTTATCAAAACTGTTTTTTCATCCAAGATGACATTATTTCATATGTGTATGTTTCAAGTATAATGTCTCTATGATTTACATGGTTTCACTTTTATTATTATGAAATGATATCCATTACTTTTATATGGATTATGTGATTATGGGATGATGTTTATGAAACCCATTTTATTCGTTGGGTTATTATGAATGATGTATGTTTATCTTGTGGCCCAAGTAAGAATGATTTAATTATGGGATGGGTGGGACCTATATCTCCATCCAATGTATTGGGTAAATATTTATATCTCATGAGATAGACATGGCTGGAACGGTAAGTTAATCCGGTTCAGTGTTACAAGAATGAAACGAGGAATGAACTCGATTCAGAAAGGGACTTTGTCCACTAAGATGGTCTTGGCAGTAATGCCTTGGCTACTATGGAAATCATAACATGTGTTGAATGGTTTCCACAATTACATGTAATATTCTCATTATATTTTATCATGTTTGATGTTCCATTATGATATATGTCTTACGTACTTCCACGATTTATGTCTTTGCTCAAGATTTTGATGTTTAAATTTCATGTTCAAGTTTTTGCCTCCAAATGTTTATGGATTGTTTTATATTTTATATGTTTTCCCTTACCGAGAATTTGAGCTCACCCCTTATATGTTTTATTTTCCCCAGAATATAAATAAAGGTTTTAGGTAAGAAAAAATAAAGGGGAAGATATTTATGGAAGATGTTGAAGATATTTCACCACGATTAGAAGATTATATTCCGAGTTTCCAAAGACACTAAACTATTACGGTCCTTGTGTGTCTGTTTTTGTAATATACTAAGTATTCCGAAAAAGTAATGTAATGTCCATGTATGAAAAGCTTTGGGTCTCTACATTTAAACTAGTTTAAAGGCTTGAAACCATAAAAATTTTTCTTTACATTCCATCATAAAGGTAATTCAAGATATTTTAAATGTATATAAACTTAGCCTTCCTTAATGGTGAATTGAAGGAGGATGTGTATATTTAAAATCCATGTGGTTTATTACTTTTATAATATTATAATTATGTTTATAGGTTAGAAAAGGATTTATATAGGCTAAATAAATCCGCAAAATATTGGTATTCTAAGATGACAAACTATTTAAAGAAGTTTCAATTTAGAAAAAAAAAGATTCGAAAACCAGATTAAATATGATAACTAAGTATTTATCATTGTTATTATTCATGTAGATGATATTATTTTTATATAAATTATGAAGGATTTTGTGAAGAGTTTTCTAAATAAATGAAAAAGGTTTTTGAAATTTCTATGCTTTGTGAGATGAGATACTTTATTATCTAAACAATTTCTCAAGAAAATGATTATATTTTTCTATCTTAGGATAAGTATGCTAATAAAATGTTGAAAAAGTTTGTAATAGAGGATTTAAAGTTGGTTTCTATACCAATTTTAGTAGGAATAAATTTTCTAGATATTAATAATATAACAAACCAATCCATGTTACCCTCAGAAACTGGTACCATCACTGATTCACCACATACCTGAAGGGAATTCTCGATCTCCACGGGTTGATGACTAGAACCCAGGAATTGAAAATAACCAAGACGAATGTTTTTTCCCAAAATAATCAAGATACATGGAATATATATATATATTAGAAATAAACAACAAAATAAAATTCAGAAGAAATATATTTCATAACTAAAAGAAAAACAATGGTAGTGATACAACATGAAAACTAGAATAAAACAAATAAGTATAGGTCCAACCACACTAGAGGAAAACCAAAATAGAAAAAATACTTATATGATATGTGGGAAATATATCACCATATCACCTCTAGATACCCAAAACTAGCTGATAGAAACCTCACCACCTCACTATGGAACCTTTCCTTTACCCTCATCAAAAGACATAACTAGGTTTACACACCCCTGAAGGGGTGTGAAAGGTGTAATCTAAACATGGTCAATAGGATCCTAACTAGGTGTTCCATATCTATTCTCTATATAAATAATCCAATTATACTTATTTTAATGAAAACATGGAATAAAAAATAGTAATTAAATTTTATATCTAAGCTGGTAAATATTCCCTTTTTTCCATAGTTCTAAAACAAGCCAAGTAAAATAGTTTCGAAGCATTAATTTCCATAAAAATTTATCAATATCTAAATCATGTATATCAAAACTAATATAGTACAATATATTCACAATGGTAAACATTCCAAGGACCACAATAGTCCAGGATATTAGGCTACTCATACCAAAATCAATGACTAGTGCACACCCAAACCCTTGGAACACAAGATTAAGGAGTAGAGGAACATCCCATGAGGGACCCACAACAATTTCAATATCAATCCCCTAGAATAATAGGTCTAGGTATTAGTGTAATACCCTATAAGTGAACCTATAAATAATAAAATGGATGATATACCGAAAATACACCTTCCAACTATGTACCCAAGGCTTCCCATGTGTTGAAACTATCAAATCATTTAGAAGTGTTTCAAATTTAATAAAAAATTCCACAACCCTTTATTTTAGAAAAACATTCTTCAAAAAAACCATTTAGCAAACCATTTACAATGATTTTAAAGTAACACTTTTTTTCTGTTACACAAAACCTAGGTAAAACCATCTTTTACCACAAATATATTGATTCACACAAATAAATCATGCCAAATAATTTATAAAAACAATTTATAAATCCAGAGTAATATGGTTTATCCAACCTGGGATAGTAACGAAACCCCTTACCTTAAACTTGGTCTAAACACTACCCACAACAGGATCCATCAGCATCAAAAGAAAAGTAGATACAACAATAGAGTCCCTAAAAATGATTCCCATGTCTCAAAATTGTAGCCCATAAATGAAACTATCAATGGAGGGGTTAGATCACAACATACCATGATAAATACACCCACAACCCCACAACCAACAAGAGGGTCAACCCCTGGAAGAAGATCACTCAACATATCCAGAAGAACAAGACAAGAATCAGTACAAGATCAATAGATCCTATAAGTGCAACATAATGCCACTATAATGACCAATGAATATGAAGAAGAAAAAAGGTTTCTTACCAAGAGAGACACAACACAACCACTATAGAGATTGAGCATTGAACAAAGGAACCTAGAAGGAGTAGAATCATAAAAAATAATTTAAAACTACCTAAGGTTCGAGACCTATGGATGAACAATGAGAGAGTAGTAAGAGTCATGTTAGTGATAGATAAAACCTATTGTACTGAAGGGATTTACATCATAAACCATTAATTTATGGTGTGAAATATCTATGAATAAAATCAGCCAAAAAACACATCGCCTCTTGTTAAAAAAATATCGAGTTACTATTTTATGATTTGAAAAATATATATTTAAACTATACAATAATTTTAGGGCCTAAATGTATTTATGAACCATTCCCCTTGTTAATTAATCCGTATGCTACAATCTTACAATATAAAAACGTCATGTAGGTAGTGGCCAACCCAAGATCTTGCAAAAAATCCCAAAACTTCTCTGAACCTGAAATACATACTCTTAAACAAGAAATGATCATACCTTAAAAATCTAGGATGTTACAATATAACCACAATAGGAATTTATTTCCCTAGGAATTAATGCAAAATAAGGGTTCTCCAGAAAGAGGTGAGGCCATAGCTCCCTCACTGACAATCCATGATCCCAAGTATAACAGGAATATGATCCATCACCACACCACTCAGAGCAACAGAATAGAGTTCCGATGGAAGAATTTCACATATAAAACAATGATCTCTAATGGTTTCAATACAACTGAAATATATGGATCCAAATCAATCTCTTCCCAAATTAAAATGTGAGAGGGACCAAAACGGTAATTTTTGAGCTCAAATATATAGAAAACATCACGTATACCTATCAACTGAGCTGGAAATTCTACTAATAAAAATTATTCCCATGTTACTCAGTACCTCAAATGCTATAACATTTCTTAGATCTAAATTCCACTGTTTACCAAGACGATGGTGACAAAATTGAGGAGAAAATTTTGAGAAAACTCAGTCAATAATGAAAAACTCCAAAGGAAAATGTCGATGATTCACAAATGATTTCTATTGACTTTTCATTGTAAATGGATGATAATATATATCCAAAATCTTCATCGATGTATCCTGAATGAGACTCAGTCCCACAAAGAGGTCTCTCCCACATTTACCCAACAAAGAGGTGACCTCCACCAATGACCAAACAAAGCCTTGAAGGGATCCATCCTGATCAATGAATGGTAACTATTATTATAAGAAAAATTGACTAGACCCAATTGTATATAACATTATCCACCAAAATACAAGAACCAATCATGGAGCATATCCTCTAGAATCTAAATAGCATGCTCTATATGATCGTCCATCTATGGATGAGAATATGTACTCAATCAAAACAGAGTTCTCATAAGCTCCTAGATACTATTATAGAATATAGAGGTGAACCTAGAGTCCCTACCTAAGATAATGTTGGAGGGAACCCAATGAAACCTCATAATCTATTGCTCATAAAACTTACCGTTATCTTTAACATTAGTGGTGTCCCTGACCAGAATGTAATGGGCTGATTTTTCAATAGATCAACCACTATCTAGATAAACTTATTCCCTTGGTAAGTACATGTTAGTTCAAAAAAAATCATTGGACACCTCATCCCATTTCAAAACTATCTTTTGAAGAGGTTGGAGTAAACTAGATGGTTTTAGACTCTCTGTCTTTATCTGTTGGTAGGTGTAATAGTCAGGAAAAAAATCAACAATTTCACACTTCATACCTGGCCACCAAAAATTTAATATCATGTAATAATACATCTTCATCATTCCAGGATGAATGGACCAAGAATAACTATGATAATCATGCACCAATTAACTTCTAATAGAAACTAGGTTAAAAGAATGATCCCTAAAATATATAATTCCATTAGAAGGTAGAGACCAATAGAAATGGTTTCCCAACCATAAAGGGTTTCTATGATTCCTATGATCTCATTATATTTCTATTGACCATATAGAATAGACTCAATAATGGATGATGATAAATAAAAACTATTCAAAATCATACCCAAATCATTTTCATGAGTATCCAGATGCAACTGAGTGAAGAGTTGCATTGTGTTTTACTCTTCCTTCGATTCCAAAACATCCTATAGTAGAACTTTCTGGTTGAGAGAATCTACGATGACATCCTTATTCCCTAGGGTGTAAGAAATGTCAAATTAAAACATCTAAATATGTTCCACATAGAATATCTATATGATATTCAAGTCTTTCTAAGAGAAGATATAATTCAAACTCTTATGATTAGAAAAGACTATGAACCACTCCCCAAAAAGATAGCCCCACCAAAACATAAATGAATTTATAACTATGATAAGATCCAAATAATTAGTGGGGTAATTCTTCTCATACAGAAAAAGTTTGTGAGAACCATAAACCATAATGTGATCATCTTAAATAAGTACAAAACCCAAACCGATATCATAAACATCACAATACAATACATACTACTTACTGGGACCAGTTAAGATCAAAATAGATGATTATGTCAGAATCCATTTTAAACCATTGAATTAATTCTAACAATTTGCATCCCATGTGAATTTTACCCTTTTCTTGGTAAGTAAAGTCAAGGATAATGCCAACTTCAAGAAATCCTTGAATAAAAAACTATTTTATCCAACTAGGCCAAGGAATATCAATATCTCAAAGAAGTTCCATGGATATTCCCATGAAAATTCAACATTTACCTTATCAGGATCAACTGATAAGCCATACTTCAAAATCACATGCCCCAAGAAATTTACTTCTTGGACCCAGAACCTACATTTTGAAATATTTCCATATAGATGGAGAATCTTTAGGATTTCAAAAACCAAATTCAAATAATTCTCATGCCCACACTCAGATATCAAATAAAATATGATATCATCCAAAAACATAACAAATATTTGTCAGGATACTGATGGAATATCTGGTTCATCAAATCCATGAAAACTGTATGAGTGTTAGTCAGATCAAAAGGCATTATAAGATATTCATAATATCCATACCTAATCCTAAAATGAATATTCAGAACATAAAAATCTCAAACTCTGAGCTGATGATAACTAGACTCAATACCGATATTCAAAAACCACTTCTCCCCCTTTAACTGATTAAAAAAATTATCCACATAGGGAAAATAGTACTTATTCTTAACCATCACCAAGTTTAACATTTAGTATTTGAATTGTCAGGCTTATTGGAAAAGAGAATTGTGGCTACCCAAGGTGAAACACTAGGGACAATAAATTCATTCACTATTAGATCATCCAATTGGATATTGTTATCCTTTAGTTATGTTGGTTCTATATGATAAGAGGGTATTAAGATTGGTTGTATACCAAACACTGGTTCAATTATAAACTCAAATTTACTCTCTAGAGGAAGATTGGATAAGTCATCTGAGAAGATGTTAGGAAAGTCCAGAACAACCATGATAAGATCAATAAGAGAAGAACAAATATAAGAATAAAATGCAATGACAAACAAAAACTCCTGAGATCTTGGTAGGAAGGTCCCGCATGACCCAACCTTAGATCCCAATCTCCCTAAAACACCTGAGAGATCCCATTCGCTATAAGGAATGTGACATGATGATGAAAAAAATAAATATCAACACAATAAGAAACAAACCAATCCATCTAATTGATGACATCAAACAAATCCATATCAAGAATGAGGAAATCCCAGACTAACTCTGCATCAACTATCAATAGAGAATAAGAATGACATTGAAACCCTGACTCATTCCTCTTTCCAAGAGGTGTTAGTAAATACATTAAAGAAGTCATGTAATTTATGGTAAGTCTCAACACATAAAAAAATGGATAGATATAACTAAGTGAGAGGCTTCTGTATCAAATAAAAAAGTTGCTATAAAAGATGCAAGAAAAATGGTACCAGCCACTATTATTGGGTCAACATCCAAATAAACCAAAAAAACATCCAATTTATGAATTTGATTCACTCTTGAGTCTCATGTATGATACCAAAAGTATTTTAATGCTTTTGACTACGTCGTAGTGGATTTTAGAGCTAATGATCCCTGACAACAATAATGGATAAACATATCATGGTAGAACCTTTGTTGATGGATATAGTGGCCATAACCATTGCACATATTCACATGGGAGGGAAAATAATTTTGGAATTCCTAACCTTACCACACTAGTAGAAAGTTAGGGGAACACTACTGGTAACTGTTGACAGTGTAGAGGAGGCTCACTATTAAGAACCACCTCCACCACTCTTGTGATGATTGTGACACTTATTTTTTCCTTCCCTTCACACCTTTGAGACTTATACTAGGTATAATAATGGGGTAGAATAACCAATATTTCCCACCATATCCATCTCTTACATCATTTACCTATTTTCCATCGTAGCATAGGTAGTAAGATTCAATATAAACACATGTGATCAAATACCTAGATGAAAACCCTATAAGTACTTCTGACCTTTTATTTGATTATTCTTTACCACCTCCATAGAAGAATTCACCATCTCCCCAAACTGATTGGTTTACTCTGATACTGAGAGTTCCCCCTTCTATAAGGAAAGGAAATATAAATACTTTTCCACCATTAGATACTCTAGACAGAACTAATGAAATAAAATGATCTTGAATCCCTTCCAATATAAGCCCATACGATTATCTTCTTATACCATATAATCCCACCATCACTTGCTGGGACCCTCATGCCTGAATGTTATGCACTTCACCTTGATGGTATCAAGTGTATCCAAGTCGATAATCTAATATATTTTTATCCATTACTACACCTATTGAGGTTATTTCATACATTTAAAGGACGGGGTACTCTCGTGTAAGAACTCTCAAGATCAATCACTTTCCTTCTTAGCTCCCAGCAACACCTTAATAACCTAATCCTAAACTCATGGTATATTCTGGTCCACAACAAAAACTACCCACATGATAGCCTCAATAATATTCTAATCCAAATAAATATTCCCTTTAGGAGAATATGATACACCTCCTATTGAACCTATGGATGACATCTTAGTGGCATACAACTGCACACTGAAAATAGAAGAAAAGATCAGACAACTAGACCATCTATGTTTAAACCAGAAAACTATAAGTAAAAAACTGTTATTAATATCAAAACTCAACACTTAAGGAACACATACCAACATCCCATGGTAACTTGAGTCTCATTATAAAAAGGGATGGACATACAATCATCACAACCTACCTCGTATGTCTCAAAAATCCTATCTAATATCTACTATATAACCTAAAATAAGGACTCTTGAAGAAAAACACCTATGATACCAATATTTAATGACCAACTTGGGTTACCCTTATAAATTGGTACCTGAATCAATTCTCTACATACCCAATCCCCATGGGCTGATGAATAGCACTCGGGAATCGAACAATGACTAGAGGGAATGATTTTAACCAACCTGAACAAGATACATGAAATATATACATAGAAAAGAGAAATAGCAGAAGAAAAGTAAGAATAAACATATGCATAACTAAAATAAAAATAGTGGTAGTGATATAAATAAAAAACCAAAATATAATAAAAAGGAATAGGTCTAACCACACAAAAAGACAACCAAAATAGAAGACAAATACTCTTGTGATATGTGGGAAATCTCCCACCATCTCATCATTGGCTAACCAATACCATCTAATAGAAACTTTTCTTCCCCACCAAAACACCTTTCATTTCCCTACATCGAAAGGAATAACTAGGTCTACACACCATCGAATGTGTGTTCATGGTGTTATATAAATGGGCTTAGTAGGATCTCCTAGGTATTCTATATAAATTATCTTTACAAATAATCCCAATATTCTCATTTTAAAGAAAACATGACATGATAAGAAGTAAAGTAGGTTTATATTAAACATGGTAAATGTTCCCCTTTTTCCATAGTTATAAAACAAGATAGATAAAATAGTTTCAAATCATAAATTTTTGTAAACTTTTATAAAAATATAAATCATGTATATCAAAGAAAAAATAGTACAAGATAATCACAATGGTAAACAAGCCAAGGATCATAATAGGCCTGTCCAATAGAATAATCATACCATAATAAATGACTAGTTCACATCAAACCCCTTAGAACATAGGCCTAAGTATCATAGGAAAACCCCATGAGTGAACCCTCCCTACAATTTCAATAGCAATACAATTGAATAATAGTCCTATAGAGAAAAGGAATACTCCTTGAGTGAACCTTATAAAAATAAAATGGATGATGACCCTAAGCTACACCTTCCACCTAAGTAACCAAGGCTTCCCATATGCTAAATTTATCAAATAACTTCAAAGGGATTCACATTTAAAAAATAATTCCACAACCATTTATTATACCAAAATACACTTCAAAAACCCATTTTGAAAACCATTTACAATTCTTTGAAAGTAACACATTTTTTCTTTACTCAAAACTAAGTGAAAACCCATCTATTATCTCAAAATATATTTTTATACAACAAAAATCATGGAAAATAATTTATAAATACAATTTATAAATCCATAGAAATTCATTTCATCCAACATAGGATAAAGAAGAAACCAATCACCTTAAACTTGGGTCAAACACTACCCACAACAGGATCCAATAACACCAAAAGGAAAGTAAATAAAATAATAGAGGCCCTAACAATGATTCCCATATCTCAAAATCACACCCCATAAACAAAATGATTGATGAAGAGGATATATCACAAAATACCTTGAGAAAAAAACCTTCCATACTACAAACAACATGAGTTTTGTCCCTATGAAAAAGATCACTACACACATATAGAAGAAGAAAACAAGAATAAACACAAGATCAATGAATCCTATAAGCAAAAACCAACACTGCTACTGTGACCAATGGAAATGAAGAAGCAGAAAGATCACTTACCAAGAGATATGTAGTGCAACCACCATGGAGATTGAGAATCAAATGAAGGAACCTTGAAAGAGAATAATCACACAAAATTTCCTGGAACTTCTTAAGGTTTGAGACATAAGGCTTCACAATGGGGGAAGAGAGGGATTTATGTGTCTAGAAGATAAAATCTATTTGGTAAAATGGATTTACAATATAAACCATAAATTTATGCTGTAAAATATCTATTAAGTATATCTGAACAAAAAAACCTCTCTCTGGGTTAAAAAATATATTTATCGACTATTTTATGATGTAAAATATATATTTACACAATAAATTTGTTTTACATATTAAAGGGTTTCACGACCTATGCCCCATGACAATTATGTTGTAACCTGCATCATTGTAATATAAAAATATCCTGAAGGCAGTGGTTGGACCAGGCTCATGAAAATTCTTACAAAACTTCTCTAAACCCAATATACATACTCTTTAATAAGAAAAGTGAATACCTCAGAAAACCATAATGTTAGAAATAAGTAAATTATATGGATTCAAGGGAATTTTGGAATCTAATCGGTAGTATACTTCACCTAAAAATGTCAAGATATGATATTATGTATGTTGTTAGACTTTGAGATTGATATCAAAGCTACCCAAAAATATATCATTTCTTGACTAAAAGAGAATACTTAGATACATAAAAGTCACATCAAACCATGTTTTAAAATATGAAAGTAATTGAAATCTTGATCATTCCTGTCATAAAGATGAAGATTAGGTTGGTTGTGTTGATGAATGAAGGTTAAAATTTGATGAAGTTTTATATCTTAGTGATATATGTAATTTTTGGCACTCTAATAAGAAAATTTCTATGAATTTATTAATGTATGAAGTATAATATGTGGTTTTAACTCATGAAACAACTCTGTTAAAATGGATGAGGACATAGTTGGATGATTTGAAAGATAAAGTGAATTATCTACAAAGATTCTAGTTCAACATTCAATAATCAGGCACATTTATATCAAATATTATTTCATCAAGTAAATTTTTGAGTGAATTGAGTTACAAGTGTAATTTTTTCATATGAAGGAAAAATGTTTGACGTGTTCAGTAAATCATTTCCAAAGGAATCATTTTAGAATCAAAGGTTGGTGTTGGGAATTAAACCTCATCCTTATCAAGGATAAGGTATGGTTGTTCTATATCCCCTCTCATATTGTCTTTCAATATTGTTGTCAATGGGGGATAAAAATTACAACATAAATAATTTTTTTATATTTATATTATAATTTTTTATCAAAGAAGGAGTATCCATTAATATGTGTTACTTTTCTCTAGAACGTATGAATACATTAAGATAGAGTTATTAAAAGGGGTAAACAATGATTTCAACATAGATGAAAACTTTTATCAACTTATTATAAGTGGTTATAGTAAGATATTTCATTCTTGAAAGAATTGTTGATGTGATGATGAATTTCCATTTTAATATTGTGAGGTTTGTGTTAAAAGAGCTTCATATAAATCACTATCTTATAGTTTACATGGTATTATTTATTCAATGTTCTTGTTTCCTACATTGAGTTTTCTCACATAGGTTTAGAATTATTGTATGGTGACCAGTTACTAAGTATTAATAAATTCATAGTTATTTATCTTCCTCAGTTTTCAACAAAATACAAAGGGGGAAATTATTGAGCCCAAGAGGTAACGAGATGGTTATTATGATAAGTGAGGTTGAAGAATTGGTGAAGAGGATATGATTGAGTGTTATGGATTTTATTGACAATAAATAAATAATATTCTAAGTTAATTCAGATGTTTCTTAAGTTAGTTCTAAGTGTTTATATAAAATGGTAATAGTTCATGATACTAGTATATTTTAAGGATATGAATAAGGGGTTCCATGACACAACATATATATTGCACTATAGATGTGTATTGAAGAAGATATTATACACTATAACTGATGTCCATGTCATAACCTATAGAAATTGAGTTGGGATATGTTGTATAATAGGTTTCCATATCATGGAGATGATGAAATTGGCAGTAGGTGAAAATATGGTCTATAAGATATCACATCGTAGAGAAGGTGTTCACATCATACAGGAGACTTAATTAGAGTTCTTCACATCATAAAATAAGTACAATGCTACAGAGGATGCTAGATCAATTTTAGTGGATTGAGAAAATCCAGGACCTCTACAACATAGTGAATGTCCATTCCATAATCCAGATTAAGGTGCAATTCAATGAATTTGTATAATTTAGGACCCCCACATCATAGCTTGTTTCCCATGATGTATTTAGGTGAAAATATGGAATTATACACCAATTTGAATAAACCATTTTATAGAGGTGATCAGAATGGTTTTTGGTGTCAGTGGGGATTTGATCACCACTATACTGTAACACCTATTCTACACTATAATATTATATGGAAGTTGTGTGAAAAAAATCTAAAAACCAATAAGCTATACCATAATGACCTAAACCGTTCTGAAAAAGTTTTTTTATAGGGATAATGTACGTAGTTCAAGTAGGAATACTAACTTGGATTCATATTCAAAATTTAGTTGTTATTTCAACCTATTTTAACTACCAATTCAAATTTAAGGTTCAAGATTAAGATTAATATGATCCAAGGGTTGTGATTCAAGATGGGGTTTGAATTTGAAATTCAAATTCAAAATCAGAATTACTAGAAGAACGGACTATTGTGAAGATTAGAAGAGAGTGGATTATCTGAGAATAAGTAATAGTGTAGAGAGGAATAAGAAGAATAAGTTTTGGATATATGAAATACAATGAATATTCTATTATTATCTAAATTTTAAGAAATAAATAAGAAGAATATTGAATTGGTTGTATGCATGTGTTGTGCATAAAAATAGAAAAAGTAACTTGTTCCTATACTAATTTGAAATAGATTTTTTTCTTTTTCATTATAGTGGAAGTAGAGTGGAAGTGTAATATTTCATCACACTCAAAATTTTTTAGAGATTCTATTTAGTTGAATAATTAAAAGTTTTTACCCAAAAATTTATCTTTGTAAAGTGTGGGATGCACTTGTGTGAGGGTTTCACTAAAGCATAGTCAAGAGGTGTGAAAAATGTATTTCATGGTTATACCCTACTCATTGTACTCACGAGATGATTCTAGTGGGTAGTGTCATTCGAGAGGAATCCATATCACACAAAGGACTAGACTTATAACATTGATAGGTGAACCCTGTAATTCTATTATGTTCCCTTACGTTGGTGTGTGATTCGGTATGTCACACCAATCATTACCACATAATAGAAGGTGGTGAAGGTTATTTCAAACGAAATATAAAAATAGTACAGAACACTGATCCACCCCCATCAGTGATCCCTATTTGATCCAGAAGTGGTTCTGTAAACTTATTTCTTGGTGCCTACAAAATCAAGTTTCACATCACCTTCTTCCACCATCTCTTTGAAGAAATGTTATCTAAGAACATTGTGGTTTGATCTATAATGTTGAACATGATTATTAGATATATATATATCAATTTTATTTTCACATGAAGCGCATAGTGGATTCTAAACCTTAACTCTCAAGTTATTTAGTTAAACTTATATCCAAATCATCTGATTACAAGCATGTGTGGCTGGTATGTGCTCATATTCAACTGTTCTTAAGGACACTTGACTTTTCTCCTTACTATTACATGCCAAAAAACTCTCACCAAGAAAGAATATTCCACCTGAAGTGGAGTTACTATTAACAAAATATCTATCCCGGTAAATATATTTAAATCCCTATAAGGTTAAATATGAACTAGATATATACATGTATCATCCTGGCCTGACTGACCACTAAACCGGTAGATGGACTGGTCGCCACATGGCCTCAAGAACACCTCCCCATATGCCATATGCTGCCGACTAGAAGAAAAGGTCTAGTAGTGGTATTGTGGGGAGAATATAACCTCATGATCAAAGTATAACAATGGTATATTAGGTTCAAATAAATAAGAAACATCAAATGAAATAATAATAAAAGACATAACAATGGAAGAGTAATATAATATCTCAATAAAAGTGGTCAATTAAAATTTACAACAATGCATGTATGCCAGATGATTATACCAGTAAAAAAATGAAAATGAAAATGATATAAATACAATGTAATAAAATAATAACTACCCAACTACTCACTTGATGAGCATCTCGAGCACCAGCATGGTCCTCTACCTCAACTCCATCCTAGTAATGCAAATCAAATAATGGAAGATGGAAGCTTCCCTTTATCAATGCCTATAGACATAAGGTTTACTCGGGTACCAATGGTGCCTGAGAATGGTGTGAGATACAATCTCAATAGGTCAAAACACATGGTGTTCAGACCAATCCATTTCATGCATTATAAATTAAGCATCATGCCATAATAAATAGATGATATACAGAAATAAATAAATTACTTAAAGGCATTGGGCTGGGTTCCACTTGGACACCTGTCTAATTACGTTCTTTAGCCTAAGCCGGTGAGTCTGAACTAGGATAACTTGAATTGGTAAAGTAAGTGAAATAATTCATGAGGAGTTCGACTATACAAAATATTGTGATTGGGTTTGAAGGACACGCCCCCACATTTCCATTTTCTAATGATTCAATCCATTTTCCATAAAACATTGACATGATCTTCAATTGATTTTGAAACTCTTTATAAAACATTTATTCATCCACCATAACATAGTGATATGCCCTGATACCATCCATGGGAATCCGAAGGGACTTTCTAAGTATCACTCAAGGGGATCAGCATATGACCAATGCTAAGGAGTCTGTCCATGGTGGCATAAGAATGAAGTCCCATGTCTCACTCAATGCGTGGTGTAAAAATCCAAGTACTAGCCTCAGATTCCATACTTAGTATCACATGTAGGGACCCTATTCTCACTCGTGTAACTCCCCAAGATTTTTATGAGATATTTTTTTTTTAATTTTTTTGATATATTGTGTTGTACGCTACACCAAGATAAGCTTGCGCAATACGCAACATCAGATTAGCTTACGGTATACACAATGCTATGCTTGGATTATGTTATATACAATTTCATGTTATTTTGATATAATTAATTTCACACAAGACCAAGTATAATTTAATAACTAAATATTATTATGTTACCTTATAACCTAGTCATTATAATGGCGGGTATGAACAATATTAACTTTATTATGGAAAACCATTTAAATGAAAATAAGTGAGTTTATAAAATAATAAAATATCTCTTTATGGATTTTATTAATGAAATATATGTTTAATTTATTTAATATAATGTTTAAAATTCATCTTATATGTTTTCTAGACATGTTATAAGAAAAAATTCAATTTTTAGATAAAATAAGTAATTTTCAAAAAATGCAGTTTTGCCGCCTTTTAATGGTGCACCCATTTTAAATATAGTTTTTGAAACTTTTGAATATTATATTTTAAAAAATAAACATTATATTTTTAATTGGGATATAAAAATTTTCTTTGGTTGAATTTTTGATATTTTTTTGATAACATTCAATTTTTGATGAATAGTAAAAATACACTAAATTTTAACTGAAAACATCCTTTTTCATAAAAATAATTTATATGGTTAAATTATATTATTTAATATTTTTAAAGTATAAATAGAAAATATTTTTATCATTAAATATAATTTATGCTATTGGCTTTAATTTTACATTTAATATTTGTGTAAAAACATTTCAATCATTTGCAATGTTTTAACTTTTAAAACTCGTTTTTCATTCCGACAACATGATTAATATTAAATTAATTACTAAAAATTATTTGTTTTGAATTTTTAAAAATTTATTTCATAATTGGAATCAGCAGGTCTAAATTATTTTATTTGTAGACATTATGAATAGTAAGTTCAGTAATTTTTATTAATACAGTAAAAAGATAAATCAGGAAAATAAGGGTAAATATAATATTATAAAAATATCTTAAAACTTTTCCTAATGTAATTGGATGAGTTATTTTATACCTAAAAAATCATTGGGTCGAAATTATACCCTTTGTAAGCTACTTGGATGAGATTAAGACAATTTATATATTTTATTTGAAGAAAAGTAAAATATATCTTACTCAAATTTCAATAAATAAATCATTTTTAATATAAGTTTATATAGAAGATAAATTATATTATGAATAATAATTTGAAACCTAAAATATTTTTATTTATCATGGTAATTTATGTGTAATTTTTAGAAAATAAATAATTACCTTTATATTGATGAGGTAGAAATTATTTAACTGATGAAAAATCAATAAACTAATTTTTATTAAAATGATAATAACCATTAAAAGATTGAAAAACTTGACAAAATATTATTGGTTGACTATATACCGACTATAATCATCCAAGGGTAGATTTATTGACCATTTGTAGCCTTATATAAGAGATTATGACATTTATATTATTTTATTTAAAGTGATGTTAAACTTTCACATTCATGTTTTAATAAGTATAACATTTTTAATGATGAATTTTACAGAATATATATTAGACTAAAAGTATTATTATTAGATATAGTAGATTTATATTCATTATATTATTTTATTTTTAATTTTTATTCAACAAATAAGTGTATTAAATAATTACACAAAAATGATGTTGAAATAATTTTATTAATGGAAATATTAAATCAATGTTATTAAAAATATTACAATAAATATAATTTGGGATAATTAATATATACATTTAATTTTATATATTACCTTGACCCCATATAGATATAATAAAATATTTTGTTCAAGGATAACATCTTATCTTGATATTTTTAAAAATCCAAGAATTTAATGTTGTCAAAATTGACACTATTGTTGTTTTGTCAAAATAATGTTTTATTAAATTATTTAAAAATCATAAAACTTTTTTAAAAAATATAATAAGTATTAAATTGTCTAAAATGTTCTAAATTATGTATTTATGATTTAATTTACATCAAATAATTAAATATTTCATCCTTTTAATATTGAAATATTTGTTACCCTAGTTAAAATGAAATAGAATAACTATGTGATAAATTAAAATTATAAGGTTTAAATAGAAATAAAACTTGTCTAAAATTTATTTTTTGATGATATTACAACCTTATATCATATTATATTCTAAATTATGAAATTTTTATGGGTTTTGGATGTGATTTCATTTTATTATAAATTAATACTTTTGGAGATTCCAAAAGTGCCCCGCACCTCAATTATAAAAGGACACATCCTCCCTCACCTCGTAACTTTAATTTGATAATTAAAACTCATCCATACCATTAATATTTCCATTATAAAATTATCTAGTTACATTATATAGGTTTTGGTCTTCTTAAAAGACCAACTCTAGTGACTTTAAGAGGAGATTTACAGAGAGCACGTCGAAGAAGAGGTAATCTCATCAACTGAGTCTTTAAAATTATTTCTTATTATACTTTATCATCATGAGTTGTTTCCATTATAAAGTAATAAATCCAATATAAATTATATTCTAAGATGTTATTATGGTTATGGAACAACCATATTCCATGTTCTATCCATCCTACGAAAAATGAAATCACCACGCGTGCATAAGTACGACTTACTGTCTCCACGTTGTGGTGTAATATGTTTTTCACCACGATATTACTTGGATGGGTAAAATGATGTAAATAATATCTATATATGATTATTATAACATTATATTTATTCAGGAACAAAATATATACCATACACTTCCACACCATTTCACAATTATGGGAATGATATCGTCGTTCTTACGTATGTACGACCTACCATCTCCACAATGCGATGTGATTCATTATACATGATCTTCATTAAATAATGATTATATAAATTAATTGAATGAAAAAATATGATATATATTATACTAATATAATTCTTTAAATGATAGAACTATAACATAAGAAGAGGAACTTATCCGAAAAAACATGCGTAAGAAAATAAAGAAGTCAGTACCTGATGGACGAGTAATAATGTTATTAACAAATGGATGATAATATGATCATATATGATGACTATGATTCTGTAATAAGTCAATGAAACCATTTAAATAATTATACAAGAGGTTTGAATGCATACAAAGCATATCAAACTTAAGGTATGGGATAATTTCACAATCTCATTATTATCCGAGATTGATTATATGCAATTATTTACCAGGGTATATTTATCATCCATGTCCATGTTTTCTAAAAATATTTTCATAAAATGTTTAATATTTTAATATGGAGGTTTAAAATAATTTTTAATAATTTTTTACTTTTACTACATGGTTTGGAAGGAATATTTCTTTCATTTTCCTTACGAGGTACTTTTTGACTTTTTTGAAAAACATACGAGAAGAATGTTTTTTTATTTTATACGGAATGAATGAATTTTTATGATTTCATAATGATTTATTTCTATAAATATTCTATTAAAATTTTTCAAGGTTATCTTCAAATAAATTATTTTCTTTTAAAATTGCATGTTGTTTTAAGAAAAGAAAACATTTTTGAAGAAGAAAGGATATTTTCCTCAAGAATTAATTTCAAGTGTTTTATCAAAATTATTTTCCATATAAGATTAAGGATATTTTGAAAGTATAATATCCCTATTATTATTATGGTTGGTTTTTTTTATGATGTAATTATATTTATTAAATCAATTTGTTTTATTTTATTATGTTACGATGGAATGATGTTTAAGAAACCCATTTTATTCCTTGTGTTATGTTATGATGAATGATTTATATTTTTGTGGCACACATATGTATGGTTTTCATTATCTTCCAGGTGGGACATATATATCCCTATAAAGAATTGGGTAAAGATTTATATATCATGAGATAGACATGACTAGAATGACAAGTAAATCCAGTTTAGTAATATAAGGCTATAATGACATGTAAATCCAGTTCAGTAACATAGGAATGGAACGAAAATAAAACTCGGTTCAGTAATATACTTTTTTCCACTATGATGGTCTTGGAAATTAGCCTTGGATGATATGTAAATGATTTTCTATGATTATTTTTTTCCAAAGTTACATGTTTTATGTCAATTCTATTTTCTCATGGGTCTTGTTCCTTTATGATTTATGCCTTATGAACTAACAAGATTTATTTCATGACTCAAGATTTTGATATTTTTTATAGATGGTATAATTTTCAAAAGTTATGTTCATGTTTTTACGTTATTATGTTTATGTTTTGTTGGATATTTTCCATGTTTACCATTAATGAGTATTTGAGATCACCCCTTTTACGTTTTTTTCCCTAGGATATGAAGAAGGTTATTAAGTAATATGAGTTAAAAAGGGGTTCTAGTTATGAAGTAAAATGCAGGAGACGATGTGGATGTTTTATGAACCAGTTGTTTATGTTTCCTAGTTTCCAAAAACACTAAAACTAATACGGTCTTTGGGTATTTGTTTGTGTAATGTATTAAGTATTCTTTATAACTAATGTAATTTCCATGTACTCCAGGATTAGGGTATTTACAATTGGTATCAGAGCGAAGGTTTAGTCTACCTTTGGATACTAGGATGCAAAATATTTAGTGAGATCCCTAGAGATATTTCTAACGTATGTCTAGGGATGTCCCTAATGATAAGTCTAACTATAGTTTAAAATACTTGAATCTTGGTAATGATCATTTTAACCTATTATTAAACCTAAAATTTTAGATATTGAAAGTACTTCCCCTAGAATATGTTGTTTTCCTAGTATAATTTTTTCCTCTCACACTATTATTTTTGGGTTTTAGACAATGCCTGGAACCTGAAGGAACCATGTTAATGATCAATGTAATGAGAAATTCAATGATTTTTCCTCCTTGACAACCAAATGTTATAGGGGATGGAATGAAAAATCTTATCACTATACTTACACAATCTATAAATCACTTTGGACTTCCAAATGAGAAGAGAATAGAACAAAATTCTATTGAGTCCTTTACGAGGCAACCTCCACCAGATTTCAGTGGGTCTTTTGATACAATTATTGCTGAACAATGGATCAGTACCATTGAAAAATATTTTCTATCCTTTGCTATTCGGAACATTAAAAATTAATTTTGGTTTTTTATCATTTAGAAGGTGAAGCAAACCAGTGGTGGATTCTAATCATGAATACAAGGCTGCAAGATGAAATTGAATCCATGGAATGTGATGAGTTCAAGAAATTATTTTTCAATAAGTACTTTCATTGTATTATTTTAACAAAGATGGAAAAGAAGTTCCTAGAGCTTAATTAAAGGTATGATGAATCCATTGGTACATACAAGGAAATTTTTACAAGACTTTCAAGGTATGATTCTAGCTTTATCATCCAACCTGAAAGTAAAGTTGATAGATTCTTTAGTGGATTAAAACCAAGTCTTCTAAGGGAGTTATCTATAAGTGACTTTAATAGCTATGAAGATATTGTGAGTCGTGCTATCAAGGTATAAATGAATGTTGTTGTTACAAATCAATCTCGTGGTTTCAATAAGAAAAAAAATATTATGTTCAAGGGAAAATCTCAAAGTAATGGTGAAAAGATGATGAGTGTTTCCTTATGATAAAAGTGTGGAAAGAAGCATGGTGGAGATTGTCTTAAAATGACTAGTAAATGTCTAAAGTGTGGAAAAATGGTAATCAGGAAGTTGAGTGCCAAAGTAATATGGAAAAGGTTTCCAATGATTTGAATAGATAAAATGCTACATAGAATGCACCTCCCACACTTTAATGATACAAGTGCAAGGAAATGGTGAATTATGCTAACCAATTCACTAATCCAAGGGTTATCAATGATGATCGATGTCAACAACCTCTTAAGTCTAAGTAAAAAGGAAAATAAAATGTGATCACTATTGATGATTTTGAGTATGAAAATGAAGTGGAGAAATGATTGAGTGTTTATGTAATGGGATCCTAGAATAATGTTATAGAATCCCCTTAATAGTATTATAGAATATTGGAATATCTATGTAGTGGTCCACTGTGATTTTACACATGTACTTGAAATTATATGTTGAGTGGTACCGATAACCATGAAAAATGATTGAGGTAATAAGGTGATTTTTTTGGAAAACACAAGATTAAGGGAAGGATAACCCTTAATATGATCATGATTTTTAGTTAATTAAATTTGGATAAAGATATGTTGGATAAGAATTAGTAAATTGGATGATATTAGATACCATGGAATTGATTAAGGATTTATTGACATGTGTGTTATGCTATCATGGATAAAGTTTATAGCTTTTTGTACTTAAGAATAAGGAAACATTTTTTGTTTCAATAAGGTTATATGATAATTCATGTTATTACCATGACTCAAGAGAATACATGATGAAGGAGTTCACATTTTTGGACTATAACCAACAAGATATACCTTATGATATATGTGATATAAATGTTATGCTGAGTTAGTGAACCTTTTTCTATAGTTTTAGTTTTTTATCTTTTAGAAGGATTGTAAGGTTATCAATTTATGGAAAGTTTAAGTTAAACATCAGATGAAGTCTTTTAGAATAAAGTATTATCACACCATAGGTGGAATTATGCATATTTGATTACATGTGCTAACCTTTTTGTTGTGATAAAGATAAATGGAATGACCTATCATTATATTTATGGATCACATGTTCTACTAACACTTCAAGAATGAAACATTCAACTTCATCTCTTTAGTGATGAGTTACTTTGGGTAACTATTATGTTTCTAATGTTCCTTTTTTTAAATGAAGTTTTAGAATTCATTTTTACGATGTGGGTTTCTTTGAAAGAAACTTTCAATTATTAAACATTTTATAACCACGATGAATTTTAAGAGTGAAATAAATTTTAAGGGGGGTGGAATGTAACACCCTGATATTTTTATGTGATATATTTTTTTTCATTTCTTTGATGTCTTGTGTTGTATGCTACACCAAGATAAGCTTGTGCAATACGCAACATCGACTTAGCTTGCGGTATACGCAACTCTATGATTGGCTTGTGTTACAAATAATTTCAAGTTATTTTTATATAATTAATTTCATGAAAGACTGAGTATACATTAATAGATTAATATTATTATGTTACCTTATAACCTAGTAATTTTAATGGTGGGTATGAACAATATTAACTTTCTCCTGAAAAACAAGTCAAATGTAAATAAGTGAGTTTATAAAATAATAAAACCACCATTAATGGATTTTATTAATGAAATATATTTTTAATATATTCAATAAAATATTTAAAATTTATCTTATATGCTTTCTAGATATGATATAAGTATAAATTCAATTTTTTAAAATAAAAGAAGTAATTTTCAAAAAATGCATTTTTGCCGCCTTTTGATGGCCCACCCATTTTAAATCTCATTTTAAAAAAAAATTATATTCTATTTATGAAACTAAAAATCTTCTTTGTAAGCGCGATATTAAAATTTACTTTGGATGATTTTTTGATATTTTTCTAATAACATTCAAGTTTTGATGAATAGTAAAAATACACTAAATTTTAATTGAAATCAACTTTTTTCATCAAATTAATTTATATAGTTAAATTATATTATTGAATGGTTTTAAAGTATAAATAGAATATATTTTTATCATTCAATATAATTTATGTCATTTTCATTAATTTTACATTGAATTTTGATATAAAAACAGTTCAATCTTTTACAATGATTTAACTTTTAAAACCCATTTTCATTCCGACAACAGAATTAATTTTAAATTAATTACTGAAAATTCTCTGTTTTGAATTTTTAAAAATGGATTCCATATTTTTAATCAGTAGGTACAAATTATGTAAATATTATTCGTTTATTTTTAGGCATTATGAATAGAAACTTCTATAATTTTTATTAATACAATAATAAGATAAATCGTGTAATTAAGGGTTAATATAATATTATAAAATTACCATTAAACTTATCCTAATGTAATTGGATGAATTATTTTTGATCTAAACCGTATTTGGGTTGAAATTATACTCTTTAGAAGCCATTTGGATGAGATTAGAACATTCAATATAATTTATTTAAAGAAAAGTTTAATGTCTTACTCAAACTTTAATAACTAAATAATTTTTAATATAACGCTATATAGAAGATAAATTATATTATGAATACTCATTTTAAAGCTAAAATGGTTTTATTTTTCATGGAAATTTATTTTTAATCTTTATAAAATAAATAATTACCTTAAGGGTTTATATATTGATGATGTAGAAATTATTTCATTGATGAAAAATCAATAAAATAATTTTTATTAAAATGATAATAACCATTAAAAGACACAAAAACAAGAAAAAAATTTATTGTTAGAGTATATCCTGACCATAATCATCCAAGGGTCGATTTAGCGACCATTTGGATCCTCATATAAGAGATTATGACACATATATTATTTTATTTAAAGTGGTGTTAAACTTGTCACATTCATGTTTTAATAAGTGTAATATTTTTAATGATGGATTTTCTAGAATATATGTAACGACCTGACCTCAGTAACCCATAGTCGGTGCATTATTAGATAACATTGGAATGATCACAAGGGATAAAGTCCCGAAATATCAATCAATTTAGTAGCCTTGGAAGTAATAGATACATACATAAGTTATACATTACATTATGAAGTAAAAAACATTGTGTCTCCATTGAACACACACATATACCATAGCTTATCCCTATAGGTTAATCATTATATACTTCTTCACATCCTAGGAAAAATAAAACATAAGAAAGGGGTGAGCTTATATTCTCAGTAAGGATAACAATATAACAGAAACTATCATAAGAAAACATAAACATTTAAGACAATGTATAAGACTAAAACACAAGCCTTTTAAACTTAAACTTCAGCATAATATGGAAAAGATAAATCAAATAATTGAATTATTTATTCACATGGATATTATACTAGTCGAATAATCACATGTAATATCAATAGATGATTTCAGAATTATGGAATGCATAATGTCGGACATCATAACCACATAGTCAGGGCCTCATTCCAAGACTACAAATATAAATTTTGTCAAGGCCTTATTCCAAGACACTAGTTTGTCTCATGAGACCTACCGATGCATAAAGGGGCTATAGTAGGCCATTCCCGTCACTTACTAAGTCCAATGAATTCCTCATATAAAAAGGGTGAAATATAATCTAAACATTCGTATTAAAACTAGCATACGAAATGTCAATACTTTAACCACAAACCATGAATGGTATAAAAATAGAACATCCAGAGTCAAACATAACTCATTCAATACAATATGGAATATTGTATTATAATAAATCAACCTCAATCAAGAATAAAATACAATGAAGGATATTAACATATATGAAAATAATCTGTAAAATTATTTGTGAGAAATATCCCCTTTTTCTTGAAAACGTTTAAAACTCGCACTATTTATCAAAGAAGTCGTTTAAAAGAGATTTTTGAATCAAAGTGTCCGATAAAAATTTGAAACTTTTGAAAGTAATATTAATTTTAAAACATTAATGTCCATATAAATAAATCCTTAAAACCATTTTTAAAACATGGACATTAATGAGAAAGATTTATAAGAATAAATCTTTAAAACATTTAAAACGATATTTTAGTTAAAGAGTTCCTAAACTAATGAGAGATGATTGAATAAAAATAATTGAGAAAAAAAAATTAATAAAAAATTAATAATATCATAATAATAAATGGATTCATGATATACTATGTCAAAGGAAAGTATATACACAATATAAAAGTGAATTGGTGCATAACAACAAAGAAGTCTCAATGGAATTTAAATTGAGATGAAATCCCTTATAAAGACTGTATCCTTAGATTAAGTATAAATAAATGAAATAATTATGTGTGAAAAATATAAATACACTCAATATGATTGGATATTCAGTGTAAATAAATCATAGGACATTCACACATATTCTTGTAAAAACAAAACCAATGACTTGGATGTTTAACTCAATGAATGGAAATTGAGTTAAGATTTCCCTTACCAAGTTCATATCAATGACTTGAGGATTTATCAATGGTGTTATTATGTGTATCAAAAGTATATCCACACAAAGGGGAGTGTAAATTACTACATAAATAACTAAATAGTGATTCCACACATAATCTTCGAGTAAAATAATCAATGAAGTATGCGTAAAACCCAATGAGTAGAAATTCAAATTAGAAATTCCCTTACCGATTTGGTAAATTAAAAAACATACACCCCATGAAAGAAGGATCATATAATGAATATGTAAATACCCATAAATTAAAGTATATTATACAAAGAATACAATAATGGGTATTACATACACCACACACAAGGAAATAGGAGAAATATATAGTATGAATCTCATTGGAATAAAAAGTGAGATGAAAAACCCTTACCTTGTACTTTTCATTAGTTTAGGGTAATTTAAACTCATTTATAATGGTTAAATCATTGTTATTAAATTATACAAGAACCACATACATAAATATGATATCATATATGATCCTTTAATATTTATCAGTTAATAATATTTCAGTAGTATCATTCTTTCAGGTGTTAATTGGTTTATCTTTCTTTATATGTTTTGTTACGTAAGTCATGTTTCTTATGGATAGGATGTGTTTGATTCATATCCATAATTATATTAAGTTCTTAAACATTATTTTTAATCATAAAATGAAAGTTATTCTTGAATGGTTATGATTGGGAATGCAATCTCATCACGTCGTGGAGACGGTAAGTCGTATGTACACATGAGTGACAATACCATTTTATTAGTGGTCAAATCATATGTAAATGGATGTTATATTATATAAAAAGAATAACTAAAATTTTATATTTATTATTTACATTAATTATACTCATTATTACACCCATACAAATAATTAAGTGTTGAATAACAAACCACACCACGACGTGGAGACCGTAAGCCGTACGTACGCGTATATGGTGACTTTATCATTCATAGGATGGATAGAATAATGAATATGGTTGTATCATATTTATAATAACATCTCAGTATGTAGAAGTTACTAGAGTTATTATTTTAGTATTGAAACAATAAAGAGAGACAAAGTGGAATAAGAAAAGAACTTTGCAAGAGGTGATGAAGTAATTACCTCTTCTTTGGATGTTTCCTTTTGATTTGAACAAAAAGGCTCCTTAGGTTGTATTTCAGATAAGTTTAAGGACTATAGGTTGAATTTAAGGTTTTTTGGAGGATATTTGAGCTGGGTTTGGCTGATCTAAATGGATTTGGAGGTGTGAATTTTAGATAAGTGGAAGTACCCTTTTATAAGAGAGGTGATGGAAACTTTTAGAAAAACTTGAAATATTATTTTATTATAAAATAATTTTCGGTTTTTAATGGATCCAAATGGATTTATTTCTAGGATAAGGTGGGTATGGGTCGAAAAACACTCAAAAAATAGTTTTTAGACAAGTTTAGGTCACCATATTAACCTTATATTTTAGATTTAACTCTTAGTTAAATAGTTTAACTTTTACCATGTCTTCTTGTATTCTTACACTATATAGTTAATAAACTTACTATAAAATGTAAAGAGAACCTAAAGTGGTTCATTAATGATATATATAACATTATTTAAGACCTTTTTCCAAACCTTATATTTTTAGGGACATTATATAATTTAATTAAATTTTATTTGTTTTAAAAACTCATTTATGTCAATTTTGACACTATTTAGTATTTAGTTTTTGTGAAAGTCATAAAAACGTGATTACTTCAAGATAAATTCATTGAGTAAACCCTAACATGTCATGTGAACCTAGAAAATTTGTGGAATGCATCAAAAGTCTAAATTTACAATTATTTTAATATTTATAATATCAATTATTTTAATCTTTCATTAATAAAGTAATTATTACACCATCATTATGTCATAAATAAATTTAATTATTAAATATCTAAAAATTATAAATAAATACCATGATGTAGGGAATATTTTCATATTTAAAATTAATATTTATAGTTTAATTTATCTTATGTATAACCCTATATTAAAAATGGTATAGTTTGTAAAATTTGAATTTAACACTTTTAACTCTTCTTTAAATAAAATATAATAAATGTCCTAATCTAATCCAAGTGGATAAAAAAGAATAATATTTTTGTACTAAGGTTTATTGTGGCCTAAATAAACTTATCCAATAGAATTAGGACATGTTTTAGGGTAATTATAATATCATTTTTACCTTTAATTACCCTATTTACTTTTAACTGTGGCAAATAAAATTTAAAAGTTACTATTCACTAAAAATTATTTTCGTCCTATTGAACCAAATTTTACTTACTGATGTCAAATTCATCTCTCATATTTTTGAAATTTAATTCACATAAGCGGTAAAATTATGTTTTATGGAAATTTCCAAATGTGCCTAGAGGGTGGGTAAAAGAGGGTAAATAGTTCAATGTAATTTTATATATATAATATTATTATAAAATGACTTCAATGAATTACATTAGAATAATATAGGTATTATGTATCTATTTTTTCTTTAAAAAAATTAAAAAAATTATTATTATTTAAATAAAAAGTCGGTTTTAAACAATAACATAGTATTTTTAACTATTTATCAAAAATTGAATGTTTTCAGAAAAATACCAAAAATTCACCCAAATATAATTTTGATATTATAAATTAAAAAATGATGTGTATTTTATCAAATTATAAACATAGAAGTTATATTAATTAATTTAAAAATAATTCCCATGGTCAAAAACAGAAAGCAATTTTTTGAGATGTAAAAACTATCAAAAGATTGACATGTGTTTATGTCCAATTTAAATGTAAAATTATTTCCAATTACCAAAATTAGATTAAATGAAAAAAATATAATCTAATTATACTTCAAAACCATTCAAATGTATAATTTAACACTATAAATTATTTTTATTAAAAAAAGTCATTTTCAATTAAAATTTAGTATTTTTCACTATTCATCAAAATATGAAAGTTATCAAAAAAGAACCAAAAATTTATCCAAACTAAATTTTTATGTCCTGATTATAATGAAGAAGTTTATTTTGTCAGATTTAATATATTAAAGTGTAAAATATTGGATTTAAAAGGGTTCTCTATAAAAAGGTGGTAAAATTGAATTTTTTGAAAAGTACATATTTTATCTCAAAAATTAAATTTTTCCTTATATTATGTCTAAGAAACACATAATATGGATGTTAAAATTATATGGAGTATATAAAATTCAAAATAGAGTCAATACTATTCATAACCTCTTTTTGAACGGCTAGTTTGGTATATCTGTGTGCACTCGAACTCGGTGTTGCGTGTAGCGCAAGCTATTGAATTAGTTTAAAGAAAATAACTTACTATGAAATCTTGGTGTGTTAAATTCTTCCCCCATTTTGGAAATTTCATCCTCAAAATTTTAAATTTGGTCTTGGGAACTTCATTGAAAGTCTCACATTGGAAAAAGAGTCATTAAAACTACCACTTTAAAAGAAAGAAAGAGAAGTACAAAGGTCACCCGAGATAACCCATACTAGGATTCCTTGTAGAAAAAAAATAGATATGGAAGATAAAATAAGTTTCATGTTCTAATGGAGAGTGATAGAAAAAATTATCAGGAGAAAGCTAACAATAAGAAAACCACAAACTTGTGATGGGTTAAACAATCATTGGTTTCCCAGTAGGAAAAGTAAACAGATAATGTTTTTATTTTAAGTTCCATTTCATAAAGTTGATTAATTTATTTATGATATTGACTAAGAACATAAATATATATACTTAATTTTCATTTCAAGTTTCATCCTTTAATAAATTTATACCACTAACTCATCTTTTCTCCAAAAGATGAGTATTCAAGATGACTTGGTCCCGCATGAAGCACTTGAATCAACTTCTAGAGAATCAAATAATCTACCAAAGATGAACTATATATTTCCCTTATCTTTAGAGATTAACAAAAACCTAAATGGTTAGTACAAGATCAGATGATCCCCAAAATGGATAATGCTTTATAGAAATAAATAATAATCCTAAATTCTAAAATTAAACAAACAATACCCAAATTTCAACAAATACCATTCAATAAACAATTGTCTTTAAAATTCATCAAAATAATCCAAACTATGTTTGAAACCCAAAAGTGAGAATGATTTGATCACATAGTCTTCCATGATAAATCTTAACATTTATCTCCAAATAACATTGACTACTCTTAAAGTCACATACTTAAAAGTAATTAACCTAATCACATATTCTCTATGATAGGTTAATAATTTCCATAAATAACATAAATCGCTATAATTCCACAATAAAAACATAGATTCTTCAAAAATAAAAAAATCCACCATTACTCCTCAAATGAAATTCCAGAGTATTCTATTTTCCTTAGGAATATAGTGTTCTCAAAAGAGTGAACGTCTTCCAAAATAAAATTTATCACTTAATCACCAAATCATTTTCCTATACTAAGGATATCCATATGATAAATCATAAGTTCCCAAAATCAACAAATTATTGATCCATAAAATCATTTAACTAAAAGGAACTATTCTTACTAACCAGGGACTTAACGTAGTCCAGTGGTAGGCGATAAATCCCAGTCTCACTTTGGTTGTGGGTTCGATTCTCACAGTTTTGTCTGATGCGATGAGTTGTCAAATAGTCTGCATGTTTTCATTTTTCAGAAACTATTTCATTTAATAACATTCCAAAAAAATGAGATAAATTCCTCAAAAATATCCATAACATATTTTAACCACAAATGTTATCTCATACCTCACATTTTCATCCAAAATGTAATGACCTATAATTGCCTCAAATTCAAGGATAATATAAACCCAAATTATTTTTTATAAATATATCCACAAAAGAAAGATAATTATTCCTCAAATAATATTTTCACATAAAAAACTTCAGGGTTACACATACAAGAGAAAAGTCTTCCAAATTAATCCCCTCAACAAAGAGCATTAATATTTTAAACATTTCGCAATCTATTTATTTCCGCATAAGTTCTTCCTTAACATAGAGGTTGTCCTATAGAATAGGCCATTGACTTGGGTAATTCCCAAGTCCCCTACATTTACGGTAAATGATTGTAAATGGATTCTTAGGATAATTTTTATTTTATTACATAGTACTCTTCATTTTTCCTTAGAAATTATTTACTTTATATCCTTATTCCCCACACAAAAATTATTTATTTGTTCCATTGAGACACTTTCCTGGGTGTCTGCTTCCACATTTCCTGTATGATGGAAATTGAGCTTTCTTTTATCCATTATATCCACTGCTAGAGCTATTATCATTCTCCACTTTTCTCTTCTTTGTTGAGTTCAGGAGTTGGTTAATGTATATGTTGTTGATCATATTCTTGGAAAAATGATTCGGAATGAACATGATATCTTTTACGCCTATCAACATTCCATTTCATTTCTCATTTACAAAATAGTTCACACCTTGTACATCATGCTCAATGTTACTATCACTTCCTTGGAATCCAGCCATTGACTAGAACCAAAAATAATTGTGTGAGTAAACATAGTCATAAAATCAATTATAGAATGTCATGACACTTTTTTTTCAATCTAAAACACCTTAGGTTTAACCAGGGTTATTTATTCTCATCTTATATTAAAATCCTTCAAACCAGTTTGCAATGAAAATGTGAATTATCCTAAGCATATCCCCTGGGGGTGTCAAACCAGGTGCGCTGTAAGGCCCATTTTTGTGTACCAGGATACCCCAGGTCAAGCCGGAAACTCTTTGTTGGAGTTTTCACTCCTAGGTAAATCTGTGTCAGAACCATGTCCACTTGTAGTATCCAGACATAGATGTATTTCTTAGAAAACCCACATAATACTTACATTACCAAATTTTTTTGATGTTCTTTTATACTAATCATCAAAGTCTATCTTAGGGTAACATTATATTATCGGATTTTTTCGAAATCTAGTTTCCAAGGTATGTAATAAACTTCTTCTAATACCAACTATAATGCCCCGACCCCAGTAACCCAGAGTTAATGCATTATTAAATAACATTGGCATGATCACAAGGGATCAAGTCCCAAAAGACCAATTAGTTTAGTATCCTCAGAAGTACTTGATACATACATAAGTTTTACATAAAATTATTAAGTAAAAAAACATTGTGTCTTTTTTTAACACACTTATATCCCATAGCCTATCCCTATAGGTCAATCATAATATACTTCTTCACATCCTGGAAAAAATAAAACATAATAAAGGGGTGAGCTCGGATGCTCAGTAAGGATAAAAATATAGCGTAAAATATCATAAGACTATATAAACATTTAAGGAAATGTATAAGTCTAAAACAAAAGCCTTTTAAACTTAAACATTAGCATAATATGGAAACGATAAATCAAATAATTCCATTTACTTATTCACATGGATATTCTACTAGTCTAATAATCACATGTAATATCAATAGCTAATTTCATAATGATGGAATGCATAATGCCGGACATCATAACCACATATTCTGGGCCTCGTGCCAAGACTACAAATATAAATTTTGTCAAGGACTTATTCCAAGACACTAGTTTGTCTCATGAGACCTACCGATGCATCGAGGGGCTATAGCAGCCCCTTCCCATAACTTACTAATTCCAATGCATTACTCATATGAAAAGGGTGAAATATAATCTAAACATTCATATTAAAACTAGCATACGAAATGTCAATACTTTAACCAAAAACCACCAATGGTATAAAAATAGCACATCCACAGTCAAACATAACTCATTCAATACAATATGGAAGATTGTATTATAATAAATCAACCTCAATCAAGAATAAAATATATTGAAGGATATTTACATATATGAAAATAATTAGTAAAAATATTTGTGATAAATATCCCGTTTTTATTTAAAACGTTTAAAAGTCACACTATTTATCCAAGAAGTCATTTAAAAGAGATTTTTGAATAAAAGTTTCCCATATCACTTTAAAAATTTTGAAAGTAATTTTAATTTAAAAACATTCATGTCCATATTAATAAATTATGAAAACCATTTTTAAAACATGTACATTGATGAGAAAGATTTAGAAGAATAAATCTTTAAAAAATTTAAAACAATATTTTAGTTAAAGAGTTCCTAACCAAATGAGAGATGCTTGAAAAAAACTAATTGTGGAATAACATTAGTCAAAACTTTATAATATATTGAGAATAAAGGGATTCATTATATACTATGTCAAAGGATAGTATATATACAATATAAAAGTGAATTAGCGCATAATAACAAAGAAGTCTCAATGGAATGTAAATTGAGATTAAATCCCTTATAAAGACCGTATCCTTAGATAAAGGATAAATCAATGGAATAATTATTCGGGAGAAATATAAATAAACTAAATATGATTGGATATTCAGTGTAAATAAATTTGATGAAATTCACACATATTCTTGTAAAATCAAAACCAATGACTTGGATATTTAACTCAATGAATGGAAATTGAGTTAAGATTACCCTTATCAAGTTCCTACCAATGACTTGAGAATGTATAAATGGAGTGATTATGTGTATAAAAGGTATATCTACACAAAGGGGAGCATAAATTACTACATAAATAAATAAATAGTTATTCCACACATAACCTTGGAGTAAAATAATCAATATAGTATTCATAAAACCCAATGAGTGGAAACTGAAATTAGAAATTCCCTTACCGATTTGGTAACTTATAAAACATAAACCCCATGAAATAAGGGTCATAAAATGAAGATTTAAATTCCCATAAATTAAGGTATATTACAAAATGAATACAATCATGTGCAGTACATACACCACACAAAAGGAAATAGTGAAAAATATAGCATGAATCTCATGAGAATAAAAAGTGAGATGAAAACCCCTAATCTTGAACTTTTCCTTAGTTGAGGGTACTTTAACATCCTGTATAATGGTTAAGTAATTTTTGTTAAATTATAAAAGTACCACATACATAAATATTATATCATATATGATCCTTTAATATTTCTTTGTTAATAATATTTCAGTAGTATCATTGTTTTGGGTTTTAACTGATTCATTTTCCTTTATATGTTTTGTTATATAAGTCATGTTTGTTATGGATAGGATGTATTTGATTCATATAAAGAATTATATTAAGTTATTAAACATTATTTTTAATCATAAAATGAAAATTATTCTTGAATGGTTACGATGGGGAACGAAATATAATCGCGTTGTGGAGACGGTAAGCCGTACATACACACAAGCGACAATATCATTTTATTAGTGGTGAAATCATATGTAATTGGATGGTATATTATAGAAACATAATAATTAACATGTTATATTTCTTATTTACATCAATTATACTCATTATTATACCCATCCAAATAATGAAGTGTTGAATAACTAACTACACCACGACGTGGAGAGGGAAAGTCGTATGTACACACGTATGGTGACTTTTTCATTCATATGATGGATAGAATAATGAATATGGTTGTAAAAAATTTATAATAACATCTAAGTAAGTAGAAGTTACTTTATTTATTATTTGAGTATGGAAACAAAAAATGAAGAGAAAGTGGAAGAAGAAAAGAACTCTGAAAGAGGAGATGAAGTAATTACCTCTTCTTCGGGTGTTTTGTATTGATTTGAACAAAAGGGATCCTTAGGTTGGATTTTTGATAAATGTAAGGCCTCTATGTTTAATTGAGGGTTTTATGTAGGAGATTTGATCAGGGTTTTTATGAGCCAAATGGATTTGGAGGTGTTAATTTGAGAGAAGGGGAAGTACCCTTTTATAAGAGAGGTGCTGGGCACTTTAGGAAAAGCTTGAAATATTATTTTATTATAAAATAATCTTCAGTTTTTAATGGATCCAAATAGATTTATTTAAAGGATAAGGTGGGGATGGGTCATAAACCTCTCAAAAATAGGCTTTAGGCAGGTTAAGGTCACCATATTAACAAAATCTTTTAGATTTAACTCTTAGTTAAATAACTTAACTTTTAGCATGTCTTCTTATATTCTTACACTATATGGTTAATAAACTTACTATAAAATGTCAAGAGAACCTCTAGTGGTTAATTAATTAAATATATAAAATTATTTATGTCCTTTTCCGATCATTATATTTTTGGGAATATTATATCATTTAATAAAATAGTAATTTTTAAACTCATTTATGTTAATTTCAGCACTATTTAGTATTTGGTTTTTGTGAAAGTCATAACAACATGATTAATTCAAAAAAAATTCATTTAATCAACTCTAACATGTCATGATAACCTATAAAATTCATGTAATGCATCAAAAGTCTCAATTATATTTAATTTTAATATTTATAATATCAATTATTTTAATCTTTCATTAATAAGGTAATTATTGCATCATCATTGTGTCATAAATACATTTAATTATTAAATGTCTAAAAATTATAAATAAAATACCATGATTTCGGAAATATTTTTATCTTTCAAATTAATATTTATAGTCGAATTTATCTTATGTATAACCCTATATTAAAAATGGTTTAGTTATTAAAATTTGAATTTAACAGTTTTAACTCTTCTTTAAAAAAAATATAATAAATGTCCTAACCAAATCCAAGTGGATAAAAAAAGAATAATATTTTTGTCCTAAGGTTTATTTGGGTCGAAATACACTTATCCAATAGAATTCGGAAATGTATTGGGGTAATTATAATATCATTTTTACCTTTAATTACCCTATTTACTTTTAACCGTGGTAACTAAAATTCAAAAATTACTATTCACCAAAATTATTTTCATCCTATTGAACCACATTTTACTTAATGATTTCAACCGTGTCTATAAAATTTTCCAAATTCAATTCACAGAAGTGGTAAAATTATATTTTATGAAAATTTGTAAATGTGCCTAGAAGGTGGGTAAAAGACAATAAAAAGTTCAATAAAATTTTATATATCTAATATTATTATAAAATGAATTTAATGAATTAAATTGGACTAATATAGGTATTATGTATCTATTTTTACTTTAACATAAATTTAAATAAAAATAATAATTATTTAAATAAAAATTCAGTTTTAAACAATAACGCAGTGTTTTTCACTATTCATCAAAAATTGAATGTTTTCAGAAAAATACTCAAAATTCACCCAAAGATGTATTTGATATTATAAATTAAAAAATTATAAATCTCTTACCAAATTAAAAACATAGAATTTTTATTAATTAATTTAAAAATAATTCCCATTGTCAAAACCAAAAAGCTATTTTTTGAAAAGTAAAAACTATTAAAAGATTGATATGTGTTTATGTCCAATTTAAATGTGAAATTACATCCAATGAACAAAATTGGATTAAATTATAAAAATATAATCTAATTATACTTCAAAACCATTCAAATTTATATTTTAACACTATAAATTATTTTGATTAAAAAAAGTTTTTTTCAATTAAAATTTAGTATTTTTCACCATTCATGAAAATATGAAAGTTAGAAAAAAAGCACTGAAAATTTATCAAAACTCAATTTTTATTTACCACTTATAAATAATAAGTTTATTTAGTCAAACTGAATATACAAAAGTTTCAAATATTGGATTTAAAAGGGTTCACTATAAAAAGGTGGTAAAATTGCATTTTTTTGAAAATACATCTTTTATCTGAAAAATTGAATATGTTATTATATTATGTCTAATAAACACATAATATGGATGTTAAAATTATATGGAGTATATAAAATTCAAAATTTAGTTAATACTATTCATAACCGCTTTTTTAACGACTAGTTTGGTAAGTCATGGTGCGCTCGAACTCGGTGTTGCGTGTAGCGCAAGCTATTGAATTACTTTAAAGAAAATAACTTACTATGAAATATTGTGGTGTTACAATATATATTAATATAAAAGAATTATTATAAAATATAGTATATTTATATTCATCATAGTATTTTATTTTTAAATTTTATTCAACAAATAAGTGTATTAAATAATTACACAAAACTAAAGTTGAAATTATTTTATTAATGGAAATATCAAATTAGAGTAATTAAAAATATTAAAATAAATATAATTTGGGATAATTAAGAAATATAATGTATTTTATAGATTAAATTGACCCCATATGGATATAATTAAAAATTTGGTTCAGGGAAAACATCTTATCTTGAGATTTTTCAAAATCCAAGAATTTATTATTGTCAAAATTTACACTATTGTTGTTTTATCAAAATAATGTTTTATTAAATTATTTAAAAACAATAAAACATTTGTAAAAATAAAGAATAAATATTATATGGTCTATTTTTTAATTTTTTTTAATTTTTTATTTTATTTATATCAAATAAATATATATTTCACCCTTTTAATATTGAAATATTTGTTACCCTAGTTAAAATGATTTAGAATAACTAAGTGATAAATTAAAATGATAAGGATTAAATGGACAAAAAAATTATATAAAATTTATTTTTTGATGATATTATAACCTTATCTCATCTCATATTATAAATTTGGATATTTTTTAGGTTTTTGGATGTGGTTTTATTTTATTATAAATTAATACTTTTAGAGATTACAAAAGTGCACCTCACCTCAATTATAAAAGGTCACCTCTTACCTCACCCCTTCACTTCACTTTGAGAATTAAATATCAACCATCCCCTGAACATTTCCCTTATAAAATTCCCTATATACATTCTAGAGGTTTTGGTCTTCTCAAAAGTCCCACTCCAGTGCCTTTAAGAGGATATTTAGAGGTAGCACGTCGAATAAGAGGTAATTTCCTCTCCAAATTATTTCAAATTATTTCTTCTTGTAATTCCTATTCAAGAGTTGTTTCCATTATAAAGTAATAAATCCAATATAAATTATATTCTGAGATGTTATTATGGTTATTAAACAACCATATTCCACCCTCTATCCATCCTACAAAAAATGAAATCACCATGCGTGCGTACGTACGGCTTACCATCTCCACGCCGTGGTGTAATCTGTTTCTCCCCGCCATCTTACTTGGATGGATATAATGATAGAAATAATATCTATATATGATTATTATAACATGGTATTGATTCTAGAACAAAATTTATACCGTCCAATTTTATACTATTTCACAATTATGGGAATGATATCTTCGCTCGTGCGTACGTATGACTTACCATCTCTACGATGCGATGCATTTCATTCTAAATGATCGTCATTAAAGCTGGATTATATAAATGAATTGAATGAATAAATATCATATATATTATACTAATTTCATTCTGTAAATGATATAAATATAACATAATAAGAGAAATTTATCCGACAATACATGTGAAAGAAAATAAAGAAGTTAATACCTGATGGATGAGTAATAATGTTATTAATAGACGAATAATAATTTGATATTATATATTGACTATGATTCTGGAATAAGTTAATGAAATAATTTAAATCATTATGCTGGAGGCTTAGATACATACATAGGATATTGGACCTAAGGTAAGCGATAATTTCTCAATCTCATTATTATTCGAGATTGATTATACGTAAATATTTACTAGGGTATATTTATCATCCATATCCATGTTTTCTAAAAATATTTTCTTAAAATGTTTACTATTATACTATATATGTTTAAATTAATTTTTATCAATTTTTTTTACTTTTACTACATGGTTTGGAAGGAATCTTTCTTTCATTTCCATATGAGTTACTTCTTGAGTTTTTCTGAAAAAGTACGATAAGAATGTTTTTTTAAATTATACGACATGAATGGATTTTTAAATTTTTATAACACCTTATTTCCATGAATCTTATATTACAAGTTTTCAAAGTTATTTTCAAATAAATTCTTTCCTTTTAAAATTTCAAGATTTTTAATAAAATAAAATATTTTTTAAGAAGAAAGAATATTTTCCTAAAGAATTTATTTCAAGTATTTTATCAAAATTATTTTCCATCTAAGATTAAGGATATGTTTCAAGTATAATATCCCTATTAGTCATATGGTTGATTTTTTTCATGAAGGAATTATAGTTGTGAAGTCCATTTGTTTTACATGAATTATGTTATAATGGAATGACGTAACCCATTTTATTCCTTGGGTTATGTTATGATGATTTTTTTTTGTTTTTGTGGAACACCTATGTATAGTTTTCATTATGTGATGGGTGGGACCTATATATCCCTCTAATGCATTTGGTAAAGATTTATATCTCATGAGATATACAAGACTGGAATGAAAAGTAAATCCATTTTAGTAATTCCAGTCTGGAATGACAAGTAAATCCGTTTTAGTAATAAAGGGATGGAATGATAGATAAAACCAGTCCAGTAATGGACTTTGTCCACTATGAAGGTCTTCGAAATGAGCCTGGGCTAATATGGAAATAATATTTTTATACTTATATATTTTCCACAATTCCATGTTTCATGCCAATACTATTTTATCATGGATCTTGTTCCTTTATGATTTATGCCTTATAAAATACCAATATTTATTTCATTACTCACACTAATATAATTCAAGGTATTTACAACGGGTTATTTGTGACGGGATCCCGTCGCAAATAAGATTTAGCGATGGGGCCCCGTAGCAAATAGCTCGTTGCAGAAAACACTGTCGCAAAAATAATATTTTTTGCGATGGGAAACTTCACCGTTGCAAATAAGTCTCTGATTATATACTTTATATATATATATAATCTCTTTTTCGATGGGCCCGTAATCCCGTCGCAAATGCTTTTTGAAAATATTTTTTTCAGAGAATTTGCGACGGGCCCGTCCCAAATAGTATTTGCGACTTGATTACGGGCCTGTCGCAAATACCTTTTTTAGAAATTTTTTTTAGACTATTTGCGACGGGATCCTATCGTAACAGATCCCGTCGCAAATAGTAAATAAATTAAAAAAAATAAATTTAATAAAATTATGATTATTGAAAATTTAATTTTAATATTATTAAAATAATAAAAATATATATATTAAAATTCTCAATATTCACAAAAAAATATAACAAAATAAAATAATAATAATAATAATAATATTATTATTATTAGTAAAATAAAAAAAATGAAAAAATATAATACTGAAAAAATATATTTAATAAAATTATGATTAATGAAATAATAATAATAATATTATTAAAAAAATAAAAAAATAAAAAATATTAAAATTCTCAATATTCACAAAAACAAATCATAAAATATTAAGAATTAAATTATGTAATAATCGCACCGATATATTCAATTGTTTTTGACAAAAAAAATCACCCGGGGGGGGGGGGGGTCGTCTTCTGGAGGAGGTGGAGGAGCTGAAGGAGTTGGTGGAGGAAAATCCATCCCTAAACTATGAGTCAGACGATGCATGTATTCTATCTGCTCGTGATGTTGTTGCTGCGATCGATGCATCTCCTCATCATGTTGCTACTGTTGACGCATCTCTTCTTGCCGCTTCTGTAAACTCTTTATAAGGTCATTCTAAGCTTGGAACTACTTTTGATTATTACTAATTATTACTAATTTATCAATACTTATCAATACGTAGCAAAATGAAAACCACTTGAATAATGAAGGGAAATTTGGTAATCATCATTGTGGAGATGATTGCAAATTTTTCCTTCATTATCCAAGCGGTTTTCATTTACTAATTATAATTATATCTAATTATTACTAATAAAAAAATTATATTATCAATATTTATGAAAAAAAATTAATATTATTAAAATAATAAAAAATTTATAAAATATTAAAATTATCAAAATTCGCAACAGGCTTTGCTCTATTCTTAAAATGTTCAAATCTAAAAGGGTCTTTAATTGTCAGGTCATGTGCAATAAAAATTTTGTGTCAGCCATGTCCAATGTAAACTCTGTAATTGTCGCTGCATGGTTGATCACCTCGCAAGTAGTGTTGCAATAGAATAACCAAAGTAATGTCGTTCTCATCTCTAAGAATCTTCTCGCTCCCTTTACATAGATCTTTCTGCCTTAAATATTTGGGGGGACATCAGTATCTTTCCCTTAAATTTTCAAGGAAGAATGGTCTATATAAAGGGTAATGTGAGATAATTCTTATAGATGAGAAGGGCATGACTTGGGTTATCCTATTGAAATGCTACTTGCAAGGTGATCAACCAAGAAAGGACAATTATATCTAATTATCACTAATTATATCTAATTATTACTAATTATTACTAATTATTACTAATTATTAAAAATTATTACTAATTATTACTAATTATTACTAATTATTACTAATTATTACTAATTATTACTAATTATATCCAATTATTACTAATTAGTACTAATTATATCTAATTATTACTAATTATATCTAATTATTACTAATTATTACTAATTATTACTAATTATTACTAATTATTACTAATTATTACTAATTATTACTAATTATTACTAATTATATCTAATTATTTCTAATTATTACTAATTATTACTAATTATTACTAATTATATCTAATTATATCTAATTATTACTAATTATATCTAATTATATCTAATTGTTACTAATTATTACTAATTTTATCTAATTATATCTAATTATATAGATAATTATATCCAATTATATCTAATTATATCTAATTATATCTAATTATACCTAATTTTATCTAATTATATAGATAATTATATAGCTAATTATATCTAATTATAGCTAATTATAGCTAATTATATCTAATTATACCTAATTATACCTAATTATATCTAATTATACATAATTATATCTAATTATAGCTAATTATATCTTATTATTACTAATTATTACTAATTATTACTAATTATTACTAATTATTACTAATTATTACTAATTATTACGAATTATATCTAATTATATCTAATTATATCTAATTATATCTAATTATATCTAATTATATCTAATTATATCTAATTATATCGAATTATATCTAATTATTCCCAATTATTACGAATTATTTTGAATTATATCTAATTATTAACATTTATTACGAATTATTACGAATTATATCAAATTATTACCAATTATATCTAATTATTACCCATTATATCTAATTGTTACCAATTATATCTAATTATTACTAATTATATCTAATTATTACGAATTATTACTAATTATTACCAATTATTACTAATTATTACCAATTATTACTAATTATTACCAATTATTACTAATTATTACCAATTATTACTAATTATATCTAATTATTACCAATTACCCCTAATTATTTCCAATTACCCCTAATTATTGCCAATTACCCCTAATTATTTCCAATTACCCCTAATTATTGCCAATTACCCCTAATTATTGCTAATTACCCCTAATTATTGCTAATTACCCCTAATTATTACTAATTACCCCTAATTACCCCTAATTATATCTAATCCTGACTAAATTCTGCTAATTATCTATAATAATCTCTAATTATTGCAAATTAACACTAATTATTTATAATTATCACTAACAATATCAATTTCTTACTAAAAATAAATATAAATAAAAATCAATTTAAATCTAATTTAATTAAAACTAATAAACAACAATTAAAATTAATATAAAAAAATAAAATAAATATAAAAAATAAAATAAAATATAAATACCTTAAACTTTGATATTCTGAAGGTATTTGCGTCTTTCAATTGCTCTCGTATAAATTTTTTTAACTAAAATAATTTTTTTCCTTAAAACTGGAGAATGAAGAGAGGGGGAGAGGAAGATCGGAGTGATTTGGGGAAAAAATGGGTGGGGGTATATATGGGGTAGATTAGTTGTGATGGGGTTATTTTCGACAGGGCCCGTTGCAAATACCCTCGTCCGCATTAATTACAGTCGGCGGTTAAAAGGGTATTTGCGAGCTGACATACTATTTACGACAGGCGGATTTGCCCGTCGCAAATGGAATTTACCGCCACAGGGATTTTGCGACGGGGGGTGCATCCTCGTTGCAAATACCCTTCCCGTGTTTTGGCACACAAACCGTGCCAAACCTATTGTGACGGGTTGCCTATTCCCGTCACAATTAACCTACTATTTGCGACGGGAAAAGACTCCCATCGCAAATACGTATTTCGTCGGACCTTTTGTGACGGTATATATTCAGTCGCAATTGACCCGTCGCAAAAACCACTTTTCCCGTAGTGTCATGATTTTGATATTTGTTATACATGGTATTATTTTCAAAAGTTATGTTCATGTTTTTACATTCTTATGTTTATGTTTTGTTTGATATTTTCTATGTTTACCCTTACTAATCATTTGTGCTCACCCCTTTTTATGTTTCTTTTCCCTAGAATATGAAGAAGGGTATTAAGTAAGATGTGTCAAAAATGAGTTCTAGTTATGAAGGACTACACATGAGATGATGTAGATATTTTATGAACTAGTTGTTTATGTTTCCTAGTTTCTAAAGAAACTAAACTAATGCTCTCTTTAGGCGTCTGTTTGTGTCATGTATTAAGTATTCTACAAAATTAATGTAATGTCCATGTACATCAAGCTTAGGGTGTTTACAACTCGTGACCTGGTACAACCATTGTACCTTCGAGCCCGTAAAAGGGGTCTCCCATAGGGAACCTATGTCACTCATCTGGAGGTAAAAATAGTCAACACTCAATGATACCATATCAGGCATAGTTGATATCACCTACAACATGTTTACTAATAATCAATATCTCTAACAAGAAGGAATGAGTGTCCATCTATGGGATTCTTAAGTCAGAACACATTGTCTCACACTCAGATCTAAGATAAAATCACTAAACAACTGATTTCATTTATAGAAAGCCAAGAAACTATGACATATAGAGAATGAAAAAAGGCATTAAGCCTAATCATAAGAACAAAACTACAAGGAAATGAACATATTAGTTTTCAATTGAAGAAAACTCATCTCATTGTGGATTTTTATTATAAAAACATGACATTTTTTACCAACAATTCATTTCATTCAATTTAAAGAGTTCATTTCATCACAAGACGTAAAGTATATAGCATACGACACTAAGAAAGAGTGCATGAAAAGACATAAGAGTTGAGAGACATACACAATAAAAATTAATATCTTGAAAAATCTATATGGAACATGATATAAGGCATATCCAAAAGGCCTAAACAAAAAGGCATAAGTAAGGCATCCTACCTCAAGTGAAGAAGGCCATGTCGAATACTTTGGAACATGACATTTTCATTAGAAACCACTCGAAGCTGCTCTTTCCCACCTCCGAGAAAATATAGATTTGAACATACATAAGGACACCTAGCCCCTATGTAGATATTAACATGACCATGATATATACAAGGGGATCCTTAAATATATGCTTATTTATGAATATAACTGTTTACACTTACACACGTATAAATTTTTCATATATATACATAATCCCAGTTGGTCCCAATATATATATTCATGCCACCATGGGTGAATATATATATAATGGGGGAAATATATATATATATATATATATATATATATATATATATATATTCCTACCTATGTATATTTAGGTAAGTCACCTTCGAATTTGGTGACTCGAACCCACCTCAAGGATGACCAAAAAGCACTATCGAAAAATTAGGAACTCAAAATCACTAAAGGACCCCAAATAAAATTAGGATAGAAAAAGAAGTGGGATAAAAACATTCCTGAAGTAGAGATAGAAATCTGAAATGTACTAAAGCACTTTTCCTTCAGTAGTAGATGCCAAAACACACACAAATATGTCCCAGGAGATGCACCAAACACCATAAAAATGAGATAATAACAAAAAATCTGGTCAACCCATGACATAGGGTTTGGAAAAATAGAACCTGGTGAAATGGAGAGGAAAATTGGCCAACTAAGGGGGGAGAAGGGACCCAAAGGACTTACCTTGAGAAGACGACAGAGAATCCCAGAGGAATTGTGGTGCAATGGTGTGGAACGGGAGCTTGACAGAGGGAGGGGCACACAACTGTGGAGGATAGGAGGAGGGCTCGTACGACTCTGGGAAGGATAAGAGAGGGTTAGATAAGGTTTTAAATTATTTAATTATCATTTTAATTTAACTAATTTAATTTATTTAAAAAAACATAGTGCATTGTTTGGGTTGCACAATTAGACAAATAGTACACCAATTGTGCGATGAACAATTCATAGGCACAACCTATGTGTAACTACCCATGTGGGATAGGTGCACAGTCTAGGTAAACCATGAGTATCATATACGTCAGCTGATTCTCCATATATTCAGGCTACATGATTTTATTTTTTGGTCTGTACGGTTTCAGACAAACCATGCACCTTATGCAGACCCTCCAAACTTGATTTTGTTTGGAATTCAGTGCTCCCAAAACCCAACGAGACACCCAAATGACACCTCAAGCCTTTTACCAAGTGTAAAAATAACACGTTAGAGTATTCCAACTCAAAGAATTCAAATTTGATGCTCGTTTTAAAGAACAACCCATCAAGTAAATGCCAAAAATCAAATTTCCATAGAAATTTACCTTGGATCAAAATATGGGTTGTTACAACCTCTCCACATTAGAACTTCTCATACTTGAGAATCCTTTAGGAAGAATGAAAACATTACCTAACCTAATATGGTCATGAATTCTTGTTCAAATGGTCATGTTGCATTTCTAAACACCTAACAAACCTCCAATAACTTCAAAACGACATGGTACTTAAGCTGTTAAAACCTGATCCAATGATCGATTTCCAATTAAAACACTTAAACAATGATTACCTAATCCCACTAAACCATATAAATTATCATGTTATCACCTATTTAAGTATTAGACCGTTGGTTCTCCCCACTATAGGTCTTATCATTAGAAAAGAGGTGGGGGTAAATTTTGAACCATGACACCTCCATCATCAGAATTTCCTACAAAGCACATTCCTTAGTGATTTAATTATGCTATTGGCATGATGTTGAACTTTAAAAATTTTCGATTCCCCATAAAACTCATTTAGCTAGGTCAATCCAACTATTTTTGGAAATCCGTGGCTGACACATACCACACTCATCTCTACCTAATTATGTGCCATAAATGGTTCCCCACCATCCATTTACATCAAGAAAAAGGAAAAAAGTCAATCCACTTATTTTGACCATTCAAAATATTCTTGGATTGGACAACCAGCGTATTACTGAAAGGACCTCAATGCCTTCCTCCAAGTCACCTTTCATTTAAAATAATCACATTCATCCAAGTTCATACCTGAATTTCGGTGATGTTACCTAGTCAAACCATCACCAAAACATTAAAACTAACATATCTCAGCATAAACAAGGGTGTAACCTAGATCCATCCCATTGGAATCATTAAACTTTAAACATAAACCTCCGAGCTCGATAAAAAGTCTGGGGAAACTTTATATTTCAAAACAGAGTCCAAGGAACTAATCCAAGGTAGTCCATACTTCATGTTACAAGTGAGACATTGGTACAAGATCATGACATCCACATCAGATCATTGAATGACCAAAGAGCGGCCTATGCCTGGAGGTCGAGTCAGAAGAAAACAAATGGTTTCCAAGAGTCCATATAAGGAATTCCTACATGGAAGAACTAGGTATCACTCAGAATCAACCAAACCTCATTAAACAACCAATCTTTAGGAGCGTACTCTGAAAGAAACCACCCAAAAATACCAATAGATTTTTAAACTTTAGTGTGGTGTAATACCAATGTTCTCTCAATGTACCTAGATGATATGAAGATAGCGGACACGATCTTCCTTAAGTTGAGAGTACACTAAGATGATTTTAAATGATCTACCAAAAAGAATCTATGACACTTTCTACATAAAGAGGGTAGAGTGCCTTGTACTTTTCAAACCATCCTTTCCAAAAGAAAAGGGAATGAATATCAAAACCTTACAGGTCAACTCCCTTAGAAGAGCTCAGCTGTAACAACCGACACATCAACAACCAGACTGCAATACCTTCACTGCCTGAGGTATCCCATGGTCACCCAAGAACAACCACCGTGGACCAATTATGACCAACGATGTCTTTATACGTTATGAATACATCCAATAACTTCACTAACGTGATCTATTATCAAGAACTGACTTGAACAAAGGATTTACTAGCCATAGGTAATTTTGAACAAGTTTGACCATTTTGAAAAGATACTATAGATTTATCTCCTTTTACATGGAAGAACACATTTAACCAGATTCAAATTTACAGTCCCCACCTTAGTAGTGTCCTTAAAATAAATTTTAATAGATAAAGGGATCCCATTCAACAACACAAGCTCCACTGACCACTGACCACGGTCCTAGAGGTGGCCATCTTTCTTTAACCGATGATTAACCGAAAAGACATAGATAACCAACCACTTAAAGGAAATAGGTTAGATTCAATTTTAGACTTACAAATAACTCCCATACCGAGTTATGTACATGAGTACCATATAATTAGGCATAAAATTCAAAATGGCTAACCCTCATGTCAAACAAATGATTCTCTTTAAAAGAAAATCTTGATCATTGGGATGAGCTGAGACCTTTATTAATTCCCATGTCATTCTACTTAGGATTTTACCGATATTCAAGGCATAAAAACTCCAAATTAAATGATTGCAACTGAACTCAATAGTTTGATGTACCATTTAATAGAAAGACATGCACTACATATATCTACACATACTACTCTAAGGTTCTATAAGTCAAAAGACACATCCTTAACACTTTCCCTAGTTGAAAATGACCATATACATTCAAGTATCTGTTGAAATTACCAAAATATTTAACTCATAGTCATATTACCCCATAAGACTATTAATCCAACTGATGACGTACCAAGTCGTCAAACACCAAAAAGAGAAAAAGAATGGTCTCATGACCTACTATGCAGATGTTCATACTCTTGGCATATCTAGCTTTCTAGAATTGAGAATTTCTAAATGATCATACCCAGTGCAAGGATAAAAAAACACATGACCAACCATCAAATTAAGGGTTTCATTTTAGAACCCAAGAGTCCTTTATGAAATTATGGAACCCGAACAATACCACACAAGAGGAAAAGTTATCTAGTAAACAATAGAGTCTTAAAGAGTTTGAGGGCGCTACCTACACTATCTTGTCGCTAACCAAAACATAAATAATTGAACTTAATAAGGGATCATTCCGTATAAGGTCACTAAGATTAAAAAGGAAACATCGCTTAAGCCTAATATGACATCTCACCTTTTTATTACATAACTTTTAATTCTATTTTACAAATAGAGGATCTTTAAAGTCTAGTGTCTTGGAAATAAGAAACAATATACAACAAAACATAATTTTTTTTTTCTAATCCACTTTTAAGGATTCATCATAGGTTCATCCTAAGTAAAATTACATCATATCATAACCTGGAGACATACATCAAAAAAAGGGTGAGCAGAAGGCCCAATAAGGGTAAACAAGGGAATCAGTTTACTTGTGACATCAATAAGAACTTGATGAAAAACATAAAGACATGAGAAATATAATAAGAGGAATATCATAATAAAAAGGGAATGAATCATAACTTGAATATGTGGCTATAGAATTTAATTTAGACACTCATGAACATATCACCAAGGATCATCCCCAAAGTGTCATAAAAATTACCGAGGTTATTCACCAAGGAATTATAAAACTTGTCATCTCTAGAGATTAAATTCTTTACCCAATGCATTGAAGCGCTATCAGGGCGCATCCTTAATGTGTATTTATTTTCATGTCAACCACATAGATAAAAATCAAAAATTTCATAAATAACCCAAATAGAATAAAAGAAATGGGTTTCATGTCAAAATTGTGATGTTTAAAAAGTGCTTAAAAATAAGATCATTATGTCATTTATAACCAATGGAAAGAGAGTGAGGGTTATATGTATGTAAATTCCAGAATAAAATATATAATTTTATGTCTTGATTAATAACTCCATAAATGAAAATAGATTATGTATTCACATAAATAAAACAAGTGAATTTAGATCGAAAAAGAGAGATTTTGAGACGAAAATTCTACAGCATAACAACTACGTAACATGGTTTTATAAAACATTAAAAAGAGAAGGGAAAAGGGTCAACCACTCATAAATAACTCATAATACAGTATAGGTACAGAATAAAATTTAAATAAGATCATGGAATGGATGTTTTAATGACATATCACATGAAAGTGAAACTAGAAGAAAAAAAGAAGATGCGATTCCTTTTACGAAAAATTCAGCAGCCTAACGACATTACTTAAAAATTCAGAAAATCAGTTGATGAGAGAGGAATGAGTATTTCATAAATTGGATATTAAATGGATGGTAATAAGGATATAGAAGAACATAAACCCACATAATAAAAATAAAAACTAGAATACATAATATAAAGCAAGTCATGACTAAAAGAGGAGGGTGAAAGGTTCCCTTACCTTGAAGAGTAACTTCAAAAAATCGAAGGTTGTGAACTTGGGGGCTTGAGGGAACCTTGGGAGGACTTATTGAGAGGTAAAAAGACCAGATCTTCTTTAGTTATGAAGTTCTAATGAAAGTAATGAAGGAATGTGATGGTATTTATAGAAAAAATGAGGGAATATTTTATTAATTTCCAAGGGAATCTGTGGTATTTTCAAAACCATGGGCTTGCCTATGATATTTGACCATGTTATTGGCCACTTTGGATACCTCATAACATATCTTACTATTAATAAGTCTACCAGAATTATTAAATTAGGATTAAATCATTAATGATTTCATTAAACACACCGAACTCAAAATTGTATTCTTTACTATTTACTGAAAATTCAACTATTTCAGAAAAATCCCAAAAATTCACCCTAACCATTTTTCAACATGTAGAATCCAAAAGTGAACTCCATTTTATAAAAATTGATTTCATTTTAAATTAAATTAAATAAATAAAATATTAATACTTGACTAATAATTTCTAAAACATTTATTTACTTATACTATGATATAATTATATCACATTACCACTTAAGACAACTAAAACATATTTATACCTCCTTAGGTGATGTTACTATGCTATTGGTAAAATTACCATTAATAAGGGTAAAATTACTATTCCAAAGGGTAAATTTACTATTCACTAAAAAATTATAATGATCTTATTGAACCACAGTTTTCACCCTGATTACAAACATGTATGTCCGATTATCAAAAATCATTTCACAGAAAAAATTATTTAATAATAAAATGTTTTTTTCTATTCATCAAAAACACTATTCATCAAATAATATTCATAAAATACTATTCACAAAACACTATTCATCAAATTGAAACTCCTTATAAAATTTCCAAAAATTCATCCTAGGTTAATTTTGACATTTTAAATTCAAAAATGATGTTTATTTTACCATAATAATTCTTTATGTGTGAAAAATATTTGAAAAGTGCATTTTTTTACTTCAAAAATCAATTTATCGAATTTGTCTTAATTAAACATATACTTTATTAAGAAAATCTATTCCAAAAACAAGAATGATGAAATAAAAATATTATTTATGCCAAGGGATTACACAAAGTATCTAAGGCCTCATTACATAGCCCCTTATAACACCTGCATAGGACCTAAGAGTAAGGTGTGCAATGGTGATAGAATCTTGGGAAGGCTCAGACAACATTGGATGAGTGACAATTTATATCGACTTAAACTTTTCCTATAGGTAATTATGTTCAAGATTCACAAATTGAAGCTCAGCTTGGGCTTTTCCTAGAGAAAATCCTAGTGATGAAACCTCCTTCCCAAGCTCCAACATATGGTCTTTGTTTGGACCGAGTCTACTGGATGAAGCCATCAAATCCTCTCTTTGAATTAATTTACCATGATCACTTGTATTTATAAACATAAAACATAATGTTAAGATTTTAGTTTCCAACGATCATATTGACCAATGGTCATATAACCGTCAAAACCTAGTGGTATTATTTTAATTATACTCACTTCATTAATTAAAGGATATAGTTTTTTTGAGTATAAAATAAAATAATACACAAATTCAAGAAACAAATATTATTCAAAAGTTTGGGTCATTACATTCTTCCCCCCTTAAGAAATTTCATCCCTAAAATTTTAACTTGTACCCTCAGAAGAGAGAAGGTGTGGGTACTTCTACTTCATAGACTCCTTTGGTTCCCACATGTCTTCTTGACATTTGTGGTTCCTCCATAACCCCTTAAAAAGGTGGGTAGTCTTGTCAGGTAGAACCTTGTCCCTATAATCCAAGATCTCCAATGACTGCTCCTCATAAGAGAGGTCATGTTCCAGTTGTACCACCTATGGATTTAATACATGTGAAGGGTCAGGTATATACTTCCTCAAGAGGAATACGTGGAAGAAATAATGAAATTGTGCAATATTTGGAAGAAGTGCAAATTGATAGGCCACTGCTCCTACGCGATCAAGGATTTCATAGGGGACAATGTACCTAGGGCTGAGATTCCCTTTCTTACCAAACCTAATGACTCTCTTCCAAGGTGAAATTCTAAGAAAGAATTTTTCACCAACATAAAACTCCAAGTCCCTTCGACGGTTGTCGGCATAACTATTTTTCTGAATATAAGAATCCTTAATGTTTGCTGGATTTTATGAACCTTTTCTGTCATCTCTTGAACAAGATCAGGCCCAAGAAGATTTCTCTCACCAACTTCATCCCAAAAACTATGATTTCTAGATCGCTTCCCATATAGAGCTTCATAGGGTGCCATTTGAATTCTCAAGTGGAAGATGTTGTTGTAAGAGAACTCAAATAATGGGATATGTTGATCCCATGCACCTTTAAATTCCATTGAGCATGTTATTATCATGTCCTAGAGTGTTTAAATGGTCTTTTCAGATTGACCATCAGTTTGGGGTTGATGGGCCATACTAAAATTCAATTCGGTGCTCAGAGAATTTTGAATACTTCTCCATAATTTTGATGTGAACCTTGGATCATGATCAGATATGATAGAAAGTGGAACTACACGAAGTCTTACTACTTCCTTTCACATAAATCCTAGAAAGTTGATCAAGAGAGAAATCTTACTGAATATAGATAAAATGGGAAGTCTTGGTGAGACATTCCACAATAACCCATATCACATTGTTTCCTTTGGAATTTCTCAGGAGACCAGTGACAAAGTCCATTGTGATATTGTCTGACTTCCATCCTGGGTAGTGGTTGCAATACCCCCTTAAGAAGTTGTCGCTCTACCTTCACTTTCTAACATACAAGACACCTTAAATCATAGTCATCAATCTCCCTTTTAATATTATCCCACCAATAATTATCATCAAGGTCCCTATACATTTTCGTGCTTCCCAGAGGTATATATAAAGTAGATCTATTAGCTTCATCCATCAGATACTTCTTTATTTATAGAAGATATGGAACACATAGTCTTGTATGAAATTTTAGTACACCTTCTTGATCAATATTGAACTCTGGAAACTTCCCATCCTTCATAGCCTCAAACTTCTTTTGTAATAAAGGATATAATTTCTGAGCATTCTTGATCTTCTCTAGTAATAATGGTTGATAAATCATTTGGGTTAGGGTGGATGATGTCCCTTCCCTTATAATTCCCATGTACATATTTACTAGGTCATTTATCAAAGGATCTATTTGAATCCTCATCATCGATAGAACAATAGGGTCTTTCCTGCTTAATGCATCAAAAACATTGTTTCCTCTTCCGAGATGATAATGGACTTAACAATCACAGTCTTTAAGAAGTTCCAACCATCTCAGTTATCTCATGTTCAATTACATTTTTGTGGAAATATACTTCAAACTTTGATGGTTTGTGTATATATAACATTTCTCCCCATATATATAGTGTCTCCATTTCTTCAGAACAAAAATGACCTCAACCAGCTCTAAATCAAGCATAGGATAGTTCTTCTCATGAGTCTTCAATTATCGATATGCATAAGCAATTACTTTGTCATTTTTCATGAGAACGCACCCAAACCCTTTCAGAGATTCATCGCTAAAAAGAATGAATCCTTCTCCACTCTAGGGTTGAGTTTATACGGGTGTGGTAACCAATCTCTTCTTCAGCTCTTGGAAACTTTCCTCACACTCCTTTGTCTAGATGAACTTGACCCATTTTCGAGTTAACTTTGTTAATGGATTAGAAATTCGTGAAAAGTTTTTCACAAACATCCTATAATATCCCGCTAATCCATGGAAACTACAAATCTCAATTATTATTGTAGGGTGAGGCCACTCTTCTACAACTTTTATCTTTTCAGGGTTAACTGTGATTCCTTTATTGGTTACAATGTTCCCCAGGAAAACAAATTTTTGTAACCAAAATTCACATTCTCTGAACTTACCAAAAATCCTCTACTTTCAATGAGTTTAAAAAATAACCCTTATATGATCCTCAGGCTCTTCGCGACATTTGAAATATATTAGAATATCATCAATAAAAACTACCAAAAAGTTATGAAGTTAGTCTTTAAATACTCTATTCATCAAATCCATAAAAATAAAAGGTGTATTAGTCATTCCTAAGGGAATACAAACAAAATCCTAATGACCATATCTTTATCGGAAGGCAGTTCTTTGTAATATCTTCTTTCTTCAGCCTCAATTGATGATAACCAGATCGGAGATCAACCTTAGAGAAGAATTGAGCCCCAAAAAGTTGGTCAAATAAGTCATAAATTCTCGGAAGAGGGTATTTGTTCTTTAATGTGATCCCATTCAATTATCTATAATCAATGCATAGCCACAATGATCCATCATTATTCTTCACAAAGAGAATAGGATCTCCCCAATGAGACACACTTGATTGGATACACCCCTTTTACAAAAGATCTTGGAGTTGGTTGTTTCTTTAATTCCTCTAGCTCCAAATTTTCCATCCTATATGGGGTCATTGATATTGGATGAGATCCAGGTACGTCTTCAATGGATAACTCTACCTATCTTTCTGGGGGAGGTCCGGGTAACTCCTCAGGAAACACGTTAATGTATTCTTGGATGATGGGGAAATTTTCTATCCTTATACTCCCATTTCCTTCTTCTTATTCACTGATCAACTCCATAAACAAGGATATAGTAGTTTCTTATAGACAAAGATCAGGTTGAGATATCTCTCCTTGGAAGATAAATATAGGTCACCCATTCAATACTACTGAGATTTCCTTACTTCTTCATTTGATCTTAGCATAATACTTTTAGAGCTAGTCCATCCCTAGTATAATGTCAAATTTTAACATGAGAATGAATACTAGTTTTGCGATAAAATTATGCCCACTAAAGTGAATACTAGAGTTTATAAACACCAATGATACTTGGATAATCCCACAAGGATTCTTGAATGATAACTCTACTTTTAGAAAATCAGGGGTTGATTCAAAATTCTTTGAAAACTTGGAGGAAATAAAGGAATGCGTAGAAACAGAATCAAAAAAATTACTTGATAGCTTTGAGAGAACAAAAAGATTACTTACCACCACATCATTTGGAGCTTTAAAATCAGTTTTCATGATAGAAAAAGAATGGCCTTGCTCCCTGGGACTTTGTCAAGCCTAATAGTGGTTCCCCTCCACTATCCTCAGATTTGGACATTGATTAGAAAAGTGACCAACTTGTCTACAATTATAGCATTGGACATCAGGTGGGGCCTGCACCATATTCCCTTTTTCATTAGTGTTTGGGAGTTGAGTCTTTGCATCACTAGGACAATTCCGTGCGATATGGACCTAATTTCCACACTTGTATCACTTCCCACTCGAAAGGAAGAAGTTCCCCAAATGCTTCTTCCAACATTTATTACACGTGGGATGTTGCTCTTGATTGCCTCCTCTTCCCTGATCAAAGTTCCTCCCTATGCTGGGATCCATTGACCTCTTCTTTTCATTGGATTTATGAGACCACTACGTCTCACCAAACTTCAGTTTGACTTTCATCGCACTCCGCACGATATCCTCATAGTTGTTATAATCTCTGTTGTCTAGATTCTTCCATAGATGAGGTCTTAATCCACCAAAGAATCTATCAACCTTCCCATTAGGATCCATGAAAAATCTAGAGGTGTAACATGAAAGCCTTGTGAAGTTCATCTCATAGCTTCCCACAGATTCATTCTCCTTCTACTTCAGCTCGATAAATTCCTTCTCCATTTTGTTCTCATTGAATGATGGAAATACTTATTGAATAAGATCCCCATGAACTCTTTCCCCTCCATAGATTCAAACTCCACTCTTTAACTTGTGTTTTTAATCAATTCCCACCATTGATAAACTTCTACCTCTAAGTGGTAAACAGCCAGGGTGACCATCTCTATAGAGCTAATCCACTGTTCCAAAATCATTGGGTCGGTCGATACACTGAAGGTTAGTGGTCATTGAAAAATAAATGAACGAAAATAATGTTGTTCCCTTCGTGGTGATATCAATCCCTCAGATTGATTCAAGTCATTTCCGATAACTTGACTCAGTTGGTTCATCATTATCATGAATGTTTCCATTCTGGCTTCCATTGGAGGTCCATTAGCGCATGGTCCATGGCAGTCACCATTTTCATGGTTCCCCCTATTTCCTGCCATTTTCTAAAAGATTAAAACCTTAGTTAGAAGCATATTTTATTTACGAATATTTTAACTATAAAGGATTTTGTGTCTTAAAACATCATTCATAGACAATTATATTTCTCTATAAATCCTTCATAATGAATCATAAAAAGCTTGTGATTAACCAAACCTATCCCCCAGGAGTGTCAAACCAGGAGTGAAGCAAGGACCATTGTCATATACCAGGATACCCTGGGTCAAGCCCGAAACTCCTTGTCAGAAGTTTCACTCTTAGGTACATCTGTGCTAGAGCCACATCCACTTGTTCATATTCAAACAGGAATTTATTTGTTTGGAAACCCCTTACTTAATATTTCACCAAAATACCAAGACGTTTTCCTATATTTAAAATTTTATATGGGGTTATTACTAAAGTTTTCATATCCTAATTTCCAAAAATAACTAAACTATACTTTGATACCAACTATGGAATCCCACCTTTTTATTATATAACTTTTCATAACATTTTACAAATAGAGGATATTTAAAGTCTAGTGTCTTGAAAATTAGGAAAAATATACAAGAAAAAATAAAACATTATTCTAATACACTTATAAGGATTTATCATAGGTTTATCCTAAGTAAAATTACTTCATTTCATAACTTGGAGACATACATAAAAGGAAAGTGTGAGCAGAATGCCTAGTAAGGGTAAACAAGGGAATCAATTTACTTATGATATCAATAAGAACTTGATAAAAAACATAAAGAAATGAGAAATATAAGAAGAGGAATATAATAATAAAAAGGACATGAATAATAACTTGAATATGTGGATAAAACATTTAATTCATACATTTAGGAACATATCACCACGGTTCATCCCCAAAGTGTCATAACAATTACCAAGGTTATTCACCAAGGTATCGTAAAACTTGTCATCTCTCGAGATTAAATTCTTTACCCAATGAATTTTAGTGATATCAGGGTGAACCCTTAATATGTCTTTATTTTCATGTGGTCCACATAGTTCATAATCAAAAATTTCATAAATAACACAAAGATAATAAAATAAATGGGTTTCATGTCAAAAACATGACGTTTAAAAAGTGATTAAAAATAAGATCATTATGTCATTTATAACCCATGGAAAGAGAGTGAGGTTTATATGTATGTAAATTCCAGAATCAAATAGACCATTTTATGTCTTGATGAATACCTATAGAAATGAAAATAGACTGGGTATTCACATAAATAAAATAAGAGAATTTCGTGATAAAAAGAGAGATTTTGAGACGAAATTTTTTTAGTACAAGAGCTACGTAACATGGTTTTAGAAAACATTAAGAAGAGAGGGGACAAGGGTAAAACAATCATAAATAAAGAATAATATAGTATATGGACATAATTAAATTTAAATAAGATCATATTATGGATGTTCGAATGACATATCACATGAAAATGAAACTTGAATGAAAAGAGAAGATGCAATTCCTTTTACGAAAAATTCAGCAGCCTAACGACGTTACTTAAAAATTCATAAAATCAGTTGATGAGAGCGGAAAGGGTATCTCATAAACTGGAAATGAAATGTACTGTAATAATTATATATAAGAACATACCCCACATAATAAACATGGAAACTAGAATACATAACATAAAGCAAGTCACGACTAAAAGAGGATGGTGAAAGGTTCCCTTACCTTGAAGGGTAACTTCAAAAACTCAAAGGTTTTGACATTGGGGGATTGAGGGAAACTTGGGAGGAATTATTGGGAGGTAAAAAGACCAAATCTTCTTTGACGATGACTTTTTAATGAAAGGAATGAAGGAATGTGATGGTATTTACAGAAAAAGTGAGGGAATATTTTATTAATTTCCAAGGGACACCTCATCGGTGGTATTTGCAAAACCACAGGCTTTCCCATGATATTTTCCCATGGTATTGGAAAATTGGGACACCTCATAACATATATTAATATTCATAAGTCGGCCAGAATTATTACATCATGATTACATCATTAATGATGTCATTAAACACACTGAAACTCAAAACTGTTTTTTTACTATTCACTGAAAATTAATCTGTTTTAGAAAGATCCCAAAAATTCACCCTCACCATTTTTCGATGTGTAGAATACAAAAGTGAACTCCATTTTATAAAAATTAATTTCATTTTAAATTAAATTAAATAAATTAAATACAAATACTTGACTAATAATTTCTAAAACATTCAATTACTTATACTATGATATAATTACATCACATTGCCACTTAAGATGACTAAAACATATTTATACCTCCTTAGGTGATGTTACTATGCCATTGGTAAAATTACCATCCATAAGGGTAAAATTACTATTCTAAAGGGTAAAGTTACTATTCCCCAAAAATTATTTTGATCTTATTAAACCATATTTTCACCCTCATTACAACCATGTATGTCTGATTTTTGAAAATCATTTCACATAAAAAGTTATTTAATAATAAAATGTTTTTTATACTATTCAACAAAAAACTATTCAAAAAAACTATTCATCAAAAAACAATTCAGAAAACACTATTCATCAAATTGAAACTCCTAAGAAAATTTCCAAAAAATCAGACTAGGTTAATTTTGACATTTGAAATTCAAAAAAGTTGTTTATTTTACCATAATAATCTTCTATGTATGAGAAATATTTGAAAAGTAAAATTTTTACTTATAAAATAAATTTATCAAATTTGTATTAATTAAAAATATACTTTATTAAGAAATGCTATTCCAAAAATAGGAATGATGAAATAACAATATTATTTATACCATGGGATTACACAAAGTATCTAAGGCCTCGTTGCATGGCCCCTTATAACACCTGCATAGGACCTAAGAGTAAGGTGTGCAATGGTGATAGAATCTTGGGGAGGCTCGAATAGCATTGCCCGAGTGGTGATTTCTATCGACTTAAACTTCTCCCGTAGGCGATTCTGTTCAAGATTCACATGTTGAAGCTCAGATTGGGCTTGGTCGAGAGCAAAGCCTAGTGATGCAACCTCCTTCTAAAGCTCTAGAAGATGGGCTTCGTATAGACCTAGTCTACTGGATGAGGCCATCAAATCCTCGTTCTGTATTAATTAACCATGATAACTTGTATTTATAAACAATAACCATAACGTTAAGAGTTTAGTTTCCAATGGTTATATTGACCAATGGTCATATAACAGTCAAAACTCAGTGGTATTATTTTAATTATACTCACTTAATTAATTAAAGGATATAGTTTTTTTGAGTATAAAATAAAATAATACAAAAATTTAGGAAACACATATTATTCAAAATTTCAGGTCATTACACCCAAGCTATAGGATAATGGTCTGCAAGTAACTCTTATGAATCCTCTTTAAGGTGGAAAGAAGGAAGGATTTAGACTACCCTTACAGAGAGGTCGATACAAAACACCAGTTATGGTTTCCTTTAAATCATTAATCAAAAACTCATTTAACACTTTAAAATTTCAATGTTTAGTTTTAAGAAAAAACCAACACTAGCCAGTAGTAAAAGAAGGCAAGGTATGTTAAACTACCTTTTTTAAGCATTATTATTCAGTAACATGCTGTTATAATTAGGCTATTTTATCATATAACCCATTTTAAACACTATTCGTTTAACTATAAGGCCTCACAGAAAATAGTTCAAGAAGATAAAATAAAAAAACTTCTTTTATCAACTAAGGGGTATTAGTCATGAAAGAAACCCCATAAAAGTATCCACTTTAATGAAATGCCTTTTTATAGCATAACATACCCCCATGGGGATAAACATTATGGAATATCAAAAGAATAGAGACGTACTAGGGTCCCTTCAATCCATTTTGGGTTCAATAAAAAGAAACCTAAATAGTTGAATCATTTATATTTAAAACATCTTTAGAGGTTCATTATATAAGAAACATCCCCAAACCAACCTACTTGGGTCTAGTTGTGGATTTTGGAATTATAGCCACACGAGTCATTACGCCCAAGGAAAATGGTACCAGCCTTAATAACGAAACCAAAAAATTTAAGGTCAAAGTTGAGAAAAATTTATATTTATAACAATTTCTAATTAATTTTCTCATAACAGGTGGTTCAGTTTTATGGCTGACCACACTTCAAATTATAATGTGCCCATACACTTTACAAGTTGCACGAACCCCCATCTAACTGCAACCATTTTATCCAAAATATAATATATTTTTATCCTATTCAATATTTATAAGAAAGACCTTATAAATATAAAATACATCCACAATGGTTCAGTTATATGGGTCACCCTACTCCAAATAATAACGCACCCATACATCTTATGAATTGGAAGTTGACTCCCATTAAATCACACCCCATATGCTTTATCCCATGCTAACAAGCATAGAAGCATTAAAATTTAAAACAAGCATACTAATAAGTCTCATAAACATGGAGGTCACTCAAACATGATAAAATAATCAATAATCATTTCAAATAAACACAAGTATGTAAAATTAGCATGGAAATCTTCTACAAAGGTATAAAACACTCAAAAATGGCTTTCAAAGGACATGAAACTAAAACATGAAATGTGCATCAACAAATTTCAAAAAACCTAGCAATGCAATATGCATGGCATGACATATGCAAGGAATTTGAATCGATATGTGACTATAATGATTCATGTAATTATTCCTCCTTGCCATACTAGGACAATGAAAAAATACTAAATCTCATAAATTAGTAAGAGTTAGAAAGTACACCAATCCCTCAAGTTGAAATCAAATCAATAGTAATAAAAAACAACACAAACTACAATAACTTCCCTAGACACATGGAATTTTCCCCATACATGGGGTGATCACTCCCATGAATGATTATTTACTAAGCATCAAAACATTCCAAGTCTCCTATATACCAGCCAAAAATAGTAATAAAAAGGAAATTAAACACCTATAATACCAATTTGTAATGTCTCGACCGGACTGACCACTAAACGTGTTGTCGGACTAGCCACCACATGGCCTCATGTGTGCCTACCCTTACGCCAGAGGCTGCCAACTAGCAGTGAGGGTCCAATGGAAGTACATTAGGGAGACTATAATCTGAATATTAGAGTGTCATTATGATATATTAGGTACAAATCAATAAGAAACAACAAAGAAAATAATAATAAAAGAAAAAAAATAAAAGGAAGAGTAATATAATATCTAAATAAAAGTGTTCAATGCCAATTAAGAACAATGAATTTATGGAAAATGATGCTACAAGTAAAATTATTTAAAATTAAAAATATAATTGCAATATAATAAAAGAATAATTTCACAATGGAAAGCTCCATGAGCATCTTGAGCACCAGATCAGTCCTCTATCTCAACTCCATCCTATTAATATAAATCAAACATTATAATTTGTCTACTTCCCTTTATCAATACATATAGACATAAGGCCTAATCAGGTACCAATGGTTCCTGGACACAGTGTGAGATACAATCCCATTATGCCGACACCCACTATGTCTATCCCAATACATTTTGTTCATTATAAATTAAGCAATGTTCCATAGAAAATAGATGCAGGACATAAATAAATAAATAACTTAAATGAATTAGACTCGGTTCCACTTAGGCACACTCCCAATTACCTACTTTGACCTAATCTAATGAGTCTGAACTGGGAGAACCTATATTGGTAAATTAAGTGAAATAAGGTTAGAGGAGTTGGACTATCCCAAATCCTGTGATTGGGATTTCCAGACATGTCCCTATATTTCCATTTTCTAAATATTCAATCTGTTTTTCTTGAAACAATGAAATGCTCTTTAATTTAGATTTAAACTATTTATAAAACATTTATTCATCCTTCACAACATATTGAGATTCCTTGATCCCATCCATGGTAATCTAAATGGATTTTCCAAGTATCACTTGAGGAGATTAACATATGACCAATGCCAAGTAGTCCATACATGGTGACCCAAGAATGAAGTCCCAAGTGTCACTCAGTGTATGGTGTCAAAAGTCATGTACTAGACTTTGAGTCTGTACTTGGTATCACATGTAGGATCTCGAGTCCCACTCGAGGCCTTTTAAAACCATCATGCCATTAATCTCGTCTAAGGAGTCTCCCCCTATGGAACTTGTGTCACACATCTGTGGGTAAAAATAAATAACGCTCGGGGAGACCATCTCAGGAATAACTGATATCACCCCAAACATGTTTAATAACCATCAAAATATCTAACAAGAAGGTACAAGAGTCTGTCCAGGAGATCCTTATGTCGGAACACCTTGTCTCACCTTATACTATAAAATAAAATCAATCCACAACTCATTTCATTTATAAAAATCCAAGAAACTATGACATATGGAGAAAGACAAAAGGTATTAATCTTAATGATAAGAACACAAATAAAAATAAGTGCACATATTATTTTCCAATTAAATAAAACGCACCTCATCTGGGGGTTTTATTTTTAACAAATGACATTGTTTACCAAAAATTCATTTCATTCAATTTAAATAGTTCATTTCATCACAAGGAGTAAAGTATATAGCATAAGACACTATGAAAGGGTTGAAGGAAATACATAAGACCAGGGAGGAATACACAATAAAAATTAAAATCTTGAAAATGGTATAAGGAATATGATATAATATATATTCAATAGACCTAAAAATGGCATAAGAATGGGATCCTACCATAAGTGAATTAAGCCAATCCAAACACTTCGGAACTTGACATTTTCATCAGTGACCACTCAAAGCTTCTCTTTCTCGCCTCTTATCATATGCACCTTCACATATACATAGGGACACCTATACCCTATGTATATATTCTCATGGCCATTAATATGTACAATTGGATCCTTACATGTATTCTTATATACACAAATACCTGTTTATACTTACACACATACGAATTTTTCATATATATACATAAGCACACCTAGCCCCAATATATATATATTCAAACCATTATGGGTGAATATATATATATATAATGGGGGAACTTACACACACACACATATATATATATATATATTAAAAACTATGCATACATAGGTAAGTCACCTTTGACTTTGGAGACTCAAACCCGCCTCAAGGATGACCAAAATGCACTATGAAAAAACTAAGATCTCAAAATCACTAAAGGACCCCAAATAAAATTGGTCTAGACAAGGATGTGGGATAAAAAAAATACCTCAAACAGTGAATAGAATACTAAATGGATTAAATTGATTCTCCTTTAGTTGTGTATTCTTAAACACGCATGAAGAAGTACCAGGAGATGCACCACATGCCCTAATAATAGAAGAAGAAAAAAAAATCCGGTCAACCCATGACCTAGGGTTTGAACGAATGGAATAGAGTGATTATGATAGAAACAATATTCCAACCAAGAGAGGATAAGTGAACCATAGGCCTTACCTTATAGCAGTGATGGAGAATCCCAAAGGAATTGTTGCGCAATGGCGTGGAATAATAGCTTGATAGATGGAGGGGTGCATGACCGTGGAGGAGAGGAGGGTGGATCGAATGACACTGGGAAGGTGAAGGATGGGTAGATAAGGTTTTAACTTATTTTATTTTAATTTTAAATTAATGAAATTAATTTATTTAAAAAACATGGTTTATGTTTCATGGTTAGCCAAGTCATATGCCAACCGTGTGATGAACAGTGTATAGGTACTGCCTAAGTGGCACTAACCATGTGGTATAGGTGCATGATTTGGGTAAACTGTGCATAGCCCATGTGACACCTATTTCTCCATAGATTTAGGAAACATGGTTTACTACTGGGGGTTGCATGGTTTTATAAAAACTATGCACCCTGTGTAGACCCTCCAAACATGAGATTTCTGGGGTCTGGCACTCCTGAAACTCAATGAGACACTTGAGGGACCCCTCAAGAATTTACCCAAGTATAAAAAGAACACATTGTAGTTTTAAAACTAACATAATTCAAATATGAATCTTGGTTTAAAGAATGGATCGTCCAATAGATTCCAAAATTCAAATTTCCACAGAAATTTACCTTGGATCAAAACACAGGTCATTAAAATTCAACATCCCAAAACTTAGTGTATTCATAATGAATATCTATATTATCTTGGATTCTAACATGGGATACTCCTTGTTATCACTTTGAAATTGAGAACACAATTTCAAAACAATTAAAATTTTAGGTATGGAATCTTTTAGGTAGATAAGGCCATGAATTAATTATCTATATTCTTTTTGATTCAAACTAGGTCTAGCATTATCTTTTCCCAGCCTGGTTCTAATAGCTATAGTAGTGAAAATCCATTTTTATTCCTACATATGAAAACATTACAAAAATTCTATAACTTATTTTTAATGGAATAGAAAAATATGTTATGGGACCGATTATGGATGAACTTAACACCAGGTGTGGGGTTAAATCAATGTTAGTGACTTTTAATCCTACATATGAATACATTACAAAAATTCTATAACTTATTTTTAATGGAATAGAAAAATATGTTATAGGACCGGTTATGGATGAACTTAACACCAGGTGTGGGGTTAAATCAATGTTAGTGACTTTTAATCACTTTTTATAATTTTAATACATTTTCTTTTTTATCTCCATCACTAGTTAAGGTGAATTGGTTCTATTATTCTATTTACCCACCTTCATTATATCATGAAACCTATCCAAAAACACACATAAAATGTAATTTTGATTTACAAGCTTCACCTCTAAATATGAGAAGGCTAATACTTAGTGTGATATGGGATTCAAAAATATCAAAAAACCCACTAGAATTCACTAGTGGGTTTTTCAATATAGCTCTTGATAGTGTATCCATGTTCATCCCATACATAGGTGCATCCCACACCTTTACAATAATAGTATGGGGTAATAACCTATGATTCTATCTCCAATTAAAACTCTACAGGCTATTAATGTGCTAACCAGATCTTCTACCTCTTATATTACTTAAAAAAACATTTAAGCATTAATTATTCACAAAAAAGGTATTCATTTATCCTCCACCTTTTTCTCATAGTAACATGCATAAATTCTACCTTTATTTTATAATAAAAATACTTATTTTTTTCTATATAAATCTAAAATTTACAACCTTATACTTCCTCTTCTTATCTTTCACTAATTGTATGATTATTCTTCTATCAGTGAAAAAATGGAATGAACAAAAACTCCTGCTCCTTCTTCCCACTTATTTTCTTCTTCATATTCAGTACACTATAAGGATTCATTGGCTCTCTTCCTTCTTGGATTTGAATCATATAATTAATAAAAATAATAATAGATTTGGGTCCCCTATATCCATATGTCTTTGAACATATTTATATATATATGTATAATGGAATAAATATGTTGGTTTATCCAAAATATTATATCTTATATTATCTAGTATTTATAGAAATGTGTAAATAATTGAATTTTCATTTACACATAATTATAGATTTCAAAAAACTATTGAAATGTCAACATTAAATATTTTAAAACTCTTGAAATTTTGAATATTGAATTCTAGTTTCACCTCCTTCATAACTACCTATAACTGTATGAAGTTATTCATGAATAGTGTGAATAAAAAAATAAAGAATAATCACAAAATCCTACTTAATAAATATTGGTATTATTCTCATATTATATCCATGACGTATGAATTAATTAAAATAACATATACATGAATATGTTACAATCATGGAATCTTCATATTTTGTAGCGTAAATCCCCCATAGAGTCCTCTTGAATTTTCTTTAAAAAATACAACATGAATCAAAATAAATAGATCATTATTATTGTTTTCATGAAGTTATATCTCACCTAGAATCATCTAGAATTATAATCATCATCGTATGAGAGTTAGATAATCAAATGTTCTAACCAAATGATATATGCATATTTGGGTCATTCATACATAGACTCATACACAAGGAATATAATTAAATCATATATAATATTCAAAATGGCCTTCATGGATTCACCACAATGTATTTTGACTAAAATGTTTCCATAGGAGAAGCATTTAACACAAAATGACTAAAAAAACCCATTTTGAATTTTTCTCCTAGTTTTTATGTGATTCCAAACACAATGAGATAGATTCTATTTCACCACAGTGTAGATAAGACATCTTCTTTAGTCTATGAACTTTATATGTAAGGACTCAGCCTTAAACCTTACATATTCTAGTGCCTTTAGACAAGAATTCACTCTATTTTACCAAATATCATTTAGGTTTAGAGTTTTATCAATTTAAGTTATAAATATTACATAAAACACCCATATATATAAAAAGTGTCCACTTTTAATCAATATCCATTTTCCCACAATATAAAAATTTTAAAATAAAACATGATATCTTTTCATGAAAAATCTTCTTGACTTTAAATATGAATTATTCCTTTATCTTAACCATCCTTAAAATCTATGAAAATAATTTTAAAACATGGTATGAGCTCAAAAATCTTATTATGGGACATAAAAAGAATAAATCTTTTGATCTAGTGAATATCATAAAAACCCATGAGAAAACCTTTAAAAAAAAATATAGATTTTTATCCAAAAAAACATCATCTTTTTCTTTAAAAATATCATTATATTACCTTTTGAAATAAAATGATTTATATTAAAACTCATTATAAATCATATAAAATCCATGTAGGTTCCTTGAGACATCATCATCATCACAGAACCCTTACATAACCCTTATGAATTGGAATAACCATTTGGATGAATTACAACATAATTCTCTAGAGAATATAATCATTAACCAATACATTGGAGTACTATCTAGGCACAATCATCTTATAACATATATTGGGTTAACCCATTAGATATAAGGAGAATAAAACCTTCATAAACAATTTACAAGGATAATATCATGAATAAAACCCTTGAAAAAGTCATTTTAACCCATGTACAAAACACTTTTAGATATCAAAAAACAATTTATCTTAAAAAACATTTTCAATACCAAAATACCCAAAAAAGGTAAATCAAGTTTTTTTTGAACAAAAAATGAAATATCTTAGAGGAATCCAAACTTTAAATAATAGTTATGGTGATGGGAAAAGTCATTTTCACCATATATGTTAAAATAGAACATTCCTACTGTCTTTTGTCAAAAAATTTCATATAAAATACATAAAATTATTCCTTTTGAAAATATTGAAATAAATTCAAAAGTGATATAAAATTTCCTTTATAATTATTTAATGTCCATAAAAACATCAAAAATATAATTTTAAAAATATGCACATATAAGAAAAATAATTAAAAAATAAATCTTTTAAGAAATATTTTTATTAAAAGAATGTGCCTTTCCTTGAGTCTGACTCATTAAATATGTACTTTATATTCCTAAGAAATAAAATTATGTCAAATATTTACTTTATTAAAAACTTTTTAATTTTTTTTTATTCCTTATATTTTATCTATAACCATTCTATAAATAATTATTTTATCATTTTAGTTTACTTTGGATATTTTAATAGTATTCAGGGTTTGTGTCAAAAAATGACTTGGGTAGGTTGACTCTGGTCAAGAAGTTCATTATCCTATCATCTTCAGAATAATAATCTTGATATAATTATCATTTTTATACATATTTTATACTTTTAAAACTAATCATGAAATATGGTTATAAAAATGAAATATGTTACAATCATGGAGATGATAGGCTCTATGTACGCATGAGTAACATTTCCATTTTTCAATGATCATTATGGAAATTAGGTAAGTATTATTTTATCTTCAAATATTTATAATAATATCATAAATAAAATAATATTTATTTAAATATACTTATATATATCATCCATGTGATGTGGTGATGGAAAAATAATCACATCACTTCGTGGAGGTGGTAGTCCACACGTATGCACGAACGACATTATTGTTTTTTAGTGTAAGAATGAAAATAATATATTATATTTTATTAATGATAAATATGTCATTAATATAATAATTATTTCATGTATATCACTTATATTCAATAAATTTATTCTTATTACATTCCATGTAAAGCATTTGTGAAAAACAAATCACATCACTTCGTGAGGTGTAGTCCTCCGTACACATGAGTGACATTAATATATCCCCCACAAAATAGAAAGTAATATGGTACATGTGATACAATAATTATAGAATTATAATTTTGTTAAAAATATCATATGTATACATTAAATACATCATTATAACAACCCGTGAGAGGTGATGATGAAAAATTAATTACAACAGTTCACAAGGAGGTAGTCCACGATACACATGAATGTTGGTTCCATTTTCAATTTGATATAAGAGGATATTGATTTAGGTTATACCATTAACATAATAAAAAAATAATTATGTTTCTGATACTTTCACTAGGGTGCATGAATCCATCTGTGGGGGACGCACTGACTGTTTGTTCCCCAAATTCCCGCTTTCCAAAGGTGGGAAACATCTGTCACTTATTCAGGGACATTTACTTCTTGATAGAAATAGGATGATGGGATTTCGGTCTATCATTCTATGGATTCATCCTTGGAATTATTCTCCTATTCCGGTTCTCCCTTAAGGATTAAGATGTTGTTTGTGACACTCTTCCTAGTGCCATATCTTTGTGGACACCATTTAATTACACTACTTATGTCAGGACATTCTGTGGGGTCAAGTCAGGGAAACAACCTTTTATAAGGGGAGTAGTCACGTTGGGAATCACGGGCATTTCTAGATAATGAAACACCTGTACACCTAGATTTATTTGTCTTATGATAGGGCTTCTTTAGGGTGTGGAAGCCCGATGAATCCCATATCGAGTGTGGGGAATTGTATGCCATATGCATTTCCATAAGGTTTTCCATAGCTTCCCATGTTTAACATGGGGTATGCCATAAGTTTAATGTCTAGCGGAGATAGACTGAACTGATCAAAACACTAACGGGAGTGGATCATATAGGTACATCCCTATAAGGGATCACTTAGTAGTTTTATGAGATGGGTGGATCAAGATGCCCAATGAAGAAGGATCCGTAGATGATTAGGTCCCGCCAAAGGGGACACCATGGTTTACCATTAGCTAGGATTGAACCACATGGAGGCTTCTTACGTACCCTATGTAGAGGAAAGGGATCAAAATCCATGTAGTTTAAGAGGGTGAGTCATGGGATCGAGGTGTACACAATAGAAAACAACCTGAAGTCATGCTTGGGATTTCATGTGGTCAGCAGCCTAGGTGCTATAAAGGAGAAATGAAATGAATGGGGCTTATACATGGTTATCTGCCTAGATGAATGGCATGATTTCCCTATGATGTGGTGGCTCAGGTAGAATTAGTATGTATGATGGATGATTTGATGATGTGAATGAGTTGAATGGGATGGAACTGACGTGAAGATAGCAATGGCATTGGGATTGAACCTCAGGGAGGCTTCCTACATATCCCAATGGGTGGGAATCAAAGTCCATGTAGTTTGATGGGGGCGATGAGTCACCTGAGGAGGAAACTCATTAGAATGGAAGCATGTATAGGACCCATAGGAAGTAGATCCTCCGGGTTGGGGAATGATATTCCTGAAACACAAAGGCTCAAGGGAGAGGCCAAGATAGGACATGATAGACTGGATTGAACCTCAGGGAGGATTCCTATGTATCCCCTTGATAGGGAATAAATGCCCATATAGTTCAGGAATGGGAGTATCTAATTGAGGTATACACAATGTACATCAACCCGGAGATATGTTGGGACTTATGCATGGTTAGCAGCCCATCATAAGAGGGAAACTTTGGGTTGGAGGAGTACAGATTGAGTGTGGGGAATATGCATGATTAGAAGCCCAAGAACTATTATCACACCACTAAAGGGTAGACAAGGGATGTGGGTCCCAATGAATAGGGGACCAAAGTTTACTAGTGTTTGGGGTTGAACCTTAGGGAGGATTCTTATGACCCTTGTCTAGGAGACAGGGATCAAAACCCACATAGTTTATTAGCTTATATTTTAGAGTCATGCGAGAGGAAAGGGGCATACAGTTTAACATCATGTCGGATGAGGGAGAGCTAGTGTTAAGTGGTTGGGACTGATGGGTGATGGGGATTTAAAATTAAAGAGGCTTCCTATGTACCTTTCCTAAAAAGGTAAAATATAAAAGTCCACATATTTTGGTGATGAGGAATGGGGCTTACACACTAAGGAATCCCAAGGAATATTTCATAGACAATGCTTACTCTAAGATCAAGTGAGTCATGCTCGGTGTGAGAAACAAGAGACAATAAAGACCTGAAGATTATGTCACAAAAGGTGTGTTTGCAAAGAATTCATTAGGGCTTTCGCATGATTAGTAGCCTAGAGAGATGAATATTGGGACTTAATCTAGGAGGGATGCCTGATGGGAAAGGAGGGTGTCCATACGTACGAGGAGGATATGGTTATCATACCTAAATCATCCCATCAGGGGGTGTCAGGGATTATGTGGAGACTTACCAAGGTGTGCATGGTGAAAAAGATCAGAGGGAAAGGGGAGTTAGATTGTGTTGGTGCCCATCCCTTTCACAGTCCTCTCTGGACTTGTTGCATATGCGGTGATCATAGTTTAACGTCATGTGTTGTGGACTTAGGTGCTTGGTAGTTTAACATCCTTCAGCTCAGACAATGAAGATCCACTCCTCACCCCTAGGACTTACATAACTGGCGCACTTTAACCCTTGGTGAAGGGAAGGCACCATCAATGCCATATAGAGATGGGGTTGTGGAGTTATCCATTGAGGTGATCATGTTAGCGTGAATATGTGAATAAGCCTTAGTCGTTAGCGTGCCTATGAAAATAAGCATGAGGTAAAGAAACACGACATGAAGCACCATCCAAGGGATCTTCAAATCACTTTGTACTAACTTGGAGGGTCATACAGGAGAATTATGCGCAAGATAGGGGTTTCGTGTGTAAGAGGGGAACATATATGAGGCCTTATGGTAAGGACGACACATGGATCACACATGGAGGGGTGCACGTAGGATTTAAGGGGTGTGCACAAGATGAGGGGATGTATGCAAGATTCGGTGGTTGCATAGAAAATGAGCGGCTATGTGCAAGGGGAAACCCTACCCGCAAGATTGGAACAACATAAGGGAAAACTTGCATTCAAGAGGAATATTTTGCACACAATTTCCTTGGATTAAAAGGAAATGAGTGAGGGTCAAGCCCTAGAGGTCCCACCCGAAGGAGGATCCCTAGGAGACCCGTCACACAAGATCCAGTACCTCAAGGTCATGTCTTTTATGCCTTCGTTGAAGGGATGTCTTTCACACAATAGAGCATCGGTTTATCTTCTATAACTTTTCCTCAAAGTGAGGGGGTATGTTTCTATTTATATTTGGAAACTTTAGTAGCAGCATGCAAGGTGAGTTGTGTGAAAGTGATATTTTGACGTCGAATTGGGTACGTAGGATCTTTCATGCATTTTTCAATCTTGCGCACAAGACAAATTTCTTTTGCGCTGCTGACATGGATATTTTTGGGAAGGTTGGCATGGAAGAATCCATTTGATGTCACATTGGGTGTGAAAGATCTTGCATGAAATTTTCAATCTTGCGTGTGGTCCTTAAATCTTATACACACCTCCCTTGGGAATCTCAGGATTGTCCGTTGATTCAAAATATTCCTTTGGTTTTCTCAACAATTTCCATTCATGGCCTTATACAAAATTCGGTGCCAACAAATGCCCCCCATCAAAAGCAGAGCTGAAGGGGACCTGAAGGCCAGATTCTGAGGGAAATTCTGAAAATAGAGTGCATGATGGAGAAGGATATATATTGACCATGTTTTGAACACAACATCCATTTCACATTAGCCTAGCATAGGAGTGGACAAATGAGGATCTACCCCTAACCACATTCGAGACATGAGACTTGTCTCATAATGTTGTTAAAAATACTCTGGGACATTGGCCCAAAGTGGTAGGCGAGCCATAAGGTTGAGCATCCATGATATCCGGGGCCGTTTGGATGTAAAAGATAATAAAAACCAAAATGAAGGAATGTGTGAAGTGTGAACATTACCCGTGCAGTTTAAGAATCATTAAGGATGAGCGTAAGGAGTGGTAATCTCAAATGAAGTACATGGTGCGATATTATAAACCCGACATGAATGAGGACCCAATAAGTATGCACCAAACCATGTACTTTTGGGATAACCTAGGCCAAAAGGGGCCAGGGAGGTGAAAGTGGTTGCGATTGGACCACAGATAGGAAGTCTGGGAGTCACTACGTATTCCATAATAATGGGAATCAAGCCACAAATATTTCTTAATGGTTCTGTGGAAGGTTACCAATACCAAAAGGGAGTGATGTCCTCCTTTAAAGTGGTATATTTTAATTTTTATGAAGTTTAACATCGTGTGAACATTGATGGTAAGAATCATAGTTTAAGGTCATAGAGCTCGAACCTTAAGGTGCCCAGTTTAATTTCATGTGCGTGGGACATGCCAATGCAATTTATTGTCATGTGGTAAGGACAAAAAAATGGAGAACTCTCTCGGGAGGAACATGTAATGAATACTGTAAATCGGATGTGAATGAGGACATAAGTCCACACCATTCCACATACTTTTGAGGAAACTTAGTCCGAAATGGCACAAGAGGTTTCATGGTGATGTATATAGACCACAAACAAAAGTCTGTGTGTCACTACATATCCTATAAGAATGAGAATCAATCCATACATTGTTCTTGAAGGTGGTATGGTAGGCAACCAATACCTAAAGGGAGAGATGTCCCCTAAAATGAAGACATCGTATGGCTGGGTAATTTATCATTACATAGCCTGGGTGAAGAAGGTGTAGTTTAGTATCGTACGATAAGAATGTAATAGATCTCAGTTTATGGTTATAGAGCTCAGACCATATGGCGAGACTTATAAAGTGGAAATATGTAATGTGGTGCTATAAATCAATCCTGATGTGAATGAGGTCATAAAATCCCACACCGCATCACAAATTTCTGAGAAAGCGCGCACACAGTTTAGAGTCATGATTCCTAGACTTGGGTATTTAATTTAAGACACGAACTCTTAGTTTAAGGTCATAGGGTTTAGACCAAAAGAAGTGTGGTTCTTCCATGTAGGCACAAACCTTACCCATAACCCTAATCCCATGTGAGCCATTTTCTGTGTGGGAAAAATGGTGGAGAAGATATTTAAAAAACATGTAATACTCCATAGGGGGGGAAATTGTAGAGTTAATGATGACCCTATGATACTGATTCGTCCTCTTAATGCACAAATGTGTACGGAAGGATAACACCAAGGGTTTCAAAATTCCACTTGAACATGAAGGAGCAGAAAGATATGTTAATCATGAGACCAATATTTAGGGAATAATGGGGGTGGTATAACGATGGAGGATAATTATTGACCATGTTCGAAACACAACATCCATATCGTGTGACCTGAATTGGAACAACAAATGAGGTTTGATAGCTAGCCAAATTTTCTACACGGAACCTATCTCATAATTTCATTCAAAATTCTCTAGGATATTGGCCCAAAGTAGAAGGTGAGCCATAAGGCAAAAAATCCATATTTTCTAGGGGTCCTTTCAGATGTGAAAGATGATGGAAACCTGAATAAAGAGAGACGTGAAGCATGGGAATAGATAAAAGAATTTCGATATAGAATTCAACACTTTTAGTCCTAAACCACAGTGCATCTGAGCACGTTGACGAGGTATGAAAAGGGTCGATGGGTCTAGATAAGGGAAGATGACTCAAGGGGGTGAGTGGAGGAAAATAGGAAAAATGGATTGATGAACCTGGGACTAGACCCAAATACAAAATGTCTGGGAATTCTTACGTATCCCATGATGATGGGAATCAAGCCAAATGTAGTTATAGAAACTCCATGCAGTTTAATTTCATGTGGTAAGGACAAGGAGAATGGAAGGAAGATTCCTAAAGGTAAGTTTATGAAATGGATATTATAAAACCAATGTGAATGAGGACATAAGTCCATACCACACCATGTGCTTCCAACAGAGTTTGGGCCAAATGGATGAAAGGTAGGTAGGATTTGAGGTATCTAGGGCCAGACCCGAAGATGACATTTTTGGGCATTCTTATGTATCCCATGATGATGGGAATAAATCCAAAAAGAGTTCTAGAAATTACATGGTAGGGTACCAAGGCCAGGGGCAATACTATTGTGAAATTTTTTCCCTTGCACCAAATATAGCGGCATTTGATGGGTCTTGTTTTCTCTTTAATGTGGGTGTGTTTTTTGGGGGAAACAAACCTAGGACAAAGACTATGGGTGCGACCATAATAATAAATCCATATATTTGCCTTGACAAATGGAATGGTGGATTACCAATTCCAATAATTATGTCCCCTCAAGCGAGGACACCACAATGCGGTGCTGTTTTTCATAGTGCGTCCAAGATGATAATGTCACAGTTTAAGGTTTTATAATAGGACCACCCCTTGCACTTTAATGTCATGCATCAAAGAAAAAATAGTTTAAAGTCACATGGGATTATGTGACATAGTTTAACATCATATGTTTTAAACGCATACATAAGAACGAGGTTCTAAAGGCAATGCGAATGGCGTGATAAAGAATACTCGATGTGAATGAGGATATAAGTCCACACCGCGCCACACGCAATTCGAGGGGGTGGGGGGACCTCAGGCTAAAGGGGCCATAAACGATTAAGATACCTGGTCATGGAACCATGTATGGGTTTTTGGGGCATTCCTACTTATCCCATAAGGATGGGAATCAAGCCATACGTAGTTATGAAAATGCCATGCAGTTTAACGTCATGTAGTAAGGACATAAAGAAAAGGGGATGGAGAGATCTTGAGAGAGGTATGCAGTGTGGTTACTAAAACAATGATGCGAATGAGGAAATAATTACACACCACACCACATACCCCTGGGAGAACATAGGCCAAAAAGACAGATGGAAGGGGATGTTTCTAAAATTTACGGCTGACCCAAAGATGAAATGTCTGGGCATTCCTATGTATCCCGTGAGGATAATAATCAAGCCATACATAGTTCTAAATTCTGTGAAATTTAACATCATGCGGTAAGGATAATGATGAAGGACGTTCTGGAAGGAGGGGAACATGATGCGGCCATTGTAAACCTGATGTGACTGAGGACAAAAAAAGTCCACATGCCACACTATATGAAATCCCTCAAAGAGATCTAAACCTGAGGGGGTGAAGAGTTTTGTTGGGATAGACCCGAAGAGGAAATGTCTGAGAATTACTACGTATCCCAAAAGGATGGGGAATCAAGCCCAACATAGTTCCTAAAGTTTTGTGCAGTTTAATTTCATGTGAAAAGGATGTCGAAAGGAGGAGTGTCTCAAGGGGATGCGTGTGGTGTGGTAAAAATAGTTCAACATGAATGAGGACATAGAGTTCGTACCACACGACAAAATTCTAAGAGATAACTTGGGAAAAGAGTCCAGAATGTTTGCGGGGCCATAGATTGGGACATAGATGAAAGGTTTGGGTGTCCCTACATATCCCATAAGTATGATAATGAATCCATACACAGTTATTGAAGTGACATGCAGTTTAACATCATGCAGCAAAGACAAAAAAGGAGGAGTGTCTCAAGGGGATGTGTGTGGTGTGGAAAAAATATCCTGATGTGAATGAGGACATAGAGTCCATACCACAACACACAATCCTAAGAGAGAACTTGGTCCAAGAGGCCATAAAGGTTGAGGGACCAGAGGCTGGGCCACCAATGAATGTTCTGGGTGTCACTACGTATCCCATAAGGATGTGAATCTATCCATACATAGTTCTTGAAGTGACATGCAGTTTAATGTCCTATGATAAGGACATTAAAGACATTAGTTTAAATTCATAGAGCTCAGACCACATATGCCCAGTTTAATGTCGTGTAAGTAGGACAAAGGGTAGAAAAAGGTGAATCACTATGCCCATCATTTGGGATATCATGGGGACAAAAATAATGATTGAGGATAATTGATGACCACGTTCATGACATAGTATCCATATCATGTTACTTGGAATGGGAATAAACAATTGACCATAGACTATTGACCATATTCTCAATGCGTGACTTATGTCAAAATTATTATTCAAGATCCTCAAGGACATTTTCCAAAAATGGTAGGTGAGACAAAGTGGTGTGTGACCAGGCCGTTAAGGGATTCCTTTCGAATATAAAAGATGGTACGCATGAAGTGTTGCAGTATCCATACAGTTTAACATATTATTGTAAGGATGAGGGATATCTTAGTTTAAGGTCATAGAGATTGGACCATAAGGTGTATTCACAATTTTCAGTTTACAACCATGCAGGACAAAGGTGATCTTAGTTTAGGGTTGTAGATCTCAAACCATTTATTGTTTAACATCTTGCAGGAAGAGGATGAGTAGTTTAAATTCCACTTGGATGGTAATACAGTTTATCATCATGTGTGATGAAAGGAACTCATGAGAAGTACTGCTTTAGGAATTTGGAATTGGTGGGAGGAGTAATATGCTCACCATTCATAGTGACCAGAGAATATGCATTATTGGGGTAAACCTTGTGAATGTCTTAAGGTCCCTCCCATTTAGGCTCTATATTTGGTGGCTTCTTTCTAGATATCATTGGAGTTATTAGAGCCAATAGCGTATCTCCTTGTAAGAAAGGGACAAGGTGAACTTTATTATTAAAAGTCCTAGAAATCTTGTTCTGATGCCTCTCCAGATTGTGAAAAGCACGAATCCTATTCTCATCATTTACTTCTAGTTCATCCAAATGGATTTCAGTTACATTATTTGGTGACATCTAATTATAGATGGTTTTGTGTAATGAGGGTAGCTGAATCTCGATGGGTAGTACTTCCTCTGCTCCATACACTAGAGAATATGGAGTCACCTGTCTGGAATTATGAGTCATCTTCTAGTATTCCCAAAGAGCCTTGGGGATTTTTTCCGGCCAAATCTTCTGGTTCTGACCAACCGTCTTATGCAAGATGTTTGAGAGGGTTTTTTTGAACACCTCAATCTTTCCATATTATTGTACATTATAGAGAAAATGTATGATTAGAATGGATTTTTTAATGGGCATACCATTTGTTCAGCTCGGCTACTCAGAAGTTGGTGCTGTTATCGGTGAGGACGACATGAGGGACTCTAAATCGGTGGATGATATTAGAGCTCATGAAGTCAATGATGGAATGATCCTTAACATCCTTGATCATAATTTCCTCTTCCCACTTGGAAAATAAATCCATAGTGGTCAGGATGAACCTACACTAGAAATCTGTTACCAGTGGATAAGGTCCCATGACATCGAGTCCCCAGACCGAAAAGCTCCAAGAGTACTTGGTAGTATGGAGAGGTTATGGTAGTTGATGACCAAAATTAACATAGATCTGGCACACATGGAACCTCTTGGAAAACTCAATACATTCATAGATCATGGTGGGAAAAAAATATCCCAATATCTGGATCTGATGAGAAAGTTTTGGCCCTGTCTGATGAGCCTCATAGGAACTGACTTGAACTTCCTGCATAACCTAAGAAATATCAACTCCTTGAATGAAACGAAGGAGAATACCATCAAACTTGTATCTGTAGAGGATCTTATCAAGACTAGAACCACTATGTAGGGTGAACTATACTAGTCTCCATCAGATTCTCTCACGTTCACCTCACTCAATTGGGAGATTACCATGCTGAAGATACTTGATAAAAGGAGTCGTCTAGTCAGGTATGTTTTCCAACACCATGGTAGGGTGACCTGGAGGTCCCGATGTGGAGGTACCAATGGTAATGTGTCTTACCTGTGGGATATCATCATCATCTAGAGTGAAGGGAGGGATGAATCTTTGATGCATCACATGGATAATAAAATCATCCTGGTCAGGCTCTACAAGAGATGCGACAAGGTTGGCCAGGGCATCAGCTTGACCATTCTATGATCAAGGGACATGAGTAACATCTGAATGATAAGGAAACTGTTCCGTTAGTAGGAGAGTACGCTCTAACAGGGGTATGAGATCCAACTTCTTGATGATGTAGTCACTATTAATTTGCTTGATGACCAACTCAGAGTCCCCCTTCACCTGCAGGTGGGGAACATCAATCTCAAGGGCTAGCTTGAGATTTGTGATGAGAGCCTAATACTCTACATCATTGTTGGTACATAATTCAGAAAATAGGAATGAAGAGTGTATGAAAACATTTTTAGGCATGATAAAGATGATACCCATGCCTAATATATTGAGTTTGGGATCATTTATTCTCCAACCAATAGGGATTCATGAAGTGCCATCAAAGTGCATTCTCCAACATGGAATGTCTTGATCCATTGAGAGGATTAAATCATCTATAAAATAAAGATCAAGATACTAATCTATGGGGGATATATGGGTGGTAAGAAAGTCTAACAATGCCTATCCCTTGATAGCATTCTGGGGAACAAACTTGATGTAAAACTATTGAAGAATAACTACCCACCGGGCTAGATGACCTGTCAGCATGGGACGGTTCAGAATGTACCTAAGTGGATCCACGTGGGGCATCAGATGTATCTCATGGTGATATAGGTAATGTCATAACTTCTACACTATGAATACCAGAGAAAGGGAACTCTTCTCGATAGAGGAATATCTGGTCTCTGTATCAAGGAGCATGCAGATGAGATAGTATAAACTATTCATTGTTCCCTTGTTATTCTTCTGGGCGAGAAGGGCATCAAGGAACCATTACAGAGCGGTCACATAGAGGACTAGAGGCTTTTTGGAAATGGGCAACATCTGAACTAGAGGCTATTGTAGGTACTATTTGATTATCTCAAACACAATATGACACTCCTCATCCCATTAATAATCAGAACCTTTCTTCCTGAGCTGGGAAAAAGGCTTACACTTTCCATCTAGATTTTCAATGAATCGATGTATGTATGTTAAGTGTCCTTGAAATCCTTGGATCTCCTGAATGTTACTCAAAGGAGACATCTAACTGATGGCCTTAATCTTTTCCAAATTAAAATCAATGCCTCTATATCTAAAAATGAAGCCAAGAAACTTTTCATAGGTGACACCAAAGGAACACTTCAAGGGGTTCATCTTTAGATGGAAAAAATGGAGGAAGCCAAAAAAATTCTCAAGATCTATGAGATGGTCCTGATACTGGCGGGATTTAACCACCAGGTCATCCATGTAGTATTCCACCAATTCCCCAAGGATCGTCTTGAATATGTAGTGCATGGAATGCTGATAGGCGGCACCATGAATTCTTTAGACCAAAAGGCATTACCTGGTACCAGAAAGTACCTTCTGGTTCCCTCAAGGAAGTCGAATTTCCATCCTCAGGGGAAATTTGGATTTTATTTTATCCAGAAAACCCATCTATGAAGGAGAGAGCCTGGAACCCAACAATGGCATAAATCAACAGTTCTATCGCAGGAAGGGGAGAATCATCCTTTGGACAATGATGATTGAGATCCTGTAACTCAATAAAAACTATGATATATCCATTTTTCTTACTGATAGGAACAATATTAGCTAACCATATGGGTTACTGGACCTCAATGACGAAGTTGTATTTGATGAGCTTATGAACCTCAGCCTCAACCATGGCACTGTGAGAAGGGTGCATCTTTCTAGGAGGATGTTTGAACTCGTGATAATTTTCTAGGAGATCGTGATAGTGGATGGAGAACTGAGGATCTAGCCTTAGAACATCATCATAACTCCATTAATATACATCACGATAATACCTTAGAGAATCCATGTATCGTTGTTGCTCTTCTGTAGCATAGTGGTGTTGATCAGTGTTGGTTTCAGATCCCTCACGGTACCAAGGTTCACCTGTACCAATTCATCGACCATAGTGGAGACACCCTCTTTGATTATGGGAGTGGTGTCTTTCAATTCCTCTTCTTCATCCATAGATAGGGGAATATTGGAAAAAGGCAACTCCTCTAAGTTGACAGATCCTAATAGGACACTGGTTCCAGCCTGGTTTGCAGTGGAAACTTCATTGGGGGACTCATCACTACTAAAACCATCGAGATGAAAGCTATCAACCTGAACCCATCTGGAATTCAACCCCAAGGGCCACATTTGATAATATTAAAGAAATAGTGGCACATTGGCTTGATTTGGTTATCCCAACCCAGAGAAAAAAAGAATGTATAATGTATTGTTGTTTCCATGAGGCAGACATCTCAATACCTTATAGAAGTAGGGGATCTAGGATCACCCGAGCCGGATTTGTGTAGGAATATGAGATGATGTCATGAAGTTCCTTAGACTTGGGAATGAGTTTCTTCCTCATTCTTGAGACAAAAAATCATCGTACCAAGTCAGGGGTCATGGAATCCAATTATTGAATTAGGAAAACATAGACATCATCTAGGTCTATCCATGGGTCAGTTGCAGCCATAGCATGCCCTACCTCATTAGCCTAAATCTGCTTGTCCTTCCCTTGTATTAATCAACATCCAGATAGCAGGCTTCACAAGAGGAAAAGGGATACACATCAACTTGGAGCATTCATAATCAACCATTAAGGGAGTAATTAAGGAATTGGTGACATGAGGAAGGGATTGCCGCATGCAGTAGGAGCCATGATCTACCCATCAATGCATTGTAAGTGGTGTCTTGTGAGACAACCATGAACTCAGTGATGACAATTAGGCCATTGAACCGGGTCTTCAATAAAATATTTCCAATTGGTGTCTACTACGTCCTTTCATAACCTCGAATTTATAGGTTAGAGGAACTCATATCTATTTCAGACAGCCCCATATTATGTAGTGTCTGGGTCAGGATAAGGTTGATCCAAGAGCTCATGTCGAAAATATAGCGGTGGAAGTCCACACAATTGAATTGGGAAATGATGAACAATATGAGGATGTGCCCATATATATGAGAACCTTCATCTTATCCATAGAAAGAGATAATATCATGACATTTCTCTTGCTAATCTATCTCAGCATGGAAGCTCTTTGCACCTGATACTTCTATCTCAAACTAAAGGGGGATTCTTAATGCCTCTTCAAGGGATTCATGAATATCTAATGACAGGAGGAGAGCCTTGAGGATAGAGATCCTTGCATGAATGATGGAAATATTCTTGAGGATATCATATATCCATTTTAGGTATACACTTCTGCTAATAGGAGGTCACTATGTAGCAGGAGGTACGGCGTGCATTGCTGGTTGAAACAACAGATTCTGGCTAGTGCTGGGAATGTCCCGATACTCACTAGTTGAACCACATAGAGTGACTTCTAGATAAAATCCAAATAACTGAGGTCTATACATAATGGAACATATTTGATTATAGAACAATCATGGTGTCTATGCTTGATCAAGTAGTACAAATGGCAGTGGAGGTGAATTTGATGAAATGTGATGAGAAGGTTGTGATTGATGAGCTCTACGATTAGCCTGCTATATGGTCTCAGTGGCATGTTAGACTTGGCTGGAAGCACTTGCCAATGCATTCTGAGGATTCACATACCCACGACTCCATTGATGCTGGTATCAAATAGGGATGTTGGGAGGGTCTACCTAGAGCTCTTCCTTATCAGGAACTATGTAGGGGTTTACCAGCTCAATGATATTGACCGAAGCATACCCTTGGTCATCACTTGAAGAATCCTTCATTTTTTGGCGTATTCTGGGGTCAATCCCCATATTTGGGGGAATGAAATCACTTAGAGTATGGGAAAGATTTGGTACTGGTGGAGGGCTTTGTCTTCCCTTGCTTCATTGGTGCTTGCACCCTGAGAGGATGACAACTGAGATGTCGATGTAGAGGAAGTATATAAAGGTAATAAAATGACTTCTTAAGGCTTGGGCCGATTCCAACATGCATGGATAATTCGAAGGGCATGAGTGACTACCTTTCGAGCCATTTAGTTGTCATATTTTTGAGACCCATAGTTGGGAACATGCTTCCATTCACCCTCACTGTCGATATTAGGCTTTATAAACAGAAATGCCACCTATGCTGGGGCTGGACCCAACCTGATTATGTTGTTATAAACATGGTCTTGAACCCAGTCATTAAACACATATCACTTCTTGAGGGTGTACCCAAGGTACTAGTGATAGGGGTAGTTATTGGGGTGATCAATGAGATCCACCTCTTCGGGCCTCTTGCATTCTGGCAATCGTTGGATTCCCTGTTCCAAGGTGTTTCAGAAATAACCAGAGACCTGAGTCTCATTAAATGAGTAGGTCTAGTTCCACTGATCTGGGAAAGGAGCTTTGGGGGCCTGACCCTGACGAGGGGATGGAAGAGCCTGTCAAGGAGGTTGAACCTAATTATCTTGCCTAGGTGGCGATGATGCATTACATGGGGACACCTACTAATTCTGAGGCGGGTGCTGCTAAGTCAGAGGCTGCTCCTGAGGTGGTGGACCTAGAAAAAGCTATAGATGTGGCTCTGCCGGTAATAACTACATTTGTTTTGGGACCTCTATTTGTGTTACCATAGTGGGATCAGACTTAGAAGATATTCTTATGGGAACTACATGAAGTAATGGACGTGCCTTCTTGGCTTTCCGCAAGGATTATTCTAAACATTGAGATTTATCAGAGAAATCCCAAAACCCACTGGGGATGTTCTGAGTAATGAGATAAGGGACCGGTTTGGTCTTCATATTTCCCATGTACATCATTAGCACTTTTTCCTTAGTAAGCGGCATATCAAGTGAATAGGTAAGACCCTTCCAACTGGTGATGAAATCTGCGACCAGATCATCCGACATCTGTTTTCACTTGAAGAGGTTGGAGATACTAGTATTCTGAGTGGTGGAACTGAACTGGTAAAGAAACTGTCTACGTATATCTTTATAATCTGATATGGATCCAATGATTAACTAGTTGTTCCAGACAAATGTGAGCCCTTCCAGTGTTTGAAAAAAATACCGAAGTTTAGCGACCTCCTGCTATGATGGAGTTCCCAACATGTGTCCACATCATGAAATACATTAGGATAGATGTTGCAACAGGTTGGACATCCCATTAAAGGGGGATAAAGTAGGATTCCAGAAACCTAGAGGTGCTAGCATATCATCCACCTATGCCGAATATGGATTTCCATCAAGCGGGATTGCAACCTATCGAGTTTCCAAAGCCTCAAGGTGGACAATGAGGGAGACCATTGGATCATCTTGGCGGGGATTCCTATCTTGATGAGGATCTATGACCACCAGTGCATTGGTAGGTTCTTCAACATGGTTAGAAAGCCTAGCAACTCGTGGAGCAGCTGGTGGGATGACTTGCGGGACTGCTGGGGGAATGACCTATATAGTGGATGGGGGAACCTGAGATGGGTCCCGAGGAGGGTTATCACACAACTTGCGTGGATTGGGTGATGCTTTTCATACCAAATTTCCACAAACTCTGGCCTCTACTCTATCTATATGGGAAGGATGGTCGATTTCACCAGGAGGAAACTCCCCTGGGAGAGGATATACATTCCCATGATACCCTGATCGAGGATTACAGTAATCAGGCCGCCATTCCGCATCACATTCTACGAGAAGGTCACCGACCATCTTTTTATGTTCTATGATATTTTGATGCAACAAAACCTTTTCAGGGTCATCTTTAATCTTTTTCACTGAGCCATATGGGTCATAGGGCTTGACGGTCCGAACATGATTTTTATCCTTATTGGGGTCCCGGCCGAAGGACAATGACTCAGAAGATGCAGGAAGACCCAGTAAATTTCTTTGCTGGCGAGTAACCCTATCCAAAAGATCCAATAGGTGTGGAAGGGTAAGATCTATTCAATGAGTCCTAGCTCGGTTTCTTCCTCTGATAGGTCACCCATGTTAACTACGACTGTTCCTGTAACATCCCCAAATGATAAAGGGTTAAATGACTAAATGATATGACTCATGTCAACAAGGTGCACCTTCCTTTTCGGGAGCCTACCTGATTAGAACTCCACAGTTAAGCGTGCTTAGCATGGAGTAGTGATCAGGATGGGTGACCTTCTGGGAAGTTTCCCAGATGTGTGTGAGTGAGGACAAAGCACACTGAAAAGGACATGTGTTGGCCTGTGGGGACTATCATTAGTCAGATGACCCGTGCAGGCATGTGGGTGGACCCTGGGGTGGGCCCCACGTGTCTGCGGGGAAACTGGTGGTGCCTGGTGGGCCAGGACCCGACGACCATGTTAAGGCGGGGTGGTTGTGCTGTCACCGGGGCCCGGTTGTCACATTTGGTATCAGAGGAGGAACCCAGCCTTAAGTGCGGTGCACTCCCTGGGTTGAGATGTAGGGCCCACAACGAGGTCGTTGTGCTCTAAAGGGGGGGTGAATGTAACATCCCCAAATGATAAAGGGTTAAATGACTAAATGATATGACTCATGTCAACAAGGTGCACCTTCCTTTTCGGGAGCCAACCTGATTAGAACTCCACAGTTAAGCGTGCTTAGCATGGAGTAGTGATCAGGATGGGTGACCTTCTGGGAAGTTTCCCAGATGTGTGTGAGTGAGGACAAAGCACACTAAAAAGGACATGTGTTGGCCTGTGGGGACTATCATTAGTCAGATGACCCGTGCAGGCATGTGGGTGGACCCTGGGGTGGGCCCCACGTGTCTGCGGGGCAACTGGTGGTGCCTGGTGGGCCAGGACCCGATGGCCATGTTAAGGCGGGGTGGCTGTGCTGTCACCGGGGCCCGGTTGTCACAGTTCCTGGAGGCACATCCTCAATATCACCTAGAGAGTTGGGATGGCACCAGATAGGACTTAAATGAAAGGAAGTATACTACTCCTAAACATGGATCTAGATTTTTGGGGAAGCCTCCTTAATAATTCTACAGAGCACTATAAATCTCTGGAAGAATCATTTCTGGTGGGTTTGATGATGACCGGGTGACTCAGGGTGCTAAGCCATGGGGAGCGCAGCCTACAATACCATGCAACATTGTTGGATAATGTATTTGTAGTGTTCCCAAATCTTGGGGTAATCTAACCACTAAAAACAGAGATAGAAATTTTCCGTTCCTAAGGTTTTTTGGAAGTGAATAACCTTTTCCTGGGTAAGGGTCTCAAATATTTTGATGTTTTTAGTTTCAATTGGCCAAAATATCTCTAGGAAATGTCCTGGAATGAGAATATCCCAAAAACTTCTCAGCTTGGACTTGGGATCCAGCCCTTGATTACCCCACTCTTCAACTAGAGGCTATCATGGGACCAATAAAAAAATGAAGTGGACCATGGTGATGGTAGACTGGCTAGTAGAGAGTATGTCACATAAGATAACAAGACGCCACTTCTTAGGATGTCTTCCTAAGATTGAATTGATGGTGCCACCACATTCAAGTAAGATGTGATAATGGCCAATGCTTCCTGCACAAGGGATAAAATCATTGGTAGTGGGTCATGCTATTTCCCATCCTATATTGGTCCCCAGAACAAATTTACATGATCTCTTGTTGAGGTTGAGAATGATTCTATTGATGATAAGGAGGATTGCATGTCTAATCCATAGAAAGGGGCCAAATCTTAATCCTCCTATATTTATCTTTGGAGAGATGTAACGATATGGGGGACCTAACTTTCTAGAAGTATGAGGCTGATATTCCTTGTTCCTCCCCCACCCCTTGACATAGAGGATTGAGGTGAAGGTTCCATCATCGAATCACACTCCGCTTCAGAATCTAAAAAATGGGCATGTTTTATTGTGGTTCGAGGCTTCTCAGGATTCTTCCTCTGGAGGCGATGACCCTCCCTACTACCTTGGGATGGTTCTTTAGGACAGGATAGATTTTATACATGGGAGGACCTCCATTGGGGTTGGTTATAGAGTGGGGAGGACCTCCACTTAGACTGGTTCTGGAGTAGGGAGGACCTCCTCTTAAACAAACCACGATGTGAGGAGCACCCAAGAAACTTTCTAATGGAACAAAAGGAGGAAATCTATGATTGAGGGTGATATAAAGGAGAGGGCCTCCACTGAAGCTGGAAATCACATAAGAAGGTCCTCTATAGTGGTCTTCCATAGCGTGGGGAGGACCTTCGCGTTGACCGACTCTAGTATCTGTGGTACAAGGGCCTTTGTATTGATCATACTAGACATGAGAAGGACCTCCCTATTAATATTTAATGAAGTGGAGAGGGAGTCCTCTTTGATGATTACTAGCATGGGGAGGACCTCCTCTAGAATTGATGAGCACATGGGGAGGGCCTCTATGCTGTTGGGTGACTGGGAAAGGAAGAACCTCTCATTGGGAGCCTGGTTTGTGAGGAACATTTCCATACCTGAGATCGAATGCATGGGGAAGAAATTCATGATGGGTGTTAAAAATATGGGGAGAGACTCTGCTTGGGCTAAGGATGGTGGTATGGGGAGGACCTTCATACCGAACATAACTGTCACAGGTTGTCCTGTGATGGCCGCTGCTTGCCCTGGTGACCGGGAGAGCCAGTTCAACCTACTTGTGAGGTGGTTGGTGCCTCATTCTGGATAGAGCATTAAAGAGTCCCTACTATAGGACAGGAAAACCAGTCATCCGAATTAGATTTGGCTGTGCAGGGTTATGGACCACCTACTTTTCTATCTATAGAACTGGCTGGTGATGCTGACGTGGCCGGGTTGGAGCCGTCCTCAGTGGATCCCTAGCTGAAGTACAAGTTGGGAAGACTCAGACATCCCTTAATTCTCCTGCATAAGATAATTGATCATAAGAGTGCTTTGAAGATAGACTCCTGAGCTATTGAAGGTCAAAGTGGGGTGCAGCGACTCCCTGTGCAGCCCTTCGGGGTGGCGGCCCTGATGGGGCACGGAAGCCTCCAGGTCTTGAAGAACCATGTCCCTTGTCGAGATAACCCCCTTCTATTCTTATCTATGGAAAAGAGTATTAATAACCCTCCTATTAATAAATTCATAGGGTGAGAGGGGGCGGGGTTGCCCAGTAGCTGTGGTCGTGGAAGTTGCCGCATAATAGATGGAGTCGGGCGAGACTGCTGTTTTGGAATTCCTCCTGCCCCTGCATCCATGTGTGGGAGGTGATCGGTTTCCTATAGCTTTATCATGGGTCCTATGAAGTAGGAAAATTAACCCATAAATATAGATAATACTAAAGTGATGCTTAGTGCCTCAACACCATTCAATTGTCCATGATTGGATTTAAAGATCCACGCTGACAATGTCACAGACTGGGAAGCCTAATAATCAACTGCCCCAAATGTTGGTGAGTTTCACGGCAGGCCAACTATTTGATTGGAGAGACCTGACACCTGATAGCTGGATTATGTGACACTCTTATCTACTAATGTCTCAAATGATAGAAATATCCATATTGAGGAGAAGACTCATGTCAGTTTCACCATTTTTGTTTCCGATGCTTTCACCGGGGCATTCTCATCCGTTAGTGAGGGACATGATAGCTATTTGTTTCCCCGCATTCCCACTTCCCAAAGGTGGGTGAAATCCATCGCTTATTTAGGGATATTTTCTTCTTGATTGAAATGGGATGAAGGGATATCAGTCTCTCCTTCCATGGATTCCTCCTCAGAATTCGTCTCCTAGTTTGGGTCTCCCTTAAGGATTAAGACATTGTTCATGAAACTCTTACTAGTGTAATACCTTTGTGGACACTAGTTAATTACACTAATTTTGTTAGAAGATTCCATGATGTCAAGCCAGGGAAACAACATTCGGTTAGGGGAGTAGTCACGTTGGGAATCACTGGAATTTCTAGATGCTAAAACATGGATACACCTAGATTTATTCCCCTTATGATAGGCCTTCTTGAGGGTCTAGAATTCCGAGGTATCCCACATCGAGTGTGGGGAATTTTATTCCATAGGCATGTCCCTAAGGTTTTCCTCAGCCTCCCAGGTTTAACACGGGGTATTCCGTGAGTTTAAATTCTAGGAGAGACAGACTGGACTGATCAGAACACTGATAGGAGTGAATCAGATAGGTATATACCTAGAAGGGAACACTTAGGAGGCTTATGAGATGGGTGGATCAATATGCCCATTGAGGACAGATCCTTGGATGATTAGGTCCCTCCAAAAGGGACACCATAGTTTACCATTGGCTGGGATTGAACCCCGTGGAGGCTTCTTACATACCCTATGTAGAGGACAGGGATCAAAACCCACATAGTTCAAGAGAGTGAGTCATAAGATCAGGGTGTGCACAATGGACAATAACCCAAATACATTTTTGGGCTTACACGTGGTTAGCAGCCTGAGTGATATAAAGGCTAAATGAAATAAACGGGGCTTACACATGTTTAGCTACCGAGATTGATGACTTGGTTTCCCTAGGATGTGGTGTCCCGAGTGGAATAAAGATGGATGGTGAATGATTTGATAACGTGAATGGTATGAATGGGATAGATATGACGTAAATATGATAGTGTTTTTGGGATTGAAACTCAGGGATACTTCCTACACATCCCAGTGGATGGGAATCAAAGTCCACATAGTTCAGTGAGGAGATGAGTCACCTGAGGATGAGGCTTGTGAGAATGGATGCATGGATGGGACCTAGAGGAATTAGAACCTCCAGGTTGGGGCACGATCTTCCTAAAACACAAAGGCTCGAGGGAGAGACCAGGATGTGCCATGAGAGATAGGCTTAAACCTCAGGGAGGATTCCTACATATCCCCATGGTAGGAAATCAATGTTCAAATAGTTCAGGAATGGGATCACCAAATTGGGGTGTACATAAAGGACATCAACCCGAAGACATGTTGTGGATTATTCATGGTTAGCATACCATCATAAGAGGGATGCTCTTGGTTGGAGGAGTACGGATTTAGTGTGGAGATTGCACATGGTTAACAACCCAAGAACTGTTCTGACACCACTAAAGGATGGACTAGGGATGTGGGTCCTAATGAAGGGGGTGCCGAAGTTTACTAGTGTTTGGGGTTGAACCTCAAGGAGGCTTCCAACATACCCTGGCTAGGAGATAGGGATAAAAACCCATGTTTTTCGATACAATGCATTTTTTCATCATGTGGGATGAAAGGGGAATACATTTTAATGTCATGCAGGATGAGGGCGAGCCGACATGAAGTGGTCGGGACCGATGGGTGATGGGGCTTGAACCTCAAAGAGGCTTCTTACATAACCTTCAAGGAAAGGGTAAGACCAAAGTATATGTAGTTAGGTGTTGGGGAATGGGGATTATGAACTAAGTTAGACCTAGGAAGATGTCATGATCGATGCTTACTCTAATCCCATGTGAGTCATGCTTGGTGTGAGAAACAAGAGGCAAAAGGACCTAACAATTGCATCACAAAAGGTTCATTGATGAGGAATAGAGTGAGGCTTACACATGATTAGCGACATAAGGAGATAGATATTGGGACTTACTTCAGAAGGGAGTCTTGATGGGAAAGGAGGGTGTATAGATGTATGAGTAGGATATGTTTATTGTACCTGAATCAACCCATCAGGGGGTGTCAGGGCTTATGTGGATACTGCCTGAGGTGACCATGGAGACAAATATCAGAGGGAAATGGGATTGAGAAGGGATTGGTTCCCAACCTCTTTATGGTCCACTCTGAACTTATCACTTATGTGGTGATCATAGTTTAACTTTAGGTTTCATGGACACGAGTGCTTGGAATTTTAACATCCCGCAGCTTAGACGATGAGGATTCGCTTCTCATCCCTTGGACTTACATAACTGGCACACTTTAACCCTTAGTGAAGGGAAGGAACTAGAAATTCCACATGGAGGTGGGGAAATGGAGTGATCCATTGAGGGGATCACGTTAGCGTGGTTATGTAAAGAAGCAATAGCTGTTATTGTTCCTATGTGAGGAAGCATGAGGCAAAGAAATGCAACATGAATCACCACCAAAGGGATCTTTGAATCACTTTATACAAACCTGGGGGTTGTATGGGAGAATTATGTGTAAGATAGGGGTGTCATACATAAGAAGGGAACATACATAGTGCCTTAGGGTAAGGAAAACACATGGAGAGCACAAGGAGGGCTGCATTCAGGGTTGAAGGGGTGCATGAAAGATGAGGGGATGTGCACAAGATTGGGTGGTTATGTGAAAAATGAGTGGCTTCGTGCACGGGGAATCCCTGCACAGAAGATTAGAATGACACAATGGAAAACTTGCATGTAAGAGGAATATTTCACGTACAAATACCTCGGAGTAAAAGGAAATAGGTGAGGGTAAATCTCTAGTGGTCCCACCCAAAGGAGGACCATTGGGAGACCTGTCTCACAAGATCTAGTACCTCAAGGCCATCTTTGGTGTGGTCGCGAAAGGGATGTCTTTCGCGCAGCAGAGAGTTGGTTATTCTTCTGTAATCATGCCCTGAAGTGTAGGGATATATTTCTATTTATAGTTGGAAAATTTGGTGGTAGTGCGCAATGTGAGTTTTGAACAATTGAAATTCTGACATTTCATTGGGAATGAAGGATCTTGCAAGCATTTTTTAATCTTTCACACATGCCAATTTTCTTTCACACCACTGACTTGGCTGTTTTTTATAAGGTTGATGCAGAAGAATCCATATGATGTCACATTGGGTGCACAATTTTCAATCTTGTGTGCGGTCCTTAAATCTTGTTCCCACCTCCCTTGGTCATCTCGAGATTGTTTTCTAATTCAAATTATGCCTTCAACTTTCTCAATAATTTCCATTCATGGCTTCATCTGAAATTTGGTGCCAACAAAGTATATGGGAGATACTTGTGCTATTATATCATCATAATTGAAGAATATTTGAAGGAGGTGTAAGAATAAATAAAATAAAAATGATTGGTTGTGAGTGATACCTATTAGATAGGTTTTTTGGTCATTTTAACCCTTATATTTTTAGTTTTATCTCTATTAAATGTGTTTTTACCTTAACCGCAATAAAATATTTCTACTATTTTCACTATTCATTATGATAAAAATTATGTTGAACTTATTATATAATATAAATTATTATGATTAAAAATATGGAATCCATTTTATCAAATTCAATTTACATAAGTTTTATAATTTAATTTAAAATTAAACCCGTAGATGCGATGAAAAAACAGTTTTTCAAGAAATGAATTTTTTAAGGAAAAGATGAATTTATATTTACTCTTTGACTAGTAATTATCATTATATGAATTTTAATTCAAATTTATAGATATATAATATATAAATTTAATTTAAATAAATCCCCATTATGGGTTATTTTAATTAATTAAAATAAAGAAAAATTATGCACTTTAAAATAGTTTTTAGAAAAATGAGTTTTTAAACCCAAAAATAAAATTATACTAAACTAATGTATAAAGATGATTTAAATGTAATTAAGTAGATTAAATATAAATAAATAAAAATTATGTTAATTTAAATCAAATTAAAATTATAATGGTACTTTTAAATTACTTAATTTATTGAAAATAAATGACAGTTTTAGAAAAATCGGTATTTTTAAAATTTCACTGAAAAATTAATATTATATAAAGAATACAGAAATTTTACTCTAAGTTAATTTTGATATCATGATTTCAAAAATTAAATTTATTTTATAAAATTAAAATTCTATAATTTATAAAATAATCTTTCAAATAAAAACCTTATAAGAAAATAGTTTAGTTAAAACTATTTCTTTTTTGGTTTAAAAATTATAGAATTTTTTTATAATGATTATAACTATCTAATTCTTAATTATTAATAAAATTGAAAATGATTTATTACTTAATTACTGGATTTTTTACATTCTACCCCCATTTATAATTTTTCTCCCCATAATTTTTTGCATTTATTAAATAAGTGATGATATCTTTCCCTCATAGAATTTTCAAATTCCCATATTACTACTTCAACTATATGTGTTTTCCACAAAATATAAACCTAGTGAATCCCCTTATTATAAAACAATTTCTCTATAAGGTCAATAATATGAATTATATATTACATATAAAAAATATTATCTTTTAATTGAACTATCTTAGTGCTCAAAACATGAGATGAATCTAGAACATATTTCCTTAACATGAAAACATGAAATACATTGTGTACTTCAGATAAACTCAGAGGAAAATACACTCGATAGTCAACTGATCAAAATTTATTTATACTTTCTTGTGGTCTAATTAACTATGGACTTAACTTTCCATTTTTACCAAAATACATACAACTTTCCCATAGAGATACTTTGAGAAATACATGATCACCTACCTCAAAAGAAAGAACATTCCTCTGGTTATCTTCATAACTTTTTTCCTACTCTGAGCTATCCTCATATGTTTCCAAATCAAATGCACCTTATCAGCCATTTCCTCTACCAAATATGGTCCCATAAAATTCATTTCTCCAACTTCATCCCAAAAACCTTTCATTTGACACCGATTTCCATTTAATGCCTCAAAAGGTTCTAACTATATACTAGAATGAATACTGTTGTTATAAGAAAACTCAACCAAAGAAATATGTTGATCCCAACATACCTGGTAATATATTGAAAAAGAACGAAGTATATATTCTATAGTCTAAAATATCTATTCAGACCTAGCATCAGTTTAAAGTTGAAAATCTGTACTGAAATTTAATTCATCACCAATGACTTCTGAAGTCCTTTCAAAAAATTTCATGTGAACCTAGGATAAATGACCTATATAATAAGAAAAGGAACTCTAAGTAACTTGACTATATCATTGAGATACAATTGAGAAAGCTGATCTAAAGACATAATATCTCAAATAGAAAGGAAATGTGAAGATTTAGACAATCGATCAACCATTACCCAAATTGCATTGTTACCTCAAGATGTCTTTAGTAATACCACCATGAAATCCATTAATAATTTTTCACATTTACAATTTATAACTGGAAAATAATGAATCAAACACTTTGGTAATTTTCATTATGGTTTAACCTACTAAAAATTTGGTCATTTCATGGTAAAATCATTAATATATATTTTCATACCATCCAACCAATGATACTCCCCAAAGGACTTGATACATCCTATTGCTACCCAGATTAATGGAAAATAAATAAATATGAGATTCACTTAGCAACTCTCTCTTTAATTATGAATCATAGGGCCCACACAATTTTTTTCCAAATCTAATAACACCTTTGTTATCAACACTAAAGTCAAGCAACTTACCCTTCTTAATAGATTATACCTTTTTGTATGAAGCATGATCCTCCTTCTGATCTTGCTTAATTAGTTTTAAGAAAGTCGACTACACTGAAACATGAAAAAAATAGAGGATGCACCTAAATCCCAAATTCTAGTCCAAAATTAATCAAATAATTAATAAAATGGCCTTGTTCAAAACTTAACATGGTTAATACAGTGTTATTTTTCTAACTAAAAGCACCAAACACTTTTTTTCTTTTCTAGGATAGTAATGACTCATGAAATCATAATCATTGATCAATTATAGCCATATTATATATATCTTTTTCAATTATATATAATAGAATATATACTTAAATTTTCTTTGATCATTATATATTTTACACTTTACTTCATAAAAATGATTCCTCCAATTTTTAAAATAAAAAACCATAGTATATAATTCTAGATTTTGTGTAGGGTAATTTAACTCATGAGGTTTTAGTTTTTTTAAAGTATAACCAATTACCTGATCATTCTGCATTATGAAACAACCAAGTCCTTTTAAATAAGCATCAATTTATATTAAAAATCACCATTTATGAAGGGAAATTCCAAAATCGGATCGTTCACCAATATTATTTTTAGTCCATAAATGAAATCATCACATTATTTTATCCAGATGAATTTAACTCCCTTTCGAGTTAACTTCCTCTATGAGCCAGATAATTGAGGAATGTTTTCAACAAACCACTGATAGTAACCTGATAAACTAAGAAAACTGTGAATCTATATGAAATTGGTCAGTCTTGGATACTCTTCCAAAAATTTAGTTTTATCATGGTTAACTTTTATTATATATTTATAAGAAATATGTTCAAGGAAAAAACTTATTCCAACCAAATCCCAAACTTAATAAATTTTCCATATAGTTTCTTTTCATTCATGGTTTGAAAAAAAAATCCTCAGGCATCTTTCATGTTTCTCCTAAAATTTTGAATGGACCAAAATAAAATTAATAAAAAAACAAAAACCTATCCAAGAAATCATAAAAAAAACTCTATTCATAAGGTCCATAAATACAATAGGCTCATTAGACAACCCAAAGGGAATAACAACAAAGTCATAATGCCCATATCTAGTTAGAAATAAGGGTTTGGTACTGAAAAATGTCTCTATACCTAAAAGATCAATTTTCCCTAAAAAATGTCCATTACCGACCAAAGGACCATTTTGGAACCAAGGAATCAGGTGCACACAACTACCATATCTTGTACTCAACTTTTACATCACATGTACAACCCATTTGTGTGAGAAAGGTGACTCTAAAGATCAAAGTTCTGCAGGTTCTCTAGGAACATTGAAACATTGGAAAATGTTCTTGTATGAAACATCAGTTATTTTCACACAATCCTGATGTTGGAATGAAAAATCCCTTTGCATGAGACAGGTGACATTAAATCGTCAACTTGTGTGGTCACATCCCTATAAAAAAGGCATGGGAATTGAGTAACCCAATTGTGTGACCCAGATGGGGTTGTGCACATATTCCCTCCCAGTTTATCTAAATATAGACCCTCACCCCCACTTTATGGATGGATCTCCCAAATCTTAAGAGTCATCTCTCACTCGCAAAACCTCCTCCTCCACAAGATCACACAACTCCAAACCTCATGTATTCCAAAAGGTAAGGAACTTGCATGAATAATCTCCCATGGGATCAAACATGTCTTGGTCTAGGTTTGAGAGCTCCTCACACAACATCCCTTAAGGTTAATCAGGTTCAAAAAATAGAATCCACTTTCACATAACCCTCATCTATGTATAACTTTTGTTGTTATGCATAGTTATGCCTCTATAATCTATACAGAGGTTTTTTGCTTGAACCTATGATTCATGAAACCCTATTTTCATGCATAACTATAGAGTTAGGCATAATGACCTTCAGGTACCTAATGTAATGCCTCCTTCCACAAATAATTATTGAGCACATGTAGAGTATGTGTCTTGTACCCATTCAAACTGTTTTATCAACACCCCATACTATCATGCAACCAATATCATCAACTATTGTGTCCACCCTCTTTGCTATGAGTGTAGTTTATACCATTAAATCACCCTTTTCTCTTAAACAATGTCACCCTAATGCCACTTTATACTAAGAATATGCACCCTAACGTCAATACACATGATTTCCACTCCTCTATGGTAGTGTTTACACCATGCCCCACCTAGAGGTTCATGAATATTAGACATATAATACATGAAGCTGGAATCATCATGGGAAATTTATCACCTTTTTTGGTTGGGAGATCTTAGACTAGATCATTCTCTATTACCTAGAAGTGGTTTCCTTAGGTTTAGTTCATACGAACCTCCATGTTACATGACATAAAACAACATAGAAAAACATCCTTGTCATAAGACATTAAACTAAAAAAATTCCCTCAACACATGATGTAAAACTTTATCCTTACCCTGTGTGATGAATATGGGACACCCCATGCCTGACCAACATGGGATGAACCCGTACCTCTTACCTTATGTGATGAATATAGGATGCCCCATGTGTAATCGTTATGGGACGAAACATCCTCCCCCACCATGGTATGATTATTCTCCTTTGGGAAGCTTCTATGCATAAGACCCACACCATCCCTCCTTGAGGATCCTTCCATGACATAAGAAACCTTACCAAAATACATTAAACTGTAGGAACTAGTCCTTTCACATGATCTTAAACTGTATCATCAAACTAAATGTGTTTTTATCCTAGTATCTTAAGAGGGCACATATGATGCCTCAATTAGGTTCAATCCCAACATCTTAAAAAACCTAGGATACATCCCTGAGCTTTAATCCTTACACCTTAATACCAACAAATCCAAATTTACTCACCATGGGAGATAATAAACCTCAAGTGTGATCATATTCCCCTTATAGACACACTTAATCAGACCATCAAGTGTGATTATATTCCCCCCCAAGGTACACACATAATCAAACCCTCAAGTGTGAAAATATTCCCCCTAGGGACCCAATTAATCATACCATCAAGTATGATCATACCCCCCTAGGGATGCACTTAATCAAACCTCCAAGTGTGATCATCTTCCCCACTAGGGAAACACTTAATCAAACCCTCAAATGTGATCATATTCCCCATAGGTACACACTTAACCAAACCCTAAAGTGTGATCATATCCCCCCTAGGGACACACTTAATCACCAACCTATCTCCATAACACATTAAACCTATTCCCAAATTGTCCCCACAAAAAGTTAAACCTATAGATGACCTAGAATATCTTCCCCATATAATAAACATGGAATTTCTAGGGTAAAAACCCTTAGAAGTATTATTCCCATGGTGTTAACTACCCCATAGATGTCATGGGATGCCTTAACTTCCATGCCTAATATGGATATCATATTATTAATTACACAAAATTCAATAGGGGAAGATTTTACAAATTAAAAACATTCTCAACATCCATAAATTCTTATACATACCCAACATTATCATCTACTCGAACTAAAGGTTGCTACCCTGTTGAGATAGAAGAAACATAATTAATTAGTGTCCACCTCAATATGGAATCGAGAATGACTTCCATGAACATGAATCAAATATATGAAAGATACCCAGACTAGGAAAATAACTATAATGAGGAATCCATGGAAGGAGGAATCAATATACCATCACCACATTTCGATCAAAGAGTTAACATCACCAACCACAATGATAGAGGAAGACAAATTTTGGATAGTGGAAATGCATGGTATGAATAGTGTAACGTGCGTGGCCCTGATGAGTAAAGTGTTGGAAAAAATAGTGAACTCGACATGAAACTATTATCCTTAAACTATGAGGGATAGTAACATTAGGGAACCATCATATTTTCATGTCACTAGATCCAGATATTCATCCCCTCATCCCTCCGGATGAGTGGTGGTAACAACATGAAACTCTACTATGATTCAGGGAAGATAACATTGGGAATCCTTGTTCTGCGACATCACCAACATGGATCTCTTATGTGAATTAGAAAGAATGGATGAAATTAGGTAATTATGCATCACTTTCACCAGATCTGAACTGATGGTTGATGTCATATGACCTATTAGAATCAAGCTATTAGAGATCGATAACCTAATTCTAACAGGAATGGGGGTATAGAAATTCCACATGATTATTCTCTACCATGATTTCCACCATGTCTTCAACTACTAGGTTCCCACTCCCCATTTCAACCTTTAATCTCATCCATAAGAGGGTGATCAATTACCTCATTCACTGATATGAATACAAAGGGGTATTCCCACAAGGGATATGGCTCAACATGATCTTGAAGAATCAGAACCTCAATGACCCCCTCATACATGAGGATGGTGCAGGGGAATCTAACGCTAATTTCAATGACAAACTATTTTGGAAGCCTCTACCTAGAGCAGTTTGATAGCTCACTCCACTATTATGAGGATATAGGTGATTTTCAAGTCATACCCATCACTTAAACTACTCGGTAACTTCCCAGAAGGGTACCCACATAGCCATGTTAATGCCAACATTACTTGGTACCATAGGTTAACAAGAGGGTTGATCCCATCAATACACTACTGGCCCCAGTCCATAACAGTGTTCACTGACATTGAGGGAAGATATAGAACAATTCCTAGAAAGAGGCCTCTTCTATAGCTCTAGTGGCCTCTACCAACACCGACATATACCATCACATTCGTAAAACTGCTGAGAAAGGATCCATCTTCTCCAACTTGGGATTGAGTCACTACCCACATTTTAGGAAATTTGGGTATACTCTCCCAATTATGAGCATCACCGGAAGATTTCATGGGCTACCCCATGATGAGGGATCTTACCGTGGAGGTTCTCCTCACATTGAAAATAGTCATCATGGAGTCCCTCTATGTGATGAAGAATTTACCTATCCTAAATACGCATCCTAGGATAGAATTCTGAGAAACCATTGTGAGTATCTTCCCATGATGAAAGTTTCAATATGTGTGGTAGAAACTCCCACAACCCCTAGATTCTTGCACTTAGTGAAATCCTACACCAATTAAGACAGAAGCAGGGAAATCTTCGTATTATTATTTACCTATTAGGTTCTAAGGAAATAGATGATTAAATAGTGGAACTCTCAACCTAATCACCAACATCAAGAATAAAGGCCCATAAACTATGACTAACAATATCATAAGCTGAGTTCTAAAAAATCCCTAAATCCCTTCATAGGTACCTGTAGGTAGAGGATGTTTTTTACTCTTTCAATGAAATTACAATGAAATCATCTCTACCTCCATCAATTTTCCACCTCTATACCTCTATATAAGAAGTTGGAGAGTCACCAGGGTTTGGAATGATGCCCTCAGATGATGGTGAGATCGCCACTGAGCCCTAAAGGGATTTTGTTTCTCTCTCTCATGAGGAAGTTTTGAACACCCCATCCTACATGGACATTATCTAGAAGTTGGACCCACCTCTAAAATACATTCTAATGTTCAAGGTATGATTGGATCATGTGACACCCCACATACCAGAAAATTAGTAGAAAATAAGATGTACTTTGATGCCACCACCAGTTTATCAATCAAATCCAATTGGGGTTTAAGTCAATCAAGAATAGGATGATCATACAATTAATGAGAAATATGAATTATGGTGAATCCTATCAACTGATCAGATACCTGTCATGTTTTAGCCACTTATGACCATAATATTTATCATCCTAGATTCCCTCACCGAGGATCAGGTGAAATAACTTATCTAGAATATCTTGGTGATGCATAATCGACTTAAGCATCATTAGATAAACTACCCAGGAGTCTATGAACATATCGATTCCATCCACCAAAAATTTAACAGGGTTGACATTATAGCACCCCTAGTATCTCAGTGCTCTAAAATGTATGAATAACATTAAAATTTCTAGAAGACCTATGTTAGGAGACTCACTGTGCTTCGATGAGTCATGGAAGAGTTATATGAAATTGTCTAGATCAAAGGCTGTTGGAAGTAAGATGACCTCCATTTTTGACCTATCCCAAGAAAAAAATGGGAATGTTAGTATGGTTTACCCAATGATAATGAAGGTTCTTATCTGATCATTACCATCTTGAATTTCAGAACTATTGAACCTCATGAGGATAAGAGAAACTGATCCACTAACATAAGACATGATAAGGAGAACCCACCATAAGAAGTGACATGGTACTAGAAGGATCCTTTGAGAGGTACTCACACACATCAATAGAGACTAGAACCAATCCTTGGGATTCCCACCAATGATACTTTTCTTATTTCCCACCAATATCTTGAAAATGGAAAGGGGTATGTTGATCCTATTGATCTATATGAGATAACACTAGAAATAGAGTCAGACTCTTGGATAACTGCTTTACTCTAAGATCTTGAAGGATATACGAGGCTTACTACTTATCCTATATCTGAGTAGAACCTGGTGAATGAAAATGTCAAAAGGGACCCTATATATCCTCTAGTAGAGAATCAATTCCTTCTTAGACAGGTTCCCAGGTTTGAACTAGGTGGCCCCATGCATTTGATTCTAGAGAAAGTCAATGGCTATAACAAAAAAACTCCTATAAAAATGTACCTCTCCTACAGTTCCATGTTTGAGGTTGAAGTTGAGGGGATTATTAATTTTTTTTATAGAGGTCCATCATTCAATATGACTAGACAACATTGTACCAATTAGAAATAATAATTGAAAATTTCGAGTTTAAATTGTCTTTTGTGACCTCAAACACCATTTTCTGAAGGATGAATTTTTCATTAGGGGGATAGAGTTGTTGATGGATGCTATGAATGGTTTCCAAGCCCTCACATTCATGGTTGGATACTCCAGTTATAATAAAATTCGGATGGCCCATGAGGATGAGGAATCCACTAACATTAGGGAACCACACTGAATGTTTTTTCGACTAGGTAATTCCTTTTGGTTTAAAGAATATTAGATCCACTTACCAGAGTTCCATAAACCATATCTTTAAACCCCTTTTCAGGATATTGGTGGAGTGTTATGTAGATGATATGGTGGTTAAATATACTAATACCAATGACCATCTCAATGATCTTGATAATGTTCATGTCTACCTCTGTTTACACCACTTGAAAATGAACCCTTTGATGTGTGCATTCAGGGTTACCTATAGAAATATTCTTGGATTCATCTTCAGATATAAAGACATCAAGATTGATCTTGATAAAACCAAGTCTATCAACCAAATGTCTCCTACAAGCAACCTTTGAGAGTTGTGATCCATCTAAGTCCACTTATCCTATATTCACTGATTTATTGCAAATATGGTTAGCAAGTGTAAGACTTCCTTGAGACTCATGAAGAAAGGTGTCATTTTTTTATGGGATGAGGATTGATAGACTGATTTTGAGAGTATGAAGCTATATTTTCTATATCCTTAGGTCTTGATGACACCTATCTCAATAAATCCTATCATCCTCTATGTGTCCAATCTAGAATAGTCTCTTGGTTCCCTCATATACTAGAGATACATTGAAGATAGGGAAAATAGTTTGTATTATATCAACATCATGCTCCCCACTGAGAAGAGTTTCCTCATGATGGTCTTCACAATGAAAAATTTGCAACATTAATTACAGTACAATGAGATATATCTAGTTTCATGTGTTTACCCACGAAATTATATCCTTAACCACCCCATTTTGAAAGAAAAATTGGTACACTAGGCGGTAATCCTAAAGTAGTTCAACATCAGTTTTTCCCATAGAAATAAATCAAAGTCCAAGAGCTGGAAAACTTCATTTCTGCACACCTGACCCCTAAGAAATTTCCCCTAGATATTAATTTCCTAGATTAATTCAATCTCTTAGTAGATCAGGTTGCATCATGTTGGAAGATTCATTTTGATGGTGCCTCCCATATTCTAACTAATAGAAGGATCAATGACCCTAAACTCAATAGGATGGGCCAATGAATCATCTTATTCACTCATGCACAAGTTTTCCTTCCATACTCATTCCTATTATCAAATATATATGCTAAAAATGAGTCATAGTTATCTATCCCTCTAGGTTGATGTAACCTATTTATATGTGAAAGGAGACTTCAAGCTAGTCATCAAATAGATCAAGGGTGACTATATTATCAGAAAGTAATAAATTATGGTTCTGCTAGAACATACTCACAAGTTAATAGACCAATTCCCTTTTAAGATGAAGGTGAATCATGTTCCTTGATCATAGAATAGAAAAGAAAATTCTTTGGAAATATTAGCTATATTCCTTGTAAATATTGAATAGGATGACTTGGTTATTCATGTGGAACATTGGAGGCTAATTTCACCCACCAATTTTGAAGTAAATGGAAAATATTTAAAGAAACTAGCTATTGGTAATTATATTTTATGGACGTAAAATTATCCCACAGTTGATAAAACACCTAATTTGATGACCCCATTAATTGATTATCTCATACATAGTATTCTCCTTCCAGACCGGTCCAATCATGAGCAAATCCATCATCATATAGCATAGTTCTCCCTCTAAAGTGGCTCTAATATTGAGAAGACTCTATAAAAGTGTCAATTTGAAGAAATTATTTGCCGTTTCATCCATTGGAAGGAGATACCATAGGTAATACAAGAGGTCTATTCTAGATATCATGGATCCCATCAAGAATAATTGAAGCACTCCCACTAAATTCCATGGTTGGGTTACTTTTTTCCATTCATGGTTCATGAATATATTGAGTTCACCAAAAGGTGTCATGAATTCCATATCTAGGAAAACTTTGTGCATTGAGCAATGGATCTTCTCCAAACCACTAATTACTCTTGGACATTCATAGTTTGGGGACTCAACATTGTGGGTCCCTACCCTCTAGTGATGAATCAACAGTGCGGGTTCATTCCGACCACAATAGATTTCTTTTCAAAGTGGGAAGAAGAATTTCCTCTTAAATAAGTTAAAACCTGATCCTTGATTGATTTCATAAACTACCACAACATTCATCGGTTTGGGATTCCTCATATCATTCTCACTAATAATGGAATTAACTTCCAGGCGCCAATATTAAAAAATTGTATACCATTTACAATATTTGGTCTAACCACACTTCCTGTTATCATATGTAGATGAATAGATAGATTAAGGCATTAAAATAACTCTTTGTAACTGTCTACTGCATATGATGGACCAAAATAAAAATAATTGTGTTGATAAACTCCCCAATTCCCTATGATATTATCATAAACCAACTCAAAGTTCAACCCAATGAACCCTATACTCCTTAATATATAGAACAAAGGCAATTTAACCTATATAAATCCATTTCCTACCATTCAGAATGATCGTTTATAAAAAGATGCTATAAAGAATGGTGAAAGTCCATTTGAATGAGTTTTATGACATATAGGAAAATATTCTTCAGGCACTATATAATTTGGAGAGGCACCAGAATCTGGTAGAGAGAGTGTTCAACAAAAAGGTCCACCTCCTCTCTTTTCTTCAGGGTTTCATGGTACTACCTATTAGTATTCGAATGATACTCAGAAATAAACCACTAAAGTTGGAACCCAAGTAGGGGGACCTTGCATTATCCATAAGGTCTACTCTAATGGTGCAAACTCATTAGTCTCCATGGATGGGGATCATATCATACATCCTACCAATGCCAACTTTCTCAAGTAGTACTTTTAATGAAGCCCCCTATGGTCCAAGATCTATGGCCTTAAACTAGAAGAAACCCTAGTATGAGCTGTATGAATCTAATCTAAAAATATTAAACTCCTCAGCAAATGATATTAATATATAGCCTTACCCCATGTAAAAAATTTGGGATACATCATATGGTAAGTATGAGATGGCTAAAACCAATGTCCATAGCACACATTATTAAAATATAGCCTGACCCTATGAGATGAACATAGGATGAATCATAAAAAAAATTGGAGATGACCAACACCAAAATCATCATCACATGATGTTAAATAATATCCTTACCCCATGTGATTCACATAGGATACCCCATATGATATCAATGAGATGATCAATGATCTTCATTAGAGAGGAATACAGCCTTTCGGCATTGTTCTCCCACCACACCGTGTTCCAGAACTTTGTATGGCTTGATTTATATGTTTTGAAAGAGGTGTATATATGCCTGGATGCAACATCCTAAGCCCAACCTCAACACCAAACAATTTTAGGCCCACCTAGTTTAAGCCTCATGACCTTAAATTATGTGCAACAAGTTTTAGGATTGTCTTGTGTGATGTAGGGCCTCCTTGGCTCCTTCATGTTTTATTTTAACACTTTTCACCACATGAACATCCTTTAAGTACCCACACCCCTTCAGGTACAATAATTATGACTTTAAAATATGTGAATCCATACCCATGTGTCCCATTATACGCATTGTTTTCTCCACCCATGGTGTTTTAGTAAACCAGTTCCCCCTTCTCTTTTTAATCACATCCTCAATAAGAGGACCCCCCTACCAGCATCAATCTTCTGCCAAGACATGTTCCAAAACTAGGTTTGTATTGATTCACACCTTAATGGGATATATAGTGATGTTCAAATATCATATCCTAGTCCTAGACCCACCATCAACCCATTATGGTCGATTTCCCCCTCAACATCATGAATTTAACATATATATAAATTTTCTTGAAAGATTTCATGAAAATGGGACTCCTTGTCCCTCCCTTGACATCATGTTAGCACTATTTTGTGCTACACAAGCCTCTTTAAGACTCCCACCCCCCATGTTTTGAGCTCCATGAACTTAAAATGGAAACAACCTTACTTCGAGTTGTAAGACCTTAAACTATAAATCCAAACATCCTTATAAAATGATGTTAAACTATAGCCTTACCCCACATAAACCTAGGATTCATCATATGATAAATATTGGATGATAAAGAACCAACATCCTCGATACATGACAATAAAATATATACTTACTCTGTATAAATCTGAGATGCCTCACATGATCAATATGAGATAGAAAAAAAACATCCTCAACACATGATGTTAAACTGCAGCCTTACCCTATGAAATGAACATATGATGCCCCATGATAATCATGAGATGATTTAATTTCCTCACTAGAGAGTATTCCACCCTTTCTAAATTTTTCTCCTACCATGACACATTCCCAATCTATGTGTGACTTGATTCCCTTCCCATTAGATATGTAGTTATGCCTGGATCCAACATTCTAGGCCCAATACCACAAGTAAATCATTTTTAGGTCTTTCCCCTCTAGGTAATACTTTATCCTTTATTATTGGTATGTTTGTCCAGTGAACTCAAACATGTAGCGTGATAACTCCCTAGGACACTCCCCACGTCTAATTTTATGCTTAATTCTTTCTTTGGGTTATATCATCATCATCCTCCCAATTTAAAGAGTCCCCATAATTGTCATGGTGCCTGGCCATACTAGTCCACCTACCATCTTAGGCACACTCCTTGAAGGATCCCTGGTAATAGAGAATGGTTCCTAGGTTTTGAATATGGTCGATAGTTTGTCCCATATTTTTTCCCATCAATGACTAGTTCGGTTTCTGAACATGTGTTTTGCACATCATCAATAGTTGTTACCCATCCATTGATCACCACTTTCATGATCCAGGACACAGAGGTCATGATTTACCTTAATTTCCACCTCGCCTTGCTCTAGTTGGGATCTCAACATCTCATGTATTATACTGCCATGCACTTGTGTACGATGAAAAAGTAAGTTGGCATCATTGGGACTTCCCCAGGAAAACATATATTAGACCTTATCATGCTCTCCATTATGATAATGAGAACTTCATGACCACTCCTTGTTTCTTACTCCGATCATGAATCATGTGATCTTAGGATTTAGGGATTAATTTCCCTAATCAAGGATGAGATGTGCATACATCCGTTAAAATAGAGCACCACACTTTTCTATCCAAACTCTATGACCTTAAACTAGGATCCCAAGTCCAAGCATCACAACTTTAAATTGTGTGCGAGTCACCTTGGAGATCTGTCATGTTGTGCATGGCCTCCTTTACCCCAAATTCATGTTAGGATACCATTATTCCATGCCACACACATTATTTTGAGGCATTCATCACCGATTTATTTCAATCATTATGACATTAGACTGTTTGTAACTTCTTGGTCTAACTGGTATAACCATAAACTGCCCAAGGAAAGAGGCACATACATCTATCATGTTGAAAACCCACTGGGGTATCCTGAGTAAAATCCCAACCTCCATCGGCCAAGTCACACTTGAGACTAGGGAAAAAATAACAGTGTAAATAAAGAGGTACAAAGCTATACAAATCAATAAATTAATTCAGTTGTCTAGAGAGTAATTATTTCCAATGAAATATCTCTTGTTTAGGATACTCTTGGTTTTCAATGAAGAAGTCATACCCTAAGTTTTGATCCACTTTATGAAACTCATATAAGTGAGCTATTTCACATTTTCCCTTGTCTCCCATGTTGATCATGACTCATATGGGCTTAGGGATTAATTTTTGGTTATCTCATTAATGTGATCGAGGTGACATAAAGAGAAAAAACTCATGAATATAGGGATTTAATGAAAAAAACATTAAAATTTAGGGAGGGTCATCCACACATTGTCCCTCTTCATTATTTCTACCAAACTAGTGTTCCCTAAGGCCCTTCCTTAGTGACTTATCACTCAAACCTGGAAATACTCTAGAGAGTGGCCTACAAAAATTATTTTCTTATAGAAATATATGTTTTTTCCTTCTTATCCACTAGGAGAACCTTTTAAACCTTAATTCACACTTGGTCTTTCTCATCCAAGCATTCATCCATTAATGATGTAACCATTTCTACTACAGTCTTAGCCACTTCTAATTGGACCATTATGTCACGACCCGTCCTCGGGGCCCGTGCCGTGACTACCCCAAGCCCGCCTTCCATAGGCCAGGGGCTGGCGACTAGCACCAAGGCGTAAATTCCCGATAAACAGGGAAGGCATTGCCTTTATAAGTAACAACCACCACAGAGTCAGCAAGCGGAAAGTAACTACAAAGTACAAAAAAGTAAAGGGGGCCGGAATACAAGCCCAACTGAAAGTACAACTGAAAAGTAAAGTACAACAACTGAAGAAAAGACGGCGGCCTCGTGTCGTCCACTGGCAATCCCACCTGAAGGGTGGGTACAGATAGCCTCCAGGCTCCTCGGGTCCCACGTCCGCTCCGAGCACGTCCCGCCCAGTGGTCCACCTCCAGGTACCGTCCTGCTCCACGCGCCTCCTCCACGATCAACGCTGTCCGTCGTCTGCAACCAACACCACGAAGTGCGGGCATAGCCCGTGCAGGGGTGAGTATAAGCTACTCAGTAAGGACCCCGAGACCCCCGAAGGTCTCCCGAAATCCACAAAGGATATAGCATAAAAGAAAGATGCAATCACGATGTAACATCTAACTCAACTTAGGTATATGCCCATACATATACCTAAGTCCCCAATTCTAGCTCTGCTCACGAGCTCAAGAACAACTCAATCCACAAAGGAAAGCAAGACTCAAATCCACAAGGAGAGTAAATAGTAAATCCAAATAGGATAGTTCAATACAATCCACAAAGGAGAGTAACATAAGATTCAGCTCAACCAGGTGTACTTTTTCAGATGACGTCAAAGATGATCACTGATCCATCTAAGTCGTCGGACCCACGAAGGATCGATAGGTACTAACCCCCGCAAAAGACCCACACAGGATCGGGCTCACACAGAACCTGTAGGCAATGGCTCACACAGAACCGGTAGTAAGGACCCACATAGGATCGGGCTCACACAGAACCTGTAGCACTGATCCACGTGGGATCGCTGAGTGCAGTAGTCGATGCAGTCCACTGAGGATCTCTGCACAGTCGTCGCCGCAGTCCACGAAGGATCTCTGCTCTGCCGTCGTCGCAGTCCACTGAGGATCTCTGCTCTGCTGTCGTCGTAGTCCACTGAGGATCTCTGCTCTGCTGTCGTCGCAGTCCACGGAGGATCTCTGCTCTGCTGTCGAAGTCACAGCCAGCGCTAGGGTTCCTGCACACAGCGAGCTCGTTTAGGAGGGTCCGCTCCACGAGCCGAGAGGCTGATACATCAACTGACACGTAGTCCGAAGTTGATGTATCCAAAAGTTCCGTATCGACAACAGGATCTCAACGCAACAGACGGCGCGTCAATCGGACGCCCGGTCTGAGAGTTATTGGCATTTTCGTCCCAGGGGCCCGGTTGGTTTTTAGGGCAAAACCAACCCGACCGTACTCCGCCTGTATCCGATCCTCAGGCGGAGTATGCCAAAAGTTCCGTCTCACTTAGAGGAAACTACCACAGCTGACGGTACGTCGATCAGACGTCCGCAGCTCAAGTTATGAGCGTTTCCGCTCCGAGGGCCCGGTTGGTTTCGTGTACGAACCAACCCGGCCGAACCCAAAGTCTTCCGAAACCTTGAGTATAATATACCGAAACGACCGTATCGATCCAAGGATCGCGTAGCCGCTGACGGTTCGTCAATCGGAGGTCCCAGGCCCCAGATATGGGCGAAAGACCGAAGAGGGCCCGAAACGGGGGTTCTGGGCCCGGGGCGACCCGGTCCAAACCCCCCCCTTGGGTCGGCCGACCCGGGTCGGCCCGAACCGGGTCGACCCAACCCGGCCCGACCCGGCTAGGCCGGGTCCGGTCCGGCCTGGGCACGGCCCGGCCGACCGGACCGGCCGGCTCGGCCTCGGCCGAGCGGCCGAGTGAGCCGCCGCGGGTCAAACCCGCGGCTTTGGAGAAACGCGGCCCGCGCGGGCCGCGTGCTGGGTGGCCGGACCGCGGACGCGGTCCAGCGGTTCGCCGCCGCCGCGGCTCGGCCGCGGCGGACTCCTCCGGCGGCGCGCCGGGCGCCGCCGCCTCCGGTCGCCGGCGCCGCCGCCACCTTCCGCGGGTCGCCGAAGTTGCTCCGGTGGCCCGTTTTGCCTCCCGTCTGCGCCATTGTTCCTCCCGGGACGCGTCCTTCACTGCGGAATCAACAAATGGCCCTTGCGTCGTGCTTTTGCCGTCGCCCGCCAAATCCGCACAAAAGGAAGATCGGCGGAGGGTTGCCGGGTCTTGTTCGTTAGACCCGCACCCTCCGCGTTAGTCATAAACAACGGGAGAAACAAGAAACGACCAATCAACAATTTTAAATAAATTTAAAATTGTTCCGTGATCGGTTCCTTATTTTAAAAGAAATAAAAATCATGGGAAAGGAAAATATTTCAAATCAACCCTTACCTTGTCGTCGTCGTCGGACGAGAGGTCGTCGCGGAATCGCTCGTCGCGGATGAAGGAGATCGTCGCGTCGTCGCGGTATCCGGCGTCGCGTCGCCAATCTCCGGATCAAGATCAAACGGATTAATTTAAATCCGTTGATATTGAATTATAAAAAGGAGAGAATTAGAAGATTCGATTCTCACCTTTGTTGCCGAATGAGGATCGGCCGCGGAAGAAGAGGCGTCGCCGAAGAACGTCGCGGGTAGGGCTCGTCGACGTCGCAGATCTCGGTGTGCGTCGTCGAATTCCGGTCGCCGACGTTCTTCGCGTTCTTCGCGTTCTTCGCGTTCTTCGCGTTCTTCGCGGGGAGATGAAGAGACAAAGATCCTCTCAAATCCTTTCAAAGGATTTTTAGGTTGGTCTTATTTTATAAACATGCCAACAAACGCAAAAGCGTAAGTAACGACCCATCAGTTCGTTGAATTAATTCAACGAGCGAAACAGCCCATTTAATTCACGAAAGAAACAGCCCATTTAATTCACGAAATAAACAGCCCAATTAAATGGTCTGTTAAGAATTAAAGAAAACGCGTCAGTTGACTTTTCAGTTACTTTGACGGGTTTTCGCGGGTGCGTTACTTAGCGAAAGAAACGGCGGGGCTCGTGCGGGCCCCACCGCACAAATATCCTACCAAGGGGGTAGGATATTTCTGGATAGCATCCTATCCAGTTCAACTCAGTTCAAGCCGCCCTTAAGTGGCTTCAAGTGGCTTCCAAGCAGCTTAAGTGAAATAAAATAAAGTTGTCGCACAAACTTTATTTTATTTCTGACTTAAAGCCGCAAAATTTAAAAACCACGTCTGAGCAAACGCAACTCCGGAAGAGGCGTTTCTAAGCAAATACCGGCGCTGCGATTTCATCGGTGCCCTCAGAATTCGATTCCGGGCATCGGTTCAAAAGATAGAAAAACCCGCTCGTCCGTTCACTGAACGTACCCGAGCCAAACTTCGGAAATTGATTCTGGGCACACCGGGCCTCGGAATCAGGTGCCGTCTGAAGCTGCGCTCTTGTAAAATTCCAAAGAAAATTAAGAAAAATATTTCCTTGAAATTTGCGGGTCTTTACATTACTCCCACCTCAGGTCTTTACGTCCCCGTAAAGATACATCAAAAACTAGGGGAACAAATGGGGGTACTGAGCACGCATCTGAGCCTCCCGCTCCCCAGTGCTCTCCTGGAGGTTCCCGTGCTGCCATCTGACGCGCAAAAGAGGAATCGACCGCCCACGTAGGACCCGCTCCTGTCGATCCTCGATCTCCACTGGGACCTCCGCAAAAGTCGCCCCATCGTCCACGTCTAGCTCCCCAAAGTCGATGATGTGCGTCGGGTCGTGCACGTATCTCCTCAGCTGAGACACGTGAAAGACGTCATGCACCCGGTGCAACTGAGGTGGTAGAGCCAGGCGATAAGCCACCTCTCCTATCCTGCTGAGGACCTGGAAAGGCCCGATGAAGCGTGGAGACAACTTGCCACCTCGGCCAAATCTCCGTAAACCACGTCGAGGTGAGACACGCAAAAAGACGTGGTCGCCATCCTCGAACTCGAGTGGCCTCCGCCTCCTGTCAGCATATGACTTCTGCCGGCTCTGAGCTGTCCTCATCCTCTCCTGGATGATCTGGACCTTCTCTGTCGTGGCTCGGACCATCTCTGGTCCCACGAGTACTGACTCCCCAGGGTCTGTCCAGCACAACGGTGATCTGCAGGGTCTGCCGTACAACGCCTCGTATGGTGCCATCCCGATGGTGGAGTGGTAGCTGTTGTTGTATGCGAACTCCACCAAGGGTAGGTGGTCCTCCCAGCTGCGACCAAAGTCGAGAACACATGCACGGAGCATGTCCTCGAGTGTCTGTATGGTCCTCTCAGTCTGACCATCCGTCTGAGGGTGGAAGGCTGTGCTCAGATGGAGCCGCGTCCCGAACGCCTCCTGCAACCCCTTCCAAAGCCGGGAAGTGAAACGAGCATCTCGATCGGAGACGATAGACCATGGCACACCGTGAAGCCGTACGATCTCCTGGACGTAAAGACGTCCCAAGCTCTCCACTGAGCCCTGCTCTCTGATGGGTAAGAAGTGTGCCGACTTGGTGAGTCGGTCGACAATCACCCAAATGGAGTCGTGACCTCTGGAAGTGCGTGGAAGTCCAGTCACGAAGTCCATAGATATGCCGTCCCACTTCCACTCCGGGACCTCCAAGGGCTGTAACAAGCCTGCTGGTACCTGATGCTCTGCCTTCACCTGCTGGCAGGTGAGGCATCGTGAAACGAACTCTGCCACAGCTTTCTTCATGCCCGGCCACCAGTGCTGTCGTCTGAGATCCTGGTACATCTTCGCCACTCCGAGATGCACCGCCAAGGGAGAAGTGTGAAACTCTCTCAGCACCTCCTCTCGTAAAGCGACTGGTACGAAGGTACGTCCTCTGAAAAGGATGTCGTGCTCTGCTCCAAGGGAGAAGCCATCAGGCGCCTGACCTGAGGATATCAGTGCACGCCGGGTCTCACAGTCAGCGTCCCCACGCTGAGCCTCTCTGACCCGCTGTAGAAGTGGAGGAGAGACTGTGAGAGACTGAAGAAAGGCTGCTCCGTCCCTATCCACGAAGGATATCTGTAAGGAGGCTAACTGCTCCGTCGCCTCCTCAAGTAGCTGAATGCCCATCCTCCTGCTGAGGGCATCGGCTACCACGTTCCCCTTCCCAGGAGTATAGACTATCTCAAAGTCATAGTCCTGGAGGAACTCAAGCCATCTCCGCTGTCTCAGGTTCAGGTCCTTCTGAGAGAAGATATACCTGAGACTCTGGTGATCAGAAAAGACTGTGAAGCGCTCGGCCATCAGATAGTGACGCCAAGTCTTCAGAGCGAAGACCACTGCTGCTAACTCCAGGTCATGAGTGGCGTAGTTCTGCTCATGCAGCCTCAACTGACGTGATCCGTAGGCGATCACGGCCCGCTCCTGCATCAGGACGCACCCGAGTCCAGTCCCTGATGCATCGCAGTAAACTACGTATCCAACTCCCTCCTCAGGCAACCTCAAGATAGGTGCGCTGGTCAATCTCTGTCTCAGCTCCTGGAAGCTCTGCTGACATCTGTCTGACCACACGAAGGGTTTCCCCTTCTTCGTCAACGCTGAGAGTGGTGCCGCAACTCTGGAGAAATCTGGCACGAATCTCCGATAGTATCCGGCTAGGCCCAAGAAGCTCCGCACCTCTGTCACGCTCTTGGGTGGCTCCCAAGCTAGCACTGCCTCGATCTTCGCGGGATCCACTGCAACTCCCGCCTCAGAAATGACGTGCCCCAAGAAATGGACCTCACGTAAGCAGAACTGGCATTTTGAGAGCTTGCCATAAAGCTGGTGCTCTCGGAGTGTGTCTAGCAGAACTCGCAGGTGGTAGGCATGCTCCTCCTCAGTCGTCGAGTATACCAAAATGTTGTCAATGAAGACCACGACAAATCGGTCGAGGTATGGCTGGAAGATCCTGTTCATGAGGCTCATGAACACTGCTGGAGCATTGGTTACGCCGAACGGCATAACCAAGAACTCATAATGGCCATACCGACACCTGAAGGCCGTCTTCTGCACATCCCCGTCTCGAACTCTGAGCTGATGATAGCCTGACCGGAGGTCTATCTTCGAGAACCACCGCTCTCCCTTGAGCTGATCGAAGAGGTCATCAATCCGTGGCAGCGGATACTTGTTCCTCACTGTCACCTGGTTCAGGCGACGATAGTCGACACACAGTCGCAAGCTCCCGTCCGCCTTCTTGGCGAACAAAATCGGGGAAGCCCAGGGTGAAACACTGGGTCGGATAAACCCCTTGCTCTGCAAGTCCTCCAACTGTACCCGCAGCTCCTGAAGCTCGGCGGGGGCCATCCGATATGCTGGAGTAGATATCGGGGCTGTCCTGGGGTACAAGTCGATGTAAAAGTCTACCTCTCTACGAGGAGGTAGCCCTGGAACGTCGTCGGGAAAGACGTCCACATACTGGTCCACCACTGTAGGAAAAGCTGGACTCCGCACGTCCACTGCTCCTAGGATGAGGCTAGCCAACTGATGAGAGATGGGCTGCACTCTCCTTCGCGGAAGTCCATCCTGTGCTGCAAAGGTTCCCTTCTCGCCGGTGAAGGTAAACCTGCTCCCGTCGGTGCGAACACATCGCACCTTGCGCCTAAAACAGTCGATCTGGGCATGAACCGTGGATAGTCAATCCATGCCCAAGATGACGTCGTAAGGCCTCGACGCCGCTACAAGGAGATCCCAGCCGAAGCTCTCGCCTCCTAGAGTAAGCTCACACTGCCGGCACCAGTGCGTAATCGTCGAGTCTGCTCCCGTAGGAGTCTCTAGCCGTAAGGATCGAGCCAACGGCTCAGTCGGAATCTCCGAGCTCCGAACAAGGGCAGAGGCTATGAAAGAGTGACTCGATCCTGTGTCTATAAGAACTGCAGCAAGGGTGGAATAGACACAGATCATACCTCGAATCATCTCTGGCATGTCGGGGTCGTAGGCCTCCACTGCCTGGAGCTGGTCCTGTCCCTGCCCGCCAGCTCCCTGTGGTCGAGGTGGCCCTCCTGGTGGTGGTGGGGGTAGAGCCTGGAAGCGTCGCCCACCACCCGCTGCTCGGCCAGCTCCTCTGCCTCGTCCGCCTCCTCCCTGCGGACCGCCACGGTCGACCCTCTGCCTCTGCCTGGGTGGCCCCTCCACCGTCTGCTGCTCCTCTGATCGGCGAGTCGGGCAGTCACGAGCCATGTGACCCTGCCCGCCGCAGGAGTAGCACAGCCTGCCTCTCGGAAGGCTGGCACTCCGCTGTGTGCCCCGCACTGCTGAGCCGGTGTCCTGAGGCCGTCTGCGTGGGGGTCTGGTCTGCCTGGACCCGAGAGTCATCCGTCGGCTACCTGCTGCCGAAGACTCATCTACCTGCCGCCCTGCGGTAGGTCTCGCCGCTGAAGAAGGCTCTGCCAGGAAGCTCTCGATCAGGAGGGCTCGCTCCAGCACTCCCGCCTGGGTCGGAATGCTGAGGGAGATCAGCGACGCCCGAATCTCCTGTCGCAAGCCCTGCTCGAAGGTCCGGGCCCGGAAGAAGGGGTCCCGTACCATGTCGGTCGATTAGCGAGATAGGTCAGTGAACCTCGCCGCGTACTGAGCGACCGTCATGCTGCCCTGGCGCAGCTGGAGAAGCTCCTGGATGCGCACTGCTCGGAGGGTGGCCGGGACGAACTCAGAGCGGAAGAGGCTCTCGAAGTCCGCCCAGAGCAAGGATGCCTCATCGTGAACCTGGAGCATCAGGCTCCACCATCGTCCTGCCGCTGCCTGCAGGAGGCTCGCTGCGAGAATCACCATGAGATCCGCTGGTGTCCTCACTAGCCTAAAGATCCGTACCACCGCCTCTAGCCAGTCCTCGTCGGCCTGGGGGTCCACCTCACCGCGAAACCTGGGCGGTCGCTGGCTCTGAAACTCATGCAGTGCCCTGAGGCGACGTGCATCGTCAGCGTCTGGTACTGGTAGCATCGGTGGCTCAGCGGGTAAGGCTACCGCCGGTGCCACTGCTGGCAAAGGGCCCTGCACCGAGGCCTCGTCGCTCGGTGGGCTGCCATCGCGCCCTACACTCGGAACCCTAGCTGGCTGTCGTCGCGGGGCCATCCTGAAAAGGAGAACAAGAGCACCACAGTCAGAACAGTATACCTGGTGAGCTGGCACAAGTAATCACAAGGAAAACTTGAGACTTTCATGAAGCAAATCAGTATACCCGGTGAGCTGACACAAGTAATCACAAAGAAAACTTGAAACACACACGCAATCAAAGTTTTCATGCATTAAGTCGGAAATCAGGAGTCAGGGTCCTGGTGTACGGATACGTTGGCCGCCGCACCAACACTGGGCTCCCTGAACTGATAACCACACTCAATACACTAAACACTATTGCTTCATATAGAAAGAAAAGACGATCAGAGTCTACGGTAGAACCGACCACCTCTGATACCAATTTGTCATGACCCGTCCTCGGGGCCCGTGCCGTGACTACCCCAAGCCCGCCTTCCATAGGCCAGGGGCTGGCGACTAGCACCAAGGCGTAAATTCCCGATAAACAGGGAAGGCATTGCCTTTATAAGTAACAACCACCACAGAGTCAGCAAGCGGAAAGTAACTACAAAGTGCAGAAAAGTAAAGGGGGCCGGAATACAAGCCCAACTGAAAGTACAACTGAAAAGTAAAGTACAGCAACTGAAGAAAAGACGGCGGCCTCGTGTCGTCCACTGGCAATTCCACCTGAAGGGTGGGTACAGATAGCCTCCAGGCTCCTCGGGTCCCACGTCCGCTCCGAGCACGTCCCGCCCAGTGGTCCACCTCCAGGTACCGTCCAGCTCCACGCGCCTCCTCCACGATCAGCGCTGTCCGTCGTCTGCAACCAACCCCACGAAGTGCGGGCATAGCCCGTGCAGGGGTGAGTATAAGCTACTCAGTAAGGACCCCGAGACCCCCGAAGGTCTCCCGAAATCCACAAAGGATATAACACAAAAGAAAGATGCAATCACGAAGTAACATCTGACTCGACTTAGGTATATGCCCATACATATACCTAAGTCCCCAATTCTAGCTCTGCTCACGAGCTCAAGAACAACTCAATCCACAAAGGAAAGCAAGACTCAAATCCACAAGGAGAGTAAATAGTAAATCCATATAGGATAGTTCAATACAATCCACAAAGGAGAGTAACATAAGATTCAGCTCAACCAGGTATACTTTTTCAGATGACGTCAAAGATGATCACTGATCCATCTAAGTCGTCGGACCCACGAACGATCGATAGGTACTAACCCCCGCAAAAGACCCACACAGGATCGGGCTCACACAGAACCTGTAGGCAATGGCTCACACAGAACCGGTAGTAAGGACCCACATAGGATCGGGCTCACACAGAACCTGTAGCACTGACCCACGTGGGATCGCTGAGTGCAGTAGTCGATGCAGTCCACTGAGGATCTCTGCACAGTCGTCGCCGCAGTCCACGAAGGATCTCTGCTCTGCCGTCGTCGCAGTCCACTGAGGATCTCTGCTCTGCTGTCGTCGCAGTCCACTGAGGATCTCTGCTCTGCTGTCGTCGCAGTCCACGGAGGATCTCTGCTCTGCTGTCGAAGTCACAGCCAGCGCTAGGGCTCCTGCACACAGCGAGCTCGTTTAGGAGGGTCCGCTCCACGAGCCGAGAGGCTGATACATCAACTGACACGTAGTCCGAAGTTGATGTATCCAAAAGTTCCGTATCGACAACAGGATCTCAACGCAACAAACGGCGCGTCAATCGGACGCCCGGTCTGAGAGTTATTGGCATTTTCGTCCCAGGGGCCCGGTTGGTTTTTAGGGCAAAACCAACCCGACCGTACTCCGCCTGTATCCGATCCTCGGGCGGAGTATGCCAAAAGTTCCGTCTCACTTAGAGGAAACTACCACAGCTGACGGTACGTCGATCAGACGTCCGCAGCTCAAGTTATGAGTGTTTCCGCTCCGAGGGCCCGGTTGGTTTCGTGTACGAACCAACCCGGCCGAACCCAAAGTCTTCCGAAACCTTGAGTATAATATACCGAAACGACCGTATCAATCCAAAGATTGCGTAGCCGCTGACGGTTCGTCAACCGGAGGTCCCAGCCCCAAGATATGGGCGAAAGACCGAAGAGGGCCCGAAACGGGGGTTCTGGGCCCGGGGCGACCCGGTCCGAACCCCCCCCTTGGGTCGGACGACCCGGGTCGGTCCGGTCCGGCCCGGGCGCGGCCCGGCCGACCGGACAGGCCGGCTCGGCCTCGGCCGAGCGGCCGAGTGAGCCGCCGCGGGTCAAACCCGCGGCTTTGGAGAAACGCGGCCCGCGCGGGCCGCGTGCTGGGTGGCCGGACCGCGGACGCGGTCCGGCGGTTCGCCGCCGCCTCCGGTCGCCGGCGCCGCCGCGCCGGCGACCCGCGCCGCCGCCACCTTCCGCGGGTCGCCGGAGTTGCTCCGGTGGCCCGTTTTGCCTCCCGTCTGCGCCATTGTTCCTCCCGGGACGCGTCCTTCACTGCGGAATCAACAAATGGCCCTTGCGTCGTGCTTTTGCCATCGCCCTCCAAATCCGCACAAAAGGAAGATCGGCGGAGGGTTGCCGGGTCTTGTTCGTTAGACCCGCACGCTCCGCGTTAGTCATAAACAACGGGAGAAACAAGAAACGACCAATCAACAATTTTAAATAAATTTAAAATTTTTCCGTGATCGGTTCCTTATTTTAAAAGAAATAAAAATCACGGGAAAGGAAAATATTTCAAATCAACCCTTACCTTGTCGTCGTCGTCGGACGAGAGGTCGTCGCGTCGTCGCGATATCCGGCGTCGCGTCGCCAATCTCCGGATCAAGATCAAACGGATTAATTTAAATCCGTTGATATTGAATTATAAAAAGGAGAGAATTAGAAGATTCGATTCTCACCTTTTTTGCCGAACGAGGATCGGCCGCGGAAGAAGAGGCGTCGCCGAAGAACGTCGCGGGTAGGGCTCGTCGACGTCGCAGATCTCGGTGTGCGTCGTCGAATTCCGGTCGCCGGCGTTCTTCGCGTTCTTCGCGTTCTTCGCGTTCTTCGCGTTCTTCGCGGGGAGATGAAGAGACAAAGATCCTCTCAAATCCTTTCAAAGGATTTTTAGGTTGGTCTTATTTTATAAACATGCCAACAAACGCAAAAGCGTAAGTAACGACCCATCAGTTCGTTGAATTAATTCAACGAGCGAAACAGCCCATTTAATTCACGAAAGAAACAGCCCATTTAATTCACAAAATAAACCGCCCAATTAAATGGTCTGTTAAGAATTAAAGAAAACGCGTCGGTTGACTTTTCAGTTACTTTGACGGGTTTTCGCGGGTGCGTTACTTAGCGAAAGAAACGGCGGGGCTCGTGCGGGCCCCACCGCACAAATATCCTACCAAGGGGGTAGGATATTTCTGGATAGCATCCTATCCAGTTCAACTCAGTTCAAGCCGCCCTTAAGTGGCTTCAAGTGGCTTCCAAGCAGCTTAAGTGAAATAAAATAAAGTTGTCGCACAAACTTTATTTTATTTCTGACTTAAAGCCGCAAAATTTAAAAACCACGTCTGAGCAAACGCAACTCCGGAAGAGGCGTTTCTAAGCAAATACCAGCGCTGCAATTTCATCGGTGCCCTCAGAATTCGATTCCGGGCATCGGTTCAAAAGATAGAAAAACCCGCTCGTCCGTTCACTGAACGTACCCGAGCCAAACTTCAGAAATTGATTCCGGGCACACCGGGCCTCGAAATCAGGTGCCGTCTGAAGCTGCGCTCTTGTAAAATTCCAAAGAAAATTAAGAAAAAAATTTCCTTGAAATTTGCGGGTCTTTACACATTAATTGGATGATCATCCCCACATGAGAATTGAAGAAGATCGTGTGCTTACGTGATTTCTCTTCCAGCTGTGTAATTTATTGTTTATCCATCTTTAGATTCTTGGTATCCTCATATTTTTATTTGATCTATGAAACATTGAAATATTGATTTTACATGCGCATCCACTTAGTGAGATAATCGTGATCCAATGTATGGAGGGCATGGGTGTCCACCCATCTAATACCCAGGTTTAGTAGTTAATGATGTATTAATCCCATTTTAATCACTAGTTGTGGCCCCATAGTATGGGTAATGAAGTTTCACATGATTATCCATGCCCTATATTGGACAATATGATTTTCTTCAACAATATTGGATTGGGAATATTCCAATTCCTCAAGTGGCACTGGCTCATACTCTGGAAAAGTCATGAGAATAGAAGTAGTAGGGTATTCCTATAAGATCCTCAAAAATGGAATAAGATCCATGTAGATAGAGGGGTCATCTTTTTCCAAATCTATATTGGTGGAACCATCCACACCATCCAAGGGTCCTGCTACCTTGGAAACCACATTTTTGTCTACAACAGGTTTCATTCTTGGGATTGAGGTAGACTCTCCCTAAATTCCCAAATCCTCAAGGGTTGGATCAGTTGTTGGGATAATCACCTTGAGTCCTCAAACCACATCTGTTTGTTGTTAACAGACTATCTCAAGCACTATTTTAAACAAAATCTTTTTAGTCAGTTTAACCTATGACAACAAACACGGAAAATTTGAAAACCCTTATCTTTAATATAGTTTATTTCATGATTTATTACATAAAATCAAACTTAGTAAAACTGAAAAGATAAAAAATACTAGTGTATTTTGGTTATTAGGTATATAGAACATTAAATTGATACATGGATAAAACAAAATTATTTAAAACTTTCTTAACATGCTTATAAAATTCTATATATTTTCATAGGATAACCTAGGAACATACATAAGAAAAAAGGGTGATCTATAAAGCCTAATAAGGGAATAAAAAAAGTTCAAAATGATAAAATTATTACATTTTAGACATTATGAATATCAAATGGGACATAAAAGTGTTGATAATCATAAAAATTAGCATTGAAGCATGATATATGATGATAAAATAAAGGCTACATGGGAATATGGAAACAATATTAAAGATGACATCATAAACATAGGTCAAAGATAATTTCCAAGACATCATTACATGGTGTAAATAGTACTATAATGGATTAGGTTTACTCTCTGAAATGCACGGATGATTGTCCCCTATCGACCGATCAAGGTTCCGGTGCTCTGCTAATGTGTATAGCAGCACTCAGGTCGAATCCTCAGTGATTATACTTTGTAATAGTCGTTTGTTTTTAGTTAATTGTATTCTGAATGGGGGGTTTGATTGCAGAGCTTAATTGAAATGACTAATGGATGATTTTTAATTTAACAAGTTGATAAATATTTGTGTGAGTTCATCATTAGGTTATTTAATCTTGTGATATCATATAGCTTTGCTTTATATTGCATTTAAATTAACACCCATGTCACAAGTTGACTTTGATTTGAATTCCCAAGTGTTAAGACTTTAATCCAAGCCTCAACTTAACTTAGGGTTCTAATCTTGATCATATATTATTTATGGTAGTGTATTTATGGTTCCAATAATCCATGGAAACCACAAGTTAAACAAAACAAGTCATTAATCCATGACATGCTAAGTCCAACATACAGAATGCTAATTCAACGAATACTCATCGAGCGAAAGCTCTCAATCGCTTAACATACCTATATTAAAACTCACCCCAATGAGAGATTTACTCAGCCATTATGATTTTTATTAATCTGGTAATATATTTTTATGGAGATGAATTACAAAGAGAAGAAAAATAAAGGGAGAAGATAAGATTAGTGTGTCGAACACACAAAGGAAATATTTTGAGAATCAAAAATGGAATTCTGATTGAATGAGGAAGCAAAATAAGGGATTGTAATTTAAAATGTTTCAAAATATTTTATGACCATGAATATTATAATACAGAAGGTGGAGAAGAATAAGAGGTATTGAAGAAGAAACAAGCACTAAAATTTGATTGAAATGAAAACAAAGTTACACAATTACAATTGAACTCAAACATAAACAAACGTGAAAGAGAAGTGGAGGAGAGGTCTCTCTTGTTGAAAAAAGATCAAAGAATATCCTCCCAGAACCTTATCAAGGCTCTATTAATTCAAAACCTCCCCCTTAAGTCCTTAAATTCCAACCTTTTTGAAAGGAGAGGAGGGGATGTATTTATAGCCCAAGGTGGTGGACTGTTTACATTCCAGAAATACCCCTCCACTTGGATCGCCGATATGGACATCAAGAGAGTAGAATCTCGAGACATATCCGTCTTAAACGTTGTATCTAATAAAGTTTTCCGACTACTCCCAACATTTGGAGTCATTTGGACTTAAGGATCAAATGTTATTGCCAGTTGATTAAACAAAGTAAAACTGTCCATTTCAATCCATTCTTTTTAAAGTCCAGAATGTGAAAAGGTTTTTGAATATGAAGATGCATTCAAATCCGAATGGGTTCTTCAACAAAGTAGGCCGCCTATATCTCCTATTTTACACAGAAAAATCTCAGTTCTATTTGATGCTTACATCATTAGATATGTCATGCATACTATACTAATTTTAATTCTCGGCCAGAATGGTGGGCTGAACTTCAAAGCTTCATTTGGGCCCCATGTAATTAGATTTTGGCCTTGAAATTTTTATCCAAGATTACATGTAGTGTCCCCAGAATTATTGTGGAGATTTAATGTTTTTGGACTTCTGGAGTGATCCCAGTAAATAAATCTTCAATGCTGGTCCATTTTGTTCACAAATTCTTTGGTCTTGTTTGTGAGGACCTTCTTACCCTTCAAATTGCAGAATTGGCTCATGGTACTGTCTAATGAAATGATTTATATTGAAAGTAGAATCCTACAAAACAATAACCACACAATTTTGATCAGTATAGGGATAGGTATTATTAAAAAATTAAACTGAATCAATTGGACTACTTCTAAAAATGCTCAAAAATTATACTTAATATTAAAACATTAATATTTCACACAAATTATGAACATTTAATATAAAATAAGTAAAGGGAGTATATAATAAGTCATGAAAATATTAATAATATCAACTCCACCACACTTAGTTTTGTTCATGTCCTCATGTGCAACAAATATAAAAACATGAAAAAATCATTTTTACTCACCAACAGATATTAAAATTTTGTTTTCTCCAATCAGGGGAGGTTTAGACTATTTCACTCATCTATTTTGAAATCCGCCACATGTTTTTACAGAAATAATGTGCCAAAACAAATTCATTTTTTCATGCTCAAATTTAGAAATTGAAAATGTGGACACTCAAAACTCACACCTCTCAAGATGATAAAATTCATTTGTGGAGGTTCACTCTTTCACCAACAAAAAGTAAAAATCTTAGAGTTTGAAAGAGCTCTCAGCTTCCAATACCTATCCAAAGTGAACAAGAATCAAGAGGTCTTTTTAAGGGGTTTTTCTGTGGCTATGTAACGGTAGGAATATAATGTCCAAGAGAGAGAAGAAGAGGGTTAAAATACCAACATAGAAAAAGCAATGCACATTTTTTTGAAATAAAACATGGAAGGAAATGAAAACGCATATTTACAAGGGAATGATTGTGTGAAGAAAGACACAATAAAGGAAGAAAATATGAAGGTAATGAAAAGATGAAATATTTACAAAACACAAAACTTCTCCCAAAAGGAATATAATGCAAGTGTTCCTTTTTTTTATTTTTTTTTCAAAAGTTGAACTTGGAAAAGATCTCACACTCATAACCCAACCCATGATTGATCTCCTCACGACACAAATAGTAATTGTTATAACAAGATCAAAGGTCGAGGAAGAGTGATTTTTGACCTACCCAAGACACAACCCATTTTTTTCATTTTTTTGATTTTTTTGTGATTTTTTCCATCATTTTTTTGAACACTTGTCAATAACATTTAAAAAATTACATAAATTGAAGTTAATTACATTCCCCAAAACACACATAATGACAACCTCTCCCCCACACTGAAATCGATGCTTACCCTCAAGCAGATGATAACTCATTGAAAATAAATAATAGGGTACCCAAACAATGAATTCCATTCCCCCCCCCACACTTAAATTTCAAAAAAAAATTATGCAATGAAAATCCATGTTGATATTGGGTGGGAAAAGGTATTGGGATTGTAATGTGTCTATCAAAGAAAAGGTTTTCATAGGATCGAAGGGGCTTTCAAAAGGAGGATTAATGTAAGGGAAATGGGAGGCTATTTGGCTATTGTGATTCTCATGTGGTTCAGAAAATTCCTCTATCATATTAATACACACTAAGGTAGGAAATTCAGCTCGAAGGTCCACAAACTCAAGACTCACAAATGGGGGGTGAAAACACACATTTTGAAAAGATGGCCATAGGTGGCCTTGTCATGAAAGCAAATGTTGTTCCTCACAGTTCGGGAAAATCATTTACCAAATAAAAAATTGAGCATTCAAAATTTTTAATTTTGACAAAAAAGTCTTTATCCAAAGTCACGATGAAAATAAAACTTTTTTGAGATGAAAACATGTCTGTTAAATCCCCAAAATGGTTGGACAAAATTTCAAAACACGATGGTGAGTAATCATGACTCTTTTTTTTGTATTTTTTTAATTGATCGTTTTTTTTTGGTTTTTTTAGTTTTAAGGGTTTCTTTTAAAATACAAACCCACACAATAAATAGAAAAAGGGTTTGATTAAGAGATTGGTAAAAAAAATGAAAGAGAGAGGAAGAAGAAGAAATAGGTAGAGAGAGGAAGAGATAAATAGATATTTAAAGGGAAAGAGGTGCCCTTGGTTTAGATTTGGTGGGTCGTTGTCTCCATCTAGTGGTAGGTTGACTACAGAAGTTGGGGATCCAATGGAAGTTGATGATGATCCAGGATTGTATGTCCTCTCATAGTGATGCTTTAACCGATGTCCATTAACCGTAAATGTCCTTTTGGAAGAGGGGTCTTGGACTTGCACTGCACCAAATGGGTAAACATTAGTAATAACAAAAGGACCTTCCCAATACGAATTAAGCTTACCTGGGTAAAGTCGGAATCGATAATTGAAGAGCATTACCTTTTCACCTTCATGAAATACCGTTCTCAAGATGTGTTTGTCATGGATTACCTTAGATTTTTCTTTGTAGAGATTAGAATTCTCATAAGAATCAAGTCGAAGCTCCTCCAGTTCATCCAATTGCAACAATCTTTCTTCACCAGATTTTTCACAATCAAAATTACAGGTTTTCATAGCCCAAAAAGGCTTATGTTGGATTTCAGCAGGTAAGTGACATGCTTTAACAAAAACTATCCTAAAAGAATACATCCCAATGGGTGTTTTATAGGCAGTTCGATAAGCCCAAAGTGTTTCACCAAGTCTTTCAGGCCAGTCTTTTTTGGTGGGTTTTACAATTCTCTCAAGCACTCTTTTCACTTCTCTATTAGAAAGTTCATCCATTCCATTTGTTTGGGGGTCATATGCAGTTGATGTTTTATGTACAACCCCATTCTTTTTCAGAAGAGATTCAATGGTTCTATTACAAAAATGGGTTCCTAAGTCACTGATCAAGGCACGTGGTGTGCCAAATCTTTGGAAGATGTGGGTCTTTAGGAACTCACTAACAGTATGAGCATTATCCTTTTTAGTGGGTTTGGCCTCAACCCACCTTGAAACATAATCGACCGAAAGAATAATATATGAGAATCCATTGGAAGGGGGAAATGGTCCCATGAAATCGATACCCCAAAAATCGAATTCCTCACAGAAAATTAAATGCTTTTGGGGAATTTCATTTCTCTTGGAAATTGTGCCAAACTTTTGGCAAGTGGGACATGATTGGCAGAAATCATGTGATTCCTCGAAGAGTGAAGGCCAAAAGAATCCTGATTCTAGGACCTTTCAGGAGGTCCTTTGTGGTCCAAAGTGGCCACCTCCAGGAAGTGAGTGACAGAATTCTAATATGGAAGAATGTTCATTTTCATCGACACATCTCCTTATTACCATGTCAGCCCCAGTTTTCCAAAGTTTATTTTCTTCCCAAAAATAGTATTTTGAATCACTTTTCAACTTCATTTTTTGTTCTTTTGAAAACTTTTCAGGAAAAACACCAGAAAAGAAGTAATTTACAATTGGGGAATACCATGGTATTTTTGGAGTGAGAGATGAAAGGTGCTCAGTGGGGAATTCATGATCAATTATTTTTGAATGAGAAGAATTATAAATTCTACTCAAGTGATCAGCCACAGGGTTTTTTTTCCTGGTCTATCTTTTATTTCAAGGTCCAATTCTTGGAGCATTAGGATCCATCTTATTATCCTCGATTTGGAATCACTTTTCTTTAGTAGGAACTTTATATCAGAATGGTCTGTGAAGATGATGATTTTGGCATCTAAGAGATAGGACCGGAATTTATCTAAGGAAAAAACCACTGCTAGAAGTTCCTTTTCAGTGACAGTGTAGTGAGATTGAGTTTCATCCAATGTTTTTGAGGCATAATAGATGACATGAGGAATTATTTCTCTTCTTTTACCAAGAACAGCCCCAACATCTCTATCAGAAGCATCACACATCAATTCAAAGGGTAAAGACCAATCAGGGGGTTGGATTATCGGGGCAAATGTGAGAGGAGTTTTGAGTTCAATGAAGGCTCTCCTGCAAACCTCATCGAAATGGAAAGTGACATCATTTTGGAGAAAACGAGTGAGTGGGATGGAAATTTTACTGAAGTTATGGATGAATCTATGATAGAAACCAGCATGACCAAGAAATGAACGGATGTCTCAAACAGAAGTGGGTGGAGGAAGTGATTGGATCACTTCAATTTTGGCAGGATCGACTTCAATACCATCTTTTGAAACTATGTGCCCTAGAAGAATCCCATTTGCAACCATGAAGTGACATTTTTCAAAATTTAACACAAGGTTACACTTGACACACTTCTGAAGGACTAGAGAGAGTGAATTAAAACAAGATTCAAATGACTCACCATAAATGATGATGTCACCCATGAAGACTTCCATGCAGTGTTCAATTAATTCAAAAAAGATACTCATCATACATCTCTGGAATGTTGTAGGACCATTGCAAAGTCCAAAATGCAGTCTTATATATTCATATGTTCCAAAGGGGCATGTGAAAGTAGTTTTTTCTTGATCTTGAGGTGTGATTGGGATTTGAAAATAGCCGGTGTATCCATCAAGAAAGCAATAGGGTGACTTTCCGGCTAATCTTTCTAGCATTTTATCAAGGAATGGAAGAGGGTAATGATATTTTCGTGTTTCAGCATTCAATTTTTGATAATCGATGCATACACACCATTTGTTCTTCACTCGAGTTGTGACTACCTCTACATGTTCATTTGTGACAATAGTTATCCCACCCTTCTTAGGTATAACTTGAATTGGACTAACCCATTCACTATCAGAAATTGGGTAGATAATACCAGCTTGAAGAAGCTTGGTGATCTCTTCCCTGACTACCTCAAGGATAAGTGGACTAAGTCTTCTTTGTGGTTTTTTAATTGGTTTGGATGATTCCTCAAGATGGATGTGATGCATTCAAAGGGAAGGGGTGATTCTTGGTATGTCATATAGGGTCCAACCTATGTCCTTTTTGTTTTCCTCTAACACCTGAACAAGTTTGGACTCCTTAGTTTCAGTAAGTGTGGCAGAGATAATGACAGGATATGAGTGATCATGGAAGAGGAATGCATATTTCAGGTGTGCAGGAAGAGGTTTCATATCAGTCTCATCTTTCACTTTTGGGTTAGACATCTCAGGAATGGATGAAGGGATTTCAGTTGCTTCAGATTCATTTTCCTTAGTACTGTCCAAGGTGGAGCAGTAGAGATCAGAGTTGACGTGGGATTCAATAGAGTTTTCAAGATCTTCTAGATTGATGGAGTCTATGAATGAGAGGTCCACATCAACTTCACCATTTATGACTTGGTTAATCATGGTGTAGATTTCACAAGATCCTTTATTATCAGAACAGGATGAACATGGTGGATTGGGGTTCAATTGAATCTTAGAAGTGTCCTCAGAAGCATGTATTGAGAATACAGAGTGATCCTCAGATGGGTATCGCATGGCTTGAAAAATGTTGAAATTGACCAGTTGGTCACCAAATTCCTTGGATAGGATGCCTGAATGGACATCAATCTTGGTCCTCATAGTCATGAGGAATGGTATTCCTAGAATTAGGGGAGATTGAGAAGAGTTCGTCTCACCTTCCATGTCAAGAACATATAAATCAGCAGGGAAGATAAGATCATTGAATCGGACAAGGACATCCTCAATTATTCCCTCAGGACTGGCTGTTCTTTAATTTGCTAACTGAATGACAACACCTGTTGGATGTAAGGGACCTAGAACAAGGTCAGAGAAGATGGATTTGGGCATGACATTAATTGAGGCTCCTAGGTCTATGAGTTCATCATCAAAGTTGGAACTTCCAATTTGACATGGGACCATAAAGGTACCTGTATCTTTTCACTTAATGGGTATGGACTGCTGGGTGGAAACATTTTCAAAGGTCCTAAGTTGCCTCTTGTGGGCACACAACTCCTTAAGAAACTTGGCATACTTAGGAATTTGTTTTATGGAATCTAAGAGGGTAATGTTGACTTCAACACGTCTAAACATGTCGAGCATTTCAGGATCAAGTTCAAAGGACTTCCTTGGTTTAGAAAAATATTGAGGAAAAGGAATTGGATTCCTAAGTGGAATGGAAGGAGGTGAGGGAATGGATTCAAGTTTCTTGTCAAGTTTCTTTTAATTTTAGTTTTCTAGGTCAACATTCAAAGGATGGTTTGAGGATTTATCTTGAGGCATAACAAGTTTCTTTCCTGATCTAAGTGCAATTGCACTTACATTACCCTTGGGGTTGGGTAATGGTTGAGCTGGGAGTTGGGAAGAATTTGATTGTTGTTGTTGGCTCAGGTGGGATGCAAGTTGACCAATTTGAGTTTCAATGTTTTTAAGCCTATAACGGGTGAAGGAGGAAAGATCTTCCACTGCACTTTCTCATGGTTTCTTGGAAGAAGAGGCTTGTCCCTGGTTGGGATTGCCTTGATTTTGGTTCTTGGGAAATCTATTGTATTGGTTTTTGAATTGGGAAGGCTCACTAGGATAATGGAATCCAGGAGGAGGATTGTTCCTTTGAGGTTGAGGAACAAAAGGATAAGGTTGATGGAAGTTACCACCACCTTGACCATATTGGAATTGGTTTGGGTTTTGAGGAGGGAATTGAGGGGGATGAGATATGGGATTACCATACCTAAGGCCTTGGTTATAGGAAGAAGATAAGGGCTCAGAGTGAGGTTGGTTGAAGTTTCTAACAAACTGACCTGATAGTTGAGGGTTAGTGTTCCATTGAGCATATGTTGAATTGAGATCCATTAGTCCAGATGAATCGGATTGATCCTCTTGAAGTTGTGGACATGTGTCAGTTGGATGAGATGGAGAGTTGCAGATTCCACAGTTTTTGACAGGTCCAGGAAACATTGATTGTGGAGAAGATGAGGTTGGGGATTTGGTGGCCACAGCTAGCTGTCGCACAAGACCAGTAAGTTCACTCATCCACTCGGTCATTTTGTTCAGCTCAATTGATTGATTATCTTGGGATTGTTTGACTTGAGCATGTGCTCGAGTATGGAATTATTGTGTATTTGTAGCCATGTTACTTATGAGATCTCTTACAGCTGTAGGAGTTTTATCAACAAGAGCACCGCAACTTGCGGCATCTATGAGAGTTCTCTCCATAGCCAATAACCCCTCATAGAAGTATTGGATCAAGAGTTGGTCAGGGATTTGATGATGTGGGAAGGTTGCAACAAGATTTTTTAACATCTCCCAGTACTCATAGAGTGATTCACTTGGGAATTGAAGGATACCACTTATTTCCTTTCGGATAGAAGCAGTACGAGAAGCAGGAAAGAATTTCTCTAAGAATAGTCGCTTCATGTCATTCCATGTAGTTATAGAACCAGAAGGTAGGTAGTAGAGCCATGAATTTGCAGTGTCATCTAGGTAAAAAGGTAATTCTCGGAGTTTGATTTGTTCTTCAGAAACCCTTTGAGGCTTCATGGTAGAGCACACTACTTGGAACTCTTTAAGGTGAAGATGTGGATCCTCACCGGCTAGCCCGTGAAAATGAGGGAGAAGATGAATCAAACCCGATTTGAGTTCAAAGTCAGATTCTATGTTTGGATATTAAATTCCAAGATTTTGGTAATTCATATCAGGGGAAACAAGTTCTTTATGTGTTTGTTTCCTAGGATTGGCCATATCTAATTCAATTGGTTGGACAAGGACTGGTTCTTGAATTATTTGATTATCTCTTATGTTCCTCCCAAGTTGGCAAAGTGTTCGCTCAATTTCAGGGTCAAAAAAATCTGAGGGATTGTTTGGAAAGCTAAGGGGCATTCAGAGAGATTTTGGAAGAAAGAGGAAGACGGTTTTTTCTTTGTATTTTTTCAGTTTATGTTTTTTAGGAGGAAGACGGGTTTTTCTTTGTGTTTTTTTTTCATTTTTTTTTAAAATTTTGTTTTTTTTGTTTTTTTTGACAATAACCAGAAACTAATGACTACTTAATGCACCATCCCCGGAAATGGCTCCATTTGAAATGCACATCCGATTATCTCCTATCGACCGGTCAAGGTTCCGGTGCTCTGCTAATGTGTATAGCAGCACTCGGGTCGAATCCTCGGCGATGAAACTTTGTAATAGTAGTTTGTTTTTAGTAAATTGTATTGTGATTGGGGGGTTTGATTGCAGAGCTTAATTTAAAAGACTAATGGATGATGTTTAATTTAACAAGTTGATAAATATTGGGGTGATTTCATCATTAGGTTATTTAAGCTTGTGATATCCTTGAGCTTTGCTTTATATTGCATTTAAATTAACACCCATGTCACAAGTTGACTTTGATTTGAATTCCAAAGTGTTTAGACTTTAATCCAAGCCTCAAATTAACTTAGGGTTCTAATCTTGATAATATCTTGTTTATGGTAGTGTATTTATGGTTCCAATAATCCATGGAAACCACACGTTAAACAAAACAAGTCATTAATCCATGACATGCTAACTCCAACATACACAATGTTAATTCAACGAATACTCATTGAGTGAAAGCTCTCAATCGCTTAACATACCTAAATAAAAACTCACCCCAATAAGAGATTTAATCAACCATTATGATGTTTATTAATCTGGTAATATATTTTTATGGTGATGAATTACAAAGAGAATAAAAAGAAAGGGACAAGATAAGAGTAGTGTGTCGAACACACACATGAAATATTTTGATAATCAAAAATGGAATTTTGATTGAATGAGGAAGAAAAATAAGGGACTGTAATTTAAAATGATTCAAAATATTTTAAGACCATGAATTTTATACTATAGAAGGTGGAGAATAATAAGAGGTATTGAAGAAGAAACAAGCACTAAAATTTGATTGAAATGAAAACAAAGTTACACAATTACAATTGAACGCAAACATAAACAAATATGAAAGAGAAGCGGAGGAGAGGTGTATATTGTTGAAACAAGATCAAAGCATATCCTCTCAGAACCTTTTCAAGGCTCTATTAATTCCAAACCTCCTCATTAAGTCCTAAAATGCCAACCTTTTTGAAAGGAGAGGAGGGGATGTATTTATAGCCCAAGGTGGTGGACTGTTTACATTCCAGAAATACCCCTCCAATTGGCTCACCGATATGGACATCAAGACATCCGAATCTCGAGAAAGCTCCTTCTTCCAAGTTGTAGATAATAAATTTTTCCGACTACTCTAAAAATTTGGAGTTATTTGGAATTAAGGATCAAATGTTATTTCCGGTTGATTAAACACAGTAAAACCGTCCATTTCAATCCAGTCTTTTGGAAGTTCAGAATGTGAAAGGGTTTTTGAATATGAAGATGCCTTCAAATCCGAATGGGTTATTCAAAAAGGTAATCCACCTATATCTACTCCCTCACAATGCAAAATCTCAGCTCTATTTGATGCTTACATCATTTGATATGTCATGCATACTATATTGATTTTAATTCTCGGCCAGAATGGTGGGCTGAACTTCAAAGCTTCATTTGGGCCCCTTGTAATTAGATTTGGGCCTTGAAATTTTTATCCAAGATTACATGTAGTGTTCCCCGAATTACTGTGTAGAGTTAATGTTTTTGGACTTCTGGATTGATCCCAGTAAATCAATATTCAATGCTGTTCCAGTTTGTTCACAGATTCATTGGTCTTGTATGTGAGGACCATATGACCCTTCGAATGGCAGAATTGGCTCATGGTACCTTCTAATGAAATGTTTTATATTGAAATTAGAATCCTAAAAAACTAGAACCACACAATTTGGATCAGTATAGTGATAGTTATTATTAAAACATTAAACGGACTCAATTGGACTACTTCTAAAAATGCTCAAAAATTATACTTAATATTAAAACAATAATATTTCACACAAATTATGCACATTTCATATAAAATAAGTAAAGGGAGTATATAATAAGTCATGAAAATATTAATAACATCACTCTATAATCCCATAAATTATTTCTCATGAGACTAAAACATTATACAATGCATTAAAGCACTATATAATTCCAGGCACACCTTCACTTTCATATCATGAACATGCATAAGTGTGCCACATAGATCATTCAACATAGGATAATATTTTATCAAATTATATCCAATGATTAAAGAGTGTTTAGTAAATACATGGAATTCCAAAATTTAATAATTATAGGTATGTCTTTGTGAATACCTTTAAGTGGAAATGGTGATGGTATTGACAATATAAAGGTTTGACATTGAAAAATTGCAGGATAATTTAGACGTCATAATGAGGGTACATAATGAATCATGGGAGGGATTATTGAGAGTGAAATTGGTCTATCATCACTTTAAAATCATATTCTAAATAATAGGGATAAGTAATAATATAATCCAACATGAAAAATTTGGAATTAAAATTCATAAGACAAAAAGGGTTCTTAATAAAAGTTTGACATTGAAAAATCACATGTTAAATTCGGTAGCATAACAGGGGTACATAATGAATTATGGGAGGGATTAATGAGAGTGGAAGGGGTATATAATAACTTGGATATAATAAGGAAATTAATAGGTATGTGTGATAACATACCCTAACACAAAAAAAATTAAAAAACGTTATAACACAAAGGTGGTGCTTGAATAAAGTGGAGAAAGCGAGGATCCCTAAATTTTGGTATAGAAATTGCTTGGTAAAGGTCATAAAGGGAGGGGATAAATTATATGTCATTATTAGAACATAAATTATATATTAAAGTAAAGTTTATAAAATAATTACAATAAAACCACTTGAGATTCAAATTGCTAATTATAAAGAATGTGCTTGAATGGAAAAGAAGATATAATGATCACTCACCTTGAGAGGGTGTTTCCGAAGGCTTGGGAGGAGATTATTGAGAGATTTAGGGAACCTTTAGAGGTCTATATAGAGTAAATGTTAGAGTATAGTCATGATTCAATGGTTTTTATTATAGATAATTGGTTTCTTGTGTGGATTTATATTGGAAAAGAGAGGGGAATTATTTATTATTTTTCAAACTTATGTTTTACACTCAATACAATAAAGTAATAAAAATCACAAACCATCCCATGGTTTTTTCAAAATATGAGTAGTTTTAATAATTATATAATTCAATTAACCAAGAAAATTAAAATAATACACTTGGTGATGTATAAGGAAGCCATGTTTACAAATAATTTATTTTAAAACATTAAAATATAATATAGGTTTTCGAGGATTCAATAAGGATTTTTAAAATTAATCAAATAAACACAAAAACAAATTATTTTAAAATTAAAACACATATTTGGTCGTCTATACCTTTATGAAACATATTACATCACTTTTGGGTCATTATGATTCCATAATACACATCGTATATTTATATCATATTTAAATTTTAACCGAAAATTTGACTGTCTCAAAAAATTATGAAAAATTAACTGTTGGATAATTTAAATGTGATGATTCCAAAAATAAAATTTACTTAAGATAATAATTATAAAAATATTATAAATTACATGTTTAAATTAAAATCCTCATTTATTGAAAATATACTGTTTTTTACAATAACAGTTTTTTTACCCTTATAAAATCACATTTTCACTTCATCAAAAATATATTATAATTTATATTTAATATATAATATTTAATAATTATAATTTATTAAAATATAATTTATTTCAAATATTTATGAATTCATTTAAAAAAATTTCTTAATTGAAAGTTCATATTACACAAAAATACAATTCAGGTTTTGTCGTATTAAAAGCTAAGTTTTATCAAACTAATTACTTAATCATTTATAATGGAAAAAAATAAGAAATGAATATAATAATTATTCTATTGAATATAAAATATAAATATTCACACTATTAGTTTTGAGAAACATATCTCTTTATTACACAAGAAAATTCTCTAAGTGTAAGGTGTGCTATAGTGAGATTTTCTTAGGATGGTTTAGAGAACATGGTTTGGGACGTGATCTCGATGAGATTAAAATTAGAACATGAACAATTTTTTTTCATGATTTAAATTTTAAATATTGGATTGGGATTGTTCAAGTTCAAATACCATAGTTGTTATCTCCCTTGTTAGATCCGATAAATGGGCTTCATAGGGTACGATCCTACCGGTTGAGACCATCACTTCTTTTGTTAGTGTCAATTGGATTTATACTAACCCTTAATATATATTAATCACATGATCAATATTTAATGACTATATTATCAATGCTCATGATTATTAATGGAATTTTAAATAAAATAGGATATAACCAAATAAGTTCATTTGTTTTCTATTACCATAATATATAATAGGGAATTTAGTTCAATCAAAAACAATTCATTAATAAAAGGTTAGGTCATTACATTATTAACCCCTTCATAAAATTCACCCTAAAAATTTTCACTTAAAAGAATAAAAATGATGAGGGTTATTAAGTTTCATCACCTCTCCCATTTCCCATGTCACTTCCCCAAACTTGTGGTTCTGCTAGAGCACATTGACTAGGTGAGTAATCTTATTTCGTCGAAATTTGTCTCTATGACCTAAGATATTTACCGGTTACTCCTCACATGAAATATCATTATCCAATGGTACCAACTATATATTAATTACTTCTTAATGGTCTGGTATGTACTTCCTTAATATGGATTCATGGAACACATTATGTACTTGAGATAGTTTATATGGTAATGATAGTCGAAAGGTCATTGCTATGATGCAATCAAGGATCTCAAAGGGACTGATATATCTAGGAATAGGATTTACCTAATTTTGAAACATAATTAATTTATTCCATGGTGATATAAAAAAGAACACTTTATCACTAACCACAGACTCCAAGTCTCATCTATAATTGTCTGTATATCTTTTCTATCGACTTTGTGCAAATTTTATATAACACTAAATGGTTTGAACCTTTTCCATCATCTCTTAGACTAGATCATGTCCCGTTATCTTCTTCTCTCTAACATTATCCCAACATGTTACAGTCTAACACCTATTCCCATATATATCCTCATAAGGTGCCATTTAAATTCTATAATGTAAACCATTTCTCTTTGAGAACTCCACTAGGGGAAGTTATTGATCCCTACATCCTTGGAAATCCATTGAACATGATATCAACATATAATCTAGTGTTTGGATGGTCCTTTCATACTAACCATCCTTCTAAGGGTGATAATTAGCATTGAAGATCAATTTTATATTGAATGCATGATGAAGAATTCTCATAATACTTTAGGTAAACATTGAATATCGATCAAATACAATAGATATTGTCACTCCATGTAGTCTTACCACTTATCATATATATACCTTGGAATGTAGGTTAAGAGATAAATCTCATTAATAGTAATTAAAATCACTGAATTTGTAAGGAAATAAACTACCACCCACATGACATTACTACTTTTATATGTCTTTGGGTGTCCTATGATAAAATCCATGGTTATATTTTCTTATTTCCATTATATTATTGGTAATAGTTCATCACACCATTTGAATTTTATCATTCATCCTTAACTTGTTGGAATACCAAACATCAAAATATGAATTCTATAATCTCTCTCTTCATGTTATCACACTATAATTTTTTCTTCAAATATCTATAAGTCTTAGTGATTCCTAGATTAATAGAGAAGGATGATCTTTGCACATAATCCCAAATTTCCCTCCCTAATTCTGGTTTTAATGGGACATATATCCATGTTCCAAACTTTTAACTCCATCTGCAATGAAGTTGAACCATAGAATATTTACTAATTTCTTCTATAGCAACTCATCATATTTTTGAGCCTCCTTGATCCTCTAAAGAATAGATGGCTGAGAAGTTATTTGAGAAAGGTAAGATTAAGATCCTTTTTTTATTCCCATATCTATCTTTTTCATGTCCATGAATATTGGATTCCTTGAAATCCTCACCATGGATAGATTTGTGAGATCCTTTCTACTCATATCATCTACCACTTTTTCTTTCATTCCCAGGATGGTAATGGATTGAGAAATCATAATACTTTATCAGCTCGAACCACCTCTACTAGAACATAGTAAAATGATTTTGTATGAATATATATTTTAGGAATTTATGTTATGTATATATATCACACTTTTCACTATATCAATAATGTCACAATATCATTAATGTGAAGATCACTGCATCCAATTATAGATCATGAGTTGGGTACTTCTTCTCCTGGATATTCAGTTGGAGGGAGGCATATACAATTACATTATCATTTTTAATGAGTACACAACCCAAAAACTTTTTGGATTCATCATTTCATATCAGAAATTTATCCCCACTGTGGGGTAATATGAGAAGAAGAGCAGTGATTAGCCTCTTCTTTAGCTCTTTAAAACTTTTCTCACATTCATAATTCTAGACAAAATTGACTCCTTTTTGAGTTATCTTGGTTATGGGGATTTAAAATCATGATAAATTTCTCAAAAATTGATAATAATACCCAACCAATCCAAGGTATCTATTTATTTTCATCACATAGGTTGTTTTAGGCCACCCTTTAACCATCTCCATTTTTAAAAGATCCATAGATATCAATTTTAATGTGATCAAATGACCCCATAATATCACTTTATCCAACTAAAACTTGAATTTAATGCACTTTTTATATATATTTTCATTCCATAAGGTCCTCAGTATAGTATTCAAATACTCCTCATGTTACTACTTACTTTTGGAGTAGATAAGAGTATCATCAATAAAGACTACCAAAAATTTGTCAAGGTAATATCTAATGAATCTATTAATCAAATACATGAATATTTTTGGATAATTAGTGATTCTAAATAGAATAAATATGAACCCATAGTGACTGTACCATATATGAAATTCAATCATAGGGATATCCTTCTTCACTATTACTTGATAATATCCCAATAAAAGATATATGTTAGAGAAACTCTATTCTCTATGTAGCTGATCAAAAAAGTAATCATTCCATGGTAAATGATACTTGAACTTTATCATGAGATTATTTAGATCATGATAATAAATTAATAGGTGCATTGACCTAGCCTTCTTCTTATAGAAGAAGACTAGTTCACCCCATGGTGAATCACTTGGGTGAATAAAACCCTTATCCATATTACTGTAGTTGTTTATTCGTCTCAAAAATACTAATAATATAAATTCCATGTAGAGTCTTGGATATTGGAAAATACCTAGGTATAAGATCAATTTAAAATTCAATCTCTTGGCTAGGAGGAAGACTAAAAAATTATTCAAGAAACACATCAACGTATTCTCTCACAATGGGCATGTCTTCAATGATGATATTTTATTTAATATCTATTATATAGGATAGATACAATTTCTCAAAAATAAATAATACCCATTCTTGATATATTAATACTAAATAATATCCATCCTTTTCCTTTCACTTGTATAGAAAGGAAGGGTGATTAATAATACAGATGGTGATTTCCTTCTCTCAGAAATTTATGCTGGCTCTATATAAGGAAATACAATCCTATAAAAAACTACATCAAATTATTCTAAAATTATTATCACAAGGTTAACTAGAAATTTCATCCCACAAATTTTAACTGGGGAGGAGTAATATACTTGGGATGAAATAATTTCCCTATTTTCTATTTTCACTGAAAAATCTACTTCCATTATTTTTTGTGGTTTTTTAATAGTCCTACTAAACTTGTGATATACAAGGTAATGGGTAGAACCAAAATCAAGAAGTATATTATATATTATTGAATAAATAAATAACATAACTTTAATCACTTCATTGTTGGTATAAACCTCCACATTTTTGTTGGAATAAGCTCACTCTTTCTCTCTAGGTCTTGGGGGATAATGTCATCAATTATCATTAACAACCCTTGGATTAGTGAATTGAATCACACATTGTCCATTTTCTTATAGTTTAAAAATTGGGAAATGGGATGAGTTTTTACTAGAGAATTACTTTCTTCCATCAGATTGGTTGGTTTCTCCCATTAGTAATCCATATATAGGTTCCCTTACCTCTCACACCTAAAACATTTTCTCATCCCCTTTAGAAATTTTTTGGGGTGATTTTTCCCACACTTTTGATAAGTGGGATGTTGATATTTCTTACCACTATTATATTTATCCATATCAATTCTATAATTAAACTCCACTTTCCACTTCTTATCCTTATGAGACCCTTGAGATTCACTGATCTGCATTTAGACTTTGAGGGAACATCAGATAATTTTTTTCAGCACTATTGAATTCCAGAATGTCTAAGGCTTTTCATAGACTCAACTTCATTCCACTAATAAAGAAACCGACATTACATTCATAGGGAAAAAAATATAGACATGTCTCTTTCAAGTCTTTTGAAGTTTTCCACACATTCCTTGATAGATTCATCATCTTTTTTCATGAGGCTAAGGAATCCTCTATCCATTTTTAGTCAGAGAGTGTAAGGAAAGTATTTATTAATAAACATTTTCTAGGATTCATTCCACTCAATATCTTTGATATCCTCCCCTAATTTTTTACTCTTAACCAACATACACCATTTATTTTCTTCTTATTATATATGACAAACAAAAATAATGACCTTTTCTTTCTTAGAGAATTGAAGGACATAAAATATCTTTTTAGTAGATCTGATCCATTGTTCTGTATTTAAGGGATCAAAATATCTACTAAAATTCAAAGTCATTTGTCGCATAAAGATCTCAATTACAACTTAAACTTTATTAGGGGGATTTGGGTGTTCATTCTGATTCAGTTTTTGGTTCAAAACATGAGTTAATTAAGAATGTATAGTCATGAAGTTTGTGATTCCTACTCCCATCGAATTGGGCATCTTGTTTGGGTATCCATCACATTGTCCCTCACATTGGTGTTTGACTTAGTTCATCATATTTCCAACCATTAAGTTAAATAAAGGGATAATTATAGATAATAATTTTTAAATTATTAAACACATAAAACAGAGACTATACGAATTAAAGGGATAACTAAAAAAAAACAATATATTCATTAACCTATAAATTTTTAGGATTCTATCTAAGTTATCCATTATATATTTCATAATATAAAATATCATGGGACTTTTTATTCCATTAATAATGGTTCATAAAGATCTTGTATATTTACCAAAGCATATGAACATAGAGTGTAAAGAAATGTGTGCAGTAAGTCCCATTATCATGCACCAAGAGATAATCAAATCCATCTTAATAAACAATTTTTAGGGTTATTACACCTAGGTACCTCTGTCTGAGATCCACATCCACTTTTAGTATCAAGAAAATGATTTATTTACTTTGAAAAAACTTACTCTATACTTTAAAAAAAACTTGGAATGTTTTGTTATGTTTATTATTATCCCTAAATATTTTTCTTGAGTTTTCTAATCCTTATCCAAAAAATAACTCAACCTTCCTCTCATACAAACTATGAAAATCCTTATATTTAATAAAATTTATTTTACGATTTGTTATATAAAATCACACTTAGTATAATCCAATGATTTATAATCATAGTTTCTTTTGGATATTAGGTAGAAAACACATCAAATTGATAAATATATACAAAAATATTATTGAAAACTTCCTTTATTCTTATAAAAGTTCATAGCTTTTAAAACTGAACTGGGTAACCCAAGGATATATATAAAAAATGGGTGAGATATAAATCCCCATAAGGGAATAAAAAAATAATAACATTATGAAATTATTAAATGTTAGTTAATAGGAATTTCAATGGGACTTAAAAGGGGTGAGAATCATAAACATTATCATCAATTCATGATATATAATAATAACATAAAGGCTACATGGGGAAGTGGAAACAACATTAAACATGTAATCATAAATATAGGTCAATTATAACCTCAAAGACATTATAATCTAGTGGAAAAATTCCCATAATGGACTAGGTTTACTCCATATTATCATACATGACATCTTATGAGACAAAAACATTACCCAGTATATTGGAGCACTGTATAATTCTGGGTGCACCCATCGATTTCATATCATGAACACGCATAAGTGGTCCACATAGATAATTAAACTTAGGATCATAATTCATCACATTCAATCCCATTATTAAGGAGTGTGGAATACATGCATGGAAGTTCTCAATCAAAAAATGATCGATATATCTAGGTGAATACCATTGAGTGGAAATGGTGATGGTATTCACAATATAATGGTTCTAAAGGGATTAATGAGAGTTAAATTGTTATCTAATCACTTTAAAATAATAAGGGAAGTAAGAGGGATATTTTAGAACATAATACAACATGAAAAATTTGGAATAAAAAATTATAAGACAAAAAGGGTGCTTGAATAAAAGTTTGTCATGGAAAAATCATAGGATTATTTTAGCAGCATAACTAAGGTACATAATGAAACATGAGAGGGGTTAATGAGAGTTAAATGGGTATATCATAACTTTAAAATCATAATGTCATTAATAGGTATGTATGAGAACATACCCCCAACATGAAAAAATGGAAAGCAAAAGGCATAACACAAAGGAGGTACTTGAATAAAGAAAAAAAATGAGAGGATCCCTTACTTTGGTCATGGTTAAATCTTAGGTAAATGTATTAAATATAGACAATATATATTATATAACTATTAGAAAATAAATTTAATATTAAGTGGATGTTTATAAAGTCGTGAAAACATGAAAAATTGACATTTAAAATGCTAATTACGAGTAGGTTATTGAATGGAAAAGAAGATATAAATATCCCTTACCTTTATAGGGTGTTTCCAAAAGCTTGGTAGGATATTTTTGAGATCTTAGAGTCACTTTAGGAGGGGTATTTAGAGAATAGGTTAGATAATAGTTGTTCTCTAATGGTGTTTTGTGGAGATAAATGTGATCTTGGGTGGGTTTATATATTAAAAGAGAGGGGAGTTCTTTATTATTTTCCAATCTTAGGTTTTGGACTCTATACAATAAAGTAATAAAAACCACAAATCATACCATGGTTTTTTCCCATGGTTTATGAAAATTAGGAGTAATTTTAATTATTTTAAAATTTCATGAACTGAGAACATTAAAATAATACCCTTGGTGCTGTGGAAGCGAGTCAAGTTTACAAAGAATTTATTTTAAAACTATAAAATATAATATTAGTTTTGGAGGATTCATAAATCATTAATAAAATTCATAAAATAAACTAAAAACAAATTATTTTAAAGGATAAACATATATTTTGTCACTAATACATTTATGGAACATATTAAATCAAATTTGTCTCATTATTACTTCATAATACACACTGTCTATTTATATCATATCTAATTTCTATCCAAATTTTTTTTTGTCTCATATAATTTTGAAAAATTCACCATTGAATAATTTTGACATTATTATTCCAAAAATAAAATTTATTTTAAAAAAATTATTCTATAAAAATTATAAATTATATTTTTATTTTAAAATTCCCATTTATTGAAAAATACTGGTGTTTTTTACAATAATAGTTTTCACACCCTTATAAAATTACATTTACACTTTGTAAAAATTAAATAATTATTTATATTTAATATATACTATTTTATAATAAAATTTTATTAAAATAAAATTTATTTACAAAATTCATGAATTCATCAAAATGAATGTCTTAATTGAAATTTCATATTACCCAAAAAAATACAATTCGTGTTTTTTCATATTAAAATATAATTTTTATCAAATTAATTAATTAATCATTTATAAAGTTAAACTAATAAAAAATAAATTTAAAAACTATTTTCTTAAAAATAAAATATACATATTAATATAATTAGGTTCAAGATACATAACCCTTTATTACACTAGTAAAAACTTTAATGGTAAAGTCTACGATGATAAGATTTTGTTTGGGTGGTTCAAAGAACAAGGTTTGGGCCATGATCTTGATGATCTTGGAATTCTTTAATAAATGATTCCACTCATGATTTATTTGTTGAATATTATCTTGGAATTGGTCATGGTAAAATCCTAGAGATGCTATCTACCTTGGTAGATTTGATAAATGTGATTCATATAATACAATACTTCTAGTTAAGGATATCACTTCTTTTTACTATGTCAATTGGATTTATCACAACCCTTAATATATACTAATACTTTTATCACTGTTCAATAGATATATTATCAATGGACATGATTCTTAATGGCCTTTTAAATCCAACATGATATAACCAAAGAACTGCATGTGTTTTCTATAGCCACATTACATAATAGAGCATTTAAGTCAATAAAAAAGGTAATTTAATTTATAAAAGTTTGGGTAATTATAGAAAACATGAATTATGTATAATAAAATGACTTACAAGAGGTGAAGGTTTGGATGAAATCCATTCTTAGGGTATTGATGGGAAATTACTCCACCTGGGACCGCTCAACACTAGTTGGAACCTGAACAATCAACACTGATCCACTCAATAATGCCTAGCTGGAAGCTGTATATAAAAAAACATGTTAATGCAATGGAATTAGAAAACCTTGTAAAAATATTTGAATTATTTGGAATTGAGATTCAGTTTTACCTTGAGGTGAAGATATTTCAATAACAAGTCACCCTGGGCAATTTTCCTTGTAATGGATATAAGTCGCTATCAAAATGTTGAGGTGTAGTCCCCCGTAGATGACAAGGAGGTCCGGTGAATTGAAAAAATTCCCTTATACACCCTGTGTAGGTACAACTCCCACATATACCACTAGAGAAAACTCTGAGGTGGGATACTCAGACCCTGTAGAGGCACTCTTATCCCCCTAAAAGGAAGATCCCTGGATCTCCCTGATTATTTCCCACATAAAAAAATATACCAGGTTAAAATCCTTAAAATAAATAAATTCTAAAATAGGAAAGAAAATTAAACTTACCTCACCAAATAAGAGCTCGGTCAGGTCATCATCCATAGGAGTGACTTCTTTTCTCTCCTAAGGGGTTTCCTGGCTAGCAGTGAACCCCCATGACTCCTCATCACTATAACTCTACATATCAGTACCAAGGATTGATGTATCATGGGTTGGAAAATAAATTAACACTATATCTTTAGGTTCTTCATCAAACATAGCTTGTATCTGGGTAGTGGTAGGCCTAGAATCCCCATGCTGGTGCATGATTTCATCCATCTCTTCTAGGTAGGAAAATTACTCTTAGAAAATCACGTGGGCAGTGATCCTATCATTTCCAACCTATGGTAGCTCAAGATTGTATCGAGTGTTAATTTTCCATAATTTCTTCACTATCAATGACATCCTAAACACTCTCCATGCCACCTAGAGTGAGGGATAGGTTGCATTGGATGACAGATGCACTAGATACTGTAGTTGCTTCCCTAGAACCTCCATGGTCCCGATTTTCCCAGCATGAGAGATCTCTTCCTACTCTTGTGAAAACCTCTAAGGGATCCTTACACTGCTAGAGAGAAGGGGTGTAGTAGAACCCTGAGCCACCCCTACCACTTCTCTAGCCCGATCCCTTAATTCATGGAAGAAACTTTGAAGAGAAGCTCCCATACCGCCTTGTTGCTCTCGTGGCTCTTCTGATGACACAAACCTCTTCATGAATTTATGTATAATTGAATCTAGGTATGTTGATATCCAATTAATAGCATAATTATAGGAGAGTATGATATTTTGATTGGTAGGTGGTAAAAAAATGACCTCCCTTGTTCCTTCAACTACAAACATTCACCATAGTTGATGAAGGAAACATGGATGCCTTTCCTCATAGATCCTTGTGTATACTCTCATCATCTGATTCTGAATACATTATAACTTTTGGGTGAAACAAGTCATAATGTATGGTTTATAGTAATTATTTATGTTTATCCTTGAAAAAACACTTTACCTCAGAAGTCCTAGAGGTACCCTCTTTTCTCTAGTGTCCCCTCCAGATTATCCACCATATCTTCGGAGGGGGTGGGAATAGACGAATGTTGAAGTTCCCCAGGATTCCAATGTTGACCATGAACCTTATTTCATCAAGGGATATCATTTGAACCCTAATAATGTTGAATATTGAGGGAATAAATCCAAAATTTTAGGGATTAATGGAATTAGGAAATTCATACAACCTAAAGTGGACCATGGTCCACCTATGAAAAAATTATAATGGATCATAGATTCAACTAGTAATGAATCCTATCTCAAAATGACCTAGTTCAATGTAGAGGTGGTCTAACATTGAGACACCTACATTCACCTGGTTTCCTAATTCCATGTTGTCTTTCATTACCAACATCCAAGGGCATATACCCATGCAAGCATCCCTAACCGGTAGTAGCCAATGGATTATGAAGGCGGTGAAGAACACTGTATATCATATCATTGACTACCAATCATTCACTCTATAACCAAAATCCTAGTAAGGAAATTACTATATAATTAGTTAGTAATACCCTGAACTTCTTCTATAATGTGCTACTGAGAACTTATTTGGATGCTTGGACATATTCATAGCTGGAGAATTCAAGAACATGCACAACTAGGTCTTGAATGTAATGTTTGAATGAAAAGGAGAATGATGCTTCAATACTTAGGTCATCCTGTCCAAAATAATTTTCATTGAGAAAGGGGTATACTCCTTGTTCCCATAGTAATTGGGTGCTAGGTGTAATTCATCATATTAGAACCCCATTAATGGGATGGTTTTAATTTAGTGGAGGTCCTATAGGATGATGACTACATCCTCATAAGGGAAGAGTAAGTTGTTGGTGTTCACAAACCACTAGATAAGAATCTCTAAAATAAGCTCATGTTTTCAGTAGATATGGAATTGGGATTTCCATAATACTTCATATATCCTGATGTGTCATAGCTGAGCCCTATAGTTTTGAAAAGTGAATCATACCAAGTACACCTATTCCCACTTGTTAGTGAAGTTCCCATCGACTCATATGTCCCATTCCTCATACCAAACCATGCTATTATCTTGGATACTAGTCTCGATGATGATCCAACAACAATAATGGAACTTACTATCTTCCATATGTTCCCCAATTACCATCCTTATACTTTTAATCAAGGTATAGATAATAACGTATTAATAATACATGATCAGATTACCGATGGATGTGATATTCTAAGGATCACATTCATCGTGATGGGTGAAAGAGAATTGTGGTGTGTTGATTTCCATGTCTTGGATGATCATCCATGAGTCCAAAATTGTACAATAGAAGGATATTTTGAATATCAAACTGACCCTATGTAGAAAGGAGCTGGTGGCTAATGTTAATTATATTGACATGATTAAAAGGGATCAATCCACAAAGGACTGATCAGTTTAGTAGTCTTGGTAAACTAGATACATACATGAGTCTTTTATTACAAAAGAAACCACTAATTACAAAATATTTTTTTATTTTAAATAGATGAAATTGAAGATAACTCTAATCCATCAAGTAAATCCCTACATATCTTTCATAGTATGCTTCTTGGATTCTTGGGGAAAAAACATAGTAAGGATGAGATCAAATGATCAGTAAGGAAAAACATAGTAGAGTAAATAATAAATCAATGAGAATAGTCAATATGATAGGGTGAATTACTGAACACACATGCCATGTAATCACTAAACTTAATGGAAGTGTTTAAACAATATGGAAAGGTAATAACTAAAAACACTTTCCATTCAAATAAGTAGATAAGGAAAAATAAATATAAAAAGGTAAGAAACTGAAAACACATTCCATTCAAATAAGTAGATAAGGAAAAATAAATATGGAAATGTAAGAAACTAAAACTCATTCCATTTAATCTGTGAACTAAAATTGAAATGTATCCATAGATATTTCGATAAAAAATCACATGGATAAATAATAAATGAAACTAAATGGTGTAATTATTTCCTAATGGATTCCACGTCTGAGGCACATAAAATCCTATACTATCAAGACCTTTCACAAGATGGTTTAAACTATTCAAATTTGTGCAACTAATTTTTCTCATGAGAACCTATCGATAAATTGAGAAGATATATAAAGTCCGGGTTCCACCTGTCATTGTAAGTACAAAACATTCCTCACATCTAATAATCAAAATAAATACTATGCCTTATCAAACATCCGTATTGAACAAAAAATTTGGAATTATAAATTTTTTCCCAAAAAATTAAATAACTATAAAATTAGACACCATATGTAAAATGGTATATGGTTTAGGCAACATTAATTTCCATGATAAATGAAATTGATAATTAGTGTAAAATTCAACGTACAATGATCATAGGAGATTGAATAATTCAAAGGGGACTAACAAATGAATCAAGGGAGTGAATGTGAATACCATCCTTAGACAAATAAATTATTAACCATCCAGATAAATAATAAGGACGATACTAATACAAAAAATCCCAATAGGAGTAAAATAAAGGGTTGTTGTCTTTTTGAACGAAAATATTATAAAAATATATTTTTAAAACATTCTTCTGGAAAATATCCTTTTATTCTGTAAAAACCTTTTGAATTTTTTTATTTGAAAATAAATGTTAAGGAACATTTTCCATAAAAATTAACCTTTTACACATGAAAGGGTATCTTCTAAGTAATTATAGTAGGTAAATCCATACATTCCATAAAAGTTAAAAAGAATATTCCTTTTACAGGGTAAAAAGGTTATAAAAATGTCTTGTTTAAAAAGAGAAAATAAGATTACTTTGAAAATAATGATAAAATAAAAAAGGAAATTTTTTTTACCAAATCATTTTAAATTTTTTTTGAAAACATTTTATTAAAACATGGGTTTTATAAGAAAACAGGTTATCAGACTAAAGAGAGATATAAAGTCGGGTTTTTTTGAAAAACATTTTCTAAAACATTTTGAGTACCAAAGAGTGGAAAATGGTACTAAAGCTTGAAAATGGTGATGAATAACCAAATTAGAGAAAATTAATTTTTTTTATTGAACAATGTTTATATAATTTCCTTGAATAGAAATACCATTGAAAGATCATTAATGTTATTATTGAGGAAAACAATATTTAAACATTCCAAAGTTCCCTATACCACTTTGAATCATTTTAAATCATAAACCTCATGAAGGAATAATATTAAATGGAAGTTTTAAAAACCATGAAGTTAAAGGAATTAATGATATAATATATAAAAATTATCTATTGATACACCACACAAAATTGGTAAGTGGTGATCATGATATTTATCTCATAGAAGTAAAAAGTGAGATTAAAATCCATTACATTGTGTTTCCTTTCAGGTGAATGTACTTTAACCTTCTGTATAAGGGGTTTGAACATGTTAATAACTTATAATAGAACCATATTAATATTTAATATATCATATATGATACTCTTATTGTATATTATTACCCGTTTATGAATAACCTTTCATTATTTTAACTATTTAAGGTGTTAATTGGATAGTTTGTTGAGTATGTTTTAACTTGTTATTCATTTATATTATTAAATATGTAATGGATTAATCATATATATAATATGAACCCTGATATTAATATCATATATATCCTATATTTATGTATTTATAGTATTCTATAATATTTGGATATTATAAATGAAGTTCACCATTCATGGAGATGGTAGGCCGTACGTATGCATGAACACTACTTTCATTTCTTTGTCATATTAAAAGAATAAAATATAAAAGATACATATGAATATTTTAATTATAGTATAATATACATGTTATATATTTTACATAGTTTTACTAAAAACGTCTTTTATATGTTCCATGTGTGGCATGAATGGGTCATATCACTTTGAGGGGGTGATAGTCCACACTTCCTCAGACGAAATTATCAAATTTACACAATATTAAAAGCATAAAGGAATGTTCTGAATAAAATTATAGAATCATAAATAAATTATAAATATCATATATAAATTTTTTAAATAGAGTCTCCATCATAATTTCCACAATGAGAGGTGGTAAAGGAAAAATGAACAATCATCCTTTCGTGAGGTAGTAGTTCTCCCTACACAGAAAAATTATGTACGTAACCCATTTCATGGATGTGTGTGTAAGTGTAGGTTGGAAAACTAGAATAATAAAATCATAGTATATTTATTATAATTATTTTTTCATAAAATCATAGAATAATAATAGTTGACAGGTTGGAGAATGGAAATAAAACTAAAAATCTAAAGAAAGTTTGTTACCTCTTAATCAAGTAAATTCTTTTGGTTTGTACCAAAAGGCTTCCTTGGAATGTTTTCTGGACAAAGGGAGGATTCAATGTCAAGGGGAGGTATTTTTCGAATATATATGGTCATATATTGTCCAAAAAAAGTGGTTTTAGAGGTGCGAGGAATGGGGAGAGGTGGTGGTCTTTTATAAGGGAGGAAAATGATTCAGTTGGTATTTTTGAAAAGAAGTTAGATGTACACTTGTTATTACCTAAAAAAAGTCATAAAAAACCAAAAAAACTCAACAATTGAAGGTCCGTGGCCTATTTATTTCTATAAAGTGGGTTTTGGACAAGCGGATAGGTCATTTGGGTCCCAAAGTTAAAGGTTTAGTCCCATATTAAGCTTAATTTTTCCTTAATATTTATAATTATTTTTAATTACTTTCACTACTCTTTTTGGAAAAAAATATAGTATTATTCGATATTAATAAATATTATTATTAAAAATAAGGAATACATTTTCTCAAATTTAAATCATATAGTTGGTATAAATTAATTTAAAATTCACCCCGTGGGTGGGATGATAATGCATGTTTTTAAAGTAAAAACGTTAGAAAGATTACTGTGTTTTTATAATTACTTACAAATTTAAAATGATTAAAATGAAATAAATTGTATTAATTGATAAAAATATGATCTAATTTAACTTTAAAATAAATTAAAAGTATAATTTAACCTTATAGATAATTTATATGAAAAAGTAGTTTTGAACTAAAATTCACTATTTTAACTATTTGTTAAAAAATGAAATGTTTTAGAAAAATATTAAAAATCTTCCTAACCAAATTTTTATGTTTCTATTTCAAATAAGAAGTTTATTTTGATATATTAAATCAATTAAAGTGTCAAAATTCAGATATAAAATGGGTTCTCCATTAAAAGGCGGTAAAATCACCTTTATAAAAATATAGGTTTTTACGTGTAAAATAAGGTTTTTTCTTATCTTATGCATATAAAATCCAATGGATGAATATAAAAAATATTTTGATGAATATATAAGATAAATATTTCATTAAAATCCTTCCCTAATTTTAATTAATTTAATCTATTATCATAAAACAACTTTTTGAACATAAAAAATAGTTTTCGATAAAAATATTCACATTATATTCTATTGACTCTTATATTCATTTCTAATTAATTTATAACCAAATAATTCATTCAATAATTTTTTAAAACATAATTTTCATTAATAATTTATTAGTATTAATAACCGATAACATAATGTATAGGACATGTCTTATTATTTTAAATAATTATATTTTAATAATACATTGTTAGTTGATGATACTTGGTCTTGCGTGTAACACATGCTAACTCATTGTTGCATGAATTAAAATATATGTAATATATTATATTTATTTAAGATAGAAAATATATATTATAAATTATTAGGATATTATATTCTATTACACTCTTAGTGCCACGTGTCATACACGCTATTGAATACAATGTTGTACTTTAGAATTTTGGGGTGTCATATTCTACCTACCCTAATTAAATTGCCTCATAAAAATTTAAACTTGATCATGGTAATAGATTTTTTAATATTTCCAATGTTTTGAAATCCCACATCATGAGAAGGGTTCATAGGTTATCCTATATAAAATAGATAATGGAAAGTACAAAGGTCACATGGACTACCATGTAACTAAATATCTAAGTAGGAGAACATCAATGGAAAGTAAAGATACATACTTAGAGGGAAAATGTACATATTTATAGGAATTGAATGTGGACACCAATAAAAACAAGTGAATGATAAATAAAACTTTGAGGGACTAAAATCTATAAATCTATGATTATTTAAAAGAAACCAGTTCAATAAAAATTAATTTACAAGGACAATTATTTTTTTGCATATACTTTTCCTAATGTTGAGGAATTATTTTTCTACCGAAGAATATAAAGAAATATACTTAATTAACATTTATATATATAAAAACTTTTCATCATTTTTTATTATTTGATAAATTAATAATTTTTTCAAAAATTAATTTTGATTCATGAACCACTAAAATACATTTCTAAATGATCTTAAGGCCCATAAAAGAGTGAAAAGTCTGACTATTTTCCTTTAATTGTCTTCCCAAACCAATATGGTTAATATATTAATCTGTAATACTAAAAATTGATAATAGTGGTTTGTATGTAACATTTATTCTACAAATTTTTTAACTAAAAACAATGAAAAATTAACCAGGATTTTAAGTTGGTTAGTGGTTGGCATATAAACCTTATCATCCTTAGTTCATGGGTTCAAGACCCGCAACATTGCTAGATTTGATTGGTTGTCACCCATCTTATAGGTTGTCATTTTCTAAAACAAAATAAATATAATTTCCAAAATATATATGTTATAAACCCTTGAAATAAAGTTATTCACTAAATAGTTTTTTAAGTAATGTTTTCAATACAACCCTAATACATAAATACTTCATCCATTTATTTTTTATATAGGTCCTTCCTTGGTCTAGGGTTTACCCATAATATCATTTATAGGATTTAAAAATCTGGAAACCTTATCTTAAATATAAAACAAATTAGGTTTAACCTAGGTTATTTATTGTCAAAATCATTTTTAGTTGTTTGTAAAGAAAATGTGAATTATCCTAAGATTATCCCCCTTGTGCGTCAAACCTGGTGCGCAGTAAGACCCGTTCTCATGTACTAGATTGCCTCGAGTTGGGCCCAAAAGACCTTTAATGAGTTTTTACTTCTAGGTACATCTATCATAGAGCCACGTACAATTATACTATCTAGACAGGGATGTATTGACAGTAAGACCCATATAATCTATACCTTACTGAAATTATAATATTTTCTTATACAATTATACTCAAATTATACCTTAGGGTTATGTTCTTTGACCCATGTTTTCCTAAATATAGTTCCCAAGGTTGCTACTAAAGTTACTCTAATACTAACTATAGTGACCTGGCCCCAAATAGCCCAAATTTAGTGACTTCTACAAATTACATTAACCAAATTACAAGGAATCAAACTTTGAAGGAAAGATCTGTTTAATTGTATTGGTAAAATATATACATACACAATTCTTTTATTACAAAATAATACACTAATTACAACATATTTTTTCTTCTTATAAATAAATATGTTTGAGGATAACTATAATCTACCAAGTAAATCCATTCATATCTTTCATAGTATGATTCTTGGATTCCTAGTGAAAGAAACATAATAAGGGTGAGCTCAAATGTTTAGTAAGAGAAAAATTCAACAGAAGTAATAATTAATCAATGAGAATAGTCAATATGTAAAGGTATATAATTGAACATACATTCCAAATACTAAACAAGATGAATGTAAGTGTGTAAAAAATATGTATTGTTAATAACTAAAAACACATTCCATTCAAGTAAGTAGATAAGTTAAAATAAAAACAGAAAGGTAAGAAACTGAAAACACATGCTGATTATCCAATAAAAACATATATATTTAATTAAATATTAATTTATTAAATGTTAATTTTTGATCTTATGGGCCTGAGTTAGTGCATTTTCATTATGAACATCCATTCTCATCATTTGTGCACTTCATGCCTAATGTACACCAATTTAGGCCCAATGAGTAATCTGATTATAAGGAGTGTAATTATCAATATTTTAATTTTATATTTTGGGAACTATATACACACTTAAATGTGAACATTTTTCATTCAGGGATCATTGGATGATTCATAAACAATGATGGAGATATTTGGAGATTAATGGAAGTAATTCTAGAGAAGGCAGACTGGACACCAGCCCACTTATGAGATTGTGGGTCCCAACATACAGTCCAAATGAATACCAAATTGTGTGGGATGATAGAAGACATGCTTAGGAACAAATCACTATTCATGATATAATGCTAATTCGTCCTCTATGGTGGTCATTAAGGCGGCCCAAGTTAGAGATAAACTTCTGGGCTAGATTCTGAGGCCCAGAAAAACAGCCCACTAATTTGATCATCTCTTGGCATCCAAAACTCCAAATGGGCCCAAATTTTACATGAGGTTATAAGAACTCATAGGATCCATTTTAATCTTCTATGGCCCACTCTGATTCGGCCATATAGATTGTCTTACAGTCGCCTCTGTTCGGTGAAGGAAAGTTGGCTTCCACCTCGGGTCAAGGGTGGAAAAATCAACTCTCCCTTACTTTCCACCCACCTATGGCCTACCAAAATTAATTTATAAGACTTGGACTATTGGATGATCGACCCAAGGGCTGAAAAATTCTTATTTAAGGTAGTGGTGTTGGAGGATTTTAGGATCTTGGGTGCTTTGTTCAATTGTAATGTTATGCTGCAATTTTGTTGTCTCAAATTTGTCTTTCACATATAAGTTGTTCAATTCACTTTAGTTTCTTAATAAAAGTTATTCTTCACCTCTTATTATGTTTTTCTTCATATAACTTTGATACCGTTGGATCAAGTTGTGAATTTATTCACACTAAACCTTGTGAATTTATTCACACAACGGTGGAGTGATCATTTTATTTTTGTTGTTTTCTTACTTCTCCATTTCCTCCCTCATGAGTCTACTTTCCGCTTCCATTGAAACCATGGGATCAATGGAGGGCTAACCCACTTATGGGTTGATCCAGGGGAGTAGAAAGGGGATTTATTTTATGTTATTTATCACCCCATTAATGTATAATCACTTCTTTAATTGAGATTTTTATTTGATGATTATTAAACTCCATCATCCTTGTTGAATTTAAGGCCACACACTTCAAGTGCTAATACGAACCTTTACCTTGAAGTGCTCAAAACATTGATCCTTCAAGTGTATAGGTGATTAGTATTAAAGGGTGTAGGCATTAAACCAGTAAGTTATGATGTTTTTTTATCTCCTTAAATGAACCCATCTCAAATATAATAAATTGAAATCATTGAAAAGGAAATATGTCCAATCCACCCCAAGCAATAACATAGGATCAACTCATTATTTTAAATTGAATTAACTTAAGTATCTTAGAGTTACTTTAAACCCATCTAAAACTAATCCAAGTTGGCCACTTCATATCCAAAAACAGTCCATATAATGTACGTGTCTATAGGTTTCTTCTTAGGTCTCTGAGGATTCGACAACCCAAGCTAAACTACAAGGACCGTCCTACCTTCTTCTCTTGGGTAAATTTGAGCATGAATAAAATTTTGGCGCCGTTTCTAGGGACCCAAGTAAGTCATCTAAACACCCATTCTATTCTCCCCCATTTCTTCTTTTCTCATCCAAATTCTCTTATCTCGTCCCTTTCTCGTTTTTTTTTCTTTTGGCGCATGTCCGCATACACCCACGATCAATCAAACCGTCTAGTTAGGGTGGATAGTCCTGGGGTTGGGGTGTCAATAACCCAAAGGAACTCATTCCATTAGATCCTAATCTTCCTAATACTCTAGATTCCAAAATTGAGCCCATTTCAATGGAAGGTCTTCAAAGAGACCAACTCATAAACCCGGGTGGAAACCAAAATGGAAACCCAAATGTGGCAGCCCCAAACTTGGGGAATGCGGTCGATCAAATCATGAATGACTACCTCACACCTTCCTGGACCAATGCCCCCTAATGAATTAGAAAAAATTACCTTGGAGATTCCAACTACATCTTTAAACCCCATTTCTAAAACCATCTTCCCACATTCCATGGAATGGAGTCTGAGATGCCCTACCTTCACATTAAGGAGTTCAATGAAACTGTAGAAACCATGTGTCCCCCACATCAACTATAATCAGATAAGATGAGGCTATTTCCTTTTTCTTTAAAGGATAGAGATAAAAATTGGCTAAAAAATTTGAGACCGTCATGCATCAACTCTTGGTACCAACTACAAAGAGAATTCTACAAAAAATACTTTCCCCACCACAAAACAATTTCACTTAAAAAGAGAATCCAAAACGTTTTTGAAAAAGAGGGAGAGGCATTCTATGAAACATGGGAGAGGTTCAAAGACACTCTAAACATGGTTCCACACCATGGTTTTTCTATTCATGAATAATTGAGAATTTTCTATGAAGGGTTGGGTCCAGGGAACAAACAATTCATTGACATGATGTGTAATGGAACCTTTAAAAACAAAGCCCCAAATGATGCTTACGAGTATCTAGAAAGCCTTTCTGAACAAAACCAAACATGGGGAACTTAACCTTATTCTGAAAAACCACAAAGAAATACTAGAATTCATACACTTGAAGAAGAGGAAATCCTTAGGGCTAAACTCATAGCACTCTCTAGGAAGGTTGAAGAGATAGACCATAGGAAAGTCCATGAAATCCAAACTGTAGACCTTGTTTGCACAATTTGTGACAAACATGACCAAAAGACAGACAACTTCCCAACTATTCCATTTATCAAGGATGTTCTTTTAGGAGGACCTATAGTGGAAGTAAATGCTTTGAACTTTCAAAAGCCTCAATACCAAAACAACTTCAACCCAAGGTATAATGAACACCCAGGCTTCCGCTGGAAAGATAACCAACAACCTAGCCAACCATAGGGATAAAATCCTTACCCCCACTAGTTCCAAACCCATAACCAGTTCCAAACCCAACCTATCCAATTCCAACAGCCACCGATCCATTTTCAACAAACCATCTCACCTCCAAAATATCCCCCTGGGATAAACCAATCTTCTCAAGCACCAACCCAAACTGTTCCACAAAGCCTACTAGAACAACTGTGCAAACAAATGGAAAGGATGAACTCGGAAGTCTCATCCCTTAAAACAAGAACTTCAAACCATCAAAACTGGAAAGGCTCCCATGCCTACTCAGGCGGTGCCATCCTTAACTTCAAGGGGAGAGTAAAGTTTCACTCAAACAACTCATGGACAACTAAATGTTGTGACTATTTTACGAAGTGGGAAATCTATTGAGAAACCTGAACAACTAATTCAGAACCATCCTGAAGATTAAAAATGGATGAAAATTCAAATGAACCAAATGATAAAACTCGAAAACATGATAACATTGTCAAAGAAACAACTCTTCAACAAACAACCCCACAACCTGCACCATTTCCTCAACGCATGAGGGGGAAAACCAAGCCTGAATTGAGTGAAACGTTGAGGGAAATCTTCTCACAAGTCAATTTGAACATTCCTCTTCTCGATGCCATCCAAACCATACCTGCCTACTCAAAGTACCTTAAGGACTTGTGAACTTTTAAAAGAAAATTTTCACATAAAAACCAAGTCCTTTTGGCTGTTGATGTGAGTACCACCATGCAAGGGACCATTCCTCCTAAGTTGAAAGACCCAGGTTGCCCTTACATCAATGTTGAACTAGGAGAAAGAAAAGTTTTCAAGGCCTTGTGTGATCTAGGTGCTAGTGTCAATATCATCCCCTATGCCGTGTACTGCTAGTTTGGCCTAGAAGAACTCCAACCCACATCTGTCACACTTCAACTTGCTGATCGTAGAATTAGGGTTCCAAAGGGGATTTTAAAGGACGTTCTGGTAAAGGTTGAAAACTTCATCTACCCTGTTGACTTCATTGTCCTTGACAACCATCCAAACTTAGGAAATAAGGAACAAACCCCAATCATCCTTGTCCGTCCTTTTCTTGTAATAATCAACTCTGTTATCCGAGTCCGAAATGGGAATATTACCATCACCTTTGGGAACATGAGTCTAGACTGGAACATCTATAATGCAAGCTCACAAATAGGGGATGACGAGGACATTCATGAAGTAAACATGATAGGAAGCATTGATAATGAATCCATAGAACATCAAGGAATATTTGATGGATGTTTAAGTCAGGATGAGATTGATTTTCTTTGTTCATAAGAAGGAAGTTTATCTCCTTGGATTGAATCATTTTCAAATTTCTCTTATGATGAAGTATTAGGTACAACAATCCGTGAAACCTTTTAGCAAACCACATTCATGGAGACCAATCAAACTTCCTTCCCTAAATCTGATCAAGCAAATCTAGTAGCTGAAACTTCAACATGTGGGGAATCAATTCTGACTAAAACTTTAGGAAAGAAAATTGATCTTGATCCAATGTCCCAATATTCTACTGAAATTCCGAACCAACCTGATCTTGAATTGGAGGACTTCCCGCTACACTCATGTATGCTTTCCTAGGGGACAATCAAACACATCCTATTGTCATTTCTTCTTCTCTTGAAGCCAATCATGATAGGATGCTTCTAGATGTCCTTAGGAAACATAAGAAAGCCATTGGTTGGACCCTATTTGATATTCCTGGGATTAGCCCACTTATTGGGACTCATCGGATTGTTCTGGAATTTGATTCAAAGCCATGTCATCAACTTCAACGACAACTCAATCCTAATATCATGAAGGTAGTAAGGAAAGAACTTCTGCAATTGTTAAAAGCTGGTATCATATATCCCATATCTAAGAGTGAATGGGTGAGCCCAATCCAAGTGGTTCTAAAAAAGGCTGGAATGACAGTGATAACCAATGAGGATGGAGAGATTATTCTAACAAGGGTGAGTAGTGGATGGAGGGTCTGCATTGACTATAGGAAGCTGAACTCATTCACCAAGAAGGACCATTTCCCCTTAGCATTCATTGAGAAAGTCCTTGAGAGAGTGGCAGGTCATGCCTTATACTATTTCTTATATGGGTACTCAGGGTAAAATCAAATTGAGTTTCCTCTAGAGGATCAAGGGAAGACTACATTCACATGTCCATTCAGAACCTTTTACTTCAAACGCATGCCCTTCGGGTTATGCAATGCCCCTGGAACCTTCCAGCGGTGCATGATAGGAATCTTCTCAGACATGGTAGGGGATTTTCTAGAGGTCTTCATGGATGACTTCTCTGTGTTTGGGGATACATTTGAGGGATGTCTGTAGAATGTGGAGAGAGTCTTGTCAAATGTGAAGAAAATAATCTTGTCCTAAACTGGGAAAATTTCCATTTCATAGTTAAATAGGGACTTGTTTTAGGCCATCTGGTCTCAAGTAGGGGGATTGAAGTTGATAAAGCAAAGGTTAACATCATTCATCACCTTCCATCACCCAAAAATGTCAAGGAAGTGAGGTCTTTCTTAGGACATGCTGGTTTCTATAGAAGATTCATCAAGAACTTTAGTTCAATATCCCGTCCCCTTTGTGCTGTCCTAGTAAAGGATGCTCCATTTGTTTGGATAGAAATCTGTGAGGGTTCATTCTCAACCCTCAAATCCTCTCTCACCTCTCCTCCCATTATGAAATCTCCAAATTGGAACCTTCCTTTTGATCTTATGTGTGATGCCAGTGACTTTCCTGTTGGAGCTGTGTTAGGAAAATGCTGTGATAAAACTCCTTATGTCATTGCATATGCAAGAAAAATCCTTAAATGATGCCCAAATAAACTACACCACTACTGAAAAGGAGTTACATGCTACTGTGTTTGATTTAGATAAGTTTAGGTCCTACCTCTTAGGATCCCCCATCACCGTGTTCACTGACCATTCTACACTAAAATACCTCTTCCAAAAACAAGATGCCAAGTCTAGACTGATTAGGTGGGTCCTTCGCATACAAGAATCTGACCTCACAATCAAGGATAAAAAGGGTGTTGAAAATGTTGTAGCTGATAACCTCTATAAGATGGAATTCAAAGACAACTAAAATCACCTTTCTGTTTCTGATTCATTTCCTAATGAACACCTATACTCTGTGAGTGACTGCACTTGGTATGCAGACATAGCCAATTTCTTAGTTACAGGAGTCATTCTAAAATTCTTAGGGAATCTAGCTCGATGGAAATTACATTCTGATGTTAGACACTATGTGTTTGACGATCCATAACTCTATTAGTTATGCCCTGACCAAATCATTAGGAGGTGTGTTCCAGAATCCAAACAAGAGTCCATCCTTAAATTCTGTCATAGTGAGGCATGTGGAGGTCACTTTTCATCTAAGAAAACATCTGCTAAGATTCTTCAATTTGGTCTCTTCTGGACCACCCTCTCAAGGGACTCCTACACATTTTGTCAAAGTTGTCTTAGGTGTCAACAGGTAGGGTCCATCACAAAAAGGAATCAAATGCCACTCACTCCCATCTTAGTGGTTGAAATCTTTGACTGTTGGAGAATTAATTTCATGGGTCCCTTCCCAAACTCTTAGGGATACATCTACATACTCTTAGCTGTTGATTATGTCTCAAAATGGGTTGAGGCAAGTCCCACTAAGTCCAACGATCATCAAGTTGTGATTCGATTTCTAAAAGAGAACATATTTTCTCGATTTGGAATTCCTAGGGCTATAATTAGTGATCTAGGAACCCATTTCTGCAACCGACCATTCTCTTCACTCATGTCTAAGTATGGTATTTCTCATAAAGTGTCCGCTTCATACCATCCACAAACCAATGGTCAAGATGAGTTAGCGAATAGGGAGATTAATTTTTTTTTTGAAAAAACTGTCAACCCCTCTAGGAAAGATTGGTCTGAGAAACTCTTAGATGCTCTTTGGTCCTATAGAACCGCATATAAAACCATTTTAGGAATGTCCCCATATAGGTTGGTTTATGGTAAAGCATGCCATTTTCCAGTGGAGATTGAACATTAGGACTTTTGGGCAATTAAGAGAATGGATTATGATCTCTCATTGGTCGAAACAAAAAGGAAATTAGATCTCAATGAACTGGAGGAACTAAGGATGAAGGCTTATAAAAATTCAAGGATCAATAAAGCTAGAGTTCAAGCCTACCAATCTAGGAATATCAAGGTAAAACATTTTGAACCAGGAAAACTTGTTCTCTTGTATAGTTAAAAACTCCATTTACACTTGGGAAAGTTAAGTTCTAAATGGTCAGGCCCTTTCATAGTGCATCATGTATACCCCCATGGGGCAGTAGAGATTAAAGATCCCACTAGTGGTCACATTTTCAAGGTCAATGGTCAAAGGTTAAAAACATTCATTGAATCATTCAATAAACAAGAAATAGATGTTGAGTTAATTGATCCAACCTATGAACCAGAAAAAATTTGATAAGTTTAGGATCTTTGTCAGGCTAACGACGTTAAACAAAGCGCTGCACGGGAGGCAACCCATGGTTTTTATGTTTCTAATCTTTCTGAATCATCTTTTTTTTTCAAATAAGATTAATTAATCATTTTTATATTTAAAAATAAGAAACAGACTTTGGACATGTTCTTCTATTATGAGTATGGATGGGTACGAAAGGGGAGCACCATATTCATCCGTGTCAAGTGGTGTGATCCTTGAGTAATACCTTACCCAGAAATTTAAAAAGAAGACAATGTATCATCAGTTTATTTTGTTTTATTTTTATTATTTTATAGTTTAAAATAAAAATAAAAATAATAAAAATAATAATATAATAATTAAAAAAGGGGACATGCCATAGGCCGTGGGGCAAACCCCATCACAACCGGCGAAGCTGCGGGGACTCGAACCTAGGACCGAAGGGAGACAGGGGCGCACGCTTACCACTGACCTACGACTTAATGGAACTTTGCAAGCGACATGGATATCAAAGGACTAAATTCGAGCGGCAAGAACTTAAAACTTCAACCACCAGGTGACTTTATTCCATGATCCTCATATTTCAATTTTCTTATTGAACTCCCCTTTTATTCCTCTACCCCATTCTAAATTTCATTTTTACGAAACAAGGGACAGTTTCATTCAAAGTTGGGGGGTGTGGAAACAAAATGTTTGTTTAAAAAGAACAATGATACAAAAAAGAAGTAAAATTCCTTTATCATTCATATAATAACATCTTTGATCACATTAAAACTACATAGCAAATAAATTATATTTTCTTGAATCTTAATTTAATTCATGATTAAGTTTAAAAGTATTGATTTTGGAAGTTTTGTTTTCCAATGAAAATTTTCATCATTTTTATTTTCATCCATTAAATCAAAATGCCACAATGCACGTCCTCTATAATTTGGGGTACTAATTTTAATTTTTGGGGCCCCATAATAAATAGCATAGGCTGGTTTGATTTTTATTAATAATATGAGTGTTCAAATATATATATATATATATATATATATATATATATATATAATTTTGCATGTAGAGCAATGGATTGATAAAATACGAGGCTTTCAGCAATTGGGGATCGTGACTCCAGAGTTATCTAGCCCTGAGTTTTTCAATCTATCTCTATTAATGGTAATATGACTTTATTTTTGATTAAGTTAACTCGAGACGATTCCTGAGTATGTGGGCTTCACTTGGTGCCCTAAGGCCTTTGAGTCTGGGAGTCATCGGCAAAGTCTTGCTACATGGGTTAATTTGATTAATTCCAATTTCAATTACTATAGCAATATTGAAAAAAAATCCAAAAAAAGGAATGAAGAATACTTATATTAGGATTAAATGTGATTCCACCTAGCGCTTCCATGATTTCCCCCTAGAATGAAAATGAACCCCCATATCTATTGGTATTCACAACACACCATTACACCTAATTGAGTTGGATGAAGTATGATGATGGATTTGATCAAAAGAATGGGCTTGGGATTGGAATCTACTTTTAAATTTATCTTATTTTAAATTATATTTATAGGTTATAAAGATATATTTGTGTGCAGTTTACATTGTGAGCACTGTTTGTTATAATGTGTTTGAAGAAAGGAATTCAAATAAAATCATTGAATTATTTGCTCGGGACTAGCAAATCTCAAGTTGGGGGGTGTGATTATCCAATAAAAACATATATTTTAATTACATTTTAATGTTATTAAATGTTCATTTTTGATCTAATGGGCATGAGTTAGTGCATTTTCATTATGAATATCCATTCTCATCATTTGTGCACTTCATGCCTAATGTACACCAGTTTAGGCCCAATGAGTCATCTGATTCTAAGGAATGTAATTATCAATATTTTAATTTGATATTTTGGTAGATATATCTACACTTAAATGTGAAATTTTTTTATTCAGGGATCAATGGATGATTCATAAACGATGATGGAGATATTTGGAGATGAATGGAAGCAATTCTAGAGAAGGCAGATTGGACAGCAGCCCACTTATAAGACTATGGGGCCCAACATACAGTCCCAATGAATCCCAAATTTTGTGGGATGATATAAGACATGTTTAGGAAGAAATAAATCCGCAGGAGATAATTCTATGTCGGCCTCTATTGGGGTCATTAATGCAGCCCAAGTTAGAGATAAATTTCTGGTCCAGATTTTGCGGCCCAGAAACACAGGTCACTAATTTGATCATATCTCAGAATACACACCTCCCAATGGGCCCAAATTTTACAGGCGGTTAAAATAAATCCTGTGATCCATTTTCTTCTTCTATGGCCCACTCTGATTCGGCCATATAGAATGTATTCCAGGCGCTTCTGTTCGATGAAGGAAAGCTGGCTGCCACCTCGGGTCAAGGGTGGAAAAATCAACTCTCCCTTAATTTCCACCCACCTATGGCCTACCACAATTAATTAAGAAGACTTAGACTATTAGAGGCTCGACCAAATGGCTCAAAAATGCATTTTTAAGGTAGTGGTGTTGGAGTATTTGAGGATCTTGGGTGATTTGTTCAATTGTAATGTTATGCTGCAATTTTGTTGTCTCAAATTTGTCTTTCGCATGTAAGTTGTTCAATTCACTTTAGTTTCTTAATAAAATTTATTCTTATTCTCTTATTATGTTGTTATTTATATCACTTTGATACCTTTGGATCAAGGTATGAATTTATTCACACCAAACCTTGTGAAATTATTCACACAATGGTGGAGTGATCATTTTATTTTTGTTTTTTTCTTACTTCTCCATTTCCTCCCTCATGAGTCTACTTTCCGCTTCCATTGAAACCATGGGATCAATGGAGGGATAACCCACTTATGGGTTGATCCAAGGGAGTAGAAAGGGGCTGGATTGGATTTTATTTATCACCCCATTAATGTATAATCACTTATTTAATTGAGATTTTTATTTTATGATTTTTAAACTCCATCATCCTTGTTGAATTTAAGGCCACACACTTTAAGTGCTAATACGAACCTTTACCTTGAAGTGTTCAAAACATTGATCCTTCAAGTGTATAGGTGATTAGTATTAAAGGTTGTAGGAATTAAACCAGTAAGTTATGATGTTGTTTTATCTCCTTAAATGAACCCATCTCAAATATAAGAAATTGAAATCATTGAAAAGGAAATACGTCCAATCCACCCCAAGAAATAACCTAGGATCAACTCATTATTTTAAATTGAATTAACTAAAGTCTCTTAGAGTTCCTTTAAATTCATCTAAAACCAATCCATGTTGGCCACTTCATAGCCAAAATTAGTCCATAGAATGTATGTGTCTATAGGTTTCTTCTTAGGTCTCTGAGGATTCGACAACCCAAGCTAAACTACAAGGACCGTCTTACCTTCTTCTCTTGGGTAAATTTGAGCGTGAATCACATAGCATTAAAATAAGTTGATAAAAAAATAAATATTTAAAGGTGAGAAACAGAAACATATGACATTAAATCAATGAACTAAAAGTTAAATGTATCCATAGATATGTCGATGCAAAATCTCATGGATGAATAATAAATAAAACTTAATGGTGGAAATGTTTTCTTAATGGATGTCAGGTCTGAGGCACATGAAAACCTATACCGTCAATACCCTTCACAAGACGATTTAAACTATTGTGATTTACCCAACTAATTTGTCTAATGAGAAGATATCGATGCATCTAGGAGTTATATAATGTCTGGAAACCGCCCGTCATTTTCAATCCAAAACATTCCTCATATAGAAGAATCAATATAAATAATATGCCTTATCAAATATCTGAAATGAATAAAAAATATTGAATTATCAATATTTCCCCAAATAATTAAATAACTATCAAATTAGACACCATATGTAAAAGGTTATATGGTTTAGGAAAAAATAATAATAATCATGATAAATGAAATTGATAATTAGGTGAAAATTCAATGTTCAATGATCATAGAAGATTGAATATTTCAAAGGGGACTAAAAATAAATCAAGAAAGAGAATGTGAATACTATCCTTGAACAAATAAATAATTCTCTATCTAGAGGAATAATAAGTATGGTATCAATACAATAAATACCATGTGGAGTAAAATAAAGGTTTTTTGTCATTGATGAATTAAAATATTATAAAAACATATTTTAAAAGACTTCTTGAGGAAAATATCCTTTTATTTTGAAAAAACCTTTTGAAAAACCTTTTCTTTGAAAATAAATTTTAAAAAACATTTTCCTTAAAAATTAACCCTTTAAACATGAAAATGAATATTTGAAGGAATGAAGGTGGGTAAATCTATAAATGTTGTACAAGGTAAAAAGAACATTCCTTTTTCATAGTAAAAAGGTAATAAAAATTCCTTGTTCAGAAACTGCTAAGAATATTCCCTTGAAAATGTTGGTAAAAGAAAAAAAGGTGAAAATTTCTTTAATAAATAATTTTAAAAACATTTTTTAAACCATTTTATTAAAACATGGTTTTTAGAAGAAAACAGGTTCTCCAACTAAAGAGAGAAATAAAGTCAGGTTTTCTAAAAAAACATTTTTTAAAACATTTTGAGTACCAAAGATTGAAAAAATTGTATTAATACTTGAAAATGGTCATGAATAACCAGATTAGATAAAATGAATTGTTTTATTTAACAATGGTAATATAATTTTGTTGAATGTAGATACCATTGAAAGATCATTAATTTTATTATTGAGGAAAATAATCTATAAACACTCCAAAGTGTCCCATACCAATTTGAAACATTTTAAATCATAAAACTAAAGAAGGAATAATATTAAATGAAAGATTTAAATATGATTAAGGTAAATGAATTAATTTTATAATATATAAAAATGATCTGTATATATACCACACAAAATATGTAAGTGGTGAACATGACATTTATCTCAGAGAAGTAAAAAGTGAGATAACAATTTCTTACCTTGTGTTTCCTTTCAGGTGAACATCCTTTAACCTAATATATAATGGGTTTAAACATGTCAATAAATTATAAAATAACAACATTAATATTTATTATATCGTATATTATCCTCTAATAATATATTATTACCCATTTGTTAATGACCTTTCATTATTTTAACTATTTCAGGTGTTAATTGCCTAGTTTGTCGAGTATGTTTTAACTTGTTATTTGTTTATATTATTAAATATGTCATGGTTTCATCATCTCTAGAATTTGAAACATGATTTTAATATCATATATATATATATATATTATATATGTATTTATAGTAGTCTATAATATTTGGATATTATAAATGAAGTGCACCATTTAGGGAGACGGTAGGTCGTACGTACGCATGAATGCAACCTTCATTTATTTGTCCTATGAAAAGAATGAAATATGAATGATAAATATGAATATTATAATTAAATAATCATATATATGATATATATGTTACATATATTTATTAAAACCTTCCTTTATACGTTTCATGGATGGAAAGAATGAGTCATATCGCTTTGAGGGGGCGGTAGTCCACACTTCCTAAAATGAAATTATCATATTTACACAATATAGAAAGAGTAACGGTATGTTTTAAATAAAATTACAGAAGAATAAAGAATTTATAAATATAATATATAACATATATAAATATATTTTCTATAAAAATGTCCAACATGATAGATGGTAAAATAAAAATGAACAATCATCATTTCGTGGGGCAGTAGTTCACCCTACATAGAAATAGTATGTTTGTTACCCATTAGATGGAAGTGTGTGTAATTTTAGGTTGTAAACATAGCATAGAAACATCCTAGTATATTTACGATACTTTTTTTGTTATAAAATAATAAAATAAGTATAGTTTAGTGGTTGGATAATGAAAATAAAACTAAAATGCTTAAGAAATGTTGTTACCTCATAATCGGGTAACTACTTTTGGTTTGTACCAAAAGGATTCCTTCGAAGAATTTATTCCAAAAGGGAGTCTTAAAGGTCGAGGTTATGGATTTTGGGAAGATATATGGGAAGAAATTGGCCAAAACCAAGTGGTTTTAGAGGTTTGAGGAATGGGGAGAGGTGGTGGTCTTTTATAAGGGAGGAAAACGAATCACTTGGTAATTTTGAAAAGAAGTTAGGTGTGCACATGTTATTACCTAACAAAAGTCATAAAAAACAACAAAAATAAATAATTTAAGGTTAATTGATGAGTTATTTCCATACAATGGGTGTTGGAAAACTGTTAGGTCATTTGGACCCCTATGTTAAAGGTTTTGTCCTTTATTAGGCTTCATTTTTATTAATAATTGTAATTAATTTTAATTACATTCACTACTCTTTTTGGTCAAAATAAGTTGGTTTTAATAAAAAATAGAAATTATTTTAATTCCAAATATGGAGTCCATTTTTCAAAATTCTAGACTTTTAAGTATCATAAATTAATTTAAAATTCACCATGTATGTGGGACGATAATGTATGTTTTTGAAGTAAAACATCCAACAAATTGTTGTGTTTTTATAAATAATTTCTGAGTTAAAATGATTACAATGACATAAATTGTATTAATTGATAAAAATATTTTCTAATTAATCTTTAAAACAAAGTAAAAAATATAATTATTCTTATAAATAAGTTAGATAAAAATGTAGTTTTGAACTAAAATTCAGTATTTTAACTATTCGTTAGAAAATGAAATGTTTTGAGAAAAATATAAAAAAATCACCCTAACCTAATTATTATGTTTCAATTTCAAATATGAAGTTCATTTTGACATATTAAATCATTCAAAGTGTCAAAATTCATATCTAAAATGGGTTTTCCATTAAAAGGTGGTAAAATTACCTTTATAAAAATATAGGCTTTTACATATAATATAGGATCTGTTCTTATATTATGCATATAAAATCCAATGAATGAATATAAACAATATTTTATTTAATTATAAAATATATATTTCCTTAAAATCAGTCACTAATTGTAATTAATTTAATCTATTAACATTTAATAACTTTTTGAGTATAAAAATAGTTTTTTATTAAAATAGTTTTTTATAATAATATTCACTTTATATTCAATTGTTTCTTATAATCATTTCTAATTAATTTGTAACCAACTACTTAATTATATTTTTTTTTAAACCATAATTTTCATAAGTTAGTTATTACTATTTATAACCAATAACATAACATCTAGGACCTATCATATTACATTAAATAATAATATATTAATAATACATTGCTATTTGATGGAACACGGTCTTGCATGTAACTGAAGTTATTGTAGAAGGTTGATCTTGTGTGTAACACAAGCTATCGAGGAAGGTTTCACTTGCATGTAACATAAGATAAATCATTGTTGTGTGCATTATGATCTATGAAATATATTATATTTATTTAAGATAGTAAATATATATTATAAAATATTAAGATATTATATTCCATTATGTGCTTGGTGTTGTGTATCATACACGCTATTGAATACAAAGTTGTACTTTAGAATTTTTGGGTGTTAAAGTTCTTAACAGTTAATCACTTTGAGTTTTTGTCAAAAAACCCATACCTCTCTATTCTTAGAGAATATCCTCATGGAATGGAGAATTTTAGGAATCCTGTCCATATCTGCCCTATTAGTAGTAGTTGTAGCATCGAAAATGGGTTTGTCGATAGGATTGTCTATTTATAGAACATTTATAGGGTTTAAAAATTATAGGTAATGTAAATGGGTCAAAAATCACACAAAACTTGATGAATAATGTAACTTCTATGTATCATATACAAAATGGTGGGTTAATCATGAAAAATCAGTCATGTAAGAGGTATTTCCAAAAACATCATAGCTGAACACTCAGGATTTTGCAAAAATTGATTAGTTACCCTAATGATATAGGGATTATTATGCATGGAAGTTAGGTAACTGTACAAGGTAACCCTTGAACTATTTATAATAATGGAGTCCTTATGTTGAATGATGCGAGAATAGATTGTTTCAACATTATAGGAGAGTCACGCGACATAATATAAATTCACTCTAGACTTCAACGTTTCCCTCAGAACTGAAAATTCCTGTCTCTCATCAGCTCCAATTTCAAGGGAGGATTTTTTTGTTGTAAAAAACATGTATTAATCACTAAAAGTTCTGTTCTCGTAAAAAATGGTCTAGTATAGATCAAAGTACCATTCTGGAACTAAGTAATTAGGTACGTTCAACTGCTATGTGTTGCAAGAAATTTTTATATTATGCATGCAACCCATTTGCGTGTGAAAGGCGATGATAAGGATCAAAGTTCCATGGGTTCTCTATGAGAATTAAAAAATTAAAAAAGATTATTGATTAAAACATCTGAATTTAGTGTATAATCATAAAGTCATCACACAATATCCCTTTGCGTGATAAAGGTGATGTCAAATCATCAACATGCACAATCACATCCCAGTAACAAAGGATTGAGAAGCATGAAACCCAGTTTCATGACTCAACTGGGATTGTGCACATACTTCCACCCATTTTAGATATAAATTGAACCTCACCCCTCCATTTTAGGGAAAAATATCTTGAATTTGAAGTTTCATCTCTTGCTCGCACAACCTCTTCTTCTGTGAAATCATGAAACTCCACAACTAATGGATTATAAAAGGTAAGGAACTTGCTTGACTAAACTCCCATGACCCCAAACTTGTCCTGGACCAGGTTCGAGAGTTCATAATAAAACATCCCTTAGGTATTTTCAGGCTCTCACAAGAGAATCCACCTTTTCAAAAACCTTAGCTGTGCATAAATTTTGAATTTGTGCGCAAATATTGTCCTAAAATACTTGTAGCGATTTTGTGATAGAACCTATGATTTTTGAAACAATATTTTCACACATAACTATATAATTTCATGAAATGAATTTTGGTTCCCTAAACTAATACCTCTTTCCACCAAACACCATTTCATGCAAGTTGAGTGCCTAGGTGTCCAATACCGATTCAAACTGGTTCATCCATACCCTATATTACTGTGTGATAGATATTATCAACTCTTGTGTCTACCTTATTTTATTTGAACATGTATTAGACTATAACCTCTCCTTTTTATCCTAAGCATATGTACCATAATTCATCTTACTCATAAGAATAGGAAACCTAACATTGGGACCCCAGATTGTCACTCCTATATGGCAGTTCTTATTCCATGTCCTACCAAGAGGGGCATGAGTAGTAGGCAGGTAAGCTATGAAGGTGAAATCATCATGGGAAAATGCACACCTTTCTTGTTAGGGAGATATTATGCTAGATATTTCTTTCCGAACTAGAGGTGGTCTCCCTAGGTATATGTCCTACCATCATCTGATTTTCAGGATGTAAAAATTCATATCCCAACATCCTAGTCACACAATGTTGAACTATACGATAATGTTATTAGAACATGATGAAAATAGGATCCACATTCATGACCATCATGGGATGAAACCTCCTCTCTCACTATGGTATGATTATTCTCCTTTGGATTGTTTCCATGTGTAATCCCCACACCATCCCTCACTGATGCTCCTCCCATGAAATGAGATTCCTTACTATATGATGTTAAACTTCAGGGATTGGTCTTGTCACAAGACCTTACATTTCATCATTGAACTACATGGGTTTTTCTCTATATCTTCGAACAAGGTATGTAGGGTGCCTCCATGAGTTTCAATCCCAACAAATTAAAAAAAACTAGGATACCTCCCTATGGTTCAATACTAGCTCTCTAACACATCCAAATCCATAATTCCTCCCCATGGGATACAACAACCCCCAAGTGTGATAATATTCCCCCTGTGGACACACTTAATCAAACCTTCAAGTGTGACCATCCTAACCCTAGGGAAAAAGTTAATAAAACCATTATGTTTGATCATGTTCCTCCCCAGGGACACAATTAATCAAACTCTCAAGTGTGATCATATTCTCCCATGGGGACACACTTAATAAAACCCTTAAGTGTGATCATCATACCCACTGGGGAACCACTTAATCAAACCCTCAAGTATGATCATCTTCCCCCCTTGAAACACACTTCACCAAACCCTCAAGTGTGATAATATCCCCCCTTGGGGAAACACATATTCACCTACCTATCCCCACAAGAAGTTAAAATTGTGCCCAAATTTTCCCCATAAGGAATTAAACCTATAGACTGCCTAAAATATCTACCCCATAAAATAATCATGGGATTGCTGGGGTAAAAACCCTCTAAAGTATTACAACCTTGGCGTCAACTATCCCATGGATGACATAAGATTACTTGGGTTCCACACCTAAGATACCTCACATATGAGTGATTCATCAAACCTTAAAGGGGAATATTTTATAGATTCCCAACATACCAAACATCTAAAAATGCTCAGACATTCCCAATGTTATCATATACTCCTATTGAAGGTTTCTACTCTGTCAAGACAGAAGTAGTGTAATTAATCGGTGTCCACCTCGAGATGACACTGAGAATGAGTTTCACTAACATGACTCAAATTAATGAGAGAGACCTATTGTAAGAAACAAATTCCAAGGAGTAATCAATGGAATGAGGAACCGACATTCCATCATCTTGTTTTGATCATGGAACCAACATTATCATCCATGGTGGTAGAGGAATCCCACCTTCAAATAAAAGGAATGTGGGGTAATAATAGTGTGACACAGATGGACCTTAATAGAAAATAATTGGAAATAGAATTCTTCAGAATATCTCCCTTCTTTACCTTCAATTAGGGGGTCCCTAACTTGAGATCATTTATCAAAAAATACTTTCCTCCCTAGATCTGATCAAAAAAATAATCAATTTGAGGAAAACAATACTTATTCTTAATAGTGATATTATTAAAGGATCTATAATAAATTAAATGTCTCATTAAACCATATTTATTTAAAAAAATAGGATCACCCCAAGGTGAAGTGCTAGGATGAATGAAAAATTTATCTAGACACTCTAGTAATTTCATTTCAAATTCTAAAATTTCACTTGATCCATTTAATAAAGGGGTTTTGGAATTTTCTTAGCATCAGTAACTAAGTCAACAGTAAACTCAACCACTCAGTTTGGAATAAAACATGGTAAATCATTAGAAAAAACATCCATATAATTATTCACTAATAGGAAATCACTAATCTTAATAATTTATTTCTTTTCAAAAGCATGTGATAAATTACCCTCACTTCCATTTCTAATAAATTTATCATCTTTGTGATATGTTATTAATGGTATGAAATCATTGAAAGAAAATTTATTAGATCTGAAATCTATCTTATCATGATAAATTTAAAGAAAACCCATACCCAAAATAATATAAAATTATACCATGGGAAGTTCAATAATATTTGAAGGAAAGACCATTTTACAGATAATAATAGAAACAATCCTATAAATATTGGTTGTTTTAATATTTCAACTCGGATTTTCCCCAAATGTTCAATCGTAATTTCATGAGGTAATATTTCAAATATACTTGAAAATTTCTAATTAAAGAAGGAATGAAAATATCTGGAGTCAAACAGGGTATTGTAATAATTTTAATAAACTAGTAACATACCTATTACCGCTTTAGTAGATGCCCCTACATCAATCATAGTTGTAAAAAAAGATCTTTTTCACAAATTTATACTTTCGATGTTGGTGTTTTCCATCCAGAGTAATTAACTTCAGATACATTTCATCATAATGACCCAAATCATTACAACTAAAAAATATCACCAATGGATGGATATCAGTTACCCCATTCTTTTATTGTTCAAGACTCTTTTATTTACAATCACGATCCCTATGTCAAAAATTACCCCACTAATAATTCTTTCCATAATTTACTTAGCTTTACTTAATTATTTTTACCACACTTATAATAAGATGAGAACTTAATTTTCTTAACTCTTTATTTATTTGATGAATTCTAATCCATTTACCACCATCCAAACCTATTTTTATTATTATTGTGGTCTTAGAAATAAATATCATTGATGAACTCCATTTCTACCTTCTCAGCACACAAAACAAGTTTATCATAACTTTTGAATTCATGGGAAGCTAATTGCCTTTTATATCTTGGTTTCAACCTAGAGTAAATATGATTAATCTAACTATAAAGATCCCAAATAAAATCTTATACATATCTAGATGATATTTTGAAATTTTCTTTATATGCAGCTATATAATGTTAATTCTTTTGCCTCAATCCCATGAATTGTTTCTCTATCTCAAGTCGAAAATACTTAGGGAAATATTTCTCAAGGAATATATTCTTAAATGTGTACCATTCCATGGAATCAATCTCATATCTCTATTTGGTATTCTTAACCAAATACCACCATCAACCAGATTCACCTTTAAAATGATAAATGGTAATGGTAGCCATTTAAAATTCCAAACACCCCATGAGTTAAAATATATTCTCTAGGGAATTGATCCATCCTTCAGATACTACTAGGTCTAAGGTTCCACATAAATATAGAGAGTGCTATCAAATGAAATTATCAACTATTGATAGGTTCCTATATGGTAGATTTGGATACTCTCTAGCATCGACACCACCACAATTTGTGGAATGCATCAACTAATCCATTACTAGAAAAAACTACCCAGTTTTAATACCCACCATTATAGAATTCTAATTTGGAAGGATATTATCATCTCAATTTCTTCCCAATACAGGTTCCTTATTTTCTCGAGGGGAAAAGATTCTGAACAAACATAGTTTACGCAAGGAAACAGTTAATATTGAAATTCTATATCATTTCAATTTATCCATAAGTTAAACCATTTCAAGGTCATGCAATTAACATTATAGTAACCTCTAAAATTATCTAAACCTTTCTCTGATACCAACTATAAGGATCCAAACTTAAACCTTATATATTATTGTGCGTTTAGGCATGAATTTACTCTTTTTCACCAATGATATTTTAGGTTTATAGTTTTATAGAGTTATTTTATGAATCATACATAATAAACTCATATATATACATGGTGGGAAGTTATAATCAGTACCCATTTTTCTCAAAATATAAAGATTTTAAAACAAAACATGATTATTTTCACGAAAAAACTTAATGAATTTCAACTCGATATTATTATTACCCTTTACCATCTTCAAAACCTATAAAAAATATTTTAAAACATGGTATAAACACAAAAAGATTAGTAAGGGACATAGAAAGAAGAAATTTGTTAGTTTGATGAATAATATGAAAACCCATGAAAAAACCTTTTCTCAAAAACATATATTTTTATTCGAAAAGAGAATCATTTTTTCTTTAAAAGGATCATTATATTACCTTTTTAAATCAAATGATTTCCATGAAAACTCATTATCAAGAATAAAAAATTCATGTAGGTGCCTTGTTAAATTTTCATCATAAAACCTTTACAAAACCCTTACAAGAACCCTTACAAATTTGAATAACCATACAATCAACTTCCAATATAATTCACTAGAGAACAAAATAATTACCCAATGAATTAGAGTGATATTTGGTTTAACCAATTATATAAGCTACCTAGGGATCACATTTTAGTTATAATAGGTATTAAACCTTTATAAACAATGTTCAAGGACCAAATAATGAATAAAACCCTTGAAAAACTCTTTTAAACCCATTCAAAAAAACACGTTTTGATATCAAAATAGTATTATCTATTAAAAAACATTTTCAATACCTAAATAATTAGAAAAAGGAAAAATAGGGTATTATTTTTAGAAAACATGAAATATTTTATATTAATCCAAACCTCAAATAATGGTTATAACAGTGGGAAAAATCATTATCACTATCTATGTTAAAAGAGAACAATCCATTGTATTTTTCCAAAAAATTACATATATAATATGTACAAATATTCCTTTTGAAACCCATAGAAATAAAGTAAAAGGAGAAAAAATGTCCTTTATAAATCTTTTATGTACATATAAAAAATCAATCAAATAATTATAAAAATTTGGACATGGTAGAAAACGAGTTGAAATATAAATATTTAAAAGAATATTTTATTTGAAAGAAATTACCTTACATTGAGTTTGACTAATCAAGTATATTATTTATATTCCTAAAAAATAGAATTATATTAATTATTTAATTTATTAATATTTTTTTTGGTTTATTATTAGTTTTAATTTATATCATACCATTTTATACAGAATTAGTTAATCAGTTAAGTTCACTTCAGAAGTTTTGAAGGTATTCGGTGTATTTGTTAAAAAAGGAATGGGGTATGTTGAATATGATTGAGAATTCATTACAAAATAATATCTATAATAATAATAATGAAATATTTATCATTTTGATACATAATTTATACTTTTAAAACCAATCATAAAATATGGTTATGAAGAAAACTATGTTGCAATCACAGAGATGGCATGCCATATGTACGCATGAGTAACATTTCCATTTTTCAATGATCAATTTGGAAATAATGTAAGCATTATTTTATATTTACATAATTATAATAATATAATAAATAATATATTAATTTTTAAATATACTTATATATCATCCATGTGATGTGGTGATGAAAAAATAATCACATCACTTCATGGAGGAGGTAGCCCACACATGCGCAAAAACAACATTATCATTTTTCAGTATAAGAATGAAAATCATATATTATATTTTAATAATGATATATATGTCATTAATATAATAATTATTTCATTTATATCACATATATTCATTAAATTTTTCATTATTACATTCTATTTAAAGTGTTATTAAAAAATGAATCACATCACTTCGCGAGGCGGTAGTCTGCCGTATATACGAGTGATGTTATCATACCCCCCATGAAAAAGAAAGTAAGAAAAAATATGTGATATAATAATTAAATATTTATAATTATTTTAAAAATATAATATACATACTTTATACCCATAAATATAATAATCTTTGAGTGGTAATGATTAAAAATGAATTACATGGGTTCACAAGGCGGTAGTCCTCTATATACACGAATGATGGTTTAATTTCCCATTTGATAGAAGAGATGTTGTATTTTGGTTATTAAATTAAAATAATAAAAGAAAATTATAAGTTTTATACTAGTGTTAATATATAATAAAAATTTAATAGAATTTGAAGGATCTAGAAGAAGAAATAAAAAAATGACCAGTAAATAAAAATACATGTTCTTCGGAAACACTCTTAAGGTTTACACAAAAAAGTATTCATATATTTTTTGTATGATAAAAAAATGACTCTAGGATGTGGAAAGATAATTAAAGAAGTTATTTGGGTGGTTCTTGAAAAAAAGGGATTTAGAATTGTGAAGAAGAGATGAGAGGGGGTGGCCTTTTTTTAGCAGGAGAGAGGACAAACTTGGAATTTTTGAAAAGAAAATGTGATACCCACATTTTTCATATAAAACATGGATAAAAAATAAATAATTATAGATCCTTATATTATATAAGTCATAAATATGGCTATAAAATATATTTTAGATAATTTTTATGTCATTTTATCCCTTATCATTTATTTTAACCCCATGGTAAATCTGTTCTTACCTTAACCACAATATTTTTTTTTCTATTTTCAATATTCATCATGACAAAAAATTAATTTGAAATAATTATATAATATAAATTATGATTAATATAATTATTTTATCCATTTTATCAAATTAAAACTATAGAAGTGATAGAATTTAATTTAAAATTAAACCTGCAGATGTGATGAAAGTTTTCAATAAATGTATTTTTCTAACATAAGAAGATTTTATGTTAAATATATGACTATAAATTATCATTATATTAATTTAAATTAATATTTATAGATATATAATATACAAATTTCATTTAAATAAATCCTAATTAGATGTTATTTTAATATATAAAATGGAGAAACATTATAAACATTAAAATAATTTTCAAAAAAATGATTTTTTAAACCCAAAAATAAAATTATAATAAAATCTAGTATAAATTTGAATAAAATGTAATTAAGTGTATGAAATATAAATAAATAATTATTATGTTTCTTGAAATCAAATTCAATTAATAATGGAACTTTCAAATTACTTAATTTATTAAAAATAAATGATAATTTTATAAAAATCGGTATTTTTCACTATTCACTAAAAAATAAATATATTTTAAAAAATCACAAAATTTCACCTTAATTTAATTTTAATTTGATGATTTAGAAAATAAAATTTATTTTATTAAATTCAGATTCTATAATTTTTTATTTTATCTTTTAATTCAAAATCTTATAAGAAGAGAGTTTAGTTAAAGCTATCTCCTTTTTGATTTAAAAATTACTCAATATTTCTATAATGAATAAAACTTTACAATTCATAAATTTTAATTAAAATGAAAATTATTTATTCTATAATTACCTGGGTTGTTATACTAAAATATCAATAGAACATTCTTGATAGAGTATTACTCCCTATTTTTCATCTCATCACACAACTCTTTTACCTTTAAGCTTCTTCCATGATCCATAATCATTCTAAAAAATCAAAATAAATAATATGTCAAGATAGTAATATTTTCTTATACTTTTTCTAGTGTACTCATAGTGTACATTAACTTTAAATGCAAGTTTAAGATCATGAAAACATGAAATCCACTACTTTTTATCTCCCAGTTTGACAGTATTAGTTTAAGGAATAACCAATAGGCATTTCAACATGGAAAGTATTCATGAATCTCCCCATTTTCAACCATCCTAAATTCATATTGATCTAAAAATTTCATGGAATTAGAATTTGATAATTCTTGTTTTCATATTTGAGAAAAGCCACTAATACCTTCAATCCTAGTTTGAAAGATATTAATGTAGGATGAAGATACAAGGAACAGAATCATACATTTTAAATAAATCATGCACATGTTTTATTAAGTAAAATAAGTATCATGTATGTGAGAAAAACCAAATTGAAGGTCCAAGTGTTAAGCTACTTCTTCATTACCATGTTTACTTTAATCTAATCCCATTGAAGTCCATTGGAGCTATTTCTATATTGTGTTACATCATTCCACCCCATACAGTGTATGTAAAGCACTAACCTTCACTATCACACACCCGTTCTAACCCACACAGGCTCTTAATCCCCTTTTACACCACTCATAGATGGTTCTACTTTGATATGGGTTGGGTTTACCTATGTGACTTCTTAGATTCTTGAGAAATTTGTCCTATAATTGGAATATATTTAATGAAAACCCCTCCTCTTAAATTCCTTTTAAAAATTTATAGTTAGTATTCCTATCATAATGACCCAACCTCTAGTGTTATTCAATTATTATTTTCTTTTCTTTATAACTTCAACCAAGTAATTTTATTCATTTTATAAACATGGATGGATCTCCTTGAATTATGTATTCATAGAGATATAATAATAATCATGATAGAGTCATTATAGGTCTCAAATCTCCAATAACTTTTTCCTTTAACATAAATTATTATTCAAATACTTATAAGGTGATAAATTCCAAAAAATTAATATAATATTCTAATATGTGTCTTATATTCATGAACTAACCAATATAAATTAATGAAATACTTGGTAAATTATTTTTTCAACAATATTTGGATTCTCCTTCCAACATCGAAAATACATTTTTTACTCTCATTATTATTCAATAACACGTTGAAATCATATATCATTTTTTAATTCATATTCATTTATATCCATTGACAATAAATACAACACAAACAAAGTGGGATCAATAATATACCCCTTTTTATTTTTTGGAAATACCTTCAAATGATGTGTCAATATGTATACCATTATTTATCACCCCTATCTCATTAATATTTGATTTCACTTTCTCTCACCATTATTGAAATGAAATAAAAGGTACTTGGGAAATAATGATATCAATTCATACTTACACAGTGTTTCATCGACTATTACACTATAAGACTACTTAAGAAAATGATCAGTATGTAAAAGGGTTTTATTTTTGTAAATAATGTTATCCATTACAAAAAAATTGGTACCAACTAAAATGAGACAATCATTACCTTTCTTAGATGCTTTCTAATAATTTCAAGCTAAGATAATTAATGATACCAATTAAGATAAAAATTTCTTATGAGATATATCATCCTAAAATTCCTTCACTTACTTTAACACACAACTTAAAATAATTAAAGTACAAATCGTAGAGTTAAAAACAACTCGGAACCTTCCTCAAACTTCCCGTTTTATGTCATTGATTAAAATTAGATTAATACCCCTTAATAGTTGGTTCTAATTTTTGTTACCAAGGATCAGAGAACAAGGAAACATACATTTTCCATGAAATATCCTTAAATAACCTTCCATAATGTTCAAATTTTTATTATATGAAAATTTTTATATTATTATTCAACATTCTCCACTTGTCTCCCCATCAAGAAGATAATCCTAATGATCTTAAATTTGGTGGATATCTTCTATAAATACATTTCAATAATTTCCAAGTATATAATGCACCAAAATGGAACTCTTAATGTGGTTGTACATATTTGAAAACTTACATTGGAACATCATCAAGAATGTCCTCTCTTTAGATGTTCTTTGAAATACCAATTGAGGGATCAATATAGGATGTTTTATTCTTAATTTTTCAATATATTTAATATACATTTTACTTTTTATTAGGGTATATCATTGTGAACATGATTTAAATTCAATTATATATATCGTAAGTTCAAATATAACAAATAGTGGTAAGAGAATAAGGTGGAACTCTTTTATACTTACTGTGAAAACTTTTTTGAGAGGTTTTTCTAAATTATGATACTCCAATATTCTTGCTTCCACATTTAGATTTTATATCTAATTTGGATTTACGCGATATGGATCTCTGCATATCTTTTTATTCTTTATGTGGATATCCTTTATTTTCATCAGCGTTTATATTTAATGTATCTTTAAACCTATTTAAGGATTATTCTTATGCTAGAATAATGGTTAAAAATTGTTTTTTATCATGTCTAGTTTTCTTGTATCTCTAACATAGTTCTTTGAAACCTATTGGGTTGTTATTTTTTCATAAATTCTCAAGAAATTTTTATTACTCAGGTGGAATTCATTATTCTCCTTTGGAAAAAACCATCACTTATTCTTCTTACAATTTATTTTCTATTTCCAAACATTCTATCCAAATTACTAATTAGTATTTTGGAATATTTATAATTTCTTTGGAGTTTCTACATGACATCTTGGGTATATTACACAAGGAGTCACCCTTCTTCATTGATACATTTTTAGGAGTATTATGATTTTTATTTTACTTCTACTTATTTCTAAAGGATTTGTCTCCTTTATTTAAAAACTTCTATGTTCTATTTTAACCATTTTATTTTTATATACACTAATATTATCATGCATCATTTTGTGACAAAACCATTGAAAATATTACAAATATCTTTAATCACTCCAACTCCATTTTAGAAAACTGATTCTTATTGATCTACAAACGTTTCTTCCTCACAATATTTCTTCTATATAAATGTGATTCCCTTGACCATAAATATTTAATATATTATACCATAATAAATAAAATAGTCCCTAAACCTATTTAACCACTATAATTTCCTAAAAAGAGTTGATATTCTTTTCTCCACTCCATGTTGTATGGAATTTTGAGATTTTTGAACATTCAATTTTTGGGCAAACTCCACCACTATTTTGGATATTCTTGGGGTAACTAACACCCACTATTATTCTTTTATCCACCATAGGCATGGTGGTAAGCCTCTCGTCACTTATACTCATCCATACTTATATAGAATTGTTTTTAAACAAACATTATTTAGAGATATATATTTAGAAGAAAAAATTGAATTTAGGGTGGAAAATAACTTTTTCTTTGAGTTAACTTGAGAAGGATTGTCACGACCCATCCCAGTGAGGCCCACACCGCGACTCCCCAAGCCCACCCCCAATAGGCCAGGGGATAATGACTAGCACCGAGTTGGTATATTACTAACATGGGAGGAATTTCCTAAGTACTTGTAAACACACACATATCTCCATGCCCAAAAATGTTGAAATGAAAAACCACTAAGGAACAAAAAATGCATGCATACAACTAAACCCAACCAAACAAAGTACGACTGAAGGTAAAGTACTAAAATTAAGCAGGGCCAGAATACAAGCCCACAAAAAAAGAGTCTAAAAACTAAAAAGTAAAACCCATAAACACAAAGAGGTATGAGACTGCTGTTGGCTTCCATAGAAACACCTCGGCCTGTAGGGAACTCAGAAAGCTCAGTCCTGTCCTGGTCCGCCCTAGACTTTGTCAAAAGGCTATTCGTCTGCACAAGACACGACACATGCAGTAAAAGACCATACAAGGGTGAGTATAAAATTACTTAGTAGAGAACCCTCAAAACACCAAAGAAATACACAATTTAAAGGTACAGTCATCTCTACACAATATATGTCCACTTAACATATGACAAGGGTAAAAAAATCTAGATATAATCAAAACCCGGACCTACAGTATAGAGTCATGTCGCACAACCGCATAACCCCTCTAAGAATTCAGTTTGAAGATTCCACGAAGCACTCGTCTGGGAAAACTCACTCCATGAGTCTGATAGCTCTTATGTCATCTATCTGAGAAGTACTATTTTTCGGGAGAATACATGAGATATATATGCACTCATTCTAGGAGAATACACTACTAAGTGGGAAAAGATCACGATACATAGACGAGGATCATTTCCAGGGCCTTTGCAGATACCGTGACTCAATCGATTTCACCTTCTATGTAAGGGATCGATGCCCTGTGGGAATAGTCACATCAATACCTAACTCTACATAGGGTCAAGAATGGATAGAAGATCTCGCTCTGGGCCTCACAGAGGGATACCTGACTCTATCTCAGAATGTCCTGATGAAGGGATCATATTCTTGAAAAAGGAAATGATACCTGACCATCAGGGGAACGATAAAAAGGGGAACTAACCTAAATGAAACATGTCCAAGATATGGTGGACAAGAAGATCTATCCATGTACTAAAAATTATACGGCGTGTTGAAAGGTCACACATTGTGTCCTCTGACTTTGGGTACTACCCGTGTACAACAGCTCGGGTCGCAAGGCTTTTCGTGTATAAGAAGATATAAACAGCGTGTAAGGGAGTGACACACCATTTTCCTCTATCCAGGGAGGACTCTGTGTATACTGGCCATGTTCCCATACATGGCTTCAACCCATGTAACTGGTGCATGGGGTAACCCTTGCAATTGGCCTGGTTTTGCTGTGTGGTGGAGTACACGGTCATGTACACCACCCCGTGCCCATGTATCATCTGATATACATGGAGAGTCCTGTTTAAGGACCCTCAAATCGTGTTATTTGAAAAACATGTTGTGTCATCGCTTTGTGTGTCGTGGAACTCTAGCCGCCACTGAGCTGGTCCCACTTGGCATGTTCTTCGGGATACACGCCATGTTCTTCGGAAATTTACAAAATCTCAAACCGCCGTCGCCAGGCCTCAAGTGATGTTCTGATCCTTGATCTGGCCATTTGATTGCCTCAAAACTCAAGATACAAGGTCTCCCTACCATTCCATCAACATTTTTGGAGGTTTTAAGGGTTTGATCGGCCTCAAAAACTTGTTTGGATCATCCACGTGAAGAACAGTCGAAGAATGATTTCTACCAAACCGTGTCGATCCGTCTACCACCATCATCCTTGCACCTCCATTGATTCTTCATGATGTCGAATCTCAACTTTTGGATTGTTTCATTGCGAAACGGGCACACAATGATCTGTTGTTCATAACCCCGTGAAGAACGTGAAGAACACGGGGTAAAAAGAGGGGAAAAAATCCAAACCACAAAAGAGGAACGAACCTCCACCGTTGTTCATCACAAAGTTGATCCACTCCCATTAGAAGGATTAAACAGAAGTAATCGAAATATGTATTTTAATATCATTGATTACTCCCCAAAATCATCCAAATAAAAACCCTCTCACAAGAATGTACAATCCGCGGATCAACTTGTTTGTGGGTTGATATGTGTTTGTCATTTAATCGAAGAACGCAGAAGAACTAAATCAAAATAACAAACCCCTACATTGATCTGGTTAAAGAACGATCGTCGCATCACATTCATTAGTTTGGTTTTTCAAATTCGAGATGCATTGATCGATCGTGTCGTCATCTTCCGCCAACGGGTTCTCCTCCAGCGCTCCAAGAGGCTCTCTCCCAATTCACAGGGTTATGAGGCTAACCCTGTGAACTTTCCATAAGCAGGTATTTAAAAGGGATGAATTAGGTCACTGAAAAAAAAGGAAACTTTTAAATAAAATAAATTATTACTTTATTTTATTTCCTTTAAAATGTCCAAAAAATAACTCTTGGAGCTGACCCGCACTGGTTGATGTTACGCCCCACCTAATTTAATATCGATACTTTGAACACAATGGTGTCCTTATATTTTTCATCTGAGCACCTGTTTAAAATTTATTCCACTTCACAAATTCTGATTAAAGTTTAAATTAATTAAAAAATTTATTTCGAACACTTCGGGCCTTGGAATCACACATTGTCGAAAGGTCTGGTCTCGAAATAATTCCATATAATATTTAAAAATAAAACACTGAAAATCTGAGACAGTACAATGATCATCAGATTATGTAATGAAATTATTTATATATGAAATAATCATTTTAATATCAGAATCTCCCTAAAAATATCCTGGGTATGAATATCATTTCTTTATCAATTATGAAGACTCAATATGTATCATTTCAAGGTTGTTCAGTTTTACTTATAATTCTAGACACTACATATTGAGATCATTATTTTAGTCTTTAATGAATGAAATTATATATTCACAACATTTATTCATCTTATAAAACCTTTCTTTATATATTATATATATAAACCCTATCCTTTTACATATATTATTACATTATTTTAAGCATTATTATCCATCAAATACAAACAAAGAATTGAAAAGTCTTGTGTATTTGGAAGACTAGGTACATAATTAGAAAACATGAAACCAAAATAAAAAATATTTTTATTAATCATTATAATTATATTCTAAAGTAATTTGAGCTACTACATATATATATGATAATTTGAGGAATACATAGACAAAAGGGATACGCTAAAAATCCCACCAAGGGAATAAGCATATAAAATAAGCATAACACATGCATCAACAGGCATAAAGTGATTTCATAAAAGGCATGGATCATGAATAAACATATATAGGAATAACACATAAAACATGGAATCATATGATCATGGAAATATAAAAATGGTGAAGAAACACATAACATGATGTAAACATGAGTCAAGGATAACTTCCAAGATGATATCACATGGTGGACAGAGTCCCATAATGGACCTAATCCCATACATAACGTATCATGATATTAAAACATTACCCAATTAATTGGAGTGCTCTCTGGGTGCACTCATAATAAAATGTTCATGCATATGTGTTCCATATAAATAATCTAACATGAGGAATAAACATAAGGGTTACCTTTGGAAAGAAACTGGTTCCGTAATCATGTCATAAGGAAAACCAAAGATGTATCATAATGGTATACGCACAAGAAGAAATTTAGATCATTAATGAACATTATTAAAAGAAATATAAGAATATATCATTAATAATACAGTACAATTAAATTGAAATTATTAAAAATAGTTGTTAGGTAACTTTATAAATGTGCGACTTAAGTGTGGTTTTAGGGAAACGAATAAAGGGTATTTAGAGAGGATAAAGGCATAATTATTTCCATAATACCATAGATGAAATAAAATAGATTTTCAAGGTAATTTTATATATTTTATAAAAATATTAGTGAATTATAATAGTTTAGAGAGTGTACTTTAGAATAGGTAACAAATAGAGAAGTTCCATCAAATCAGGTTTTCTTATTGAGAGGAATTGAGAAAGAAACCTTTTTAAAACATGTATTTTCCTATAAAAATATGATTTTAGATATATAAATATTTTTTTGACATATAAATAGATTTAATAGAAATTATATAGTAATAATAAATATATACATTGGGGTAAATAGAGAGAAAGCATAACCCAAAAGAAAAAAATGGAGGTTCAGAGAGATCCCTTACCTTATGTCCAAATGCATTCTGCACTTTCACATAATGTATTGGATAATAAAATTTGATTCATTAATTACTTAATTTATAACCTCTTACACATATATTTTATTTATTATAATTTTATTAAGTTCATCTATGTCCTTTTGATGAGTTATAAATTTCAATTTCTTCATTTCGAGAGCGTTCGTCTCATGGTTTCATGAATGGTTCACTTATGTATAATCATGGAAGTTTTTGTAAAATTGGAATAACTATAAAGAAGTAAAATAATAAGGTATTTATGAATCTTATAGAATTTTTAATGGTCATATATTTTCTTCTTCTTAAATTAGGATGATATATTAGATAAAATGTTAATGACAGATGTTTAGTTTATTTTGGCGGTTTTTACGACCACCATCACAAACTAGTATTGTTTTATTAAATATTATGTAAATATATTAGTTCCAAAACATGAAATAAGTTATAATATACATATTAAAATATTATTTTATCATAATAATGGTTTTATGATTTGTATTGATTTTGTTAATGGAAAATTAAAAACTCTCCACAAAGGGGTTGAATCAACATATTATGAATGATGTTTTCATTTTTACAATAAAATGAGTAGAAAATGGGATTTCATGATGAATATTAAATTAAAATAATAAAATTAAATTATATATATGAAATTGGAGCTATCAATTCACTTTTTATGTGGGTGAGGATAAGTTATAAGAAAGAAAGTATTTAAAAGAGAAAGAAGGAGGATTTTACCTTTTCAATATCATATCATTGAGAGCCTCCTTAAGGAACTTGGAATTGGTATTTGGAGAGACTATAATTACTAGGACATGGGGAAGAGGCTTTTTAAGGGAATTGAGAAGAATATTGTAAAGCTCCAAAGATTAGAATGTGTGAGGAGAAGCGATTGTGAGGGGATATTTATAAGGGGAGGAGAGGGGTGTTTTTATTATTATATTCATTAGTTTATTATTTTGGATCAATACTATCAATAGTGTTTATTATTGTGAATATAAAAAATAAAAAGTGCATATGAGTTCAAAATAATGTGTTCTTACATCATGCATGACTTAAAAATTCACATATTTGGCTTATAATGTTAAATACTGTGAATTAGTGTATTTTACTATTCACCAAAATTTCTATTCCTAATGGTTATATCAATATTCCAACAACCAGAAAACTATTCCAACTGTCAGATTTATAACATTCATATGGGTTTCCTACTTCCTATAAATACATCTTATTCCATTCATTATCCATTAACTTCTAATTTATCAAAAGTTTATATATATAATTTCATCTTTAAAATTAATATTATATTATTAACATTATATTTTATTTCTACAAACGTTTTAGGAGTTTGGTCATTCTGGTGGATAGAGGAGATCCCAATTATCCCATTCTTATTCTCTTATTTTATATTTATTATCCCGTTGTAATATTTTGAATTCTTATTAGTTTATTTTTTGACTAATGTATCATTATTAATTTATGATAATAATGTTTTTTTTGGTTTCTCTATGTGATGTTTGTGCTACTACAAAATTATAAGAAGGTAAATTCTATTGATAAAATTATGGGTCATTGCATTTTATATATTTCATAGAGAAATGTGTCAAATTACTTGGTTATTTTTTATTTGACTTCGAATTATGAATTTTCAACACTAATACCATTTTTAATATTAAATCCTAATGTATGAATACTCTCTAGGAATTTATTAGTGGTCTAATAATTTTCTTGGAATTTATTATACCATTATTATTTAAACTTGTAGAACCTCTCCATAAGATCCATATTCATATATTATTTCAAATTAACCTATTTAGAGAGATTTTTTAAATTTAAAACCATTTTTTAAAAATCATTCTCCATATTTTCCGAGTCATCTTTATTCGAAGAGATTTCTTCCCACTGACTTTCAAAAATTCCACATGTAAATGTAGTTATTTATTTCTAAATATAATGTATCAATTACTTTAATTCTTCAATAGATATATCTTTTTTACATATTATAAATCCCACTAGTGTTTAAATATTCTAAAGGAAATTTTGAGAAATAATATTCATATACTTCATGGTCACTTGATGTGCATGACCCTTTTTAGGGAGAAAGTATTTCCACCACTCATTTTTTCATTTAGGTTATTTGTATTATTTATTACATTAAGGGTATGTAACCACTACTTATTTATATAAGATTGATAAATTCAACAATAAATTATTTCCCTTAATCCTCACATTCATCACAGTCTTGGTAAAAGTAGAATAATGATCTAAGATAGATTATTATTTAGTAAAACTAAAATTTATTATAATTTAAAGAGGATAACTCAAATATTAAAAAGATAATAACTTGTAAAATAAATAATATAATTAGTGATGACCATGGATCTCATACCAATTTTGGGGACTAGTTATAGATAAACTTAACACTGATGGGGGCTCAGTTTTATTGATTTCTAATCCTTTATACTTTTAATATTTTTCCTTTGTTTTCTTATTTCAATAGTTTAGGTGAATTGGTTCTCTTATTCTCTCTCCCCACCTTCATTTTTTCATGAGTCACATCTAAACAAACACACACAAATAGGGTAAAACTTTTAATAATCTTTAGTACTTAATAGTATAAGATTAATCATTTTGGTGAGTTGGGATTCAATGATATGACTTGAACCACTATAATTCAAATATGAGTTTTACACTATAATATCTTGATAGTGTATTAGTGTGCATCCCAAAAAGAAAACTCAGTTTTTTCACCCCAAACATTGGTGCATCCCACACCTTTACAATGATAGTATGAGGAAACAACAAGAGAATTTATCACCAATTAGAACTCCACAAGTTGTTAATGCGGTACTTAGATTTTTTACCTCTTCTCTTAATTGAACAAAAAATTCAAATAGTACTTCCTCACCACAATAGGTGATTAATTCTCTCTCTTCTTATTCTCACTATTGTAGGGATAAATGTTACTTTTCTTGTACAGGAGAAAGAATTATTCCTATCTATGAAAATATAAAATGCATAGACTTACAATTCCTTTACTTCTTCAAAAATTATTGAAATATTATTCCCATATCTATGAAAAATTATAATACACAAAAATATATCCTTCTTCTTCCCAATTATTCTCTTATTCTGATTCTTATTCTTTAGTGAACTCTATGGATATACCAGTTCTCTTCCTTCTTAGATTCAAATCATAGGATGTATGAAAATAATAACAGGTTTTGGTCTCTTATACCCTTATTTGTTTAATTACCTACTAATATATTTATTTATAATGAAATAATAGTGCTAGTTTCTCCATAATATTTTCTCTAATATTGTATATTATTTATATAACTATTTAAATACTTGAATTCAAATCCCCATATAATTTAGGATTTCAAAAGACCACTAAAATCTTGACCATTAATATTTTTTTACTCATGGAATCTTGGGTCTATATCATCCACTGAAACTACTTCATAACTATCTATAACTTTATGTAGTTTTTCATAAACCACATGAATGTAAAAACATATAATTTTCCTAGTTTCATTTTTCACAAATCATGGAATTATTACTATTTTCTCTCCACAATGTCAGTATATATTATAACTGCATATGCATGCATGTATTGAGACCGTGTCATATTTATATTATATAGTATAAATTTCTTTATAGAATAATCTTAAAAAAAATTTCAAAAAAATCCCACACAAGTCATGATAAAAAGATCATGATTATTGTTTTCATTAAGTTTTATCTTACATGGCATCATTTTCATTTAGAATCATAATCTTATGAGTATCATAGAACTCATATATTTTTCCTGAATGACTCATTCAAATATTAATATCACTCATAAAAATACTCATATGTATATTCATATCGCTCATACCTATAATCATATGCATTTTATAAAATAAAATCCTCAAAATTCTTCAAAACAACCACCATGGATTCACTATGAGTTAACCTAGCTCAATATTTTACATAGGAGAAGCATTCACCACAAAAATCTTTAGAAAATAACTATTATTAGTATCTCTCCCAATTTTAATGTGATTCCAAAAACCATAACATGGAGTCCAATTCAATATAGTGCACATAAGATAGCTTCTTTAAACCATGGAATATAAAATTTCCACTAAATGTTTTCAACAAAATGATAAAACATATTTTTCATCTCTACGAAAAACCATTCAAAATTTAATATTCTTTAATGATCCTCTAATAATTCCAAAACATTAGAATGAACAACACCTATTGATATTTTATTCTACTTATTTAGGTGTTATCATAGTGTGCATGAACTTTTAATGTAAGTGCATGCACAAGAAAACATGAACCCTACTTCTTTCCACCTTCTCATCTTTTTCAGGATTAGTTTGTAGTGCAACCAATAGACTTAGCATCATGGTAAGTCTTCCAAAATCTTCTAATTTTTAACTATCCTTAATTAAAATTTATCCATGAACTTCATGGTATGATAATTAGATAATTTATGTTTTTAGATTGAAGTAAAGTTGTTAATACCTTCGATTTAGGTTTAAAAGGTGAGATTAGTTGTTAAAGATAGGAGGAACAATCTCATATTTTGTTTAAAAGGAGTGATACCATGTTTTCTTATGTAATTAATAGTAACCCATATAATATGACTCCAAAATCAAAGTTTCAAGTCGTAATAATATTCTTCATTACCATGTTCACTTCATTTAGTTCCCATTGAAGTCCTTTAAAGCTAGTGATATCTAGTGGGGTATCATACTTCCTTGAATGGTGTAGGCTAATCACTAAACTGAACTCTCACACACCTATGATGACTCACAATATCTTACTCCCCTTACACAATGTTTATTTCTACATCTCCTTTGATCTTGGATGGTTTCCCTTGAGAAGCTTTGGTTTCTCAGGTAAGATGGCCTATATATGGAATATTTTTTTATATAAAAACTCCACCACTTAAATTTCTTTAAAAAATTATGAGTTAGTGTTCCAATCATAAAGGCCCAACTTCCATACTTCTTTAATACCTATTTTACACTCTTTTTAACTTAATCTATGTAATGTTATTCATATGATAAATATGGATGAATCTCTTTGAATTCTTTCTTCAAAGAAGTATAAGAATAATCATGATAAAATCAATTTGGAACTAAAATATTTAATCAATATCTTTCTGTAAGATAAATAAATATTTCAATTCTTCAAATGCAAGAATATAAAAAAAATTCAATCCAATATTCAAATATGTGTCTTATAATCATGGAAACACAATATAAAGTAACACAATATTTGGAAACTAATCTTTTCTTAAAAAATAATAGGATTTTAAATCAATCATCCAAGATCCCCTTATTCAATCTAATTATCCTTCAATAACACATTGACATCACATAAAATTATTAATTCATATTCAATGAAAATCATTGATGAAAAATACAATAAACATAATGTGGGATCAACAATATGATTGAATCCCTATATGATTTATAGCCTGAGAAAGTATGAAATCTCATCCAATATATACATTTCAAAATGTATCTTCCTCTCCTTAGAAAAATATTTAAAATGAAACTCTTTATCACATAAAAAAAATAATTTCATCAGCATGTACTATGAAAATGAGAGTACCTGTAGACAACTCTTTCACATGGATATTAATATCCACATTACCTTTAAAATATATACTCTTCTCAAGCATTCATATAGCTTAGAATACTAGGATATAGGTTCCTTATTTAGGATATATAAATATTTCTTAAGCCTATACACCATTCCTCCATATTTATTAAGAAGAAAACCCTCCTGTTTTTGAATGGAGACCTCTTATTCAAGAACACCATTTACAAAGGAATATTTCACATCCATTTGATAAATTCTATAATTTTTGTGATCATACACTAAAAAAATCATACTAATGGTCTCAATTATTTCCATTGGTGCAATGATCTCTTCAAATTAAACTCCTACAATCTATGAATACCCCTACAAATCAATCTTGCCTTATTTCTTATAAACACACCTTTATTATTTAGTTTATTTATAAAAACCAACTTGGTGCCTATTGTTATCAAGAGTTAATACCAGATCCTAAGTGGATTTATTATCTATTTGATCAAGTTCCTCATACATAGTAGTAATCCATTATTCATGATAAATTTCCTCATAAACATTTTTAGTTTCTAATTTTGGAATAAGATTAATTTGGTTTTCTAACATCAACCTACTACGAATTAAGATACGACCACCTTAGTAATGAAACAAAATTTTATTAATGAAAATTCATATTGATATAATTAAATTTCTTATTATGAAAGATGGTTATATAACATATGCACTTCCTTGGTTGAATGTTTTCAGATTTTAAAATACCATTAAGAATTGTGACAATTTCTAATAAAGTCATTGAACACTGATCACATGATTAGTATAAATATAGGGCTTTAACAAATCCAATTTACTTAGACAAAGGAAGAGATGGCCTCATACAGTAGACTTTCCCAGTACAAAACCCATTTGTTGGAGATCATAAAGGAGGTGGTGTCATTGGGCTTTTCTCTTGACCAAGCCCAATCTGATCTTCAACATGCTAAGCTCGAACCGAACCACCTATGGGATAAGTGGAAGTTGATAGAGATTACCACACGAGCGATGTTATCTGAGCCACCCCAAGTGTTAGTCACCATCACACACCTTACCCTTTGGTCTTATGTGGGAGTTACAAGGGGTTATGTAACAAGACCTAATCACTATGATTATGTGCATTATTTTTTTATATAATAAATAATATACATTCATTTTATTATTGTTTTTACTTTGTAAATAGTTTTTAAAGAACAAATAGTATTTTTAGTTAATATTCAACTAAGAAATATATATTGATAAACTAATGGATTTTTTATTTAAATAATATTTTAATAAAATGTTATTATTATTAAATTAATTTTTATTAATTAAAAATTATCGTATAATTTTTATGAATACAATTGTAAATTTTATTAAGGTTTGAAAGCTGTTTTTGTTAAAACCCATTAATTTTCGATAAATGTAAATTTTTTATTTTAAAAGTAAAACATAAAATATTTATAAAATTATTTGGATAAAATAAATATTATTTTTGGAATCAGGATGTCTAAATTATCCAACGGTGATTTTTTCATAATTTTTTGAGACAATCAAATTATTGGGTAAAATTTAAATAGTGTTTAAATATATAATGTGTTTTATGACATCATAATGACCCAATAATGATGTAATAATATAATATAAACATTATTTTCGGAAAATATATGTGTTACCATTAAAATAATGTGATTTTAGGTTTCTTTTATTTATTTTACAAAGCCTTAGTGGACCCTCCAAGACTTATAAAACATTTTAGATTTTTAAATTGATTTCTTTGAGAGTGTGACTCACCTCCACATAAGAAAACCTATTATTTTAAGAAGTTCATCCATTGGCCTTATAAAATATTTTTTTTCCAATACCATTTGTGAAAAACCATGGGAAAAAATCATGGGCTGGTTTTTTGTTTATATTTGTTTAATATGTGGTGTCCCAAACCTAAATAATAATGAATTCCCTCCACTTTCTTATATAAACCCACCCAAGCTCCCACATCATCTTCACTCAAATCCCTTGGATTTTGTCCAAAATCTACCCTCCACTCATTAAAATCATCTCAATGTGCCCCATGATCCCAAAAATCCTCTCCCATGCCTCTCCCAAGCCTTTGGGATCACACTTCCAAGTAAGGGATTCTCACTTTCCTTATTTATGTCCAAGTTTCATTATATTGTTATGACCTTTTATTTTCAATTATAAATGTTGGGGTATGATTTAAAACCTCCCCCATACATCCCTATTCATGTTTGAATAATTAGATACCCCCTTTCTCTCTCATTAATTCCTTCCAAGTACATCTGTTTCTAGGCTGAAATTCGGTAAGGAATTTATCTCTCCTCATTTACATTCAAGAATTGTTTTTGCATTATGTATCTAAATTCCATGAAATTTGTTGGAGACATGTATATATATGAAACCCTTACTGTAAACATTATATACATATGATTTGACACCCATCTATCTCTCTTCAACCATTTTTATGAATTCTTATGTCACGCTGTTATGCTGCCGAAATTGCACCACGATTATCCAATCCAAAATCATTGTATAGTGAATACCATTACCATTTGTCTATCAAGGTTATTCACATTTATGAACATTTAATTATTGATGGAAGAGTTTCATGTATGAATTTCACATTCCTTAATCATGGAATAAATTATGATGTTTTATGAATCCATGTTGTATGATCTTGTGGCACACTTATGCATGAAATGAAATGTTTAAGAAGGGTATAGCTCTGCAATGCATTGGGTAAAGTATAGTACCATGATACATAATGTGTAATGTGTGTTGACTCATGATAATTCAAGTGAAACAAGGGTTTACTCGTGCTTCATGTGCAATGAGGGTTTACTCATGCTTCATGTGCAATAATCCTTGGCTCATGCTAATTCAATGTTAAGTGTTGTTGCCACATCTCCATGTTATGATTATCATGCTTTATCATGCCTTTATGTTCATATTTCTCTTGTGCTCCATTTACATTCCTATTTTCTAACATATATTGTATCTATCATTTTATTCCATGTTTATTCCCTTACTGGGCTTTATAGTTCACCCCTTTTCTTATATATGTTCTTAGGTTATCCCATGCAATGCTAAGTATGAAGGAATGCAGTGGTCATGTAAAGGAAGTTTTCAATAAAAATGTTATATTTAATGTTTTAAGATGTTATGTAATGATACTAAGACCCAAATACACTATAACTCTTGATATTCTATGTTGTATCGAGATAACATTTTATGTAATAAATTATTTTTAAGTGTGAAACAAAAAGCAGGGTTATAGTTGGAATCAAAGGGAGGTTTAGTTATTTTTGGGATTAGGATTAGAAAACCCTAGTGAAATACTTAGAGATAAGACTAAGTATAATAAAAACATTCCTCATTTTTGGTGAGTATTGAATAAGTGGTTTATCAAGAAGATACATCCCTATCTGGATACGAGAAGGTAGAGGTGGAACTGGCACAGATGTACCTAGGAGTGAAAACTCCAACAAAGAGTTTTTGTCTTGACTCGGGGTAACTTGGTACACGACAATGGGCCTTTCTTCACTCTTGGTTATGACACTACTGGGGGATATTATTTGGTAAATTCACAAGCTTAGTATGAAACATTATTAATGTAATTAAAAAAAATTCCCCTAAGAATATATGTTAGAAAGTAGATCATGGATAACATAGATTAAAGCCTATAGGTTCATAAATTAAAGAAATAAAATTAATTTATAAGTCATCCTTTTTGTCCTTGGTTTACCCTTTATGTGTTACCCCTAACTTTCCTTTTATTCTATCCAATGGTCAGTAATATGAGGACTCGAGCTAATAAACGATGCGAAGACCGATGTGATGATTGTTCTAATGAGACACCTAATACAATTAGAGCGGGAATCATGAAATTTGTTACGATGCTCTCTCATTTAACTCAAGATTTGAATAGAAACATGGGTCAAGAGGAACATTCAACCCCCCCCCCCAAGAAAGAACAATTCTCTATTGAGAGCTTCATGAGACAAAGGCCTCCTACTTTTAATGGATAATCTGATCCCTCAATTGCCGAACTATGGATCAACTCTATTGAAAATATCTTCTCAATCCTTCAATATATTGAACAAGAGAAGGTTCTTCTGGATTCTTTTTTTATGGTGGGTGAAGCCGATCAATGGTGGACTTTGATAAAAAATACAAAGCCTGAGGAGGGGATTGAGGTGTTGAAATAGAAGGATTTCTAGATTTATTTTTCAATAAATATTTTCCTAAAACCCTCCAAATAAAGATGGAAAGGGACTTCCTTTACCTTAAGAAAAAAGACGAAGAATACATCCAAGCATACAAGGAAGACTTCACAAGGATTTCATGATACGCCTCCGGATTTGTTATTACCACCGAATGCAAGGTTGACAGCTTCTTTGGTGGGATGAAACCTAGCCTGCAGAAATCCTGGGCGATCTGTGACTTCGACAGCTATGAGGAAATTGTCAGATGTGCCATCAGGGATGAAATGGAGATCAGAGAATATCAAGGGTATCATGGGGATAAGAATCATAAAATGGACTTCAATTATGACAGTCTGATGGATAAATCCAATGGTTCTAAGGAAATACATCACCCCAATTTACAAAGGTGTGAAAAGAAGCACCTTGGAAATTTCCTAAAGGGGATGAGGAAATGCTTTAGGTGTGGAAGAGGAGGGAACCTAACCATTAACTGCCGACAAGAAAAACCCGCTAGTATGATAGAGGAGAGGAATGATCTGTTCGACTCTCAATGTGTTGTTCATTGCTTCAACAACAAAGAACCTGGGCACCTCCCAAATTAGTGCCCTATACTAAGGGTTTTCGGAGGCAACCAACAACCTCTAAGGTAGCAAGGGTGAGCTTTTTCTATTACAACTGCCGAAGTGAACTCCGAAAATGAAGTGGTGACAGGTGCACTAGTTATTAATTCTCGAATAGCAAACATACTTTTTTTATTATGGTTCTACACATTCTTTTATATCCCAAAATTTTAGTAGAACAATCCCAACACCACCAAAAATCATGGATGTAAAGATGTCAGTGAGTATGAAAAATGGGGAAATCATTACATCCCATGAATATAACTCCTCCCCTGTCACAATTTGTGGACTGAACTTCCCAGTGAACCTCATAATACTCCCTCTGGTGTAATTTGATGCAATTCTCAGCATGGATTGACTTTCCTTATATAGAGATGTCATAAATTGTCATGAGAGGGAAATCAATCTCCGTTTGAAGAATCGACCCCTGATTCAATAAAATTGAAAGGAGGAATATGAATCTTATTTAGAACCATCATCTCAAGTGTGGATATTACTACCCTATGATCATGTGTATCTGGCTCAGATGATTGAGTCTAAGGAAGCAACCATCCTTGAAGACATTCTTATTGTGAGGGAATTCGCTGAAGTGTTTCCCAAGGAACTGCCTGGTCTTCCTCCTAGAAGAGATGTTGAATTATCGATTGACCTTATACTTGGAGAGTTTCCAAAATCCTGGAATCCATATATAATGGTTGTTTTGGAGCTTTAGGAACTGAGGGAACAACTACAGGAGAATCTGGATAAAGGGTTTATACACCTAAGTGTTTCACTATGGGGTGCACCATTCTTCTTCATCAAGAAGAAGGATAGGTCAATACAACTTTGCATCGATTATCAAGAGCTTAAGAAAATCAGGATAAAGAATAAGTATCCTCTTCCATGAATTTATGACTTATTTAGTCTGCTTTTTGGAGAATAATACTTCTCCAATGTAGATTTGCGATCAGGATATTATCATGTAAGGGTGAAGAAAGAAGATATACCCAAGACTTCTTTTCGTAAAAGATACAGGAACTATGAATTCATAGTAATGCCTTTTGGGCTCAACAATTCTCCAGAAATTTTGATGGACTTGATGAATAGAGTATTTATAGGTTACCTAGACAAATTTGTGGTAGTCTTTATAGATGATATTATAATATACTCCAAAACCAATAAGGATCATGAGGAGCATCTAAGAACTATACTAGAGACCTTACGGAAGGAGAATCTCTATGAAAAGTAAAAAAAAGTGTGAGTTTTAGTAGAAGGAGGTCTCATTCTTGGGTTATATCATAACAAGCAATGGGATATCTGTGGATCCCTCCAAGACAAATGCAATTGAGGGATAGTCGAGGCCAACTTCAGTAACAGATATCCATAGCTTCTTGGGGTTAACTGGATATTATCACCAATTTGTGAGAAATTTATCATGATCTTACAACCCTCTTACCAAGATTAATCGGTAGGGAGTTATGTTTTCTTAGAGTGATGAATGCGAAGCGTGCTTCAAGGAGTTTAAAATGAGGCTTATCACTATGCTCGTACTTACTTTACCCACAAGTGGATAAATTTTTGTGGTATTCAGTGATTCTTCAAAGAAGGTACTGGGTTGTGTGTTGATGAAGAATGATAAAGTGATAGACTATGCCTCAAGTCAACTGAAAATCCATGAGAAAAACTATCCCACACATGATCTGGAGTTGGTGGCAGTGATCTTTGCGTTGAAAATTTGGTTGCATTATATATATGGGGAGAAGTGTGAGATATGTACTAATCACAAGAGCCTCAAATATATATTCACACAAAAAGAGCTTAATATTCACCAACTAAGATGGATAGAACACATCAAGGATTATGATTGCTCAATCCACTATCATCCTGGTAAGGAAAACAAGGTGGAATTTGCTCTATGTAGAAAGGACCCTACATCTTTATAAACTATGAGAATTTAAAAGGATCCAATATTTTTAGATTTTTAGAGGATGTACATGGGAATAATTAAGGGAGGAACATCAACAATCCTTTCTCAAATGATTTCTCAACCGTCCCTCATAGAGAAAATAATGGATGCTCAATGAAAGGATGCAATAATTCTGAAAAGGGTGGAAGCTATCAGAAATGGTAAATCCTCATTGTTTGTGGTTAAAAAGGTGGTATTGTGAGATTTGGGTGACGATTATGTGTACTATCTTATCCATATATAATGAAGGAGCTTCTGAATGACTCACATAGCTCAACCTTCTCTATTCACCCAGGGAGCACAAAGATGTATCAAGATCTCCAAGAAAACTTTTGGTGGGACAATAGGAAAATGGAGATTGTTGAATATATATATCAAAGTTCTTGGTATGTCAACAAGTGAAGTCTAAGAGGAAAAAGTCTAAGTGAATGATACAACCACTACCCATACCAACATGGAAGTGTAAGTCATTACCATGGACTTTGTCACTGGACTTCCAAGGTCATCTAGAGGAAACAATTCTATATGGGTCTTTGTGGATCGTCTTACGAAGATAACTCACTTTATCATGATTCAAAAGGACTTCTTATTTGATCAAAATGAACATTTTTACATCAAAGAAGTGGTATAGATACATGGAGTACCACTATCAATTGTATCCGAACGTGATCCTAGATTCACCTCGAAGTTCTGGAAAAGTCTCCAACATGCTCTATGCACTGAACTGAACTGAACTTTAGTACAACCTATCATCCTCAAACTGATGGCTAATCTAAGAGAACTATTCAGAAACTGGAAGTTATGTTAAGATCATGTTCTATGGACTTCAAAGGAGGATGGGACCAAGATCATCCACTAGTTGAATTCTCCTACAATAATAGTTTCCACTCGAGCATCCGAATGGCACCATATGAATCCCTTTATGAAGAAATGTGAAAAACCCCAGTGTGTTTTGATGAATTCTGTGATCATAAGCTGCTAGGACATGAAGTGGTCGAAGAAATGGTGGAGAAGGTGAAAACCATTCAACAACATTTCAAGGCAGCCCAAAATCGAGAGAAGAGTTATGTAGATAACCATTGACAAGACCTTGAGTTCAAAGTTAGAGACAAGGTATTTCTATGCATATCTCTGTGGAAGAAGGTCATGAGGTTTGGAAAGAAAGGGAAGTAATGTATTAGGTACATTGGACCCTTCTAGATTCTTGATCATGTTAGGGATGTGTCCTATCGACTAGAACTTCCACCTACAATGACTAAAGTACACGATGTATTTCATGTACCACTCTTAAGGAAGTACATACCAGAACCTTCACAGGTACTATCTTTAGAGGTAGTACAGTTTGAGGATGATCTTTCTTATGAGGAGAAATTAGTGATGATCTTAAATCTTATAGAAACAGTTCTACGAAATAAGACAATTCCCCTCATCAAGGTGTTATGGAAAAACCAAAAGTTTGAAGAAGCGATGTGGGAATTGGAGGATGTAATGAAGTAGATTTACCCGCATCTGTTTTAGTGTGGGAAAAGGAAATTTCAAGGTCAAAATTTCTTAAGGGGGGAAGATTATAATGACCCAAACTTTTATTAATGAAAATTCTTCTTAATCTAATTAAATGTCTTATTACATAAGATTGTTATATAACATATTCCCTTCCTTGGTTTTATGTTTTCAGATTTGAAAATTTCATTAATAATTGTGACCGTTGCTAATATAGCCATTGAACAGTGATCACATGATTAGTATAAATATAGGGCTTTAACAAATCCAATTTACTCAGACAAAGGAAGAAATGACCTCACCTAGTAGACTTTCCCCATACAAATCCCATTTGTTGGAGCTCTGAAAGGAGGTGCCATCATTGAGATTCGGTCTTGACAAAGCCCAAGCCGAGCTTCAACATGATAAGCTCGAATAGAACCACCTACGGGAGAACTGGAAGTTGATAGAGATTACCACCTGAGTGATGTTATCTGAGCCACCCCAGGAGTCTATCACCATCGCACACATTAACCTTCAGTCTTATGCATGCATTATAAGGGGTTATGTGACAAGACTATAGCACTATGATTATGTGTATTATTTTTTTATATAATAAATAATATACATTCATTTTATTGTTATTGTTACTTTGTAAACAGTTTTTATAGCACAAATAGTATTTTTAGTTAATATTTTTCTTAGAAATATATTTTTATAAATTAATGGATTTTTTAATTACATATTTTTTTAATAAAATATTAATATTTTTAAATCCCTTTTTATTAACTATAAAAGATCTCATAATTTTTATAAATACAATTGTAAATTTTATTAAGGTTTGAAAGCTGTTTTTATCAAAACCCATGAATTTTTGATAAGTGTCGATTTTTATATTAAGAGTGAAAATTCACAGATTTATAAAATTATTTGGATAAAATAAATATTATTTTTGTAATCAGGATATTGAAATTATCCAACGGTGAATTTTTCATAATTTTCTGAGACAATCGAATTTATGGGTTAAAATTAAATACCATTTAAATATATAATGTGTTTCATGACATCATAATGACACAATAGTGATGTCATAAAATAATATAAACCATGTTTAAAAAAATATATGTTTTAAAATTAAAATAATGTGATTTTAGGTTTGTTTTATTTTTTTTACAAAGCCTCAGTAGACCCTCCAAGACTTATAAAACATTTTAGCCTTTTAAATTGATTTCCATGAAAGTGTGACTCACCTCCACCTAATAAACCCTATTATTTTAAGTATTTCGGACATTGGGCTTATTAAATACTGTTTTCTAGTCCCCTTTGGCAAAAAACATGGGAAAAAACCATGGGATCGTTTGTGATTTTGATTATTTTAATGTGTGATGCTCCAAACCAAAATAACAAAGAATTCCCTCACCTTTCCTATATAAACTCACCCAATCTCCCACTCCCTCTTCACTCAAAGCCCTTGGAGTTAGTCCAACCCGTGACATTTTCTCCCTAGAATCCTACCAAGGTGCCCCAAGCTCCCAAGAAGCCTCTCTAAAGCCTCTCCCAAGCCTTTGGGATCACACTTCCAAATAAGGGATTCTCACTTTCCTTATTTATGTCCAAGTTTCCTTAAATTTTTAGGCCCTTTTATTTCCAATTATAAATTTTGGGGTATGATTTCACACCTCCCCCATACTTCTCTCTTCATGTTTGAATAATGAGATACCCCCTTTCTCTCTCATTAATGCCTCTCATGTACACCCATTACCATGCTGAAATTCGGAAAGGGATTTCTCTCTCCTCATTTACAATCAAGAAAATATTTTGTATTATGTATCTAAATTTAATTACATTTGTCTGGGAAATGTATCTATATGAACCCGTTACAATCAATTTTATTTACATATGATGAGACACCCATTTCTATCTCATCAACCATTTTTATGAATTCTTATGTCACGTCGTTATGCTGTCGAAATTACACCACAATTATCCATGCCAAAATCATTATGTAGTGAATACCATGCCCATTTCCCTATCAAGGGTATTCAACTTTATGAACATTTACTTATTGATGAAATAGATTCATGTATGAATTCTATATTCCTTAATCGTGGAATAAATTATGATGTGTTATGAATCCATGTTGTATGATCTTGTGGCACTCTTATGCATGAAATGAAATGTTTAAGAAGGGTGTACCCTAATAGCACTCAAATGAAATGGTTAATGTATAGTATCATTATACTTAAAGTGCAGTGGATGTTGATTCATTATAATTCAAGTTCAATGAGCCTTTACTCGTGCTTCATGTGCAATGAGGGTTTACTCATGCTTCATGTGCAATGAGCCTTGGCTCATGCTAATTCCATGTTAAGTGTTGTTGCCGCATCTCCATGTTAAGATTATAATGCTTTTTCATGTCTCTATGTTCATGTTTCTATTGTTCTCCATTGATATGCCTACTGTCTAACATGTATTGTATTACTCATTTTATTCCATTTTTATTCCCTTACTAGGATTTATATCTCAACCCTTTTCTTATGCATGTCCTCAGGTTATCCAATGCAATGATAAGTACGTGGGAATGTAGTGGTCACGTAAAGGAAGTTTTAAATAAAGATTTTTTATTTCATATATTTAGTTGTTATGTAATGACCCTGATCCCAAAAGACACTAGACCTCTCGATCTTCTATATTGTATCAAAAGAAGATTTTATGAAATAAATCCTGTTTAAGTGTGTCACAAAAATCTGGGTTTTTATAACCTTATTGGCCAATAAAATTCTCAAATCAACATGTTTCATACAAATTTGATTCCTATGACTCTGATATCAAGCTTATTCTTTATCCTCAGTCACATTTGAGTTACCATGAACCATAACCTGCTCATTTTTAGACTATTACATAATATGTTTTTCTTGAATCTACATGTTTCTAGATCCAACAGTCTTAACTTAACACTCAATAAACTCAATTAATTTGTGTTAATTTTCTATTTTTTTGAAATTTAAAAATTATATTATATCATGATGATTTTTCTCCAATATTTGTACACACTCCCAATGAAGATATAATATAAAAATATTTACAATTTAATTTTTTCCTCAAACTTTCAAAATTTGATGTTATATATTTTCATGTAGTAAGGGATTCTAAATACTCTTAAGTATTTCATATTTAAATTATTTTGGTACCACATATCATATAGAGTATTTTGTGTTTATTTTCTAAAAAAATATTAATTTTGAATGTATATAGAAGTGCAAAAAACTTATCTCTAAAGGAAATATGAAAGATTATTTTCATCTAATATAAATCTTCCTGTGTCCATGATAATTCTATATTTCCCATCAACCACTATTTTTTAGGTGTGTATAGTGTGATAAAATTATTATTTATTCCATTATTAGATAATAATCTCTCAAATACATTACATGTGAATAACAAGATCCTTTTAGGATATTTTTTGAAGGTTTTAAACATTTGAATAGTCTTTGATTTATGACTCATAAAGAGAACATTAGTTATCTTAATAAAAACATAAATGAAGGCAATAAATTATACATCAAACTTGGTTTAATGTTTTCTCATGGGAACACATACATAAATGTGTATAATTTACAAAATTCTAGTGGATCGAATATACACTTTCTTATGTATTCCTCGAACCATCGTCCCTTTCTGGAATGCATCATAAACTAAATTTATATTGTTTTTTTGGTAAATTTTATTATTAAATCATTCTTAGATATCTTGCTCATGTTTTTTTGGACAATATGGATAAGTATTATATGCCATAAAAAATTATTATATTTGGTACTCATATAAAAATAATTTCATTGGTAACAATTTGAAATAAGCCCACAATTGTTATTTTAACCTTTTTGATTACTATTACAAATTTAAAACTCTTGATATGATTTATTTTAAAAAAAACCATATTTCCTTCATCACATAATTGTATAACACCAAGAAATGTTTTTTAGTCATTACATAAATAGATTTTTAGGATTTGTGTCCTTTTGAGTCAATATTAATAGTTCAAAAACCTTTGATTTTCAAGGAGACTTGATTAACAAATTCAACCAATCCTACTTCACGAACATACATATCTTTTAAAATTTTATTGTATTTAGTATTATGTGAATAAATCCCACTATCAAGGATCCATGGTCTTCCTCTATTTCTTGAATTCAGTGACACTTCCACTATGAATGAAATATATTATTGTTTTTTCCTTTTCAATTATTTACAATTATATTAATAGGATAAATATATAGGAATATTCTAAATAAACCTATCTATATAGTTTCTTAGTCACTTATATCTTATCAAAACTTCCTTCAGACTTTCAAACCTATTTTGTGTAGGAATATTGGTAGAAATTCCATCCAAAGACTTCTTCTTTGGAGATTCATTATTTTTCACTTTAGACCAACTTCCCCTTGATTTATGAATTATTAAAACTAAGGACATGTTTTTCTAGTTTTTTACATCTCCATGTCAAAAAATACCACATCACTAATAATATCTAATTAATGCGAATATTCTATAAAATCCAAAATTCTTTCAAGAAAATTACATTCCATATTCTTTTCTTTGTCATCCAGATCTAACATTATTTTTCTTTAACTTAAATAAGGTTAATTTTTATTTCATTATCATTTTTTTAATATATGTATAGGTTAGTTTCTCATCATATTTCTTTCACAAACTTTTACAAATTTTGAAATAGTACCTACACTGTTAGGTAAAATAGATTCAAAATTTTGAGTAGATTACGGTATAGGTTTAACCTAAATTGATTCCCTAGAAATATCAATGATTACAGATGATTCGTCCTTGACATAAAAAGATTTTTTAAATTCTTATTTCAATTTTTTTTAAAACCATGTTCTACTATAAGAAGTTTTTATTCAAAATTTCTCATTTGTTCTTCTTTTAAATTGAGTTTAACTTTAAGATCCTTCTTGGTAGTTTTATGATAAATAACCTTCATCACGAATTTAATGATCTCTTCAATAATTTCAATATAAATTTTCTGATATTATTAATTTAATTTTACTTTATTCCCATTACATTTTCAAGTTTTTAACTTACTTATTGAACTTGGTATTTTTCTTAAGACAAGCCTAAAAATCAGATCTAAACATTTCCCCCTTTCAAGTCTCTTCAAAAACTTCCTCATCACTTATTAAATAGATTTATTGGTCTTACTCATGATCTATTAATTTTTAACCTATTTATGTGATTCATATTTAGAATGGTTACTAGATGAAGTGTATTTGAGGTGACCCAATCATTACATACATAAATAATATATCAATTTTTATGAATGTTCAAAATATATCATAATAATACATGCCCCGGAACCATAAATATTTGTTGTATTTAGATATTGATGAAAAATAAACTTATTTATGGAAATATATATTCAATACATCCCAAAACTTTCTTCTCACATTGTACACTTCTGTGTAATTCCCTATTTAAAACCTTTCGTCATAACTTGGGGAAATGAAAACATAAAAAATGGTGGGACCAAATTCTTAGCAAGGTTAAACATAGAAGATATCAATAAATTATCATAAGTGAGAATATAATAATTATAAATGTTATATAACATGATTACAACTTACAAAATTCATACCCTATCATTTAAAGATCATTAATCTTGAGTCATGGTATAAGTATTTTTCATAAAAAAGACATAAGTCAAAAGAGTGAAAAATCATCAATAATAAATTATGAGCCTTGAGAATATATCATAATAATAAGACAAAAGTTTTTTGAATACACATAAGCATATATAATAATTTCCTTATTCAAGGATCATTTGAAAGACTGTCATAGTGGACAAAATCCATAACTTAACTAAGTTCACTCCCCATTCTAGTTTTTATTATCTCAAGAGTTATCTACATTACCAAATAAATTGGAGGGATATATAACTATGTAATCTACCAAGACATAATTAAAACCATATATAAGTTTTTTACAAGACTATAAAAGCATTAATCATAGCATAACCCAATGAAAATAATTGGGTTTCATAAAGAATTCATTATAACTCAATTAACACATGGGAATGTAATGGGTTTCATAGAATCATCCTTCTATAATATAATCATAATCCATCCTAATAGTTTTTTATGGTATCATAATATTATATCACCAATGAATCATAAAAATCCTAAAATGATGTTTACATAGATGAAAACTATCTTTTATAAAATCATTCAAAATACACTTTTAAAATCAATAAAAAACATCCATTTTCTTTTGGTTACTATTAAAATATAATATTTCAAAAAATGGGATAAGATTTTATTTATAAACAAAATTAAAAATAGTAAAGGAATATTCATGAAAAATTAAGGATATTATGGAAGTAAAATACATTCATGTTGTATATGTTAAAACAGAACATTCATTTTATACTTTTGTAAAATGTCAAATGTGATATATATATATATATTGAAAATAATAATTTTAATAATTTGTAAATATAGTTAAAGGTAGTATAAATTAAATTTATCAAAAACAGTTTGGATATAAAAATGTCATAAAAGAATTTTTGAGAACATGGATATGAAATAAAAAGATTCCTGACTAAAAAAGATAAATAAGATTGACTTTTCATAAAAACATTTTCTCGATAATTTGAAGTAAAAAAGAGAGAAAAATGTTAGTAAAACATAAAAAAACACAAAAATAAAAATAGTATAAGAATATATATGGGGTTTAAACCATAATTATTATTTAATTTCTCTCAATACAAATTTATCATAGACAACCCAAAAAAAGAAATGATATTAAAACATAAACCCTTACCTTAAGTCCCATCTTACTTCTTACGAATTAAAAACTCTTATATAAAAAAATATATTTATTATAAATATATTATAAGACCATATATATATATATAATACTAAATATCATTAAATTATAATTTTTAATTACCCTTTTATTAACAATTCTAAATTAAAATCATTATTTGGGTAAAAAATGGTAAATTTTCCATGCATGTTTTGATTCAATGGTTCCAGTACTTGCACCTTAGTCATTGTTTAATCATCTAAAAAAATATAAAAAATATAAAAAATAAAATATTTATTAATTATATAAACTTTTATAACCATCCATACAGGGAGGAGTTGAAAAATGAATTACATCACTTCATGGAGGCGATAGTGCATACGCACTCATGTGTAATGTTTCCATTTTTCTATGATTGGAACCAAATATATTTAAATAATAATTATCCTTGAATGAATAAATATTATTTAAAAAATTTAATGTATATTCATTAAATACATATATATAATCATTCATGGGAGACAATGATGAAAAATGGAACACATCACTTTGCGGAGGAGGTAGTCCACACATACAATTTGGCGGTGTTTTCATTTACCGTAAGATAGAAAAGGAGATGAAAAAGGGGTGTACCATTAAAATAATAACATTTTAATATATTTGAGTTTTTTAATTTATTATAAAGAAATTTTTATTATAGGTTTTAATGATTTAGATGAATACATAATCATGAAATAACTTGGTTAATAGTTATACCACTTCTTTGGAAAAAATCCTTTAGTTTGCACCTTTAGCCTTATAAGTTGGTCTTTAGGTGAGGCTATGACCTTTAAGTCATGGGTAAGAAGGTTGATAAGGGAGTTTTACTTATGTATTTACTGAAATATTTTTCTCAAATGGTGTGTACTTGTGAGAAGTGGGGGAGCACTTTTATAAGTGAGGGGTGGTATTTATAAGGGGAAGAGAGGGATGCTTTTTATTATTATATTCATTAGTTTATTATTATGGATCAAGACAATCAATAATGTTTATTATTGTGAATATATACTATAAAAAGTGCATATGAGTTCAAACCAATGGGTTTTTATATCATGCATGACTTAAAAATTCAAGTATTTGTCCTACAATGTCAAATACTGTAAATTAATGTAGTTCACTATTCACCCAAATATCAACTATTTTAGAAAAATCCAAAAAATTCACCCTAATTTTTTTTATGTTTATATTTAAAAAATAAATTCTCTTTTATGAAAATAGTTTTCTAAATATGAGAAATATAATTTTTAAATAAAAGCAACATTTATTAAAAAAATATTGATTTTAATATTATAATCAATTTTATGACCCTTTCAAAAATTAAATATGGTGTTATAAAATTATCTTATCATCATAATAAAACATAATATTAATTATGAATCAATTTTATGAAATTAAATTTTCTTTTTTATATTCATTATAAAATTTTAAATAAAACATTTATGTTTTAAAAAAATCCCAACAATTAATTTATCATTTTTAAAAAATCTATTTACATGTACCATGATATAAATATATCATATTTTTATTTTTTAAGATAAAAAAAATATTATATTAAATTTCTATATGTTAGGTTACTATTCTATCACTCAAATTACTTTTCCTAATGGCTATATTATAATTCCAATAGTTAGGAAACTATTGCAATGATCAAATTTATATTTGTCATATGGGTTTCTTACTTTATATAAATAAATATTATTCCATTAATTATTCATTAAATTATGCATTATATAAAGTTTTTATATAAATTTTCATCTTTATAATTAATATTATATTATTACATTTATGTTTTATTTCTACATCTTTGTTTGTCAGTGTGACCATTCTGGTGGATCGAGCATATATAAATTATCCCATTATTATTCTCTTATTTTCTATTTATTATCATGTTGTAATATTTGGAATTATTATTGGTTTATTTAATGACAAATGTATCATTATTAATTTATGAGAATAATAACTTTTTGGTTTCTATATGTGATGTTTGTGCTACTACATAATTATAAGAAAAAAACATCCATTGATAAAATTATGGCTTGTTACATTCTTCCACCCTTATGAAATTTTTCCTTTGAAACTTCATTTTTCATAATTAGATAAAAATAGCCAAGGGTAATTATTCTTTATTACTTCATTATGCACCATTATTCATAAGGAATTTCCACCTGGTCTGACATCTATAAATTGGTTTTGTGGATGGTTTCTATGTGATTTCCATATTGATAATGTATCTTGATAGCTTCTTCGGTCATTAAAGGATAAAGCATGGATTCTTTGAAGTTTGGAGATTCAGAAGGGAATTGGAGGCGAAAGGACCCTTTTATCCCTGATGATGCTGGACGGGAGCTATTCAGATCAACCATTTGACGTGAAGGATATAAAACAAATGGATTTCAAAGGCCAAAATGACCCGCATGATTGCCGCACGGTTTATACAAACCGTGTGAAAACCGTGTGGGAGGATATTCCCCTTACAGAAGGGTCTGAACAGTTATCACACGGTTTACCAAACCGTGTGGGACCTACAGAGAAAAACCATGCAGTTCAACAAATTCTAGACCGTATCTATGGCATGGTTGGGACATGGTTTACCAAACTGTGTGCCCAAATGGTGCGACTTATGAATTCAAGGTAGTAACTATTTCACGGTTGGCGCACAATTTACCAAACCATGCGCCCAAACCGTGCACACCACTACAACTCCTTATTTTTTCTTTTCTACTTTCCAAAAACTCATTGACCCAGGATTCTCTTTAGGACTTGCCTTTAGACAACTAGAAAAAGGCTCCTTTTGACCTGGAAGACTCTAAAAAGTAAAGGGAAAAGAGGGGGATCTCACGGAGGGAGGAGAAACAATAGAGAGTGGTAGAAAGGGAGGTTTTCTGTAGATAGATTTAGAGTTATTATATGTTTTGTGCTTGTGACTCTTTTTTAGTTCGATTGTAACGAACTCCTTGATGCATTGTAGTAAGGTTATGAATCTTTCATTCATGAGTAGCTAAACCCTTCCTTTGTGTTGGGGATGGGAGAAATGTGGGTTTGTTAGAACCATTTTCTTTATTATGGTATTTTTTCATACTCTCACATCTAATTCTCCCATTAATTCTATATTCTATTTCACTATAAACATCCATATCGGACCAAGAATTGGTTTTCCAGGGATCTTTGGGAGAATTATGATGAGAATATCCATGACCATTGGATATATTTGTCGTTTCTAGAGGGTAGTTCTTAACTTAAAAGTTAGTAGAAATCAATTGCCGGACCAAGGAATTGATTTCTACCGACTTGATCAGAACTTTCCGGACCAAGGTAGTTCCAACACATATGAATCCCAGAAATGTGGGTTATTAGGAACAATACAATGCAATAAAGAAAATAGTTTTAGTGTCCCAACTGAATTTCCATCCCCAGCACATTCTCATTATTATTCATCAAAAATTTGGTTTTAAGAAATATTCAGTTTTAAGTAATTGATAGTGAATTAGGAAAGATCTAGTAACAAGTCAGCTTTTAATATATAAATCAGGAACTAACCAAAATATATTTAAATTCAGCATCTTCACCAAGTGACTTCAATTCAAGAAACATAAAACACCAACATCGTTTCCTTGTGGACCGACCCCGTACTTGCCTACTATACTAGTCCTAGTTAGGAATTTGATTTGGCTGAAAAAAAAGATCAACACAAATGACTGGTCAAATTTTGGCGCCATTTCCGGGGACTTTGGATGATTGTTTTTGTTAATTGAATTGGAATTATTTCATGAAAATAAAAATTAAAAAATTCCTAAAAATTCTTTTCTTAATCTCATTTCTATTTTTCAACTATTGTTTTTTTTTCATTTTACACTGGGTGTTTTGTATGTATGTGTGCATACCTATATTACATGAGTAGCCGAGTCACTCATTCCCATACTGATGAGTCATTGGAGTTACACCTGATAGACCCTGAGATCGAAAGAGCATTGTCAAGGCGACGTCATGCACTCATGGGTGATCACAACACAGATGACCCCATGCCGCATTAGGAGGATGAACCGGGGGATATCCAAGTTGTTGGGAAGCCATTTGTCATTGAAGAGAATCCAACCAAGGGTTGAGATGAAGAGTAGTATTTGAACCCACCTGGAGTTTATATGGAGTATCTGCCGAGGAAACAACAGAGGCCACCGACTCAATATGTGCTAGGATTCAGGCAGACACTGCAGAGACAATATATTCAACAGGACCAACCTCTCTTTTTGTCGTGGAACCAACATGCCTATTATCAGCAAGGAAAACAACAATATGTTCATCAGGCACCTTAGAAACCGGTGCTACAGTGCTAGAATCTTATGAAATATGGGCTACCCTCTATTCAGGGAGAGGATATAGGAATAGTAAGGCCACCAGTGCAGGCCCAACATTTTGAAATTAAGCCGGCCATCATGCAGTTGATTCAGAATACTGTTCAATTAGGTGGTTTTCCGAGTGAAGACCCTAATGCTCACCTCTCCAACTTTTTGGAGATCTGTGATACTTTCTGGTACCACGACGTTTCAGAGGATGTCATCTGCCTAAGTCTGTTTCCCTTCTTCTTAAGGGATAAGGTGAAGGATTGGATTAAGGGATTGCCTCAGCGATCCATTCTAACTTGGGAGGCATTGGGTCAGGACTTTTTATCCAAATATTTCCCTCCATCGAAGGCAGTCACATTAAGAAATGAAATTCATAACTTCCAGCATCATGACTCAAAATCTTTGTATGAGTCATGGGAACATTTTAGGGAGATTCTTCGGAAGTGACCACACCACAAACTGCCATTATGTATGCAAGTCCAGAATTTTTATGGTGGTATCACCAAGAACACAAAGTCTATGGTTGACACAGCAGCTGGAGGGACAGTTATGAGAAAGTCTCCTGAAGAGTTGTTCGAATTGTTAGAAGTTATGTCCGCTAATAGCTTTCTGTGGAATTCAGAAAGAAGTACCCAGAAAAGGGGCATGCACAATATAGATTCCACCACCATGCTTGCGACTCAACTCGATGACATCTTTAAGAAGATTGATGATTTGAATCTAAAGAATCCATCTCATGTTCAAGCTATTAGTTCCCCAACATGTGGTGATTGTGGAGACAACCATGCAATGGGAGAGTGCCCAGGTGCCAATGCAATATCCTCAACCAGTGAGGTCAATTATGTTGCTCAGAATAGAGGACCAAATAGCTACCCTCAATATCAGAACCAGGGGTGTCAGGAACATCAAAATCAAGGCTGGGGGAAGAAACAAAAAAATCCTCAACCCCGACCAAAAAGACCACCTGGTTACGGGCAACAATAGTTTCAAAATTAGTACCTGAGGTAGTATTAGAGTAACCAATTCCAGTAGGGCACATATCAGTAACAAGGGTATCAAAACCCTCGTCCCACCCAACCATTGATACAACCACCTCCCCCACAATTCACCCAAAAAACTCCGCAGGAACCACCCTCAAGGCTAAGAAAGATGATGTCCAAATTCATAACAACTGCTGAGACATGATTTCAAAATTAGGAGGCATCAATCCAAGGCCTCAAGAACCAGATTGGGAAGCTTTCCAATCATTTGTCCCATAGACAGCCTGGTACACTACCGAGCAACACCGAGAAAAATCCATAGGAGGAGGCAAATGCTATTAATCTACGCAGTGGGAAGGAGCTGACACCAAAGGTTACTATGAATCAGGGTGCCCCACCACCAAAGCAGTCCACGTCCTCAAGTGAAGAAGTTGTAGCTAAGGAATCTTCTTCAAGACATGAGAAGGGTGAAGAACCGGCAGTCCCACAGGATAAGGGTAAAGATGTGATCAAAGAATATGAACCACCCTTTCCATTTCTAGTAAGGATGAAGCAAAGGAAGTTGGATCAAAAATTCAATAAATTCGTGGAGATCTTCCAGAAACTTCATATCAATATCCCCTTTGCCGAGGCATTAAGTCAAATGCCCACCTAAGCGAAGTTCATGAAAGAAATTATGTCCAACAAAAGGAAAATGGACGATTTGGGAACCATTCCCTTGACCGAGGAATGTTCAGAAGTTGTCCAACATACTCTCCATCCAAAGCTCCAAGACCTAGGAAGCTTTACTATCCCTTGTAATATCATGCCTTGTGAGTTTGGTAAAGCTATTTGTAATTTGGGAGCAAGTGTTAATCTAATGCCCTTTGGGGTGTTCAAAAAGTTAGGGCTGAATGATCTTAAGCCAACCTGAGTGGCACTCCAACTCGCCGATCGTTCTATTAAATACCCCAGGGGGTTGTTGGAAGATGTGTTAGTCAAAGTGGGGAAGTTGATTTTACTAGAAGATTTTATCATCCTTGATATGGATGAAGGCTAAGAGGCATCACTAATTCATGGAAGAACCTTTTTGGCTACTGGAAAGGTTTTACTTGATGTTCATTAAGGCGAGATTATTTTCCGTGTTGGTGATGAAAAGGTTTATTAAAATGTCCTAAAGGCAGTAAAACAAGTTTCATTAATGGAGCATGAAGATTGTTGTGCTTTGACAACAATGGATGAGAACTTCGGCCTAGGAGATGGTGATATACAATCTTATCCTTTCAGTAAAGAATGTGTTCTAGAGGATGAAAACCTTGAAGAAGATTGAGAGGAAGTAAGCTTTATTTAAGGCCAAGGCGACCACTATTGGAAAAGGGAAATTGTCCTAGATTTGTTAGAGTGAGCAAAGGTTGAGACTATTGTACTGTCTATTCTCAAGGATCCCCAGCTCGAGTTAAAACCTCTCCCATCCTCACTTAAGTATGGTTACTTGGGAGAGGAACATACTTTTCCGGTGATCCTCAATGCATCACTCTCACAAGATGAAGAGGTGGCTCTTCTACAAGTCCTCCGAAGGTGAAAACAAGCCATCAGCTGGACGATTGCTGATCTCAAGGGTATAAACCCCACTATCTACACTCAAAAAGTACTTATGGAAGAAGGGGGAAAAGCATCTTGCCAACCACAACAGAGACTGAACCCCCCTATGAAAGAAGTGGTCAAAAAGGAAGTGATCAAATTGCTTGATGATGGTATTATTTACCCCATCTCCGACAGCCCGTGGGTGAGTCCCCTCCAGGTGGTGCCTAAGAAAGGCGGTATCACGGTGGTCACAAATGAAAAGGAAAAGCTAATCCCTACCCGAACAGTCATAGGATGGCGGGTATGTGTTGAATATCGGAAGTTAAATGATACGACAAAGAAAGATCATTTCCCCCTCCCATTTATGGATCAGATGCTTGAAAGATTTTCGGGGCATGAATTCCATTATTTCTTGGATGGTTATTCGGGCTATAACCAGATTTCTATCGCCCCGGAATATCAGGAAAAGAGAACCTTCATTTGTCTATATGGAACATTCACCTACTGCCGCATGTCATTTGGAATGTGTAATTCTACAGCCACCTTTCAGAGGTGTATGTTATCAATCTTCCATGAAATGGAAGAACAGATTCTAGAGGTCTTCATGGATGACTTCTCGGTATACGGGAAGTCATTTACCACTTGTCTGACGAATCTGGAGCGGGTGCTTGAGCGGTGTGAGCACACAAATTTGGTTTTTAATTGGGAGAAGTGCCATTTTATGGTACAATATGGAATTGTTCTAGGCCATCGGATCTCGTTGCATGAAATTCAAGTGGATCTGGAAAAAATTGAAGTAATCTCACAATTGCCCATTCCCACATCAGTCCGAGCAATTCAGAGATTTTTGCGGCACGTGGGTTTCTACCAAATATTTTTCCGAGGTTTTTCCGAGATTGCTCATCCTTTAACAAATATACTATCTAAAGATGAAATATTAGATTTTGATGACAAATGCTTGAGGCCTTCCAAATTTTTAAGGAGAAATTGGTCACCGCACCAATTATGATAGCTCCGAATTGGGAGGAGAAGTTTAAACTGATGTGCGACACGAAAGATTATGTTGTGGGGCAGTTCTTGGCCAGCGGCTGGATAATATTTTAAGACCAATCTACTATGCCAGTCGTGCATTAAATGAAGCACAATTTAATTATACCACCATGGAGAAGGAAATTATAGCTGTGTTTTTTACATTTGATAGATTATGTTCCTATTTGGTGCTTTAAAAAGTAGTGGTTTACACGGACCATGATGCATTGAATTATTTGTTGAATAATAAGGACGCTAAACCACGACTCATCCGTTGGGTGATTCTCATGTAGGAGTATGACTTGGAAAGTAAAGACAAGAAGGGTAGTGAAAATGTTGTGGCTGATCACCTCTCCCAAATGGAGCTACCACACATAGAAAGAGAAGAAGACTGGGAAGTCAAGGAAGATTTTTCCGATGAGCAGTTATTTTCCATTGGAGCCCCACCTCAGCCATGGTTCTCCGATCTTTCTAACTACTTAGCAAAATTATTCATCAACCAAAACTTCTCAATTCAATAGAGGAAGCAGTTTTTATGAGAGGTGAAGTGATATTTCTAGGAAGACCCCTTGCTTTTCTGCTCATGCAGCGATGGGATCATCTGGCATTGCATCCTGGAGGAATAAATTCAAAGTGTTTTAGATTTCTATCACTCTTCTCCTACGGGAGGGAATCATGGACTGGATCACACAGTTTCCAAGATCTTACAATCCGGTTTCTTCTGGACGACCATGCATAAGGACACACGTCATTTTATTTCTTGCTGTGATCGATGCCATCAGACATGAAATGTCGTCCGTCATTCTGAGGTGCCTCAACACCCGATACTCGAAGTGGAAATTTTTTATGTATGGGGAATCAACTTCATGGGTCCATTTCCCCCATCCTTCGTGCACACGTACATCCTAGTATGTATTTATTTTGTCTCTAAGTGGGTGGAAGTAGTGGCAACGAATCAAACTACAGCTCAGGTGGTTGTCTATTTTCTTAAGAAGAATATATTTAGTCGGTTTGGGACACTGTGGGTGTTGATTAGTGATCGAGACACTCATTTCGACAACACAGTTATGAGAAATTTGCTTCAAAATTATGGAGTCAAGTACAATCAAAGAATTCCCTACCGACCGCAATCTAGTGGTCAGGTCGAAGTGTCCAATCGGGAGCTGAAACAAATACTTGAGAAAACGGTAAGTGCATCCAGAAAGGATTGGTCGAAGAAATTGGATGATGCGTTATGGGCTTACCAGACTACTTTCAAGACACCCCTGGGCATGTCCCCTTTCCGATTGGTCTATGGAAAACCTTTCCATTTACCAGTGGATATGGAACATAAAGCCTATTGGGCTGTCGTGGACCTCAACTATAATCTCAAGTAAGTAGAGGAAAAGATGAAATTTCAGTTGATAGAACTTGATGAGATTAGGTGGGAGGCCTATGAGAGTTTAGCATTATATAAGGAGAATACAAAGGTGGCCCATGACCGCATGATCTACTGGAAGTATTTCTAGCCAGGTGAAAAAGTTTTACTCATTAACTCTTGCCTTATGTTTTTTCCAAGAATGTTAAAGTCCCAATGATGGGGACCCTTCATGGTGATTACAATCTTCCAACATGGAGCGTTGGAAGTGGCTGATGTCGATGGGAAAACATTCAAAGTCAACGGATTACACCTGAAAATATACCATAGCATGGATGACATGGTGGGCATCATTTCCACCATGAAATTTGGGAAGCTCAAGGCCCAGGTAAGTAGAGCTCAAGACTTAAAACTTAGCACTAACTGGGAGGTAACCCAGTATTTCAGAAATTTTTTTATTCCAATGCTTTCTTTGTCTGAGTGTGCTTAAGATAGCATGCTAGTGTGATTTTCCTATTCTTGTGTGTTAAAGTTAGCATGCTAGTGTGATTTTCATATTATTGCGTGTTATAGTTAGTATTCTCACTCCAAGTCGGGGTGTCGTATGGAATTTCGTGAATTCAAGTCTTACACATTCAATGGAAAATCTGAAAATTTCTTTTATCATAAAAAAGGGGAACAAAGATCTTACTGAAAAGGGTGTGTTTTCATTTCCGAAGGGGGCCATTTTTCAGAATTTCTTCACAAGGAACCAACCAAACAGTTAGCGCATGGTTTACCAAACCGTGCGCTAACCGTGCCACATTGACTATCCCAGGAAGTGGCTTCTGCATGGTTAACGCGTGGTTTTACAAACCATGCACCCAAACCGTACGACCACTTAAAACCTGAAAATTTTATAAAATGTGAATTTCTCCCCCCTCTCACTGATCTGACTTGGGATTCCACTGCACATGATCTCTTTTACGCTCCCCCTGCCCCCTGACCAGCTGTTATTGCATGTTTTTACTTTGTTCTGTGATGTGACTTTTGACCTATCTTGAACTATCATATACTGTCTTTTCATTGGTGTAATGTTTTTACCTGTTTTAATGTGATTATGTGATGAGATTTCTTTTCCCACTGATGGTACAACTTTTTCTTGCATCACTTGTATGGTAGTTTTTGCCAGCAGTTGTTTCATCTCTTCCACACCAGCCATTTTTCCATTCATTAGGCTCTCACACACCATTTGATTGTCCCATATACCAGATTCAGGGGAGTATTTCACTTTTCAACTTTTTCCATTTTTCTTTGACCTTCCCTTGTCATGCTCCATTGCCCACCCTTCTCTTCATTATTACCTTTATGGGGGACCGTGATCAGTTTTATGTGTGGGGGAGGGCGCTCTTAAATGGCACCCCATTTGGATTGATTGATTGCCCGATTACTTAGGGTAGAAAATTTTCTTAAGTGTTTTTAAAGGGATGTTATAGATGTCATGGGTTTATACCACTTAGATAAAACTGAATTTTGGCAAATATCTCTGAAAATGGATCATATGTCTGGATTGTTGAACCTAGTTTGTAATTTGAATAAACTCTGTAATAATTAAAAAGGAGTATTTAGCAAATCATTTAGAAAAATAGTCTGTTTAAAAATGATTTTTTATGATGGAGTAATTCGAATTGAGAAACCCCTTAAAATGGAAGTCGAATTGTGCATAAAGAGAGGTGAGGTTTTGGGAATTGTTGTTTCCGCACTAGTGGATATTGCGCAGTCTTAATTTCATGAACTCTTGACTTGTTCAAACATTTTCATCATGTATTGACATGAGCATGTTGGAAAAAATTTGATGCTAGTATCTCACACCACTACAAAGAAAAATATACATTTTGAGATATGGAAAGGCATGCCCAATACTTTTGATGACCTTTCATCATGTTCCAAGAAATGTAATTCAATGAGGGTCTGTGACCTATAAAAGTGATATCCCACCAATTGGCGATGACAAAACCTGGGCTTCACCAATCTGAGTGTATAAAGAGATGAAAATGGAGGTAGGCACTCTCTTTGAATGAAGAAGGGAAAATTCACTTTTAAGAAAAAATAGATTTATGAATGAAGAGTTAACTGTTTTGAATTGAGTATACTTTGTTGGATAACTTCATAGACTTGGTAATCATGAAGTATGAATGCTGTAATTTTTAACGATAATTAGTTCAAAATTCATATTCACATAAATGGTATAATCTGTGATATTTCTACCTGTCTCTTTAGTGACACCTTGGTCATGACTGTCTATGCTTTTGTTTGAGGACAAAAAACCGATCAAGTGTGGGGGAGTTTGATGCACTACTGTGCATAAGGAATTTACACCTGGTTTAACATCAATAAATTTGTTTTGTGGATAGTTTCTACATGATTTTCACATTGATAATGTATCTTCATAGGTTCTTTGGTCATTAAAGGATAAAGCATCGATTCTTTGATGTTTGGAGATTCAGAAGGGAATTGGAGGTGTAAGGACCCTTTTCCCCCTGATGATGCTGGAAGGGAGCTATTCAGATCAACCACTTGACATGAAGGACATAAAACAAAGGGATTTCAAAGGCCAAAATGACCCTCACGATTGCTGCACGGTTTATACAAACTGTGTGCAAACCGTGTGGGAGGAGATTCCCCTTATAGAAGGGTCCGCACGGTTATCACATGATTTACCAAACCATGTGGGACCTGTAGAGAAAAACTCTGCAGTTCAACAAATTCTGGATAGTAGCTATGGCACAGTTGGCACACGATTTACCAAACCGTGTGCCCAAATGGTGCGGCTAAGGAATTCAAGACAGTATCTATTGCATGGTTGGCACACGGTTTACCAAACAGTGCACCAAAACCATGCACACCACTATAACTCCTTATTTTTGATTTTCTACTTTCCAAAAAATCCTTGACCCATGATTCTCTTTGATACTTGCCTTTAGACAACTGGAAAAAGGCTCTTTTTGACCTAGAAGACTCTGCAGGGTAAAGGTAAAAGAGGGGGATCTCACAGAGTGAGGAGAAACAATAGGGAGTGGTAGAAAGGGAGGTTTTCTTCAAAAACCTTTGGAGTTCTTGTATGTTTTGTGCTTATGACTCTTTTTCAGTTAGATTGTACTGAACTCCTAAATGCATTGTAGTAAGGTTCTAAATCTTTCATTCATGAGTAGCTAAACCCTTCCCTTGTGTTGGGGCAGGGAGAAATGTGGGTTCATTAGAACCATTTTATTTATTATAGTATTTGTTCATACTCTCTCAACTAATTCTCCCATTACTTCTATGTTCTATTTCACTAGAAACATCCATGTCAGACCAAGAATGGATTTTCTAGGGATCTTTGGGAGAATTACGATGAGAATATCCAAGACTATTGGATATCCTTGTTGTTTCTAGGGGCAGTTCTTAACTTAAATGTCAGTAGAAATCAATTTCCGGACCAAGGAATTGATTTCTACTGACTTGATCGGAACTTGCCGGACCAAGGGAGTTCAGACACATATGAAACCCAGAAATGTGGTTTATTATGAAAAATACAACGCAATAAGGAAAATAGTTTTAGTTTCCCACATGAATGTCCATCCCCAACACATTATCATTATTATTCATCAAAAATTTGGTTTTAAGAAATCTTTAGTTTTAAGTAATCGGTAGTGAATTAGGAATGATCTAGTAACAAGTCATATTTTAATATCTGAATCATCAACCAACCAAAATGTATTTAAATTCATCATCTTCACCCAATGAATTCAATTTAAGAAACATAAAATGCCAACATCATTTCCCTATGGTCCAACCCTGTACTTACCTACCATACTAGTCTGAGTTAGGGAATTTAATTTGGGAGAAAAACAAGATCAACACAAACGAACGGTCACTTCATTTGGTTACTTTTTAACCTCTTTATATTTATTGTTTTTTTCATAGTACTTTGACCAGGTCAGTAATTTTGTTGTGTCAAACTTTTCCTCTACGGTCCAAGATCTTCACTGGCTACTCCATATAAGAGAGATCATTTTTAGCTATATTACCTCTGAATTCAGTACATGTAAGGAATATGTTATGAAATTAATCCACAAGGATATGTGTAATGCATCATGTACTTGATACATGGTCGGTGGAAGTTCTAGTCGATACACCACAGCTATGATGCGATCTAGATTCTCAAATGGGGCAATGTACTTGGGACATAGCTTTCCCTTCTTTCCAAATATCATCATTCTCTTACATAGAGATATGTGAAGGAATTGAATGTCTCCAAACTAAAAATCTAAGTCCCATCGATGATTATATGCATATATATTCTATCGAATTTGGGCAACCTTAATGTGATGCAGAATGGTCTTCATGTTTTCTACTGTCTCTTTGACCATGTCTAGTACCAACAACTTACGTTCACTGACTTCATCCCTATATGTCGGTGTTCTATATATCTTCCCATAAATGGATTAATATGGATCCATTTGGATGATTGAGTATAAAATATTATTTTAACAAAACACATCCAGTAGAGGATATATATCCCATCATCCTTTGAGGTATATCGAGCATGCTCTCAACATATCTTCCAATATTTTAATAGTTCCCTCAAACTGTCCACCAGTTTGAGGATGATATGTTGTAGTTGTAACACCCCAATATTTTTTAAATAAAATTATATTTTATAGTGTAGGGGAAATGAAACACTAATTTTATCTTTCATTACATGAAACACTCAGTTTATCATGAGTTATTTTCCACCCCAATATTTTTATGTTCTATGGAATATTCAACACACTACACCAAACTTAAACACCCCATGATAAATATTACTATTATAGCCTAGCAATATGAATGATGGGTTTATAAATGATTAAATAAATTATAAAACATGTTTTACACATGTATGTAAAATTAATTCTTCGGTGACTAATTAATTATAAATAAAAATAAAACCCTTTTGAAAATTAAATGAAATATTTTTCTGAAAAACTATTTTATTACACACAAGTGTGTTTTATACCAATAAAATAAACAAATCACTATTTTTGGATCATAATAATGAATTTATATTTAATATATTTAATCTAATCTTTAAAATTTATCCAATGTGTTTTATAGAAAATAGATAAAAATAAATCCAATGTTATGTTGACATTTTGTTTCTTCTAAGAATTAGTTTTTTCGCCTTCTTATGCTGCAATTATTTTAATTTTTTTTTAAAATTTATAATTTTTATTTCAAAAAGTAAACTTAATTTTTTGAATCAGAATATCTAAATTTAATTTGAGTGAAATTTTGTGATTTTTTGAAAAATATTGATTTTTAAGTGAATAGTGAAAATAACGATTTTTGTAAAAGCCTTTTATTTTCAATAATTTGGGAAATTTAAAAGTACCAATATATTGTGAATATGTTTTAAAGTAACATAAGTATTATTTAGTTATGGGTACTCCAGTTAATTAATTTTTAATCAACTTTATATTGTGCATTAGTATACGTTTTTTTAGGGTTTAAAGATGGGTTTTCATAAAAACTGTTTTTAAATACATAATATTTAATATTTTTAATTAATTAATATAATACATAACTGGTAATTTTTTAAATGAAATTTATAAACTATATATAATTAAATATTAATTTATTTTCATACAATTATTATTATTATTCATAGATTTAATATAGAATTAAATTTTTCTAAAAAAATAGTCTTCTTAAAAACCTCTTGTCTCACTACATTTGAGGGATTAATATTAAATTAAATTTTACCATGTTAGTGAATTGAATTTGGAAAATTGTATTAAATATTTTTAATCAAAAAAATTGTAAATTTTAATAAGGAAAACTTAATTTTTTACCAAAGTGATTAGTGAATACAATAGAAATCAATCAGAGTGATTACTGTAAAAAATGAGTTTACCAAGTGACTAAACGTTAATATTAAGAGTTCAATTAAAGTATAAAATTGTAAGTAACCCATTTTATGGTCATATTTTGACCTTATCACTCATATTATAGAGTTTTATGAATTATTAGATGATTTTGGTAGGAAATAATGTGGATTCACCTAACTTTATTTTAGAAAATACCAACTGTATCATATCCACTACTTATAAAATGCCCCACCTCTTCTACCCTCTTCACACCATCAAAACCAATTGTTTTAAATAATAAATACAAAAATAAAATATCTAATTCAATACCATAATCCTATAATACTTAATTTGGGCATAATACTAAACAAGGAAGGCCTTTGGTGCAAACCAAAATGAGTTACCTGAAGAAGAGGTAATGTTCATCAACATGCGTTTTTGTTTTACTTTTTTTATACAACCCATTAAAATATTATTATAGCATGATTATATAAAAAATATAGTATCCTTAACATACTTATATGTTTCTATATTAATTTTAAGTTCTAAAAAAACACACACATCCATCAAATGGCATACAAAATCATCATCCGTACGTACGATGAACTACCACATTATGAAGCGATGTTATGCATTTTCCCTAATGTGTTACATTGAAGGTAATGAGAATAACTAAAATGAATATATATTATATAAATGAAATAATTATGATATTAATTACATAATTATATTTCTATAATTATAATATATCATTTTATTCTTACCATTTTACACATTGAAAAAGTGATAACGTCGTTTGTGGGTCTGTAGACAAATTCCTCCTCGAAACGATGCGATTCATCTTTTTTTCATAAAAACATCACAATAATGATATATATAATTAAATATAATTAAATATAATTATATTAATTATATAATTATAATTATGTAAAGATAAGATATTACTTACCTTCTTTCTATAATGATCATTGAAAAATGAAAACACTATTAATGTGTACATATGACCTACTATCTCTATGATCGCAACAGTAGTTCTTTTTTCATAATAATATTTCATTATTCGTTTTAATAGTATAATTTATGTATAAATATGATAATTATTTAGTTATTATTATTCTATATATGTTTAAATAATGATTTATGTGACCACATTCAACCAACCAAAGTCATTTTTTACACATTAGCCAAATTTGGTCAAAACATCTGACTTAAACTTAATTGGTTAAGTAATTAAATATTTTTTATATGTAAAATAAAATTCATAAAAAACTATAATAATGTTCTCAAAAAATTAAACAATTAACATAATTTTATTATTCATGAAAATAAAGACACACAAAATAAGTCAGACACAAGTTAAGGGCTTTCTCATCACACTTTTATTTTCATGAGATACATGCCATATTCACCAATTATTTTTTTGTGTGGTGTATATAATTCTCATGAATTTATTTTATGGTTATTTTTTATGGGTATTTAAATTTTCGTTTTAAAACTTTTCTTTCATGGGGTTTATGGTTTAAAAGTTACTAAAAGTAATGGATTTTTGTCACAATTTGCCTTCTTTGAGACTTTTATCGTGTTATGCCCCTATATTATTTTATGAGGTATATATACATTCAATTTGACATGTAATATCATGAATTTATTTATTATCATGGTATTTTTTTTAATGTAATCATTTCATGGGTATTGTGATTCAAAGTTACCAAAGTGGTAAGAGTCTTTTGTTATAATCTCATTGTTTATCAGGATTATGTATGGTTAAGTCTATGATATTGAAATATTATAATTATTATTAAATATACCATAATATAGTTATTAATGATATTTTAAAGTAATTTTACCAATTTTACACTCTTTTGTAGTTATAATAAATTCGAAAATGTTTTAAAGAAAATCTGACTTTATTTCTCTCTTCGACCAGAAATATGTTTTCTTTAAAAGAAATGTTTTCAAGAATGTTTTAAAAAAAGAGTTTTTCAAAAACAAAATGAAATTTCCTAATTAAATTTTTTAAATTATTTTTTAAAAATTTAATTTATATGTTTTGATGTTTTTTCAAGGAAAATGATTTTTAAAATATTTTATATTTGAAAAGGTGATTTTCAAAATGCTAAGGGTATTTTATGCAAAATGTTTTAATGATATTATAATTGAATTTACATTAATAACTGTAAAAAATCCTTTTTTTTATTTATCCTCCATTAGGGATATTTTTTATTGATATAATACTCATTCTTTCTTTAGATGGAATAAGATTTTTTCAAAGTGATTTTTATGAAACCCGTTTCTTTTGCACGGGTTAATCATGCTTCAAAGAGATTGTTATAGAACCTGTTTCTTTTCCAAGAGTTAACCATTTTTCAAATATATTTTTATAGAAATAATTTCCTTTCTATAGGTTAATCATATTCTAAAAATAATAAATGTACCTTCAATGAGTTATGATGAAATTAATTCTCCATATTCTTTACTAATTATTTGGTTCTTGGACATTATAATTGATGGTAGCTCCCATATAGTGCTGGGTGAGTCTGTTATAAATTAAATTATGGGTTTTACTAGATAAAACTATAATGAATTGGGTAATTATAATTTTATTTATAGAATTATATTACAAGTTTTCCATATGGTTATTCCAAATTATAAGGGTTCTGTAATGGTTTTATGAGATGATGTTCCAAGATACCAATATGTTTTATCTATGATTGCTATGGGTTTATGATATTTCATTGATCAAGATTTATATCACTTGTAACATGATTATTGTTACTTATACTTTTTTATTTTTAATGCCTTATGACATGAATTCATGTTTGATGATATGGGTATTGATGGGTAAGAATATCCGTATGTTATACTTATGCACTTTTATTATGCCATTATAACTTTATGATCTTATTATGATCAATGATGACCTTCATATTTTAATGGTTATGTTTTTCCTTATCAATAATTTTATCTCACTCATGTTGTGTTTCATTTTCCACAGGTTTTAAAGAATTATGTTGAATAAGTTGTGTCTATAAGGGATTTCATATGAGTGATGATGATGTCCTAATGTTAAAAAGAAAATTTGGGTTCAGTGGGTGAAATTATCATTTAAATTAATTTGAATTGTTTATGTAGGATTTTTTACTAATTATATAAACCTCTAAACCTAAAATCTCTTCTAGGATATAAGTGATCCCATTATTCATTTTGATGTTGTATGGTTTGGATGGCAAAAATGTTTTTCCCTTATTAACATTAAATATGGAAATGAAAAATTTACAATTTTAGCATCTAATCCAAGAGTATGGGTTCTGGGCTATTATAGTTGGTATCAAAGGAAAGGTTTAGATATATTTGGATATTAGGGTGTTTTCAAGTGAGGTTATCTTAAGAGTTATGGATACCACCACATCTATATTATGAGTTCAAAGTCTTAGACATCCTATTTGAGGGTTTTATGTAGTAAAACTTTTGAGGTTATTAATGACATGTTGGGAGACATTTTATTGGGTTGGGTTATTTGTAACCCATAGGATCAACATGAAGAGTTTTTATGAAGGATTTACTTTGCAGGATTAAATAAAAAGGGGGGACAACCCAAAGGTCAGGTGAAAATCCGTCATATCAGGAAACTTCATGGGGCTTGAAACCACAACTGAAGGGCGACAAGGGTGTAACACCTACCATTTTCCTATGTGAGTTCATAGTTAGTATGAATTTTTATAGGTAAAGATTAATCTTATGTCAAAAACATATGGGATTTTATTTGAGGAATAATAGTTGATTTATCCTAGAAGAATATATGATCAAATCCTTATAATCCTTGGGTTTTGAACTTAATTAGGAAATGCTTGAAGAATTTTTAGGATATTTATTTATGGAATAATTTAGTTTTAACTTTGGGTAATACAATTGAATTATTAATATTACTGTATCATTTTAATATTTATTAATTTTGTGAATTATATTACCATGTTCTAACCATTTTGGGTTTGGTTAATGTTTAAAGACTTGATTAATAAATTGTTATCCAATTTAAGGTTATATAGATTTTAAAAGTTGATTTTATTGAAATAAGAATTAAAAATTCATCTTTAATACTAATCATTTGGATAAAAATATGATATTGTAGTGTGAATTCATTAAAGGATAATTTACTACTCATAAAGTAATTATATTTCCATATTCTCTAAGACTAGATGGAAAAATAATTTCTCAAAATTAGAAAAAAGGAAGTCAAAAAACAATTATTATACCAGTACCTTAAAATATTATGAACAAATAATATTTTAGGTCACCATAGATTTATGGTTTGGAGTCCCTTAACTTTCCACTAATCATTCACTAGTTTATGATCAATGACGTCAATCATTCTCTATAATTATTTATGCTTTCCCTCTATTCCCACCCATGATCTCATATTTAGATTCCTATTTATGTGTTATTAAATATGACCTTTGTACATACCCTTATCAATCATTAAGATGATTCTTTATTAATACTTTTTAGGATATGTCTTTACAACATTTTTTTTTCAAATGTCCATCCTTTGATTATTGACATAAAGTTTAAATTGCAAGGATGGAATTTTTAAAAAGGAGGAGGATGTAATAGCCTGATATTTTTAAAAGAAAAAAAATTATATTCAATATAATAAATGAAATGAAAAATAGTGTTTATATTTCATTACACATAACACTTTTTTATCTTTAATTACACGAAACCCTGATAATTTCATGTTCTATGGTGTATTCAACACACAACACCGAACTTAAATGACCCATGACATAAATTGCAATTACAACCTAGACACCAGAATGGAAAGTATGAACAATATCAACTAAATTATGAAAATATACTTTACACATTTATATATATAATGAATTATTTGGTGAGAATTAATTATAAATAAAAATAAAACCTTTTTCAAAATAAAATGAAATATATTTCTGAAAAATTATTTTTATATGCATAAGTATTTTTTATACCAATAAAATAAAAAAATCACTATTTTTTGAATATATTAATGAATTTTATATGTTATATATTCAATATATTTTTCAACATTCATCATATGTTTTTTCTCGGCAATAGATCAAATAAATTTAATTTTACGCTTAACAACTATATTGTTTCTAAAAAATACAGTTGTCGCCTTCTTATGGTGCACTTATTTTAAAAATAATTTTTGAAAATTTTATAATTTTGATTTGAAAACAAATTAAATTAAAATTTTTAAGTGTAATATCAGAATTTTCTTTTGGTGAAATTTTAGGATTTTTTTAGAAAATATAGATTTCTTGGTGAATGGTGAATATGCTGATTTTTGTAAAAAGTATTTTCTTTTCAATAAATTATGTGATTTAAACCTACCATTTTTTGGAATATATTTTCATGTAATATAATTATTATTTAATTATATTTATTCCACCTAATTAATTTTTAATCAACTTTTTATTGGTTTTTAATATAAGTTTATTTTTGGGGTTTAAAGATGGGTTTTTTCAGAAAATGTTTTAAAGTGCTTAAAATTTCTTCATTTTAATTAATTAAAATAATCCAGAATGGGGGATGTTTTCAATGAAAATTTTAGATTATATATCATTTAATATTAATTTATTTTCATAAAATGATTATTATTAGTCATATAGTTAATATAGAATCATCTTTTTCTAAAAAAGTTCTCTTTTTGAATAGTGGATCCCTCACCTTGTCTATGAGGTTAATATAAAATTAAAAATTTCAAATTATGTGAATTTAATTTTTAAAAATGGATTCCGTATTTAAAATCATCATAATTTATAATTTCTAATATGATCAACATAATTTTATACAAAGTGATTAGTGAAAAGAATTACAATTAATCACAATAATTAAGGTAAAAATGAGTTTATCAAGTGACTAAACATTAATATTAAGGGAGAAAATGACCTATTAACTTATAAATAACCCATTTTATGGACAATTATGACGTTATACATTATATAATCACGTTTGGTTCATTATGGTATACTTTTGGTTGGTAGAAAAATGGGTCAACCTGACTTTCTTTTGAGAAATACTAAGTGTGTCCTACCCCAAACTTATAAAAGGCCACCGCATATCCTCCTATTTTAACACCTTAAAAACCAATTGGTTCAGAAAAATAGTACCCAAATAACTTCTCAAATTCTATACCCTCATATTTGAATCATTAAATTTTAAAAAAATCAGACCACGGAATGCCTTTGGTGCAAACCAAAAGAAGTTAATTGAAGAAGATGTAATATTTATCAACATGTGTTTTTGTTTTACTTCTTTCACAAAAACCTTAAATTATTATTATAACATGATTTTATAATAACATTAGTATCCTAAATATAATTATATTTTTTTATGTTAAGGGTAATACCTATAAACGCACACAGTTCCTTCAACTGGGTTATAAAATAATCATTCGTGTGTACGACTGACCATTGCCTCACGAAACGGTGTCATTCATTTTTTTCCTTTAACACCTCTAATGAATGGGAATAATGATTTACATAATATTTATATATTATATTTATGATATTTATAAAATAATTATACCTCTTTATTCATTATATCATATACACCCTTTTATATATCATATTGTAGGGGATGTAATAACATTGCTTGTGTGTACAAAGTGATGTAGAGAATTTTTCGATAACATGTTACATAAAAGGTAATAAGGTTAATTATAATTAATATATATGATATAAATGAGTATTTATTATATTAATTAAATAATTATATTTCTATAAATATAATATATCATTTTTTTCTTACCATTTCACACACTGAAAAAGTGATAACGTCGTTCATGGACGTGTGGACTACTGCCTCCTTGAAGTGATGCAATTCTTATTTTTACATTAAAAAATAACAATGATGACATATATAAGTATATATAATTAAATATAATGGTATTAATGATATAATTATCATTATTTAAAGATAAAATATTACTTACATCCTTTTCATAATGATCATTGAAAAATGGAAACGTTACTAATGCGTACATATGACCTACCGTCTCTATGATCACAATTTCAGTTCATTTTTCATAACCATATATCATGATTGGTCTAAATATTATAATTTTTTATATAGATATAATAATTATTCCATGATTATTATTTTGGTTATGTTTAAATAATGACTACTTTAACCATAGTTAACCTACAAAAGTCATTTTTGACACAAAAGCTGAATAAGATCCAAACATCCGACTTAAAAACAATTGATTATGTAATTCAATATTACACATTTATAAGTAAAATAAAATTAATAATAAAATTTTAAAATTTTCTCAATAAATTAAATAATTAACATAAATTTATTATTTAGGAATATAAAGACACATAAGACAATTCGATCTCAAGGTAAGGGTTTTTCTCATCTCACTTTTATTTCTGTGAGATACATTCTGTATTAACCAAGTATTTTTGTTGTTTCATTTATATACATCCCATTAATTTATTTTATGAGTATTGTTTATGTATATTTACATATTCATTTTAGGATATATCTTTCATGGGGTTTATGGTTTCAAAGTTACCAAAGCGGTAATCGATTTTTGTCATAATTTTGCTTCTTTGAGACTTATATCGTGTAATGCACCTATCATCATTTATTATTTGTATATACATCCACTTAGACATGTTATATGAGGAATTTATTTATTCTCATGGTATTTTAAGTTTCTTTTCATTCAATTCTTTCATTGGGATTTCAATGCAAAGTTACCAAAGTGGTATGAGTCTTTTGTTACAATCTCATCATTTATCGGGATTGTGTATGATTAAGTATCCAATATTGAAATCATATAAGTCTAATTAAAAATATTATACTACAACTATTCATGACATTTTATAGTAATTTTACCATTTTACCACTATTTGGTACCTATATTAAATTATATTTGTTTTAAGAAAATTTTATTTTATTTCTCTCATCGGTTAGAAATTGTTTTCCTCCAAAAACTTATTTTAGAAAATATTTAAAAATTGTATTTTTTAAATTTGAAAGAAAATTTTCCTAATGGAACTTTTTAAATTATTTTTTAGAAAGTTACTTTATATGTTTCCATTTTTTTCAAATAAAGGATTTTAAAAATATTTTACGTTTTAAAAAGTTATTTTTAAAATGAAAAGGGTATTTTACTTAAATTGTTTTTAAGGATATTTCAATTGAATTTCCACTCAAAAATTTAAAAAAACATTCTTGTTACTTATCCTCCACAAGGTATATTTTTTTATACCATCCTTATTATTTCTCTAGATGGAATAATATTATTTCAAAGAGATTGTTATGAAATCAGTTTCTTTTGCACAGGTGAATAATGTTTCAAAGAGATTATTATGGTACCCATTTGTTTCCATGGGTTAACCATATTTCAAAGAGACTGTTATGGAAATCATTTCCTTTCTATATGTTAATCACTTTCTTAAAATAATAATGTATTCTTCAATGAGTTATGATGAAATTAATTTTCTATGTGCTTTATTCATTATTCGGTTTTTAGAATTTATAAATGATGAGTGTTCCTAGATAGTGTTGGTTTAACATGTTATATATTAAAAAATAGGTATGAATGAATAGTATCCCAATTCATTGGGTAATAATTATGTTCTCTGTATAATTATCTCGGAAGTTGGTCGTATGGTTATTAGAATGTGTAAGGTTTCTTTAATGTCTCTTTAAGGGTTTGATGAGATGATGTTCTAAGATACACATATTCTTTTTCTATGCTTTCTATGGGTTTATGATGTTTCATTTGATCAAGATTGATATCACATGGTACATGATTATTTATTCTTATGAATTTTAACTTTGTTAATTCTTTATGTCAATTTTTTATATATTTTATGATCCAGGTATTGATGGGTGTGAATATTTTTATGTTATACTCATATACTTAGATTATGTCATCATAACATTAGGATATTCTTATGCTTACTAATGAAATTCATTTTTTAATGCTCATATTTACCATTAATGATATTTTGAGATCCTCTTATTATGATTCCTTTTCCTCAGGTTTTAAAGAATGATGTTTATTAACTTATGTCTTGAAGGGATTTTATATGGACAAGGATGATGTATTAATGTGAAAAATAAAAGCTCGGTTAAGTGGGATAAATGATCATTTAATGTTAGGTGAATTTTTTATATAGAAGTTTTTCCTAATTATCTAAAACTATTAACCTAAAAGTTCCTTTTTTATTGTCACTAACTAGCTTGGATACCTTGGTAACCTAATAACCAAGCCAATCTTGACATATCCCAAAGGGTGTTTCCAATACTCACGGGTTGGCGACTCATAAAATATGAAAGTGGGAAATTATTTTCCACAAAAACAATGGAAATAAGATAAATAATTTAGTATGCATACAAGAAAAACTCCAAAGGGATCATTGTACTAGAATTCAAACAAGCACAAACATCCCAAAGTGATACCACAAAGTACAAGAAAATAGGATATAAACACAAGTCCTGACAAACAAAAATCTCTAATCCCAAGGATCAATAGATAGTACCAGCTCCTAGTGCTACCTTACCCTTTCTAGAACTTGAAAAAAGATAATATACAAAAACCTAAATTCATAGCTAGGGTGTGAGATAAAATACAAGTAGGGTCTCACCAAAGATTACATAATAAGATTCCACCTTTAGTTAACTAATTTAAAGATTTAAATTTTAAATTAATAGGAATGAAATTTCAAAATAATATTTTAAAAAAATTATTTTTATTTAAAATAATGATATAAAATAGATTATATAAATTCATAAGGAATGTAAAATAGTTTACAAAAAATGGAATATATTTTAAATAAAAACAACGAGCAACATAGTCATCTAATAAGTGGTTCGATAGTTCTAGGATATAGGATCCCCACAAAATAAAAGGCGAGTCATGGAAATATATCCACACACATATCCCTCAAACACTAGTAAATGATGAATCATCACCATCCCATCATGAATGTGACCTTCTACACTAGGTTTTGTTTCATTTATAAAGCATAAAAAAGAATGCTGTAATAATAACTCACTAACTACCTAGGATTTAATGTGATTTAATAATAATCAATGATGGGAAATTAAATATAAAACTATTTCAAATAAAATTCAACCCACTCTCATTCAAATATGTCAATTTCAATTTATAAACCAATACATGAGTTTTTAATCAAATCATGCATTTTTTCAAGCTAAAACCATTGGATTTCTATCAAAATAATTTTAATCCATTTTTCTTAAATAAAAAATTGAAATAAATTTCATTAAATCAATTTCAAAATTCACATTATATAATTAAATTAAAAAATTTCCATCAAATTTCAGAACACACCCCAATTTAATTGAATTGGATTTTTTTCCCAATTTCATTCCAAATCCAACACAAATCCCCAATTCACTGGAATTGGGTTTATAATAAACCAATTTATATAAATTTAATTGAAATAAAAAAATTTAATTAAATCAATTGTTGATTTTATTTCTAGAAATTTATTCTTAATCAAATTGTCCATTGTAAATGAAACCACCTACCTTGGGAACAAAAGATATCACAAAACAAGCCCTAAAAAGAAAACTACAATGAAGAATGTCGAAAAAGGGGATATAAGAATCAAACCTAAATTAAAGATCTGAAACATTGGGGATTAGATACTCCAACAACATAGAGATCTATAAAACCCTATGGGGGAAATAGAAGAGAGTAGGAGAAAGAGAGTGGGAAGAGAAAACTTACCGGGAATAGATCAAATTCATTCTCCTAGCTTAGATTCACTTTCATAGGGGTGTAGTGGGGCACACAATCACCTCTTGGGAGCCTCTAAGGAAGAATAAATCATAATAGGTTTGTATAGGCCCATCGGGCACCTAAAAATAGGGGTTTTGGATTTTAAAATAAAATTTTTAGATCAATTTTTTCACGTATGCACGGTTTCCTAGGTAGGGATGCATTTTTAGAAAAACCATGCACCCTAACCATGAACACCTTTTTTTTCCAAGGTTCATTGTTTCTATTAGGTGGGAGCACAATTTCTCAAATAGTGCACTAGTCATGCAAACCCCTACTACTTGGGTTTTCACGGTTTCTACTGAGAGGGAACACAGTTTTGGAAAACCGCGTGCCAACTATATACAACCCAAAAACATCCAAAAATTTCCAAATTCTCACCAGAGACAACAACAAATGAAACCTAACTGAATCATGATCAAGATAAGGTTTTAGGAAAAATTTGAAATAGTAATAGTATGTTACAACCTCCCCACCGTTGAAACTTTTTGTCCCCAGAAATCTTGTTAAGAAGATTACATGTTAAAAATATGGGGCCACTTATCATTCATCAGGGACTCCATATCCAAAGTATCATGAGAATTAGAATTGTGATTCTATAGAACTCAAACAAAAAGTTTATTCCTCCCACAATGTATATTAGTTTCAGAATCAACGGTCCTGACTGGATGATTTTTCATGGATAAATCAATTTCAAAATCAGGATCATTCTAGACCATAACATGAGATAGATCAAATAGATACTTCTATAGCTACGATACATGGAACACATTATGTATCAATGTCAGTTTTGGATGATGTTCTAGATGAAAACCAACTTTTCCCATTTACTAAAAAACCTCAAAATGTACAACAAAACGAGGAGCAATCTTCACTTGTCTCCCAAACTGTCAATAACCTAAATGAGGTGAAACATTCAAGAACACCTAGTTACCAACTAAAAATTAAAATGGTCTACAATTATGATCATCATAATACTTGTACCATCTCTATGATATATACATTATCTTATGAATAAATTGAATCTTTTATGTCATTACTTGAACCAAGATTAGTCAAATCAAGGAACTTTCACAAATCTATGACCTACACGATAAAGATTTACAAGGCTATCCATAAAAGGACTCAAACAGAGCCATCCTGATCATAAATTGATAAATATTATTATAAGAAAACTCAACCGAACCTAGATGGTCATCCCATGCTCTACTAAAGTCTAGAATCTACACTTGAATAATATCATCAAGAATCTATAAAACTCTTTATGTCTAGTTATCCGACTACAGATGGTATTTCATGCTCAAATAGATTTGAGATCCCAGTTCCTCATGAAGGTCTCTCCAAAAATAATAAGTAAAATGGGGATCTCTATCCTAGACTATATCATATATAACTCTTTACAAATGAACAATCTCTTTCAAATAGTGATTTCCAAAATCCTCAACTTTGGTTGTATCACGAATGGGTATAAAGTGATCTAATTTTGTTAACCGATTGATCACAAGCCATATCAAATTCTTCTTTATCTGGGTATGTGGAAACCCAACCAAAAAGCTTATGGAGATATCATTCCACTTCCAAGTTGGAATGAGAAGTGGTTAAAGTAATCCCAAAGGTTTCTGGAACTCAACCTTGAATTGTTGGCATGCATATCAATAAGAGACAAAATCAACAATGCCCCATCTCATACCTGAAAAACAGAATTGTAACCGCATGTCATAGAAAATATTTTCAATTCCTAGGTTAAATTACCACTGGGATTTATGTAAATCTCCCATAAAATATTTCCTTACCACTAATGTCACAACAAAGTGATTTTGATTGAATATAATTCCATCGGTTGAGAATGACTAGTCAGGTATGGTCTCCCCACCATAAAGAGAGTCACTAATGCTATAGAACTCATCATCAAGATACTATTCTTGAAGGATCAACATTAGAAGAGAAGATGGTAATTGAAAACTAGCCAATGTAACCTCAGACCGTGATTCCTAGACTCGAATACCAAACTATGAAAAGAGATCCATCGAGTTCCACTCTTCTTATCATTCTTTGATATCCTGGGTTGGAAGTTTCCTACTCAAAGAATTTGTGATGACATTCCCTTTCCCTATGGTATAGGTGATTTCAAAGTTAAAATATTGAAGGTACTCCATGAAATGCCTCTGGTGGAGATTCAAATATTTTTAAGAGAAGATACAACTCAAGATCTTGAGTTATGAATACATGGTAATCCTTTCTCCAAAAAGGTAATACTACCATATTTTAAGAACATGCATCACAGATTGACTTCATGTTTATGGGTATGATAATTTTTCTCATGTGGAATATGATTATGATATCCATAATAAGCAACATGATCACCCTACATAAGGATGCAACCCAATCCTAAACCCGATGCATCACAGAAGACCACATAGCCCTGTATGGCCTCAGGAATGGTCAACAAAAACCCAATAGTAAAAATAAATTTCATCTCAGAAAATAAATCTTTCATTTCTAATCCCAATCAAACTTTATTCCAATTTAAGTTAGTGTTTTCATCTAAGAATCCCACTTTGAGAAGTCCTTAACAAATCAAGGATAATACCCAGCTAATAACAAGAAGCTTCAAATCTCAAATTCATTCTGTGGTTGTTCCCATATCATAATAGACTTTTCCCTTTTAAAGTCAACTGAAATACCATGTTCCTACATCGCATTTCCTAAGAACTTGAATTCTCGTATCCCGAAATCAAATTTTGATACATTCTCATAAAGTAGTTTATTTCTCAACAATTCCAAAACCTCTATCACATGAAAAACATGATCTACTTCAGACTTAGAGTAAATAAGGATGTCATCCAAAAAGAATACCATGAAGGTATCAAGATACTCATGGAAAATACTATTACTTAAAGCCATAAAAAGTGCAGAAGAATTAGTTAATCCAAATTTCATGATAAGGTACAGATAATGTACATACCTACTACAAAAGGCAGTTTTCTAAATGTAATGTTCTTTTATCCTTAACAGATGGTAACCAGATCGAAGATCAATATTAAATAACTTATTTTCCCCCTTCAACTAATAAAATAGATCATCAATCCATGGAAACAGATACTTGTTCTTTATCGTAACTCAATTAAGTTTTTGGAAATCAACGCAAAGGGGAAGTGACCCAAAAGCCTTTTTAGAAAAGAGAACTATTTCCAACCAAGGTGACACACTCAAGAATATAAATCCTTTTTCTAAAAGAATATAAAAACACATCATCAGGATTTTCATATCAAATGGTTTTATATGGTAAAATTGAATAGATATAGGTTGAGTACCAGACACCAAATTGATAGAAAACTATACTTTACTTACCAGTGGAAAACCAGAGAAGTTAGAAGGAAAAACATTTGGAAGCTTGGTAAAAAATGGAGGAATATCACTGCTTAAATATTATCACTATAGATAAAAAACACCAATATTACTTTCCCCAACTCATGATAAGAAATTAGGGCTCTACTCGACCTCAGGTCCCATTCTCCTTGAAAGACATGGAACCCCCCATCAGGTGTGGTAAATGAGACCCATTGAAGGTAATAATCAATATGGTATTTATTAAAAAGGAGTCAATATATCCTTAAAATGATGTCAAGCAATTTAATTTTGAGAACTATAAAATCCATATTAAGATAAACATCTAATATGTAGAAAACACAAGATGGAGTATGGAGACCCTAATCTCGATTTATTCCACAGGGTGTAGTAATATAAATCACATAAGAGAAAAGTTCTGTAAGAATATTAAGAAGATTGAAAATATATGTTGAAATAAATGAATGAGATACATGGGTACCAAGTAAAGAAATCACTAATGATGAAGCTATAGTGATGGTACCTATCACAGTCGCTAGACCCATATCCGCTTCGTATGGAGACTCTTCCACTACATGAAGAAGATTCATTTTAGATGCCTATGGTTGGAACCCATTTGTATATGTAGCATCTAATTTAACTATAGTTTTAATAGGAAATGATGATCTTGTGCCACTATGTGGAGTATAAAATTCAAGGAATAACTTCTGAAAGTTAACTAAGCATATACATGAACAACATACCTTGGGTGCATCAATTCAAACCCCCTTTGAGTACCCTAGCATTCCACATTGGTAGAAAATAAAAGTGCCTCTTCTTGGCACTGTAGGAGGTCTATAAAAACCCTACCATTGAGAACCATCATGATAATAATTTTGATTCCCCTTTACTTTGGAGGAATTCACACTACTAATGGGATAAAAAGGGACTCCCATCAACCCTGACATACCATCTAGGTCCATTTCAGCCATTAATGTTCTATCCATCACATTAGTGTAAAAAGGAATATCCAATTAGAAAATATCTTGAATTTTTGATTCTTCATCCTCTCATTAGATACGTAATCAAGAATCTCAGAAGAATAGTTTACATAATCAATCATGATATTTTCAACCTACTCGATTTTGAAAAACTCAGTAGCCTTGGACAACACCACTGACTCTGAATAGAACTATTCAGTGAAAATATATTTGAAGTCATTCCACTATAATCCACAATTATTCTTTTCCATTACCATTGTGTCCCACCATCTCTTTCTAGGTCCCTCCAATATAAAGGTGGAACAATTCACCATTATTTAACAATATATCACCATGAACTCAAACAAATGCTCAAGATCGATCAACCATTCCTTTGCCTCTTGAGGGTTATTGGATCCTTTGAACACTGATGGATTCTTGTGAATGAAATCCTATGAATGATTTCTTAGGACACCCCATTTAGGTTTCACAAAAGGTGATTGAATAAGAACTAGTGATGGTTCCTATACCATAGCTTGGATAGTACACAAAATCTCCTCAACCAGACTCTGGTCGATAATAGTTTTTTACCACTACGACACATCAAAAGCTTTCTCCTGGATCTGATACAAAAATATTCTCAGAGGTATGATGCTACAAAACAACAATATACAACAAATTAGACATCATATTAACACTCAAACAGATCATTAATAGAAATTAATCCCCAAAGATAAGTGAAAAAAGATTTGTATTTCATCCTATGAAAATAAAAACAGGGAAAATACTAGAGTTAATTCCAAAGATGTCTTTCCCAAAACCACCCTTGATGAATTAAGGTGCATTGCAATGAGAGTTGGATAGGCACTCAATCACAACTAACTCCTAAGTCCTGGTCAGAATACACAACTGCATAGTGACATCGGGGAAATATGCTAGATCTACACCTTTGATACCTCTTTGTCATAAACTAGCTTAGATACCCTGATAACCTAATAACTGAGCCAATATTACCATAGACCAAAGTCCATTTCTGATCCCCATAGATTGTTGAATATCACATAGAATCATACAATGTGAAAGTGGGGGAAAATTTTCTACAAATATAATGGAAACAAGATTAAAAACTTAGTATGAAAATAAGAAAAAATCCATAGGGAGAATTTTACTAGAACACAAACAGGCACAAACAGCCAAACGTTCCACCACTAAGTGCCATAAAACTATATAACAACCCAATTATCAGTGTAAAAAACTCTTCATGCATAAGGATCAATATATACTACTACCTCTAAGTGGCGTCTTACCCTTAATCGAACAAAGAAGAAGATAATCTACAAACACTTGAAGTCATAGGTAGTGTGCGAGATGAAATCCCAGTAGGGTGTCACCAATGATTCCATAATAATATTCCAAATTTAACTAACCAAAGAAAAACATTCAATTTTAAATACACAGGCATGTAATTTTAAAATCCTATTTGAAAAACAATCATTCTTTACATTTCAAATGATAGAAATACTCTAAATAAATGGATTAATAATTTTTAATATATAATATAGTGTATATAAATTCATAAGTCAGGTAAAATATTTTACAATAATTGAATTTATTTAAAATAAAAACAATTAGAAACATGTTTATCTAAAAATAGATATGATAGTCCTAGGATATGGGATCCTTACACACTCGAAGGTGAATCATGAAAATATGTGTATACACTTGTGTAACATCCCAGGTAAATGAAGAATAAAACATTTTCATATTTATTAATATTTACAAATTAAATATTAATTTTGGTTTAAAGGGGTTGATATGTTCAATATCGTACCTGATACGCAACAAAGGGTTTCTTTGAAATCTTACGTTGCACACTAGTAATAAAATAATATTATTTTAAATGGTAGTTAACACATAGCCATTGTATTGGCGAGAATGAATAGAAATAACTCAAATATGATTATATATGTTTGTTAAATGTTTTTCATTTTTCTAATAAATGATAAAGGCTTAGAATACAAAAAGAATTCAATTTTAGGCATATATACTCTAATTTTCACTAAAGGTCCACTTATTACCTTTTGATGATGAAACATCATTAAATATAGTTTTGGTCACTCTTATACATTCTATTGGACCAAATAAAATTCTTCTTTAGAATCGGGACATCAAAATTTACTTTGTGTAAATTTTTGGTATTTTTCCGATAAAGTTCATTTTTTTAATGAATAGTGAAAAATGTTGTATTTTAATTCAAAACCTCTTTTTAGTCTAATTTATTAATATGATTATATTATATTTTGAATTGGTTTTAAAGTTAAATTAGAATATATTTTTACCATTTAATCCAATATTGGTCATTAGAATTAATTTCACTTTGAAATTGGACTTAAACTAGTGTCAATCTTTCGATATATATTGTTTCATAAAAACATGCTATGCTTCATGACAACGAGAATTAATTATTAAATTAATTAATGTAACTTATATGATTTTAATTTTTTAAAATAGACATAATTTTTGAATTCGGAATATCAAATATATCTTAGGGTGATGTTTTGGTATTTTTCTGAAAAACTTCAATTTTTGATGATAGTGAAACCACTAATGGTACTTAAAAACCTGATTTTTTTTGTTTAAATGAAATTTTACCACCTATGTGTTTTTAATTTCAATAATCTAACATACATGGTTGTAATTAAGAAGTAAAATGTGGTTCAATGGGATTAAAATAATTTTTGGTGAATAGTAACTTTTAAGTTTTTAATCGCGATTAGAGGTAATTAGTGTAATTTAAGGTAAAAATAATGTTTTAATAATATGAAATGACATTGACACATGTACTAACCTTATTGGATGTGTCATGGCTGACCAAGATAATCCATGTGTCAACTTGGGGACCCCATTTAGCCACTTTGGTAGGAAAATGACATTAATAACTTTTTATTTAATGTTAAAATAAAAATGTCACAAACAGGTATTATTTTACTAAAACAATTTTTAAATGGGGTTATACAAGTAATATTTTTGACTATAAATATTCATTATAAATATAAAACAATTTCTTGCATCATTAAAGTTATTTTATAATTTTTAGACATTAAATAAATTAAATTATTTACGACACCATGATGATGCAGCGATTACCTCATTATTTAACGATTTAAATAAAATGAAAAGATAATGTAAAATCTAAGACCTACACTTGTCAAAAACCTATTGTATGGGTGGATTTCGAACTCTTCTTACCTTATCCTCTAAATATATAATTGTGGGATCTTTAAAAACCGAAACTCATTTTATAATAAAGTAACCTTTTATAACTTTCCAAGAGTGCCCCTCCACTCCTCTTATAAAATGCCCCCACCTCTACCACCTTACCCAAACCTCTCAAGCCTTTGGCTCAGCCAAAACCTACCCATTTTGTCTCTCCACATCCATCTCTTACTTCTAGAAGCTTCACTTTGGGCATAAGTCTTTCCAAGGAAGCCTTTGATCTCAAATCAAAAAGAGTTACTCGATTTAAAGGTAGTGTCTTCTCTTGTGTTCTTATGATTTATTTTGCTTCTCCAACCACCTAAAATCTTTTTATTCTTTTATTTTTTAACAAAAACCAGTATCTTAAATATACTAGTATGTTTTTATGATAATTATTAGTTCTACAACTACACACACCTTTGTCTAATGGTTAAAGAACATACGATTTCTGTGGTTGGCGATTTTCTGCCTCACGAAACGATGATTGTTCAATCTTCTTTTAACACCGTTCATGGTGGCCATTAAGATGTCACTCTATTTATATATGATATATATTATGTTTATGTTTTCCTTATGCTTCTTTATTTTTCATTTGTGGCATACCTTCATGGTTTCCATTGTGGGTAAACACGATAATTTCATTTTAGAAAGTGCGGACTACCGCCCCCTCAAAGTGATTTGATTTGTTAATGCCATATGTGGGATGTATAAAGGATGGCGTTAATGTTATTATATATTATGTTATACTGGAATTATAATATACCCTTATATTATTATTATTTCACTCCATTAAATACAAAATAGAAATGAAAGTAGCGTTCATGCGTACGTACGGCTTACCGTCTCCATGAACAGTGCATTTCATTTCTTACCTCGAAATGTTATGTACTATTATAAATACATGTATATGCTGGATATATATGATATATATGATAACCAAATCATGAATATCATTCTTTATATAATGAACCTTTGACCACATAAACAATATGTAATTGTAAGAAGTCCATTTTTGACTTATGAACCAAATATCGAAAAAACGATCATTATTAACATAAATGTTAATAAAATGTTTATAACATGGGAATAAGTGATATAAAAGGAATAGTGAGCTTGAAAAAGGTTCTTAAGAAAGTAGAAATTAAATTTAGATTATTATTCCAGAGATTAAAGAGCAATTGAGTCACGTTAGACACGAGGTAAGGGACTTCGTCTCAATCTCCTTTCATTGAGGCATATTTTGTTCTAATAAAAGGCTTTATTTTATACAGTGTATAAACCCCTTGTAATTTTAATTTTATACAAAAGTAATCTTTTTATATGAAGCGTCTTACAAAACGATAAAAAGGAATGTTTCTTTTAACGTATGCGGTGACAACAAACTTTTCCGCCACCACGAGTATTATTTGGTCTTTGGCTTCCTCAACAAGCCGTAATGTTTTTAAAATGAAATAAATACCATATACCCATTTATGTATTTTGGTATTGAAAATGGTTTTTATAATGGATTTTTTATGTCAATTTATTTAAGTGATATATTGTGATCATAGTGTGGAAATGTTTTCTTTCCATTATATTTGTTTTATGTCTTATGATTTTATAATGGTACATGGAAATTTGACGGGTGGTTACTTGATAAACCATATGACGGGTGGTGCCATGAATACTAGGATGGGTGGTTATGTTATATCCTCCAATTCATTGGGTATGGAAGTCGGCTATATGACTATTCCATTAAGGGATATGTGTGGAAGTCGACCGTATCGTTATTCCATTTAAGTATGTTTATGTCCCAAGTTACCTTTATATGTTATGTGTTCTTTATATGGGTTTTATGGTAATATTTTGATTAAAAAAGGGTAAGTAATGATATTTTATTCAGTTAAGAGTAATTACAACTCCATAAAGGTGAAAAGTATTACTTTGATAAAGTATTCATGGTTTACTTGTTTTCTTTCTTTGTGTATCCCTTACTGAGCTTTTTATGCTCTCCCAAAGTTTTTTTAAAGGTTTTTCACAGGAAATAATGTGGAATAGGGTCAAGGATGGGATCAAAGAATATTCATGCTTTCTTAAACATGGAACTAGAAATTACCTTTTTTAGAGTTCATGTTTTGAAAAAAAAGGAAACTTTGTAGAAGTGTCTAATATGTAATCTTTTGAGATGTAATAGTTATGATCTAATTCTCTAAAACTCTAAACCTAAAAATATCCTCAATGGGAATTATTCATTTAATTAAATATTAAGTAATGTTTAAGGCTGGGGCCTTATAGTTGGTATTAGAGGTCGGTTTAGACAACTTTAGGAGTTAGAAAATTGTTAAATTATAAATTAATTTATGGTATGATTGAAATGATATAGCATTTAAAGATTACCATGTTGCTTTTCCTAAGATATTTATGTGTTCAGAATGGTTTTCTGCAGAGGAAACAAGGTGGCTATATTGGGACGAAATCAGGAGGAAGACAACCTTCCAAATGAGCAACCTGAGATGGTCGGAATTGGAACTGAATAGTTTTTTCCAGTGATGGCATAGTTGACTCACGCTATAAATGGTGGTGGTATCCATGCACGAGTTTAGCAAGATCAACAACAGAGGAACATGTCAGTGGTGGAACATTTAATGAGGCAAAATACCCCATTATTCATAGGATCATCTGACCCTGTGCTAGTTGAAGGGTGGATTAAAGTACTGGAGATGATTTTTGACGTCATTGGGTGTTCAGAACACCAAAAGGTTAGTCTTGATATTTACCGTTTTGAAGTTGAAGCAGATCAGTGGTGGTCGATGATGAAAAATATCAGGGATAGTGATGAGATTGATGATTTTCACTGGGACGAATACAAAGGTATGGTTCTTGAGAAATATTTTCCTAAGGTAGTTCATCTTAGGATGGAAAAACAATTCCTAGAATTGAGTCAGGAGGATGACTCAGTGGCTGTATATGAAGCAAAGTTCACTCGACTAGCAAGGCATGATCCAAACTTTATACGAGATCTTGATAGTAAAATCAACTATTTTTACTCATGGTTAAAGCCAAAGTATCAAAGGGATTTAGCTTCTCGTGAGTTCAAAAGTTATGAAAATCTTGTTCAATGTGCGGAGAAGGTGGAAATGGAGTTTGTCGATGATCAGGTGTTCTTTGACAAACAAACGAATAAGAGGTCCAGCTGGTAGGAAAAAGGGAAGAATTCATCAAAGAAACAAGTAGGTAAGAAAACCAAATATCCATCCTATGAGAAGTGTGGTAAAATGCATCCTATATAATGTTTATCCAAGTCTGGAAAGTGATTTCGGTGTGGTAAGTCGGTTCATATTGCTCACAACTGTAAGGAAGATGATCAAGAAAGAAATGAAAAGCCAGCGGTAAGATGTTTTAAGTGTAATGAAATGGGTCATTATGCAAACGAGTGTCTAACGAAGAACTCAACTGGGGGAAAGCATCCAAATGACAAGCAGAAAGGGGTAGTGAAATCCTTTGCAACTACTTCAACAGATGCTGGGCCATCGAATGAAGTAGTATCAGGTACACTGTTTGTTTGTTCAGATTATGCCAATGTGTTGTTTGATTCAGGTCTACACATTCTTTCATTTCTGAGAAGTTTTCTATTAAATTGGGAATTCCATCTCAAGATATGAATCCTGAACTTATGGTAAAAAGACCCGGAGGAAACGTTGAGACAAAAAGAAATTATAAGAACCTTCCTATCCTTGTGTGTGGAAATAATCTACCTGCAAACCTTATTTTTTTTCCTCTAGTAGAGTTTGATGTTATTTTCGGCATGGATTGGCTTTCTATTTCTCATGATAAGATTGACTGCAGAGCTAAAATGGTTTCTTTTCAGAAGGATTTTCAGTTTGTGTAAAAGAATGAACCCTTGCTTTTGATAACATATCAGGAAGTTGAGAAACTAGTAAAAGATGTAAATGAATGTTATCTTGCACATATTGTTGAAAATAAAGGAACTGTTTAGATTAATGATGTGCCAGTGGTAAATGAGTATCTTGATGTTTTTCCTAATGAGTTGCCTGATATTATTAATGATCGGGAAGTTGAATTTACTGTCGACTTAGTTCCTGATTCTAAGCCAATTTCAAAACCCCCTTATCGAATGGCTCAAGTTGAACTTTTAGAGTTAGAGAAGTATTTGAACAAGTTATTAGATAAAGGTTTCATTCGACCTAGCACATCACCATGTGGTGCTTCTGTCTTGTTTGTTAAAAAGAAATATGGTTCAATGAGACTTTTCATTGATTATAAGGCCTTGAATAATATCACTGTTAAGAATAAGTATCCTTTGCCTCATATCGATGATTTGTTTGATCAGCTCCAGGGAGCTCAGTATTTTTCAATGATTGACTTGAGGTCGGGGTACCATCAGTTGAAAGTAAAAGAAGCAGACATTCCGAAGATTGCGTTTCATACTAGATATGGCCATTATGAATTTTTAGTTATGTCTTTTGGGTTTACCAATGCACCTGCTGTATTCATGGACCTTATGAATAGAATTTTCCATGAGTTCTTGGATAAGCTTGTGGTTGTTTTCATTTATGATATTTTAGTGTTTTTTAAAAGTAAAAAGGAGCATGAAAGTCATTTAAGGGTTATCTTGCAAACCTTAAAAGAAAAGAAACTGTATGGAAAATTCAGCAAGTGTGAGTTTTGGTTACAACAAATTTCTTTCCTTGGTCACATTGTTTCAAAAAATGGCATAACTGTTGATCCTGATAAAACAAAAGTTGTTGAAGAATGTCCAAGACCGAAAAATGTTACTGAGATCCATAGTTTTCATGGTTTGGCAGGTTACTACCGAAGGATTGTTGAAAGTTTTTCACGGTTATCTAGTATAATGACTAAGCTAACTTGGAAGGGTGTTAAGTGTATCTGGACAAAAGAATGTGATGATCGTTTTTAGGAGTTGAAAAGAAGATTGGTGAATGCTCTAGTTCTGGCACTTCCTTCCATGAATGGTGAGTTTTTTATATACAGTGATGCTTAATTGAAGGGACTTGGTTGTGTCCTTTTGCAGAATGATCAGGTAATTTCATATGCTTCAAATCAGTTGAAAACTCATGAGTTAAATTACCCTATACATGACTTGGAATTAGCTGCTGTTGTTTTAGCTCTAAAAATTTGGAGGCATCATTTTTATGGAGTAAAGTGTGAAATATATACTGATCATAAATGTTTAAAGTATATATTCACTCAGAAATAATTGAACATGAGATAGAGGAGATGGATAGAATTAATCAAGGATTATGATTGTACAATTCATTACCATCCGGTAAAAGAAAATAAAGTGGCTGATGCTTTGAGTCAAAAAAGTTATGCTTCATTAACCATGCTACGTTTGAAATGAGATCCTTTGGTTTTTGATTTGATGAAATTTGGAATAGAATTTGTTGGTGCAGGAAGTTATTCTATTTTGTTTCAGGTATCAGTGAGATCATCTCTATTAGACAGAATTAAGCAGGCGCAGAAGAAAGACAGTGGGTTGAAGAAAAAGGTAGAGCTGGTTCAGAAGGGTAAGTTGCTTGACTTTAATATTCATAATGATTGTGTTTTGAGGTTTGGGAAGATATTATGTGTTCATGGTGATTCACAGTTGAAGAATGAGTTGTTATGTGAGGATCATAGTTCCCCGTTTTCAGTTCATCTTAGCAGTACTAAGATGTACAGAGATCTGTGGGAGTATTACTGGTTGGATGGAATGAAAAAGGATATTGCTGATTTTACTGTGAAGTGTTTGACTTGTCAGTAGGTTAAAGTAGAGTGGCAGTTACTGAAAGGGATGACTCAGCCTTTACCGATGCCAGAGTGGAAATGTGAAAATATATCTATGGACTTTGTTGTGGTATTAGTGAAGACATCTCGAGGTAATAATGCAATCTGGGTTATTGTTGATCGCTTGACTAAATCTGCTCATTTCCATCCTATTTGAGATACTTTATCTCTAGATTAACTTTCTAGATTGTATCATAAAGAGATAGTTAGGTTGCATGGAGTTCCCCTATCCATTGTATCTGATCGTGATCCCAGGTTTACTTCTAACTTTTGGAAATGCCTTCAGAAGTCGTTGGGTACTGCATTAAATTTTAGTACAGCTTTTCATCCTCAATCAGATGGGCTGTCAGAATGAACAATTCAGAATTTGGAGGATATATACTACATGCTTGTTTGATGGATTATCAGGGAAGTTGGGACCAACATCTTTCTTTGGTTGAATTTTCATATAATAACAGTTTTCATTCCAGTATACAGATGCCACCGTTTGAGGTATTATATGGGAAGCGGTGTCGAACTCCAGCTTTTTGGGATGAATTTGGTGAAAGGAAGCTGATGGGACCAGAATTTGTAGAAGATATGGCAGAAAAAGTTCATTTGATTCAGAAACACATGAGAACAGCTTAGAGCAGACAGAAAAGTTATGCAGATAACAGGAAGAAGGATCTATCTTTCGAGGTAGGTGATAATGTTTTTCTCAATGTTTCACCGTGGAAGAGTGTGATGCGATTTGGTAAGAAAGGAAAGCTGAGTCCAAGGTTCATTGAACCATATGAAATTCTGGAGATAGTTGGATCAGTTGCTTACCGAGTGGATTTACCTCCGAGTTTATCTCAGGTACAAAATGTTTTTCATGTTTCGATGTTGAGAAAGTACAAGCCAGATACATCTCATGTTTTGAGCCCGGAGGTAGTTCGATTGGAAGAGAATCTCTCTTATGAAGAACAACCAGTCCAAATTCTTGACCGAAGAGAGAATGTGTTGTGAAATAAGGTAATTCACCAGGTAAAGGTTTTGTGTAAAAACCATATGGTTGAAGAGACAATGTGGGAATTTGAAAATGCTATGAGGGATAAATACCCCCACTTATTTTCATAAGTGAATAAAATTACGAGGACGCAATTCACAAAAGGGGGGAAGGATGTAACATCCCAGGTAAATGAAGAATAAAACATTTTCATATTTATTAATATTTACGAATTAAATATTAATTTTGGTTTAAAGGGGTTTCTATGTTCGATAGCGTACCTGATAAGCAACAAAGAGTTTCTTTGAAATCTTACGTTGCACACTAGTAATAAAATAATATTATTTGAAATGGTAATTAACACGTAGACATTGTATTGGCAGGAATGAATAGAAATAACTAAAATATGATTATATATTTTTGTTAAATGTTTTTACATTTATCCAACAATGGATAAAGGCTTAAAATACGAAAATAATTCAACTTTAGGCATATATACACTAATTTTCACTAAAGGACCACTTATCGCCTTTTGATGGAGAACTGTCATTAAATATAGTTTTCGTCACTCTTATACATTCTATTGGACAAAATAAAATTCTTGTTTTTAATCGGGACATCGAAATTTACTTTGTGTAATTTTTTTTGTATTTTTCCGATTAAGTTCATTTTTTAAGGAATAGTGAAAAATGTTGTATTTTAATTCAAAACCTCTTTTTAATCTAATTTATTAATATTATTAGATTATCTATTGAATTGGTTTTAAATTGAAATTAGAATATATTTTGACCATTTAATCCAATAGTGGTCGTTGGAATTAATTTCACTTTGAAATTGGACTTAAACTAGTGTCAATCTTTTGATATATATTGTTTCATAAAAACACGCTATGTGTCATGACAGCGGGAATTAATTATTAAATTAATTAATGTAACTTATATGATATGAATTTTGTAAAATAGATAGCATTTTTGAATTTGGAAAATCAAATATAGCTTAGGGTGAAGTTTTGGTATTTTTCTGAAAAACTTTAATTTTTGATGAATAGTGAAACCACTAAGTGGTACTTAAAAAACTATTTTTTTAATGAAATTTTACCACCTCTATGTTTTGAATTTAAATAATATGACATACATGGTTGTCATTAAGAAGTAAAATTTTGTTCAATTGGATTAAAATAATTTTCGGTGAATAATAACTTTTATGTTTTTAATCGCGATTAGAGGTAATTAGTGTAATTTAAGGTAAAAATAATGTTTTAATAATATGAAATGACCTTGAAACATATACTACCCTTATTGGATGTGCCATGGCCGACCACGAAAATCCATGGGTCAGCTTGGGGACCCCATGGAGCCACTTTGGTAGGAAAATGACATTAATAACTTTTTATTTAATGTTAAAATAAAAATTTCACAAACATGTATTATTTTACTAAAACAATTTATAATTGGGGTTATACAAGTCATATTTTTGACTATAAATATTAATTAGAAATATATAAAGATTTCCTATATCATGAATTTTTTTTATAATTTTTAGACATTAAATAAATTAAATTATTTATGACACCATGATGATGCATCAATTACCTCATTATTTAACAATTTAAATAAAATGAAAAGATAATGTAAAATATAAGACCTACACTTGTCAAAAACCTATTGTATGGGTGAATTTAGAACTATTATCATTTTATCCTATAAATATATAATTTTGGGACCTTTAAAAACCGAAACTCATTTTATAATAAAGTAACCTTTTATAACTTTCCAAGAGTGCCCCTCCTCTCCTCTTATAAAAGGCCCCCACCTATACCACCTTACCCACACCTCTAAAGCCTTTGTATCGGCCAAAACCTGACCATGTTGTCTCTCAAAATCCCTCTATTACTCCTATAAGCCTCACTTTGGGCAGAAGTCTTTCCAAGGAAGCCTTTGAGCTCAAATCAAAACGAGTTACCCGATTTAAAGGCATCGTCTTCTCTTGTGTTCTTATGTATTATTTTGCCTCTACAACCCCCTAAACTCTTTTTATTCCATTATTCTATAACAACACCAGTATCTTCCATATATAAGGAAGTTGTTATGATAAGGATTAGATCTACACCTACACACACCTTCTTCTAATGGTTAAAGAACATACTGTTTCTGTGGTTGGTGATTTTCTACCTCACAAAACGATGATTGTTCAATATTATTTTAACACATTTCATGGTGGCCATTAAGATGTCACTATATTTATATATGACATATATTATGTTTATTTTTTCCTTATGGTTCGGTATTTTTCATTTGTGGCATACCTTTATGGTTTCCATTGTGGGTAAACACGATAATTTCATTTTAGGAAGTGCGGACTACCGTCCCCTCAAAGTGATTTGATTAGTTAATACCATATGTGGGACGTATAAAGGATGGAGTTAATGTTATTATATATAATGTTATACTGGAATTATAATACACCCTTATATAATTATGATTTCACTCCATTAAGTATGAAATAGAAATGAAAGTAGCGTTCGTGCGTACGTACGACTTACCCTCTCCATGAACGGTGCATTTCATTTCTTACCTCTAAATGTTATGTACTATTATAAATTCATGTATATGATGGATATATATGATAAATATGATATCCAAATCATGAATATAATTCTGGATATAATGAACCCTTGACCACATAAACAACATGTAATTGTAAGAAGTCCATTTTTGACTTATGAACCAGATATCAACAAAACGAACATTATTAACTTAAATGTTTACATAATATTTATAACATGGAAATAAGTTATATAAAAGGAATAGTAAGCTTGAAAAAGGTTCTTAAGCAAGTAGAAATTAACTTTAGTTTATTATTCAGGAGATTAAAGAGCAATCGAGTCACGTCCGACATAAGGTAAGGGACGTCGTCTCAATCTCCTTTCATTGAGGCATATTTTGTTCTAATACAAGGCTTTCTTTTATATGGTGTATAAAACCCTTTGAATTTTAATTTTATACAAAAGGAATCTTTTTCTATGAAGATTTTTACAAAACAACAAAAAGGAATGTTTCTTTTAACGTACGCGGTGACAACAACCTTTTTCGCCGCTGTGAGTATTATTTGGTCTTTGGCTTCCTCAACAAGATGTAATGTTTTTAAAATGAAATAAATACCATATAGTCTTTTATGTATTTTGGTATTGAAAATGGTTTTTATAATGGATTTGTTAAGTCAATATATTTAAGTGATATATTTTGATCAAAGTGTGGAAATTTTTTCTTTCCATTATATTTGTTTTATGTCTTATGATTTTATAATGGTTCTTGGACATTTGATGGGTGGTTACGTGATAAACCATATGACGGGTGGTGTCGTGAATACCAGGATGGGTGGTTACATTATAACCTCCAATGCATTGGGTATGGAAGTCGGCCGTATGGTTATTCCATTAAGTGATATGTGTGGAAGTTTACCGTATGGTTATTTCATTAAAGTATGTTTATGTCCCAAGTTACTTTTATATGTTATGTGTTCTTTATATGGGTTTTATGGAAATATTTTGGTTACAAAAGGGTATGTAATGATATTTTATTCAGTGAAGAGTAATTACTATAAAGGTGAAAAGTATTACTTTGATAAAGTATTCATGTTTTACTTGTTTTCCTTCTTTGTGTATCCCTTACTGAGCTTTTTATGCTCACCCCAAGTTTTTTTTTGAAATTTTTTTCACAGGAAATAATTTGGAATAGGGTCAAGGATGGGATCAAGGAAAATTCATGCTTTCTTAAACATGGAACTAGAAATGACTTTTTTTAGAGTTCTTCTTTTGAATAAAAGGAAACTTTGTAGAAATGTCTACTATGTAATCTTTTGAGATGTAATAGTTATGATATAATTCTCTAAAACTATAAACCTGAAAATATCCTCAATGGGAATTATTCATTTAATTCAATATTATGTAATGTTTAAGGCCGGGGCTTTATAGTTGGTATCAGAGGTTGGTTTAGACAACTTTAGGAGTTAGAAAATTGTTAAATTATAAATTAATTTATGGTATGATTGAAATGATATAGCATTTAAAGATTACCATGTTGCTTCACCTAAGATATTTCTATGTTCAGAATGGTTTTCCATAGAGGAAACAAGGCGGCTATGTTTGGACGACATCAGGAGGAAGACAACCTTCCAAATCAGCAACATGAGATGGTTGGAATTGGAACTGAACAGTTTGTTGGAGTGATGACACAATTGACTCAGGCTATAAATGGTGGTGGTATCCATGCATGAGATCAGCTAGATCAACCACAGAGGAACATATCAGTGTTGGAACATTTAGTGAGGCAAAATCCCCCATCATTCAGAGGATCATCTGACCCTGTGCAAGATTAAGGGTGGATTAAAGCACTGGAGAATATTTTCGATGTCATGGGGTATTCAGAACATCAAAAAGTTAGTCTTGCTTTTTACAGTTTTGAAGGTGAAGCAGATCAGTGGTGTTCTATGATGAAAAATATCAGGGATAGTGATGAGATTGATGATCTTCCCTGGGATAAATTCAAAGGTATGTTTCTTGAGAAATATTTTACTAAGTTTGTTCTTCTTAGGATGGAAAAAAATTTCCTAGAAATGAGGCTGGAGGATGACTCAGTGGCTACTTATGAAGCAAAGTTCACTCGACTGGAAAGGTATGCTCCAAACTTCATACGAGATCTTGATAGTAAAATCAACCGTTTTTAATCAGGTTTAAAGCCAAAGTATTGAAGGGCCTTAACTTCTTGTGAGTTCAAAAGTTATGAAAAACTTGTTCGATGTGCGGAGAAGGTGGAAATGGAGTTTGATGATGATCAGGTGTTCTTTGACAAACAACAGAATAAGAGGTCCAGTTGGTAGGCAAAGGGGAAGAATTCATCAAAGAAACAAGGAGGTAAGAAAACCAAATATCCATACTGTGAGAAGTGTGGTGAAATTCATCCTAGAGTATGTTTATCAATGTCTGGAAAGTGCTTTTAGTGTGGTAAGTCGGGTCATATTGCTCGCAACTGTAAGGAAGATGATCAATAAGGCAATGAAAAGCCAGCGGTAAGATGTTTTAAGTGTAATGAAATGGGTCATTATGCAAATGAGTGTCTAACGAAGAACTCAACTGGGGGAAAGTACCCAGACTACAAGAAAAAGGGGGTGGTGAAATCCTTTGCAACTACTTTAGCAGATGTTGGGCCATCGAATGAAGTAGTATCAGGTATACTGTTTGTTTGTTCAGATTATTACAATGTGTTGTTTGATTTAGGGTCTACACATTCCTTCATTTCTGAGAAGTTTTCTAGTCAATTGGGAATTCCATCTCAAGATATGAATCCTGAACTTATGGTAAAAACACCTGGAGGAAACATTGAGACAAAAAGAAATTATAAGAACCTTCCTATCCTTGTGTGTGGAAAGAATCTACCTACAAACCTTATTGTTTTGCCTCTAGTAGAGTTTGATGTTATTTTGGGCATAGATTGGATTTCTGTTTATCATGCTAAGATTGACTGCAGAGCTAAAATGGTTTCTTTTCAAAAGGATTTTCAGTTTGTGTACAAGAATGAACCCTTGATTTTGATAACATATCAGGAATTCAGAAAACTAGTAAAAGATGGAAATGAATGTTATCTTTCACATATTATTGAAAATAAAGGAACTGTTTAGATTAATGACGTGCCAGTGGTAAATGAGTATCATGATGTTTTTTCTGATGAGTTTCCTGGTATTATTCATGATCGGGAAGTTAAATTTTCTGTACACTTAGTACCTAATTCTAAGATAATTTCAAAACCCCCTTATCAAATGGCTCAAGTTGAACTTTTAGAGTTAAAGAAGCAATTGAAAGAGTTATTAGATAAATGTTTCATTTGACCTATCACATCACCATGGGGTGCTCCTAACTTGTTTGTTAAAAAGAAAGATGGTTCAATGAGACTTTGCATTGATTATAGAGCCTTGAATAATATCGCTATTAAGAACAAGTATCCTTTTCCTCATATCGATTATTTGTTTGATCAGATCTAGGGAGCTCAGTATTTTTCGAAGATTGACTTGAGGTCGGGGTACCATCAGTTGAAAGTAAAAGAAGCAGATGTTCTGAAGACTACGTTTCGTACTAGATATGGCCATTATGAATTTGTTGTTATGCCTTTTGGGTTAACCAATGCACCTGCTGTATTCATGGACCTTATGAATAGAATTTTTCAGGAGTTCTTGGATAAGTTTGTGGTTGTTTTCATTGATGATATTTTGGTGTTTTCTAAAATTAAAGAGGAGCATGAAAGTCATTTAAGGGTTATATTTCAAACCTTAAAAGAAAGGAAACTATATGGAAAATTCAGAAAGTGTGAGTTTTGGTTACAACAAATTTCTTTCCTTGGTCACATTGTTTCAAAAAATGGCATAACTGTTGATCCTGCTAAAACAAAAGTTGTTGAAGAATGGCCAAGACCCACAAATGTTACCGAGATCCGTAGTTTTCTTGGTTTGGAAGGTTAGTACCGAAGGTTTGTTGAAAATTTATCACGGTTATCTAGTCCAATGACTAAGCTAACTCAGAAGGGTGTTAAGTTTGACTGGACAAAAGAATGTGATGATTGTTTTTAGGAGTTGAAAAGAAGATTGGTGAATGCTCCAATTTTGGCACATCCTTCTAGGAATGGTGAGTTTGTTATATACAGTGATGCTTCGTTGAAGGGACTTGGCTGTGTCCTTATGAAGAATGATCAGGTAATTGCATATACTTCATGTCATTTGAAAACTCATGAGGTAAATTTCTCTACACATGACATGGAATTAGCTGTTGTTGTTTTTTCTCTAAAAATTTGGAGGCATCATTTGTATGGAGTAAAGTGTGAAATATATACTAATCACAAAAGTTTAAAGTATATATTCACTTAGAAAGAATTTAATATGAGACAGAGGAGATGGCTAGAATTAATCAAGGATTATGATTGTACAATTCATTACCATCCGGGAAAAGAAAATAAAGTGGATGATGATTTGAGTTGAAAAGTAATGCTTCATTAACCATACTACGTTTGGAATGAGATCCTTTGGTTTTTGATTTGATGAACATTGGCATAGAAGTTGTTGGTGCAGGAAGTTCTTATGTTTTGTTTCAGGTATCAGTGAGATCATCTCTATCAGACAGAATTAAGCAAGCGCAGAAGAAAGACAGTGGGTTGCAGAAAAAGGTATAGCTGGTTCAGAAGGGTAAGTTTCTTGAATATAATATTGATAATGATTGTGTTTTGATGTTTGGGAAGAGATTATGTGTGCCTAGTGATTCATAGTTGAATAATGAGTTGTTATGTGAGGCTCATAGTTCCCCGTTTTCAGTTCATCCTAGCAGTACTAAGATGTACAGAGATCTGCAAGAGTATTACTGGTGGGATGGAATGAAAAGAGATATTGCTGATTTTACTGTGAAGTGTTTGACTTGTCAGCAGGTTAAAGCCGAGCGACAGTTACTGAAAGGGATGCTTCAGCCTTTACCAATGCCAGAGTGGAAATGGGAAAATATATCTATGGACTTTGTTGTGGGATTACTGAAGATATCTTGAGGTAATAATAAAATCTGGGTTATTGTTGATCGCTTGACTAAATCTGCTCATTTCCTTCCTATTCAAGATACATTCTCTCTAGATCAACTTTCACGATTGTATCTTAAAGAGTTAGTCAGGTTGCATGGAGTTCCCCTATCCGTTGTATCTGATCGTGATCCTACGTTTACTTCTTACTTTTAGAAAGGCCTTCAGAAGTCGTTAGGTACTGAATTAAATTTTAGTATATCTTTTCATCCTTAATCAGATGTGCAGTTAGAATGAAAAATTCAGACTTTGGAGGATATGCTACATGCTTGTTCGATAGATTATCAGGGATGTTGGTACCAACATCTTTCTTTGGTTGAATTTTCATATAATAATAGTTTTCATTCTAGTATACAGATGGCACCGTTTGAGGCATTACATGGGAAGCGGTGTCGAACTTCAGATTTTTTGGATGAAGTGGGTGAAAAGAAGATGATGGGACCAGAATTGGTAGAAGAGATAGCAGAAAAAGTTCAGTTGATTAAGAAACACATGAGAATAGCTCAGAGCAGACAGAAAAGTTATGCAGACAACAGGATGATCTATCTTTCGAGGTAGGTGATCATGTTTTTCTCAAAGTTTCACCATGGAAAAGTGTGATGCGATTTGGTAAGAAAGGAAAGCTGAGTGCAAGGTTCATGGGACCAAATGAAATTCTGGAGAGAGTTGGATCAGTTGCTTACCGAGTGGCTTTACCTCCGAGTTTTTATCAGGTACACAATGTTTTTCATGTTTCGATGTTGAGAAAGTATATGCCAAATCCATCTCATGTTTTGAGCCCAGAGGTAGTTCGATTGGAAGAGAATCTCTCTTATAAAGAACAACCAGTCTTGATTCTTGATCGAAGAGAGCAAGTGTTGCAAAATAAGGTAATTCACTAGGTAAAGGTTTTATGGAAAAACCATATGGTTGAAGAGGCAACATGGGAATATGAAAATGCTATGAAGGATAAATACCCCCACTTATTTTGATAAGTGAATAAAATTGCAAGGATGTAATTCCCAAAAGGGGGGAAGGATGTAACATCCCAGGTAAATGAAGAATAAAACATTTTCATATTTATTAATATTTACAAATTAAATATTAATTTTGGTTTAAAGGGGTTGCTATGTTCGATAGCATACCCGATACGCAACAAAGAGTTTCTTTGAAATCTTACGTTGCACACCAGTAATAAAATAATATTATTTTAAATGGTAGTTAACACGTTGCCATTGTATTGGCAGGAATGAATAGAAATAACTAAAATATAATTATATATGTTTGTTAAATGTTTTTACATTTATCCAATAAAGGATAAAGGCTTGAAATACGACAAGAATTCAAATTTAGGCATATGTACTCTAATTTTCACTAAAGGTCCACTTATCATCTTTTGATGGTGAACCGTCAATAAATATATTTTTGGTCACTCTTATAGATTATATTGGAAAAAATAAAATTCTTATTTAGAATTGGGACCTCAAAATTTACTTTGTGTAAATTTTTGGTATTTTTCTGATAAAGTTCATTTTTTAATGAATAGTGAAAAATGTTGTATTTTAATTCAAAACCTCTTTTTAATCTAATTTATTAATATGATTATATAATCTTTTTAATAGGTTTTAATGTGAAATTAGAATATATTTTTACAATTTAATCCTATAGTGGTCGTTGTAATTAATTTCACTTTGAAATTGGACTTAAACTAGTGTCAATCTTTTGATATATATTGTTTCATAAAAACACGCTATGTGTCATGACAGCGGGAATTAATTATTAAATTAATTAATGTAACTTATATGATTTTAATTTTTTAAAATAGACATCATTTTTTAATTCGGAATATCAAATATAGCTTAGGGTGAAGTTTTGTATTTTTCTAAAAAACTTCAATTTTTGATGAATAGTGAAACCACTAAGTGGTATTTAAAAACCTGATTTTTTTTTGTTTAAATAAAAATTTTCCACCAATGTGTTTTGAATTTCAATAATCCTACATACATGGTTGTCATTAAGAAGTAAAATGTGGTTCAATGGGATTAAAATAATTTTCGGTGAATAGTAACTTTTATGTTTTTAATCGTGAATAGAGGTAATTAGTGTAATTTAAGGTAAAAATAATGTATTAATAATATGAAATGACCTTGACACATGTCCTACCATAATTTTATGTGTCATGGCCGATCGATAAAATCCATGGGTCAACTTGGGGACCCCATGGAGCCACTTTGGTAGGAAAATGACATTAATAACTTTTTATTTAATGTTAAAATAAAAATGTCACAAACATGTATTATTTTACTAAAAAAAACTTTAAATGAGGTTATACAAGTCATATTTTTGACCATAAATATTAATTAGAAAGATAAAATGATTTCCTACATCATGATAGTTTTTTTATAATTTTTAGACATTAAATAAATTAAATTATTTATGACACAATGATGATGCAGCGATTACCTCATTATTTAATGATTTAAATAAAATGAAAAGATAATGTAAAATATAAGACCTACAATTGTCAAAAACCTATTAGATGAGTGGATTTAGAACTCGTATCACCTTATACTCGAAATATATAATTTTGTGACCTTTAAAAACCGAAACTCATTTTATAATAAAGTAACCTTTTATAACTTTCCAAGAGTGCCCCTACTCTCCTCTTATAAAAGGCCCCCACCTCTACCACCTTATCCACACATCTCAAGTATTTGGCTCGGACAAACCCTGCCCATTTTTTCTCTCCACATCCCTCTATTACTCCTAGAAGCCTCACTTTGGGTATAAGTCTTTCCAAGGAAGCCTTTGAGCTCAAATCAAAAAGAGTTACCCGATTTAAAGGTAGTGTCTTCTCTTGTGTTCTTATGTTTTATTTTGCTTTTCCAACCCCCTAAACTCTTTTTATTCATTTATTTTGTAAACACACCAGTATATTAAATATACTAGTATTTTTATATGATAATTATTAGAGCTAAACCTACAAACACCTTCATCTAATGGTTAAAGAACATACTGTTTCTGTGGTTGGTAATTTTCTGCCTCACAAAATGATGATTGTTCAATCTTCTTTTAACACATTTCATGGTGGCCATTAAGATGTCAATATAATTATATATGATATATATTATGTTTATATTTTCCTTATGCTTCTATATTTTTCATTTTTGTCATACCATTATGGTTTCCATTGTGGGTAAACACGATAATTTCATTTTTGGAAGTGCGGACTACCGTCCCCTCAAAGTGATTTGATTCGTTAATGTCATATGTGGGACGTATAAAGGATGGAGTTAATGTTATTATATATTATGTTATACTGGAATTATAATATAACCTTATATCATTATGATTTCACTCCATTAAATAAGAAATAGAAATGAAAGTAGCATTCATGCGTACGTACGGCTTACCGTCTCCGTGAACAGTGCATTTCATTTATTACCTCTAAATGTTATGTACTATTATAAATACATGTATATGATGGATATAAATGATATATATGATATCCAAATCATGAATATAATTCTGGATATAATGAACCTTTGACCACATAAACAACATGTAATTGTAAGAAGTCCATTTTTGGCTTATGAACCAGATATCGACAAAACGAACATTATTAACTTAAATGTTTACATAATGTTTATAACATGGAAATAAGTAATATAAAAGGAATATTAAGCTTGAAAAATGATCTTAAGAAAGTAGAAATTAACTTTAGTTTATTATTCATGAGATTAAAGAGCAATTAAGTCACGTCAGACATGAGTTAAGGGACTTCGTCTCAATATCCTTTCATTGAGGAATATTTTGTTCTAATACAAGGCTTTATTTTATACGGTGTATAAACCCATTTTACTTTTAATTTTATACAAAAGGAATATTTTTCTATGAAGCATTTTACAAAACGAAAAAATGAATGTTTCTTTTAATGTATGCGGTGACAACGACCTTTTCCGCCGGCATGAGTATTATTTGGTCTTTGGCTGCCTCAACAAGCCGTAATGTTTTTAAAATGAAATAAATACCATATACTCTTTTATGTATTTTGGTATTGAAAATGGTTTTTGTAATGGATTTGTTATGTCAATATATTTATGTGATATATTGTGATCAAAGTGTGGAAATGTTTTCTTTCCATTATATTTGTTTTATGTCTTATGATTTTATAATGGTACTTAGACATTTGACGGGTGGTTAAGTGATAAACCATATGACGGGTGGTGTCGTGAATACCAGGATGGGTGGTTACATTATAACCTCCAATGCATTGGGTATGAAAGTCGTCCATATGGCTATTCCATTAAGTGATATGTGTGGAAGTCAGCCGTATGGTTATTCCTTTTAAGTATGTTTATGTCCCAAGTTACCTTTATATGTTATGTGTTCTTTATATGGGTTTCATGGTAATATTTTGGTTACAAAAGGGTAAGTAATGATATTTTATTCAGTGAAGAGTAATTACTACTCCATAAAGGTGAAAAGTATTACTTTGATAAAGTGTTCATGGTTTACTTGTTTTCTTTCTTTGTGTATCCATTACTGAGCTTTTTATGCTCTCCCCAAGTTTTTTTTGAAATGTTTTTCACATGACATAATGTGGAATAGGGTCAAGGATGGGATCAAGGAAAATTCATGCTTTCTTAAACATGGAACTAGAAATGAATTTTTTTAGAGTTCATGTTTTGAAAAAAAGGAAACTTTGTTGAAGTGTCTATTGTGTAATCTTCTGAGATGTAATAGTTATGATCTAATTCTCTAAAACTCTAAACCTAAAAAGATACTCAATGGGAATTATTCATTTAATTCAATATTAAGTAATGTTTAAGGATGAGGCCTTATAACATGTCCCTCAGATACTAGTCAAATAGGACTCATCACAATACCATTGGGGATGTGACCTACTGAACTAGGTTTCATTTTAGTTGTGAAGTGTTAAAAGGGTATTATACCAATAACTCAATAACTACCCAAGATTTAATGTTCTCAAATAACAATAAGTGAGGAGAAATTTATTTTAAAACTTTTTAAAATAAAATTCAACCCATTCTCCCATTTCAAATATGCTAATTTGTATTTTAAAACCAATACATGAGTTTTTAATCAAATCATGCCTTTTTACAAGATAAAACCACTATGTTTCCATCAAAATAATTTTAATCCTTTTTTTCTCAAATACCAATTTGAAATTAATTTCATAATACCAATTCCATAATTAAATTCCAAAATTTAATTTAAACAATTTCCATCAAATTTCACAAGACACACCAATTCAATTGAAATTGGAGGGGTTTTCCCAATTTCATGCCAAATCCAGCAAAAATCCCAAATTCACTAGAATTGGGGTTTTAATAAACTATTTGAATGAAATTAAATCAAAATTGTGAAATTAAATTTAAATAAACAATAGAATTTCAATCTATATATTTAGGGTTAATCAAATTGGCCATCATACACAGAACCACCTACCTTAGGATCACATGACCTCACAAAACAAAGACCCGATTGGGAAACTCTAATTAAAAACAATGGAAATGAGGATCAAAGAATACAAAATAGTTTCTAAATCTAAACCAATTTGGATTATATCCTCTAACAAAACAGAGATTTACCAAACCCTACATAGGAAATAGGAGAGAGTGGTAGAAAGAGAATAGGGAGATGAAACTTACCTAGAATAGATTGAATGTCATTTTCATAGCTTTAATTATATTTGAGAGGGGTGTAGAGGGGGCGAAGTCACCTCTTGGGAGTCTCTAAGGAAGAATAAATCATAATATGTTCTTAAAAGACCATCAGGCATAAAAAATAGAGTTTCAGGATTTCAAAAAAAAAAATCAGATTAATTATTTACCATGTGAACGATTTCCTTGGTAAGGCTGAATGTTTATAAAAACCATGAAACATAACTATGAAACACCTTTTTCCAAGGTACATGGTTTCTAAAAGGTGGGAAAACAAATTTTCAAACTACCTGCAAGCTATAAAAATACCCACTATTTGGGTTTTCACGGTTTATACTAAGAGGGAACATAGTTTTGGAAAACTATGCACCAACTGTAAACAACCCTGAAACTTACAAAATTTTCTAAATTCTCCCCCAAAAAACCTGATTGAAACCCAACCTAAGAACAATCAAAAGAGGGGTTTTAGAACACCTGGAAATAGTAATAAGATTTTAAAAGGATGCAATTGATCCCTTTTCTCTTTTTATGTTGTATGGATTGGATGAAAAAATTGGCCACCATTATCGATATCAAATATGGAAATGTAAATTTCAGATTTCAACACTGAATCCAAGAGTGTGGGTTCTGTGATGTTATAGTATTAATGTTCAGCTATGTTTTTAGAAAAGTTTTGAGGCTCTTCCATAACATGGAGGTGAATATGAGATATTGATCAGATATAATCGATAATAATACTTCATACAGCCTCACCACTTATCTGATGTATATTCATGAAAGTTTATCGAGTGATAATTCTTATCAAATTTCAATGAAGAGAAAATTATTTCTAATATGATTTAAAAAACCCATATAGACTCATTTCCTCTATATGTATTTTTAATTCTACTGAAAATATCCATGGTGATGTTTTCCCATTTCCATATAAGTATGGGTAATGGTTGAATCATCCCCTAAGAGTTTTTTCTTTTTATCCTTCACTTTTCGACATACCAGGTAATTTAATGTGTATAGAATGATCTCATTCTTCATATTGTTTCACAAATAGTTCTCTCAGAGATCTCAATACATCTTTGTGCTCCCTCGGTGGATGGAGAAAGTTGATCTATGTGATTCATTCAAAATCTCTTTATTTATCTTCATATTTGATGGTACACATAGTCATTAACCAAATATTATGACTCCTTCCTCATAAATTTTTAACTCGAAGGATTTCCCGTTTTTTAACAGCTTCAACCTTTTACTGAATTTCTACACCATCTCTTTGAGAATCCTTTATCTTCTCCTAAAGGGATTGTCGAGAAGTAATTTGAGAGAGGAATTATGATGTTAATTCTCTAATATTTACCATTTCCATCCTTTGTAAGTCTAATAATATTTTATCCTTATCCATTCTCATCATTTGTAAAGTTACATGATCCTTTCTACTTATATCATCTATTACTTTATTTGCTATACAAGGATGGTAGTGGATTTAGTATTCATAATAATTTATGATCTCTAACTATATTCATTGGAAAATATTATGCTCATTCAATTTGAATATATATATTTGAGCCTCTTATGAACAATATATATCTCACAATTCTCCCCATAAAGATAATGTATCAATATTTTCAACATGAAGATCATGAATTCCAACTCTAGATCATGTGTGAGAAAGTTTTTCTCATCATCTTTCAACTTCTTTGAGGAAAAAGATATCACTTTATCATTTTACATCAATACACAACCTAAAACATTCTTTGACACATCTTTGTTTAGCATGAAGAGTTCCCCATTTGTGGGTAGTATAAGTAATGGTGTAGTGATAAGAATCTTTCTTAAATTGTTAAAGTAATCTTCACATTTACTGGTCTAGAAAACATTTACTCCCTTCTGATTTATCTTGGTTAATGGGTTTTAAAATCATAAAAAGTACCTCAAAAATCATCGATAATACCCAAATAAACCATGTAAACTATGGATCTATGTTATATATGCTATCCTGTACCACTCTTCGACTGATGTTTTTCTCATAAGGGTCCACAAATATTCTTGTGCTGGTGATAAAATTTCCCAATAATGAAACTTCCTCCATCCATAACTCACATTTATTGTACATTGTATATATTTTATCCCTTCATAATGTATTTGTCACAGTATTCAAATGCTTATTATTCTCCTAGTTTCTCTTGGAGTATATTAGAATATCATCTATATATACCACCAATTTTTTTTGAGGTAATCTCTAAAGACTCTATTTATCATGTCCATGAATATTGTGGGTTCATTAATGATTCATAATGGAACCACTATGAACTTATAGTCTCAATATATCATTTGAAAGGAAATCTTGAGAATATCTTCTTTCTTCACCTTTAACTGGTCATATCCCGACTGAAGGTACACCTTAGAGAACTAATTGGCCCCATATACTTGATCAAACAACTCATCTATACATGAAAGGGGATACATTTTCTTTATCATTATTTTTTTGAGCTCACAATATTCAGTGAAGAGGTGCATTGACCCAACCTTCTTTTTGACAAAGAGGACTATCACACCCCATAGTAAAGCACTTAGGCATATGAAACCCTTTTCCATATTATCTTGTAATTCCTTCAGTTATTCCAAATTAATGGTGTATATTCTAAAAAGAGACTTTGATATGGGAAAAGATCTAGGTATAAGATCAATTGAGAACTCAACCTATCAGTTATGAGAAATACTAGTCAATTATTCAGTAAACACAACAGTGTAGTCCCTCATAATGGGCATTTATTCAAGTATTATCCCCTCCTTTGTCTCAATAATTTGAGATACATATTATTTCTCATATGGAAATAATATCCACACTGGAGTTGATGATTATGAAGGGGATTCATCATCCTACTTACACTTGTATAGAATTGAAGGATGCCTTGGTATGTATAGAGTGATCTTCCATTCCCAAAAATTGATGTTGGATTTATATAAATATAACGAATCCATGACCAATATAGCTTTAAAATCCACCAAATGAAGTAAGATTAGATTTTCTAGGAGGTTCATTCCATAAAAACTGACTGGGGAGGAGTTATATACTTTGGATGAAATAATTTCCCCATTTCCTTTTCTCATAAATAACTTAACCTCCACATTTTGAGGTGGTGTTTGAATAGTTCATCTAAACATTCAAGATATGAAATAATGCAAAGAACCAAAATCAAATTGTAAATTATCTATTCTCGAATAAATAACTAGTGTACCCATCGCCGCATTATTTTTGGGATCTAACTCAGTAGTAGTGATAGAATATTGCCTTCCATAATACCTTAGAGGTTGTTGTCATTGATTTTATCCAACAACCCTTTACATAGGTAATTGGATCATATAATGCTTGTGTTCCTTGCATTTGAAACAATATACTACTGGCTGAGTGTTGGTATAAACTTTCATTTCTTCTTATGCATCAGTGGTATTCTTTATATCCCTTTGGTAATTATTATCCCAATTCCCCTCTTTTACACATTTGAAGTATCTCCCTGTTCCCCTTATATAGTTTCCATGATGCTTCTTCACACACTTTTGAAATGTGGTATGATGAATTTTCTTTCCCCCATGGTATTTATCTATTGATCCCCCCATATTAAACTATATTTTAGACTTTGTATCTCTAATCCCACGATACCAATGATAGTATCAAATTTCCATTTCAAACATTAGGGAACAACCGAAAATCTCCTCATATCTGTCAACGTCTCAAATCACCAATAGTTTTGGTAGACTCAAATTTAATCCACTAAAAAGAGATTCACCTCTCTTTTAGTGTTTTTGACAAAGCCAGAACCGTATTGTTCAATCCTTGTGAATTTTTACTCATACTCCTTAATAGAATCTTCTTCATTTTCCTTATGTTTGAAGAACTTCCTCTCCATCTTAATATGGATATTTCATGGAAAATATGTATTGAAAGATATTTTCTTGAATCCTTTTAAATCCATAGAATCAATTAACACTATATAATTAATATTCTTGATCAGTTTCCACCACTGATTAGCTTTCCCATTGAATAGATAGACCACCAACATGACATTATCTTCCTCTGAGCATTGAAGGGTAGATAATATCTTCTCAATGGAGTTAATACACTATACCACTATGAGGGGATCAGAAGATCCACTAAAGATAGGAGGTCTTTCACACATAAAGGATTCGACCACAAATTTATCTTTCTTAGGAGAAGGAGGTAATTCCACATGATTCAAGTTATTACTCATAACTTGATCTAATTGATAAAATAATATCAAAAAGTTCAAAGATCCCATTTCCATCACGTTTAGAATATCATTAAGGAAATCATCACATTTTCGATCACATTGTTGGTTATCATAGGTTATCATATTTCCACCCATTAACTAAAATGTAAATATTAAATTAGGGGACTTGAATACATGGCTAATAATCATATAAATAGGAAACTATGAACACAGAAGGTTAAAATTATAAATGAAAAGTATATGCTAAATTGTGATTCAATGAGTTTCAATCTTGTTAATCCATGGTGATAGAGTTATCACTAGATTTATTATTTAAATTTACCAATCCTAATCTCCAAAAATAACTAAACTATACTCTAATACCAACTATAGAAACCCTAACCTATTGCACATATTATTATATGATTTTAAGAATTATTATCCACCAAATAAAAACTAAGTATCGACAAGTCTATTGCCTTTGGAATACTAGTTACATAATTAGAAAAAATGAAACTAGAATAAAACATATTTTTTTAATATTCATAATGATTTCCTAACATCCTTTGAGATCCTACATCTGTATAGGGTAACCTGAGGAATACATAGAAAAAATGTATGACCTAAAAATCATATAAAGGGAATAAGCATGGAAAATAAACATAACACATGAGTTAGAAGGCATAAAATGATAACATAAAAGGCATGTATCATGAATAAAAATATAGAGGAATAATATATAAAACATGGTATAATTTGATAATGGATTTATAGGAATGTGGAAGTAACACATAACATGACATAGACATGATTCAATGAAAACTAATAAGATGATATCACATCGTGGATGAAGTACCATAATGGATTAGGTTTACTCCCTAATCCCATACATAACATCTAATAAGACTAAAAAATTCCCCAATGAATTGGATATTTATCCGGGAACACCCATCATAACATGTTCATTGATATGTTTGCCATATAAATAATCAAACATAAGGAATAAACATAAGGGTTACCCATAGAAAGAAATGGGTTCTGTAATCATGTCATAAGGAAAAAACAGAGGGGTATCATAATGGTATCCATTAAAGAAGGGATTTAGATCATTAATGAATATTTATAAAGTAAATATAAAATTATATCTTTAATAATGAAGTCCAACTGATGTGAAAAAATTAAAAAGAGTGGTTATTTAACTTTATAAGTGTTCCATTTATGTACAGTATTAGGGAAAAGAATAATGGTTCTTTAAAGAAGATAAAAGAATAATTATTTCCATAAATCCATAGATTAACTAAAATTGTATTTCATGATAAAACGAGTGATTTTAGAAAAATATTAGAGGCTTAAAATAGTTTATAGAGTGTACTTTAAAATGTGTAAGTAATAGAGAAGTTCCCTCTTATCAGGTTTTCTTATCGAGAGTAATTCAGAAGGGAACTTTTTTCAAACTTGTATTTCCCCATAAAAGAAAGGTAATTTGAGATATATACATATATTTTGAAAATATAAAAATAAGTTAGGATAATTATATAAGAATAATGAATAAATACATTGGGGTAATGGGAAATAAAGTGTAACATAAAGGAAAAATGGAGGTTTGGAGAGATCCCTTACCTTATGTCGGGATGTGTTTTGCACTTACACTCAATGTACTGGATAATAAAATTAGATTAATTAATTAATTAATTAAAAATATATTCCTCATATATTGGATTTATTATAATTTTATTATGCTCATTTATGTCCATTTTGATAAGTTATAAAGTTCACTTTCGTTGATTTGGGAGCATTTGTTATAAGTTTTCACGATCAGTTCAGTTGTGTATAATTATGAATGTTATTTTCAAATTGGAATAATTCTATGAAAGTGAAATTATATGGTATTAATGAACTTACATAATTTTAAATTTCCCCATTTATCATTTTTTTATGAAATGAGGATTCTTTATTTGATAAAATGTTAATGATAAATGTTTAATTTATTTTGGTGGTTTTTATGACCATCACGAACTAGTTTTGTTTTATTTAATATTATGTATATATATTAGGTATAGAAAATTAAACATGTTATAATATAAATATTAAAATCTTATTTAATGATAACATTGGTTTTATGACCATCCTTGAAGGTGTTAATGTAAAAATAAAACCCGTTATCTATGAAGGTGGGGGAACTGACATAAAAAGACGATGTTTTAATTTTTAAAAATAAAAGGATGATAGAAGGGGATTTGATGATGGATATTCAATTAACATAATAATATTTGAGTATATATATGATAATGGATTTATCATATCACTTTGGACAGGGGGTGAGGATAAGGTAGAAAAAATAAATAATTTAAAAGAGAAAGAAGGAGAATTTTACCTATTGAATATCATCTCGTTGAGAACCACTTTAAAGCACTTGGAATTGGTATTTTGGGGATACCAAAAAAACTAAGATTTGGGGAAGAGTCTTGGTAAGGTAATTGGGTATATTATTGTAAAGCTAAATATCTTAGAAGGTGCGAGGATAAGGGGTTGTGGGGGGAGGTATTTATCAGGGGAGTAGAGGGGTGTTTTTATTATTATATTCATTAGTTTATTATTTTGGATCAAGATTATTAATAATGTTGATTATTGTGACTATATATGGAAAATATTGAATTTTAATTCTAACCAATGCCTGCTTTTATCATTCATGACTAAAAAAATTATGGATTGGCTTATAATGTTAAATACTGTAAATTACCATATTTCACTATTCACAAATATTTCAACTATTTTAGAAAAAAAATAAATCCAAACCATTTTTTTATGTTTATATTTAAAAAATTTAATCCATTTTTTAAAAATAATTTTAAAAAATTTTAAAATTTAATTTTTAAATAAATTCAAAATTTATTCTAAAAATAGTGATTTTAATTTCATTATTGATTTTATGGCCCTTTGAAAAATTAATTATGGTGTCATAAAATTATATTATCATTATAAAAAAACACAATATTAATTATAAATACATTTTATGAAATTAAAATTTCTTTTAAATCATTATATTTATCATAAAATTGAAAATAAAACATTAAAGTTTTACAAAATTACAACACTTATTTTATCATTTTTATATCATTTATTTACTTGTACCATGATATAAATATATCATATTTTAATTTTTTAAGATACCTAAATATTTTATTACTTTTCAATAGGTTATGGTAATATTATAATAGTCATATTACTATTCCTAATTGTTAGATTACTATTCCAACAGTCAGGAAACTAATACAGCGGTCAAATTTATAACGGTTATATGGGTTTTCTACTTCATATAAATAATTATTTATCTATTAATTATTCATTTAATTATAATTTCTCTAAAGTATATATATATATATATATATAATTTCATCTTCATAATTAATATTGTATTATTAACTATGTTTTATTTCTCCAACCTTTCTTGTAAGTGTGGTCATTTTGGTGGATCGAGTAAATCCAAATTATCCCATTCTTATTCTTTTATTTCATATTTATTATCCTGATATAATATTTGGAATTATTATTAGTTTATATTATGAATAATGTATAATTATTCATTTATTAGAATAACACTTTTTTGGTTATCTATGTGATGTTTGTGCTACTATATAATTATAAGAAAAATTCCATTAATAAAATTCAGTGTCGTTACATTATATCTCTTTTTAGAGAAAGTTTCCATGTTACGTGATTATTTTGGATTTAACTTCTAATTATAAACATTCAACACCATTCCCAATTTTCATATTCAATTATAATTCATGAATATTCATTTCATATTCTTTAGTGGTCTAATTATTTTCTTGGATTTTATTGTGCCACCATTAATTGAACTTGGAGCACCACTCTATAATATCCATATTCATAGATTTTTTTTCTTTAACCTATTTAGAGACATTTTTATATTTAAAACCTTTTCATACAAATCCATATACATATTTTTTTATTCATCTTCAAGCTGAGGGATTTCATCCAACAGAGATTCAAGAATTCCATACGTAAAAGTAGTCATTTATTTTTAAATAGAATGTACCAAAAACTTTAATGATTTAATAGATATATCTTTTGAAATATGATCACTCCCACTTGTAATTGAATCTTCTAATTTTTTTTTGAGAATTAATTTTCAAATACCTCATGGTAACTTGAAGTACTTGACCCTTTTGAGGTAGAATGTATTTCCACCACTCATTTTTCTTTATTTAGGTTATATTTGTCTTCTTTATTGCATGGAGGGTATGTAACCACTACTTATTTAGATAAGAGGAATAACTTCATAAATCAATTCTCTCATTTCTCTCTCACATTTATCATAGTCCTGGTAAAAGTATAATTATGATCTAAAATAGATAAATATTTAATAAAACTAAACTTCATTATAAATTAAATATGGGAAATAAAATATTCAAAAGAGAATAACTTGTAAAATAATAAATATAATGAGAGATGATATTGGATATAATATCAATCAAGGGGACCAGTTATCGATAAACTTAACACTGAGAGGGGGGTTAGTTTTAATGATTTCTAATCCTTTTTACACATATAATATTTTTCCTTTTTTTATGTCACTAGTTAAGGTGAATTGGTTATCTTAATCACTCCCCCACCTTCATTGTTGCATGAAACACATCCAAAAAAACAATCACATAGAATATAACTTTCAATATGGTTCACCTATTAATAAGATAAGGTTAATATTTCATGTGATTTGAGATTCATTTATATCACTTGAACCACTAGAATTCACCTGAGTGTTTTACAACCAGAATCCTAATAGTTTAAGAATTTTTATCCCACACTACTCATTTTAGTTCATCCAAAACTTTTTTTATCCCACACATTTACAATGATAGTATGATGAAGTTACTAAAGTGTCTATCACCAATTATAACTCCACATGTTTTTAATGTGGTACTTGAATTTTTTACCTCTTCTCTTACTTGAAAATAAACATGAAAATAGTAATTCCTTATCACATCAGGTGGTGGATTCTTATTCTTCTTCGTCTCATAGTTATAGGGATAAATGATACTTTTCTTGTATAGAAGAATGAATTATTCCTATCCATGAAAATCTGAAATGTATAGACTTGTTCATCCTTTAATTATCCTCAAATAAATGAAATATTTTTATTCTATATGTGAAAACATATAATACCCAATAACGTCTCCTTATTCTTACCACTTATTCTATTCTTCTTCTTCTTTAGTGAACTATATGGACGTACTGGTTCTCCTCAATCAGATCTTGATTTATTGATTATCCCAGAGAAGGACTTTGATGGACACCTTTGATAGGTTTTTATTTGGTTCTAGGGATTTAAAAGATAGGCATACTATGGGTTTTCTTGAAAAAAGGAACTTCATGATTCATTTCATGTTAGAAGAAGATCTTATCAAAACTTAGTCTAGCGCATCTCGCTGCTGTAATGGGTCCCGATTATACCTCTATAGATGTACATAAAACTTCTATATGAATAGGAAATCCATTAATGTTGTGATTGGGGTGAGTTTACCTAAACCACCCATTCAATTTCAAAATCCTTTGATTGTTAGGATGCTTGTAAACCTCATAGGTAGCTATTTGTGCTCTGATAGTCGAACCAAAGCTGTGTGTCATCATGTTAATCCCTGAGTGTGTGTGGAAGTAGATGATTTAATAAAGCCTTTTTATTACAATAGGAGATGAATTTCATTATAGGCACCATGTGGTGTATGAATCATGAGTAGAATTTTATTCTGATTGCAAGAGGTTGGGCTATTCGTTGGTGACTTGTAGAAATGGGTCTAGACAGCACAATATGCATAATTGTATGGGAAGAGGTGGTAGTAATGGTTATTTGTCTATTATTGTAGATGGGACCTCTATTTAGGGGAAAGTGGATTTGAATATTGAGGTAGGGGAATTACACAGGGAACCACAGGATGTGAATCCAGTGGTGGAAGACATCTTCCATTTAATGAGTACTCAACAGTCTGTGGAAGTTTATTTAGAGAAAAAGAGTTCATAGGTGGATAAAGATACTAGAGATTTAGACCTTATGATTATTGATGGTCCTTAAGGTGGTAGTGGTCCCAAAGTCATATTGGAGCCTCAAAGTGAGGGAGGTCCCAATATGGGTGCTTCCTATGATGAGATGGTATGTCCAGGGAGTGTTTCTAGTGATAAAGGCCAGGAAGAAGTTTCCAAGGTACCTAGGGAGTATTTTATTATAGGATGAAATGCTTTGAGTAATTGTTTAGAGGTTAACGCCTTGACCAAGACAATTCCCAGTTGGGAGGTGGTAGATATCGAGCTAGGCAATCATTTTGAACAACTATCGAATGATTTTATGGTTCAGGTGCTTGAAAATTATTTGTATAGGGCCTCCATGAATGGGTAGAAGGATCATGGGAATGGATATAGTGAAGATATATTTAACTATTCTATAGGTGATACCAAGGATGAGGTACCAGGCAGTAATCTCCCAAGTCCAAGGAAGAGTAAGAGACAAAGGGGTAACCGTAAAGAGAGTAAGGATTGCTCATATTTTCCACTACTGATGAAAACTCAGTCAACTAAGTAGATGAAGGCTAAGAAGATGGACTGTGATACCCTCCCTACCTCCAAGGATTCTTTCCAGCAAAGGATACCAAGTGATATGCTCGATCAATCCTTGGAATTAATTATGAGATCAGATTAAGAAATGGTTGAATTGGTCTTAACAATTAATACTACAAAAGAGGAAGTAGATAAAATTATGGGAAGGGATTTGAAGGGGATCACAATGAGTAATAGTGTTCCACGATTGACAAGCATGACCTGATTTTATTAAGGGGATTCAACAACGGGAAGCTTAGCATAGATTAGTACATCCATTCTTGGGAAAAGTTGAAGATATCATAATGGAACCACCATACACCCAGGTATTCAATATCTATTAGAATTTATTTAGGGAGGTTAACTATGGGTGGCTTAAACTGTATTTTAATGGCTATATGATTTGATTTTGTGGTTGAACCAATGGTTTATCACTTTTTTCTTAAAAGTTTGTGAATAATAAAAATTTCATTTTCAGTCAAGACCATATGCAGTTATTCATGAACCACATGAATCTAAATATATAGAATTTTCAGTGTTTACTTCTTCAAAAGTCATGGAATTATTACTCTTTTTTATCCATAATGTTAGAATATCTTACAACTACATATGGATGCATGTATTTTGACTATGTCATATTTATATTATGTAGTATAAATCTCCCCGTAGAATACTCTTCAAATTGTTTTCAAAAAAATAATGCATAAGTCCTAATAAAACGATCATGATTATTGTTTTCATTAAGTTTTAGCTTACTTGGAGTCATTTTTATTTATAATTATCAACTTATGAGTATCAGATGACTCATATATTTTTCTTGAATGTATCATATGTATATCAATATCACTCATACATAGACCCATATGTATATTCATATCACTGATATATAGAATCATATGTATTTGATGCAATAAAAGCCTCAACATTCTTCAAAAGAACCATCATGGATTCACCATGATGTAGCCTAGCTCAACATTTTCCATATGAGAGGCATTCAACCCAGAAATACTTGGAAAACAACCATTTTAAATCACTCTACCCATTTTCATGTGATTCCAAACATAATGATAGAGTCCATTTCCCCATAGCACATATAAGATATATTCTTCAGACCATGGACTCTAAAATTTTAACTAAATGTTTCTACAACATGGTGCACCATATTTTGCATCTCTAGGCATAGCTATTCAACCTTTAATATTATTCAATGATCCTATAATCATTCCAAAACCTTGTAATGAACAACAAAGATTGATATCTTCTTCTTCTTAATCTTCTTCTGGTGTGCTCATAGTGTGCATGAACTTTTAATGTAAGCGTATAAACAAGAAAACTTGAACCCTACTTCTTTTCCTCTTCTCAACATTGTCAGGAGTAGTTGTAGTGTAACCAGTAGACCTTGAATCAAGGTAACTCTTGCACAATATTTTCATCTATAACTATCCTTAATAAACATTTATCCATGAAAATCATGGTATGATATTGTGATCATGTATGTTTTTAGATTCAAGTGAAGATTATAATACCTTCGATTAAGGTTTACAAGGTGAAATTAGTTATTGAGGACATGATGAATGATTTCATCTTTGGTTTAAATGGAGTGAGCCCATGTTTTTTAAAGTAATTAACAATAACCCATATAAGATGCATCCCACATCGAAGCTTAAAATGGTAATCCTATTCTTCATTACCATGTTAAATTCATTCAGTTCTCACTAAAGTCTATTAAAGCTAGTAATATCTATTGGCATATCATGCTGCCTTACATGGTGTAATCTATGAACCAACTTTCACTCTCAAACACCTATAACGACTCACAAAGGATCTTACTCCCCTTAGAAATTTTTCTAGCTCTGCTTTGATCTTAGATGAGTGTCCATATGGGATTCTTTGGTTTCTCAGATAAGATGACCTAGAGTTGGAATATTTTTTTATTACAAACTCATCCTCTTAAATTTATTTAAAAAATAAACATATAATATTCCAATCATATAGTCCCAACATCCGTCCTTCTTTAATTGTTATTTTACACTTTTTCAAATTCATCTAAGTAATGATATTATTATGATAAATATGGATGGATATATTTTTATACCTTATTCATATAGATATAAGAATTATCATGATAAATTTACTTTGGAACTACAACATTTAATCACGTTTTCGTTTAACATAAATAAATATTTCAGTTATCCAAAAGTAATAACTTCAAAAAACTTCAATCCAATCTTACAATATGTGTATTCCAATCATGAAACACACAGTATAAAGTAATAAAATACTTTTGAACTTATTTTCTTCTTAAAATAGCTTCAGATTCTACTTCTAATATCCAATATCCTATTCTTCACTCTAATTCTTCTTCAATAGCACATTAACATCCCATATAATTTTCACTTCATATTCATTGAAAACGATTGATGAAAAATACAATACACATAAAGTGGGATCAACAATATAATCATATCCCTATTGGATTTTTAACCTGGTAAATTATGAAATCTCACCCAACATAGACATTTAAAAATGTATCTTCCACTACTTAGTAAAATATTTGTAATGATACTCTTTATCACATAAAAAATAATATCGTCAACATGTACTATAAAAATTAGTGTACCTGTAGACAAATACTTCACATAGATATTACAATCAACTCTACCTTTAAAATAATATATTCTTATCAAGCATCCATCTAGGTTGGTGAAATGGTGCAATGGTATCTTCAAAGTAAAATCTAATTTGTGAATACCCTTACAAATCAACATTTCCTTATTTCTTATGAACACAACTTTATTATTTAGTTTATTTCTTAAAATCCACTTGGTGAGTATAATGTTTTTCTTCTAGGAAGTGGATTTATTCTCTATTTTATAATGTTCCTCATACATAGTAGAAATCTATTATTCATGATAAATTTCCTCATAAGCATTTTTAGTTTCTAACTATGTAGTAAGATTAGTTAGGATTTTTTAACATTATCCTTCACCTGATTTGTATTTGAGCACCTTTTTTACTAATAAAATCCTCAAAATCAACTTGTTAAATAGGCCTTTGATGCCCGTGACTCTAATATCCATTTATTATTCATCACCAGTCACATTTGAGTAAACATAAACCATAATCTAGTCATTTTTAGACTATTATATAACATATTTTTTCTTCAATCTAAGTGTTTCCAGCTCCAAAAGTCTTAACCTAAAACCCAATAAACTCACCTAATTTATATTAATTTTATATTTTTTGACATATAAAAATTCTATTATATCATATGGATTTTTTCTCCAATATTTTTACCCACTCCCATTGAAAAGATATCATAAAACTTTTTATAATTTAATTTTCCCCCTAAAACTTTCCAAGTTTTTTGTTATAAATTTTCATGTACCAAGGGATTATAAATATTTTTAAGTATTTCATAGTTATATTATTTTAGTATCACATATCATATAGAGTCTTTTGTTTTTATGTTATAAAAAACATTAATTTTCAATCTATATAGAAGTTCACACAACTTCTCTCTAAAGGAAATATAAAAGATTATTTTCATCTAACATTATTCTTCTTGTATCTATTATAATTATATATATCCTCTCAACAACTATTTTTTAGGAGTGTATATTGCGATAAGTTTATTATTTATTCCATTATTATATAATAACCTCTCAAAGACATTACATGTGAAGACAAATCTCCTTTTTGTCTTGCTTTTTGAAGGTTTTAAACATTTGAATAGTCTTTTATTTATGAATCATAAAGGGAAAATTATTCATCTTGGTAAATCCATAAATTAAGGTAATAATGTAGATATCACACTTGGTTGAATTTGTTCTTGTGGGACCATTGCAAAATTCTAGTGGATTGAATATACACTTTCTTGTTTATTAATTGAACCATATTCCCTTTCAGGAATGCATCATAAACTGAATCTATATCATTATTAGTTTTGGAATGTATCTTAGTAACTAATGATTGGAGATCTTTCTCATTTTCTTCTTGACAAGATGGCTAAATATTATATTCCATAATGTATTCTTATATTTGGTACTCATATAACATGAATGTCAGGGGTTCAAATTTTAAATAAGTCCCCAATTGTTATTTTAACCCTTTTACCAACTATTTAATATTTTAAAATACTACTAATTAATGATTTATTTTGAAAAAAACCATATTTCCTTCATCACACAATTGTATAACACTATGATAATTTCTTTTCAGTCATTACTTAAATAAATATTTTTTGTGTTTGAGTTCTTTTGAGTCAATATCAATATCTAATACACCATTAATTATAAAGTAGATAACATTACCAAATTCAAATAATCCTCCTTCATTATCATATGTATCTTGTAAAATGTTGGTGTATTTAGTCATATGTGAATAACATCCACTGTTAAGGATCTGTGGCCTTCCTCTCCTACTTGACTTCAGTTCCACTTACACTATGAATAAATTACCTTTTTAATTATTCCATTTCATTTATTTACCCTTTTATTCATAGGATAAATGTTTAGGAATATTTTTTATACACTTATCTATTTAGTATCCTAGTATCTCACATCTTCCAGTACTTCCTTCATACCTTCAAACCTGTTCTGAGTAAGTATATTATTATAAATTCCTTTCAGAGACTTCTTATTTTGAGATTCATTATTTTTCACTTTAGACCTAGTTACCCTTGTTTCATGAATTATTCAAAGTAAAGAAATATTGTTCCAGTATGTTTAAGATACATATCTAAAAATACCAAATCACTAATAATAGCTAATGAACCTAAATCTTCTATAAAATCAAAAATTCTATCTTGAAAATTGCATTCCATTTTTGTGCCTCTGTTATCCAAATCTACCATTATTTTTTTACTCTTACATATGGTTGATTTTTTCTTCATTATCATTTATTTAATATATTTATAGGTCAGTTTCTCATCATATTTCTTCCACAATCTTTAAAAATTTAGAAATAGTACCTAAACTATTAGGTAAAATAGATTCAACATTTTGAGTAGATTCAGGTACTGGTTTAACCTAAATTTATGTACTAGAAATATCAACCATTATAGATTATTTATCCTTGAAATAATTATATTTTTAAAATTATTATTTTACCCTTTTTAACTCCTATTATTCTATAAGAAGTTTTTATTAAAAAATTATCATTTTTATTCATTTCACTCAAGTTTGTCTTTAAGATCCTTCTTGGTTATTTTCATGATCAACAACCTTCATCATGATGTTATTGAGATCTTAAATGATTTATATCTCAATTTTGTTATATTATTCATTGAATTTATCTTTATCACCATTAAATGTACTCAAGGTTTTAACATCCTTATTGAACTTAGTATTTTTCTCAAGACAAGCCTCAAATAGAGATTTGAACTTTTACCCCATGTAAGTCTCTTAACAAACTTACCCATCACATATTAAGGATGTTTATTGGTCTTAATCATGATCCATGATTTTTTAAACATTTCTATGTTATTGATTTTTATAATAGATACCCGCGGAAGTGTATTTGAGGTGACCCAAGTATTACATACATAAATATTACATCATTTTTTTTAAATGTCCAATATATATCAAAATAATACATTCCTTATAACTTTAAAGCATTAGTGTATTTTTATATTAGATAAATAATATTATTATTTTTTGAAATAAATTAAATATATTACAAAACTTTATTCTTACATTGTTCCCTTATTTTTCATACCCTATTTAAAACCTTTCATTATAACTTAGGGAAGTGGATACATAAGAAAGGTTGGGCTCAAATTCTCAGTAAGGGTAAACATATAAGTTATAAATAAATTATAATAATTGATAATATGATAATTATGAGTGTGTGATAATATGATTATAAATTATAAAATTCGTACCAAATTATTTAAAGATCATTAATCATGAGTCATGGCATAAGTATTTGTCATAAAAAGAAATAAGTCAAAATAGTGTGAAATCGTCAACAATCTATCATGAGCCTTGATAATATATTCTAAGCATAAGATATAATTTTTTTTCATACACATAATAATATATTATTATTTCTTATTCAGGTATCACTGCTAAGACTATCATAGCGGAGAGAGTCCAATACTGAACTGAGTTCACTCCACATTGTAGTTTATATTATCTCAGGAGTTATCAATATTTACCCAATGGATTGGAGTGATATATAACTCTAGAACCTAACATGAAATAATTAAATCCATTTATAAGTTTTCTATAATATTATAAACAAATTCATCATAGAATAACTCAAGAAAAATAAATGGTTTTCATAATGAATTTATCATAACATAATTAACCCTTAGGAATATAATCAGTTTCATAGAATCATCCTTCAAATATCTCATCATAATACATCCAAAGAAAATTTTTTATGGTATCATAATATAATATCCCAAATTAATCATAAAAATCCTCTAATTATTTTTATATAAATGAAAATTATCTTTTATAAAACCATTTAAAATACACTTTAAAAATCAATACAAAACATCCATTTTATTTTGGTTACTATTAAAAAAATTAAAAAATAATGAGTAAGATTTTATTTACTAAATTTTTTAAATTATTAAATTAATATTCATGAAAAATAAGGATGTGATGGAGGTAAAACCCATTCATGCCATATATTTTAATAAATATAATTCTTTTTACACTTTTTTAAAATGTCAAATGTGAGTTATACATTTTTTAAAAAGAAAAATTTTAATAATTTTTAAATATAGTAAGATTTAGTAGAAAATAACCTTATCAAAATATTTATTGGATATAAAAATTTAATAAAACAATTTTTAATAACATGGATGTGAAATAAAAATACTCTCGACTAAAAAAGTAAAATAATGGTGACTTTTCATAATAACATTTTCCCAATAATTTTAAGTAAAAGAGAGAAAAATGTAAGTAAAACATGAAAAAAATAGTATAAGAACATATATAAGGTTTAAAATATAAGGGTAACTTTATTTCTCTCAATGTTAATTTAACAAAGGCAACCCCAAAAAAGAAATGATATTTTAACATAATCCTTTACCTTGAGTCCCATCTTACTTTGTATGCATTAGTACCTCAAATATAATAAATATAGATTTATTATACATATATTATAAAACCATATTAAAATATATATTACTATATATCATTCAATTATAATTTCCAATTACCCTTTTATTAATAATTTTTCATTAAAATTATTATTTGGATGAATGATATTCCATTTTCCATGCATGTTTCGATTCAACAGTTTTAGTACTTTCACCTTAGTCATTGTTTAATAATATAAAAAATATAAATTATGTCATAAATATAATATTTATTAATTATATACACTTTTATAACCATCCAAATAGGGTGGTGATGAAAAATGAATTACACAACTTTATGGAGATGGTAGTCCATACATACACATGAGTAATGTTTCCATTTTTCAATGGTTGAAACCAAAAAAGATAAAAAATAATTACACATGTGTTAATAATTATTATTTATTAAATTTCATATATATTCATTAAATTCATATTTTAAATCATTATTTGGAGACAATATTGAAAAATGGAACACATCACTTTGTGGAGGAGGTAGTCTACACATATGCATGGGTGATGTTTTCATTTACCATTCGATAGAAAAGAAGATGAAATAGGGATGTAGAATAAAAATAATAACATTTTAATATATTTTAGTTTATAAATTTATTATATCATAATGTTTATGATAGGTTTAAATATTTATAATAATAAATAAACATTAAGGAACTCATTTAAGAGTTATACCTCTTCTTTAGAAACCCCCTTTAGATTACACCTTAAGCCTCATAAGTTGATATTTTGGTGAGACTGGGACATTTAGTTCATCTGGATTAAGGTTTAGAAGGTATTGTTTATGGTATTAATGGAACTATTATGCTTAAATGTTGTGGATATGTGATAAGAGGGGGTGACCTTTTATAAGTGAGGTGGTTGGGAAACTTTTAAATACTTGAAACATTATTATATAATACATGTCCCAATCAAGTCATGTGGATCCAAATTGAAAAATATTAAAATATAATAAGGTTAATTTTGATATAAAATCAACTAATAAAATTAAATTCAATATTTTGTGATATTTTAAACCTTATCTCTTAGGTTAACCCCTATTTAAACTCTTTTAACCCTTACCGTGGTAACAAGATTTTTACCATGATAAATATTCATTATGGAAAAAACATATGTTGAAATTATTAAATAATACTAATTATTATCATTAGAAATAAAAAATAAATTTTATAAATTTTAATTAATATAAGTGGAAGAAACTATTTCTAATATCCGTATAAAAAATTGCGTAAGAATAATTTTTAGAGAAAATATGATTTTAAGAATAAAAATGATTTTATTCTCATTCCATGCACACTAAAAACCATTAGATTAATGTTAATATATTTTATTGAATTTATTATCTAAAACATTAATTAATTTTTTTAAATAGATATTAACTTAATTTCATAAATATGAATACATTTAATATTAAAAACATTTTTTTGAGAAAGAGCTATTTTTTACCTTCAAATGAATTTTTCTCCACTTCCGACCAATTCATAAAAAATATATGAATGATTATTAATTTTTTAAATTCAATGCCAATATATTTCATAAAAATCCAAGTTTATTAAGGATAAATATATATAATATATCAATAAATATAATAATTTTTAAAAATTGATCTTTTATCAAAAAAGTGAAATTATTTTTAACATTTAAAATTGAGTACATATTTCTTAAGAATTAATAAATACTTTTTAATTATATAAAACTTTTATAAATATTTTTTCATAATTTATTTATTTTTATTAATAACCACCAATCCAATGACTATGTGATAACAAACACATTTATTAATAATATCTCAATTGTATATCACAGTTCGTTTAAGCTCAATGTTATGTATAAAGAAAGATATTGAAAACATTGAATTTAAAAAATAGAAATATATATTCTAAAATATCACTGTATTATAGTATTCCTATCACTATTTACACATCAAATTTATTCTCTTCCTTCTTTATAATTTTATTTTGTTTTCACTCAACTTTTTTATCATTTCAAGCTTCTTCTACATTTATTATTTTTGATTTTTGAATTTTGATCATCAGAATCAATCTCATAGTTTTTATTCTTTGTATAATGGATTAACAATTTTTCATTGACTCCACATTGTATTAATTCCAAGTTTATTTTTACATTTTATTTTTCCATTAATTTTTTAAAATATTTAGAGATAAGAGACATGATTATCTTGTTGCCATTATCTCTATCACCCCCATCATTTAACACACAAAACAATTCAAGTTTCTCCTCTTTCAGATTCCACTTTCCTATGGATTCAAAATACATATCATCTATCAATTTATACTTAAATTTATCTTTATTTATCATTTTACTGAAAATAAGGATATTGTGCAGCTAATACTAAGAGAGATCACCCCTATCTTGAAGAGTAGAATTTTTTTGATCAAACTAGTTTGCAAAATTTCTCATGAGTTTCTTAAAAATAATTAAGTCATCTAGTTTCTCTCTAAGACCACTATTATTAATCACTTTCCCATTCAATCGAGTGAATAAATCATCAATGTACTCCTCCTAAATCATTTTATATATTCAATATTTATTTGATATATTTTTAGTTTGGATTTATTCACTTTGACATTTCTATCATTAATACTTTAAAATTTATCCCAATTACATTTAGTAGTTTGTAATCCCATAACTTTAATGAACACCTTCTCAGAGAGAGACATTAAAATTTAATTCTTGTACTTTATATCAACCTAAAGGTTCCTTTTATCATAAAAGTTTATTTTATCACCCTCTTTAATTGGTTAAAATCTCACTGTGGGTGTATCAATAACTTCAAGATATCGAGATAACAAAAATGGAAGCATTCTATTATTTTGATCATGTAAATTCCTTCCATAAAATGTGGGAATAACTATGTTATTCAAATTATTAAATTTTCCCATCCTTCATACTGATATAATATAATATAAGGAACCTTATTATATGATACCACTTACTGGTCCTAGGGGATAAAATGGATATATTGAGAGGGGTTGGGGGTGAATCTAGGTTAACCATGTTTTATAATTACTTTATTTGAAATAAGTATCTATTTTGAGTTAGTACATGAGTAATTGAATTATATAACTTAACTTCACTCAAATGAAGTGAATGATAATTAAAAACAGGGGAACACACATGTTTTTATAAGGTTCGAACTCAATATGAGAGCCTAATCCTTACTACAAGAAATTGTTATCCCATGCTATATATTTTAAAATAATATCTTTATAAATAAAACTAGTTGGGTCACTTATTATCCTGATCCCATTATTCCTAGCACATACACTACCCTTGCAGGTTCTACTATCTCTTGATAGTTATAATGATATAGAAGTATCACCATATGAGATATATCTTACATAAAATGTATGTTTCTTAAAAAAATGAATTATCTTCCCCTTTAATTCAACACAATATTATTCAGTGAATAAAACTAACCTTTTTTAAGAAAAACCACTTAGGAATCTATGTGGTGAATAAACACTGAAGTTCTAGGTCTTATCAACTCATTTTTTACAACACAATTTGTGGATATTTTTATTATTCTTCTCACAAAAATCAAAAAATGTAATATTAGGTAAAATATATATTTATAAAACCTTTTATTTTTTTTATAGCATTAATATGTTATATTATCAACTATGAAATCTTAGGTATAATTATTTTTTATAGCTCACACAACCTCATCTTTAAGAACTCATTCTTATTATATTTTCACTCAATATTTCACAAAACAATTCTAACATATTTACAATAATTACTTATATATATCTATTCGTACAAATTATTCAAAACCACTATAGGTATGATAATTCCAAGAAGTAATAATCCTTCTCTTTGATAAAGTGATTTTTTATACAAACACATTGAATTATCATCTCATTTTCATATATTTGAATTGGTATATTAAAAGATGTATTAAGGTTTTTTCCAAAGATAAAAATTATCAAATAACCATTTTTAACACTCATAAATTTTCATGAACTCTTCACTAAGATATTCACATGGACCAGTCTCCCATAATTTATTTTTCATAGAGAATTTCCATAACATCCCTATTCTCCTTCAAATGATAACCAAACCAGTCAGATATTCTAGATTTAAACTCTAGAAAAAAACAAAAAAAATGTGTTTGTGAGGTTCTCAAACACCCAATAATAATTCCCTTTTGATTTTACTAGACCAATCTTGAATCTCAGTTACTTCAACCTACTTGTGGAATAAAGTAGTTTCTTGGAACCAACACATTTTGAAACTCATCTCAATAAAATATTTCAAATATTATAAAAACTCATCTTTCATAATAGCTTTATTATCATGTGAGTCAATAATTTTTTAATAGAAAATTATCATCCCATTAAGAATTTAAATTATTCTTGAAAAGTAACCCAGTTTTATTTTGAGTTCATCTCAATCATTTATACTTCTGAATGATGTTGTTCTTGATGATGTGAGAATAATAGAAAATTCATTTTTCTTGAATAAAAATTGTTTTTTAGTGTTATAATAACTAATTAATATCTTTTCCATAATAATGTTTTAATTCTTCAGAAGACTTAATTATTAGAAATTCAAATTTTAACAAGTAGAAATACTTTAATTTTTCTAAGGCATTATGATTATGTCAAAATTCATGCTTATGAGAGTTCATGATTATATAGAACTCATTTTTAATGAACCTAAGCGAATAATATTTATATTTAAACTCAAATTATACTTATTGGAATCAACCTTACTAGAATAATCCTTATTGGAGGATGATCCTTGAACAACCTAATGCTTATGAGATCCTCCTTATAGGATCATGATTCATCACTATGGCTTCATTCTTAAATAAAACATATTTGTCCTTATATAATTCCAACTCATCATTATGCAGAATGATAAATTATCTTTACAATCATATAATCCATATAGAATTCATCCTTATGATTGTATAAAGAATGATCCTTAAGAAAAGTTTTAGACTAAAACATTTCTAATATTGAAATCACAAATTCAATAATTATTCATATAAGATCACAACCAATTTAAATCACATTAGTAACTTCTCAACCACTATAAATCACCTCATAAAAACTTAAATTACTTGGTTTAAAAATAACTAAAAAAATAAAAAAATGCCAATTATTCCTCCAAGATCAATGGTTTTTCAGATAAAAAATAAAATTTATGTTTATTGTTGGTACATGATAATAATATTTAAGAAATAATAACAATATACATGGAAGAAGTATATTAACCATCCCCATAGATCTTTTAGTAACCATTTCTCTATTTAATACTCTAAGGTATAATTCTCCCTTAATCAATTTCTATTTTTGAGAAGTTTTATATTACCAAAAATATGTGATTCACATCCAAAATCTAATACCCTTGATTTGAGTTAGATAAATTGATCTCTATAATATACACTTGTGTACACCTATGGATCTTTGATTACTTTTTAAGACATTAAACCATATTGGATGATTCTATGTATTCATATATATTCTAAATATTAAAAATTATGGTTGATGGAACAAGACATATTATATCATATTCATACTTCCAATACTTTCATAAAAATATTTTCTCTCTTATAAGGTCGAAGCATGAAGTCACCCAAGCATTACATTAATACCTATCACATAATTTAAGATGAATATTAATTATTAATTATAATAAATCACACCACTAAACCTATAGGTTTAGTGTATTTACATATTAGATGCATAAAAAACTTCATTTAAAACATTTTAAATATATCCCATAAATAATCTTCTCATCCAGATACCCTTTTAGACACATCATATATAGTACCCATATTCATAACCTGGGGAATGGAAATATAAGAAATGTTGAGCTCAGGTTGTCATTAGGGGTAAACATAAGAGATATCAATCAAATATCTTAAGTAATCATAAGATGAGAATGTGGTTATGAGGGTCTGATAATGGTACATGGTCATAACATAAGATAATCATACCCAATAAATTATAGATCATAAATCACGAGTCATGACATAAGGCTTTGTAATACCATAAGGTATTAGTAATAAAAGTGTGTCAATAATCATGAGCTATGAAATCATAAGATATTCACAAGAATTTTACTCATACATATACATAAAAAATAATTTCCTATACTGAGGCTTACTTCTAATACCATAATCAAATAGTGGAAAAATTCCCATAGTGGATTAGTTTCACTTCTCATTCTTATAAACATAGTGGATAGAGTAATATAGTGGATTGGGATCACTCCTCAGTCCCATGTATGTAATTTTATGCAATATAAAACTTTACCTAATGCATTTTAGGGAAATATAATTCAGGGATAACCTTTTACATAATGAAAAAACTTACATATGTGTGCACATGATCATGAAATCTTTCTTAATTCCATTATAACTTAATGAATACACAAAAAGTAATTGTTTTCATGAAAAAATCAATAAGAAATTATTTTAGGAAATCCATAGAAGACAAAGGGATGATATCAATGGAGCATGTTCCCAGTGATTAATAAGAAATACCAAGGGTTGTTAACATAGATAAAATAATTTTTATAATATAATTAAAATATATTTGATAATGTAGATAAAATACCAATTACATTTTTGATACCTTATATTTAAAAAAATCAATTAATAAAATAAATGGAATTAAAATTTATTTGGAAAACTATGAAAACTTAGAGAGTAAGGTTCTAAAATAAAACTAATGAATATGGTGGGAAAATATGTTTGTATGGAAATTAAAAAAAAATCCTTTCACACTTTTTTAATGAAGGTCAAAGTTATCAAAAAACGACCATACCAAAAATACTAAAAGTAGATTAATTTTTTAAATTAATTAAAATTCATTGAAAATTGAATTAATAAATCATATAATTATAGATAAATACATCCATAAAACAAAATAATTAATATGTAAATGGAGGAGAAAGATTCCAGACCAAAGAGAAGAGATATGCCATATATTCTTAAAAACATATATTCTGGTGAGTTTTTATCCAAAGGGAGTATATATGGTATTAATACATATAAAAACAATGAGTGAATAAATGATAATAAAATTTATCTATTTTATACGGAATATCATAATGTTTATTGGGTTGTATGTTCAAAATAAACAATCTCTATTTCAAAATGAGATTGGTAAAGAAAACTTTATCTTTACCCTTGAATTCCACAAAAGTTATTTAAATTCCTATATAATAAACTTAGAAATATTAATAAATTATTTTATAACCATATTAATTTATGTTACATTTTATAATATTCTATTATAATCATTCATTACACATATATTAGTTAGTTATTGTTTATTTTTATCATCTAATGTTTGTGATTTTGATTTTCCTAAACATGTTTTATAATAGAGTTGAAAATCCTAATTATTTGATATTATGTTAATCATTATAAGATTATTCAAGGCAGTTTAATCATTTTTTATTCCCATAATAATTTTCTAGAAGGTATGCATATTGTTCGTGATAATGGAATCCATGATGAGAATGTTTCTAGTAATTTAACAATAACAAGAAGTTCATTTATAATGGACATTCATTTTTTATGTCACACTTATAGAAACATATTCATAACATAAATTAATCTATAATATAATATATTACTAGAATTAATTTCATGATATTCATTCATATTGTAAAAAATGAAGATATTACAACACCGTTCATGTAGAGTATAGTGTTATATAATAGTAATATAATTTTTATAGAAGAATGTTTAAGTTGATATAACATAATTATAGTGGAGGATTATGTATATAAATAGTTCATATGATAAGGTAATTAGAAAATATAATGATAAACAAGGCACTTACTTCTATGAATCCTCTCTTTCTCGATACAGGTTCCTTCAAAATAAAGTATTTATGATTCATTAATGAAAAAAGCCATAAAAGTTATTCGAAGGATTTGGGAGATGGAAAATATTCATATATTCAAGATGTATCTGAATGATTTGAATGGTTTTTGAAGGGTAGAGGAGGGATCCTTTTACATGTGAGTTTTGAGTGACCTTTCCATAAATATTCATTATTTAATGTGTAAAGTTTTCATTCTAAAAATTAAAGTATATAAAATTTTAAAATAATAAATATAGTTCATGAATAATCTAATCCACACAATTTATATATAACATTTCTCAATATTTTTAATCTTCACCACTTAGTTTAACCCTTTTTCTTTATTTTACCATTACCATAGTAATTCAATTTTTACCTCGGTAACTTATTTTTAGGTATAAAAATTAAATTGATGTATTTACCTATTTTAAAAATTCTAATTAAAATTTTGAACTCAAATTTAATCAAATTAAAATTTTAAATATAATAATTTTAACTTTTATTCGAAAGCATAATATATATAGAACAACTTTTTTATAGAAAAATGACTTCTTAAACACTAAGTGTTATTAATATTATTTCATATCAATTACTAACTAAATGAGTGTTAAAATATTTCTTATAAATTGAATAATTATATTTTATTCAATTTTTACAAGTTGTCAATTTTATTAATTAAGATAAAAATAGAAAAAATACCTGGAACCGGTGGAAGCTGGCCCTAAGAAATTATTAAATAAAAAGAGATAGAGAGTCAATTATTCAAGGTATTGTTACAGAAACGAGTGTGCATCAAACCACATCTATATGCCTCCAACATTGGGGCACAATAGTTAGGGGATGTGAAAGACCACATCATATCAAGTTCAATGAGTTCCCTTTTCTCCAAGGCATCTGCCACCTGATTGGCCTCCTAATAGACATGCAAAACAACCATATGAATTTGACTGAGCTTTTTGAGATAGTCAACCCACTATGATAGCACACACCAAGGAACATTATGTGTCCTTGTTCTCAAAGCATGAACCACACTCTGAGAATCAAATTCAATCCATATCAATTTATAACTAAACTAGACACTATACCCGACATCATAGATCATTTCCTAGATTTCAGCTTCAAAGGAATTTCCAACTCCAATGAAGTGATAGAAATATCCCTTTACAAACCCACAGTAGGTGTAGAACACTCCCCTACAACCCAATGGACTTGGTGCACCCGACGCAGATCTATAAACATTCACCTGGAGGCAAGGCACAAAAGGTGGTATCCATCGAATATGATTCAACATCTGATGTTTACGTGCCCGAACTGAAACTCCAAGAGCTCTCAGAGTTTGTAAATTTGAAATAGTATTATACATAGCACTATATTGGAAAAGTGAATTAGCATACATGTCCTTGTGATTGACCACCATTCCGTGCTGGACAATGTTGTGCGCACTGCCAAAAATAGCAGCATTTCTGGCATCCCAAAGGGCTGCAATTACTGCGACAATAGAAACAATAAATTTTTTGAATCTTCTAACTACAATGACCATGAGTCAACCCAGATAGAAGGTCAATAAGTGGGATGCACGTGTCAAAAGCCATCCCAAACAGAGAGCCCCTATAGGACCAGATCCATTTGTCCTAGTCACATTCCAGGAAGACATGCTATATAGAATCCTCAGTAGACCTACATAAGGAACATATATAATCCATATGAATGTTGGATCATTTGAGTTGATCATATGTGGGAATTATGTTTTTCTAGATTCTCCAGATCAAAAATAATCTAGAAGTTAGAATATAACTGGCTCTTAAATTCCTGAGCCAAGAAGGTGGTTGAACAATTCCCCCTCATAAAATCCTATAAAAGTCTTTGTAATTGAACTGTCCAGTTCTACTATGGATCCAAACAAAAGTGTCATAGTTCATAAAATTATAGCTATTAATATCATTCATCACATGAGGAGGAATGATAGAGTCAGGTGCATTCATCTGTGATAGAAAGCCTGAAATGGACAAAGGGGCTGCTTTAGGTGGCACATTACGATCATATAGGGGATATTTGAGCCACTTTGTGCTCCAAAAATTAAGAGTAGATTCCCTACATACCCAAAATTTTGTATCCTTTGTGATCCTCAAAAAGGAATGCTTGAGAGATTCCCAAACCGATAAGGCAAAGTTGTGTTTTTATCCATTGAGTATCCTTTTTGTAAATCTATTTGAAAGGAAGTTATCATCGGCTTCATTTGAACTCCATGTGAATTTCCCAATCAAACCATCATTGAAGGAACATAGATCCTTGATTCCTAGTATCCCTATATCCAAAGGACTGATTCATTCTTTCCATGCAATTGTAATCGAAATTCTTTCATGTGTTGACCCTGTCCATATGATGTTCTTCACCATGCTTTGAAGCTTTATGAGAAGTCCTCTCAGCCATCTATAGTGGGAGAAGGGATAGACAAACTTAGACGTGATCACTAATTTCATGAGGCAAACCCTCCCATCTAGGGATATAGACTTACCTTTCCATCTAGCTAGTTGATGCATGATTCCAAGTTATATACCCTCTAGATACAATCTTTTCACCTTTCCCCAAAACAGTGGTACCGAATGATATTGGAAAGGTAGGTATCCTCTCCTAAACCCATGATACTTGATGATCTTGTTCCTTTTTCCCAACTGATATTCCATTCCCAACAACAATGGAAGACTTGTCCAAACTTATGGCCTAGCTACCCACCTCCTAATAATGATTGAATAGGGATTTAATGGAAGATATGGTTCTCCATGAATCGTAACCAAGCAATAAAATGTCGTCAGTGTACAAAAGGTGAGATGGGACATGCTCATTCAAACCAACCCTAATCTATTTGTAAAGTCCCATGTGAGAAAGATCATTCATGAATCTACTGAGGTAGTCCTTTGCAATGGAAAATAAAATCCTAGATAGAGGATCACCTTATCTTACTCCACTGGTGCAAGGAAATAATCCTCTTGGGGAACCATTAACAAGAATTTACATCCTTGAAGATCTAAGTATGATGAGAATTAGATTCAAAAATCCATTAGAGAAACCATATATGTGAAGAAAATCATGGAGAAATCTCTATTTAAGAGTATCAAAAGCCTTAGAAATATCAATTTTAAGGGAAAATTTCACTTCCATTGTCTTCTCTCTCATTAGATTGATGCTATCTGAGGCCATGAAGAGAAAATTTTTCATGTTTCCCCCAGGGAAAAATCCATATAGGTTTGTAGTGATCATGCCATCAACCAGTCCACCCATCCTACTCATGAGAATCTTACTGATAAGTTTTGGTATTGTGTTCCCAAGTGAAACTGGCCTAAAATCCTTATTGTCAAGAGCATTATCTTTCTTGGGAATGAGAGAAATGAAGAAGAAGTTAATTCATGGGGCATGTATGTGTGAGAGAAGATGTTCTTAATGTCATGCTCAATGTAATCCTACAAAATATCCGAGTAAAACATAAATTTTTTGTTAGTGAATCCATTAGGACCCGGGGCAACCTCAAGATTGAGAGGGAGGAGAGAAGATATGATCTACTCTTTTCATGGGGGAGAAATTAGGAGTTAATTTGAGTTCTCATCAATGTAGGGACTAATGTTGTCCACCATGTGATGAGTACTGGACTGCCCATTATCATAGTAGATTCCTTTAAAGTGCTCAAAAACAACGAAATAAATCTCATTTTCATCAGTGTAAAGACAGGAACCAATGCTTATCACCCTTTTCCATACATATACCCTCTTTTCCTTACGAAATATGTTGAAGAACTTAGAGTTTATGCCCCCATATTTTAACCATATCACATTCATTTGATTGTTGAATAACCTTTCCTTCATCATTAAGAGATCATCAAGCTTATTGTGGGCTGTAATTTCCTCTCTAGATAGGGTAGGTTTCCGGTCATAATGGACATGAATCTTTTCTAGCTCCTCCTAAGAGTTCATGATATCCTCATCAATTTTGGAAAATGATTCTCTCTTCCATTAAATTATTAACCGCTTAAGATGCTTAAGTTTCACAGGAAGTCTTTGGAGCAGGATCCCAATGGATTCGAACTTCCATGCCTCCAAGATAGTTTCCTTGCATCTTGGAGTCACAAGCCATCCATTGTTGAATCAAGAAAGAATCGGGGCTGACCATGCCAACTGAATGTTAACATCAACAACAATTGGTTTGTGATCGGAGTGGGGTTTGAGAACTGGGAATCTAGAGACTCCATGGGTAGCATCATGGTCATCAATGTGAGTAAAGAATCTATCAAGCTTTCTTTCTTATTTCCCCTCCCATGTGTATATAAACCATGTAAAATGAGAACCAGGAAGGGGAACATGACCCAGATTACAGAAGTCAATGCACTCAGAAAATTCAGAAACAACCATCCTACAAAAGTTATTTGTAGTTTTTTCCTCAGGCTTCAAAATAGTGTTGAAATCACCAATAAGCATCCATTTTTTTCCATCCCCCTCATTTCATCTTTGAGATACTATAGTAATTCCGTCATCCTAATGTATGAGGTGGAAGCATAAACTAATGATATTGATATATTCTATCCAGCAATGCCACATCTAATCAATCTAATTTAAGGCCCACTATCCAAAGAATTAATCTGAATGTTACCATGCCTTAAAACCAATAGGTGGTTTATAGAAGATACTTGTTGATTTATGGAGACAAAATTGTATCCAAGAGAACCCCATTTTAATCCCTTATAGATTTAAAAGAGGAGTTTTGGTTGAGAAATATTGACGACCATCATTTTGTAGGCCATAATATAATTTCTAAAAGCCCTGGTCGTGCGGGAGTTTCCCAGCCCTTGAAAAATCTAATAATGAATATTCATTTAGGATGGGCCTTTCCAATTTTTTGAGGACCCCCTTTTTGATCCATTGTACCCCGGAATTTTCCTTTTTTCCCGACCCTTTCTCTCTACCCTTTTCAGACTACAGTAAATCCCAGGGTCCTTGAAGGAATGAGCTAACCCATTCCTCTCCTCAGCCATGCCATCATCCTTTGAAACATCCAAATCCATTATAGAAACTTCTGGTATATCATCATTTTCCTTTGGGTTAAGTGTCACTGCATCAAGATTTCGTGACTCCTCAACCTCATCTGAACAGAAGCAGCCACTTAGTGGAGTGAAAGTATTCCTAGAATTCAAGTGATAGGGGTCACTGTTGGCATCTTGATTCCTTATTTCTACTTTATAAGGGAGTACCTATGTGAAGTTCTCACCTGGGTCAGATGCAGCCACTTGAGTAGTACCCTATTTGCAACCATTTCCCTGTGTAGGAGTTTCAGCTGACCTAACCTTAGTAGTGGTAGGGGCCTTAGTTCCTATCATCTTAGGAGCGATTTCCATGTCATTATCATAAAATTCATGGAAATCCACATCCTTAGCATCCTATAAGACCATCATGGTAGTATCACTTCTAGAAGGAGGCTCCACCACTTGACTTGGAACAACCATGTCCCCAATAGCCACTGGATCAGATTTAGCCTGAGTGGGAAAGACCTGCTCAGCTGCATGTTCAGTCTAGGTAGGAATGACATGTTTAGGCACCTATTCATCAGCCTTGAAGTCCTATCCAAATGAATCAGATAGCTCCTTCTGCTCTGGAAGAGCCTCCTAACTAGATACACCAGCATCCATAGACACCATTGCTACCTTCTCTTTTCCCTTGTATCTTTTTAAAGTGTTTTCATCATGGCTTTTGGCCTTAGAGATATTACATACCTTATCCCTTTTACATTCAGCAGTTAATTATCCAAAGAACAGGCAGTTCATACAGAATTTTGGATACCTTCATAAAGAATTTATAATTTCATACTATCATCCCTAGTTGTGAGTATTACCTCCTCAACTGGAATTCTATACTTGTCAACTTACACCAAGATTCAGGCATAGTGCCCAAGCCTTGAATTTTTTGTGTGACGATCCATTTGTATGGGATTTCCTACAACTAAGGAAATGTCGCATAAAATAAATGGGTTCTAGTATAACCAATTTAGCTTACAAATTCCAATCCATAGTTTATCATGAGTGTTTCAGACATTCATCATATCAAAGTTATGATTCCATTCTTGAATATTTAAAAAACTAGGATTTAGGGGAACACTACCTTTTCTCCACACACTTCTCTTGCTTTCATTCGAAGGAAAGAAAATGTGATAATATCCCCTTGACATCACAGTCATCCTCCATTCATCAAAACCCCATACCTATGAAATTCACTTCGTCATATCATTGAATTCCCATAGCTACTACCCTTTGGGAATGAAGACCCGAGAAATGATCAAATGTCGAAAAATATTGACTCGCTCCTCTACTTCCTCCTAGTTGGCCGAGACATGGCCAACCCTCCCCTTCTTTATCACATGCCCAGGAGGAAGAGAATAAAAGTCATAGAATGATGTCCCAAATGCATTATTTACCACATCTGTGAAATTATTTCATGAGCCATCAAGTCTAGAGTGGGTATATCCCTTCGCCTCCTTCCTGGAATGTGTGGACATTTCCTTATGACCAATATGCTAATCAGGGGCTTTCTAATAATCATTATCAAGTGTGAATTTCCCAGGAATTTGATATGAGGAATCATTAGCTTTGTCGGGTTTAGGGTTCTCCCCGGAGGCCCCTTGAGTCACCATCTCTCTATCCTCATTTAATAAGATAAAAATACACAATACATAAAGAAAGTGGTTTTTTTAAAAATATAAATTTTAACATTACATAAATTTAACCACAACTAACTAAAATTAATTATCCATCTTTTAACCATTTAATTTTATCAATCCATTGGTATTAAAAATTTTCTTTGAATTTTATAAATACATAAATTCATTATTTAATAATAATAATAATATGAAAATTTTAAAGTATATTTTTATAATAAAATATTTTAATTAAGTACTATATTTTTTATTTTATTTTAGAATTAAATAATATATTTTTTATCTTGTTAATAAAAATTACATAATGTCAATATACTTATTGGATATATGCATACCCAATGATTGCCAATCCAATGACCATATTTCCAACTACCACATTACCAATGGAAATATATATATAATTATTAGATTTAATTCCTACATATAGTCTTATATAAATTCTTAAAATCATTCATTATATTTAATTATCTAAAAATAATTTCATTATTTTTATAATGATTTTAATTCTTTCTATATTTATAATTGAGGGTTTGATCTTCATGGAAAACCATTATGATAAATATTTCATGTTAGTGCTATTTTTATTTAGTTGAAAAGTTATTCAAATTATACTTTTATTAATGATATTTCATGTTGTATTATCTTAATGTATTAATGTTTATCTTATAGTACAACATTTTCTATTAGTAAAATGTATTGTAGTTTATTTTAGTTCAGTGCTATGTGTTAAACAATATATTTGACATAGTATTTGTTTAAAGGAAAAATACATAATAAAATCAAGAGGTGTTATATTCTACCCCCTTAAAAGAATTTCAACCTCAAAATTTTGTTATTTTAATGAAAAAAGATGGTATTTATGCCTTATTACATCTTCATATTCCCCAAATGATTCCTAAAACTTATGATACGTCCATAGAACATTAACCGAGTGTGTGGTCTTGTTTGGTTACGGTTAATATCTATAATATAATATTTCTAATGATTTTTCCTCATTAGAGCAATCGTGTGCCAGTTGTTCTACATTTAAGTTCACTACATGTGAAATTTTAGGAATTTACTTCCTCAAAAGTAATACATGGAAGACATCATGCACTTGGGATAGGTTTTATTTCTACACCTCTTCATATATAGGGTCTTATATGGCACCATTTGAATTTTAAAATAGAAAATTTTGGTATATGAGATCTCTACCAGGGGAATTTGTCCATCCCATACTCCTTTAAAATTCAATGAATTGGATCTCAACACATCCTCTAGAGTTTTAAAGGTCCTTTAATATCAAACATAATTTTAAGGATGAGAACCAGTGCTAAATCTCAGTTCTTTATGCAATATTTATTAAAGACTTCTCTAAAACATCAAAGTAAACCTAGGATATTAATTAGATATAATTGAGAGTGGTACTCCATAAATCCTTATTAATTTATTTCTCCATATCATTGAAATTTAATCGATTGATGATTCTTCTCAAATATTAATGAAATGAGATGACTTCATATGGTGGTCAAATATAACCCAAATGAAAGTATAAGATTCATAAGTATTGAAGAAACCTATAATAAAATATTTAATTATTTTCTGCTATTTTCATATAGGTATGGGTAATGTTTGCATCATTAACTAATATTTCTATCATTCCAACTTAATTTTTTTCCTTACCAATCATTAAGATATACAATCTCCAATATTTAAATTCATGTTATCCCACCATAAATTATTATTTACAACTCTATACATATTTTTACTTCCAAAATTGATAGATAATGATGATCTATGTCCATCATACAAAATACTGATTTTCAATTATGGTATTGATGGATCACATATTTGTTTCATGAGTTTTATAATTCCATCATTGTTAAATTTTAACTCAATAATATTTATTACCTTCCTCTATAGCTCCAAATCCTCCTTCTATGCCTCCATGATCTGCACATGGATAGATAGTTGAGCCATCATTTGAGAAAGATAGGATTTCTACCCTTCAATTATGATTTAATGGTTTATCCTTTGTAAATCAATGAGTATCAAGTCTCTTTAAATCATCATCATGGATATGTTAGTGTGATCCTTCCTACTCAGAGCATTATCCACATTTTTTTGCCTTTCAGGTGGTAATGTTTTGAGAAATCATAGTACTTGATCAACTCCAACAATATATTTTGGTTAAAGTTAAATTATTTAAATGTGAATATATACTTTAATATCTTGTTTTTAGTATATATTATATAATTTTCACCATAAAGATAATGTATCCATATCTTCAAAGAAAATATTACCACTGCTAACTCCAAATCATGCATTAGGTAATTTTTCTCATGAATATTTAATTGAACCAAGTAATAAACTAACCCCATGTAATTATTTATGAATACACATCCCAAAATAGAAAACTAATGGGCCCGTAAGGGTCCACATTTCGGGAGCTAGGGTTTCTCGCCACCATCCCCCTCCCTCCCTTCTCTTCCTCTACGGATCGCAATCATGGGTTGGGCTGCGCGACGAGGGCGTGAGGATGTCGATCGCACCATGGTATCACAGATTTGGAGCTCTATGTTCAACCTCCTCCGATGAAATGGTGAAGGTCTCCATTCCCGCTCCCGCGACGGGTTTGACCGATTTCTTAGTGGTTATTCATTCAGATTTGACGGTGGTTTCTTCGGGTTCAGACATGGGCACAGTAGCAGATCTCCAGTCTGGCTCGGTGGTCTTCTGGTTTATTCTCATGCTTGGTGCCGCAATCCTCCAAATATCCTCTGATCTTTTTTCCCTTCCCCTTTGCGCGTGACTCCATAATGGTCAGGTTCAAAGGATTATTAGGAGATTTCATATGGTGTTGATGATTCTGACGATGGAAGTACTGAACCGAGTGGCTGTGGGGTGTGGTTTGAAGCTCTATTAGTGCGACAGAGTCTGTGACCGGCCCTAATGGTAGATCTCCGTATTGGTGGCGGTGCAGGTTCCTCCCTCTAGTTCTCATCCTTCGACCCTCATGGTGTTGCTCCGGTCCCCGGCGTGGTGTCTGGTTTGGATGGAAGGTCTCCGATGCGGTGGTGGTGCTGTGTCTTGGGAATGGGTGATGCATTCGATGGATTTTCGGAGTGCAGGGTGACAAGATATTGCATTTTGATGGTGTTTTTTGACGGGTTGGTCCTTGGTAGGTGGTTGATGTTGTTTGGTGTCTTCTTTTGGGAAGGTCTGGTCTTGGGCGTGATTCCAAGTCCAACCTGCTTATGATTCCTTTTCTGAGCATGATGGTTCTCACTTAGCCTCAAAGTGTTTTTATAAAATCAAAAAAAAGTATTGGGTCGAATACACATCCCAACCCCATATTTGAGGCATCACTATATATTACCAACCATTTTCCATTTTAGGGTAGTGTGAGTACACGTTTAGTAATCAAATTTCTCTAAAACCCCTTGAAAAATTATTTGCATTCATATATCCATAGGAACTTGAATACCTTCTCAGTTAACTTGGTTAGTGAATTTGATATTAGTGAAATATTTCTCAAAAATCATTGATAGTGTCCAACTAATATAAGAAAACTACATATCTCTACTATATTTTTTGTTTTGGGACACTATAAAATAATCTATGTCTTTGAAAGATCCATATATATACTTTATATTATGATTAAATGGCCTAAAAATGATACTGTAAATATTAAAAATTCACAATTTTTAAATTTTTCATGAAATATATCCTTTCAAAAGTTCCATAAAACAATCATCAAATGATCTTAATGCTCCTCCTTTATCTTGGAATATACGAGAATATTATCTATAAAGACTATGAAAAATTGATCATGGTAATCCATAAAGAATCTATTAACCAGATCAATAAATATAATAAAATAATTTGTGAGTCTGAATGACATCACTATGAATTCATAGTGCCCATATCTTTCATGAAAGGATATCTTAGGTAAAGCCTCTCTTTTCACCCTAATTGATGATATCTAGATTTAATGTCAATCTTTGATAAGTATTTATCCCCTAACTATTGGTCAAAATAGTCATCAATATAGGGTAATGGATAATATTTATCAAACATGATTTTGTTAAGTTCATGATAATAAATTCATAGATGCATTGATATATCTTTCTTATTAAAAAAGAGGACCAGTTCACCCCATGGTGAAGTAATTGGGCATATAAAACCTTTTCCCATATTCTCTTGGATTTTCATATTTAATTCTTCAAATTCAAACAAGTCCATTATATATATAGTCTTTGATATTGGTATAATACCCAATATGAGTTCTATGGAAAATTTAACCTTGAAATTTAGGGGAAGACCATTTAAATCTTAAAAAATACATCAATATATTCCTTAATAATAGGTATATCTTAAATATCAAGTTTTCCCAAACTATTTGAACTAAATATTTCTCATGGTTGGGTATTAATACCCATATAATGGAAGTAATCTCCATAGGGAGTTAATGGTCATCCTTTCATAAATATATGATCAATGGTTGATTCAGGATATGAAATGTACCTTCCCCTTCCTTGAAATTAATATGGTATCAATGTAGAGAGAGGAAATCCATGCCCAAAATCAAATAAAATTATATTAATGGAAAATAATATGAATTTAAAGAAACACATTCACATAAAATTTTATCAAATAAAAATAATAGACTTAGGAAGAAATCATCATATCACTAAGATTTTATAATAATAATTCAATAGCTATTTGTTGGGGAAGTGATTTGTTGAACTCATAGAAATTCACAGATATAAAGGAGTTGGTAGATCCAGAATCAAATAATTTATTTATAGTTACAGAGTGGCTAATAAATTTACCTTTCATAAATTTGTTTTCATTAATTAATTCTATAGTTGTGATTTCATAGTATTTCTCTTTCTCCCTAAGCTTTGAATGTCGTAGATTTAAATTATCACCCTTAATAATTTTATTAGTGAACTAGTTGGTATAGTTTCAATAATCCTTACTATTAATGAATTGTAATGTGGGTGGTGTATTAGGATGATCTTTATTTTCATCCATTTCTTTAGTTTACCCCTTCATATATTTTCAATATTCATGTTCTTGATGGATATCTCTTCTACACATGAATTATATATATTAACTTTTATAATCTTAAATTATAGTCATTTATTTCACACATATTTGTTAGTTATTATTTATTTTCATTACTCGATGTTATTGATTTTGATTTTTTCATACAAGTTTCTTACTATAGAGCTCAATACTTATTATTTGATACCAATTTAATCATTCTCAGATTATTAAAAATAGTTTAATAATTATGATACAATTATTTTTTTCATCCATTTTTTATTTTATTAAAGGTTTGGTTATGGTTCATTAGAATGGAATCCATAAAGGGAATTTTTCATGTAATTTACTGATAATAAGAAGTTACTATTTAATGACCATTCAGTTTTTATGTCACACTAAAAGAACTATATTAAAAAAAATATTTCTTTCTAATGAAATTTATTTATAGTATTACTTTCATGATACTCATTCATGCTTGAAATGCTGAAGGTAACATAGATTTCTCTTGTAGGTGGTTAAACCAACACAAACAAGAATACACAATACTAAAGAATGAGTAAGAGTATAAAGTTATATAATAGTAATATCATATTTATATTAGATTAATGATTTTTCAATAACATCATTATAGTACATAATTATATCTATAAATATTTCATATGATAAGGTAATTGGAAAATATGTGAATAACTAGGTATTTACATTGATCAATCTTCTTTTTCTCAATATGGATTCCCTAATAATGAATAATTTAGGATTATTTATTGTCATTAAAAGAAAAACAATTATAATATATATTTTATATAGTTTAAAAATTCCTCAATTGAAGAGACAAATTAATTTTTTGAGTGGTTTAGGAAGGGTATAATAGCGGTCTTTTTATATGTGATTTTTTAGTGGCATTTCCAAAAATATCCATTCCTTAATGTATAAGGTAGTAATTATAAAAGGTAAGTGGATAAAAAGTAGAAAATAATGTAATTAGTTCATGAATACCCCATTAAACAAAATTTATATATATATTTTCATGATATTTTAATTCCTTTCTAGTTAATTTAATAAATTTTACCTTATTTTACCTAAAATGTGGTGTGAAGAGTCATTCCACCGAAGATATGTTATCAGTTTCTAAAATTATAATTACCCTAACAAGTATATCACTAGTAGGGGTCGATCCATAGGTAACATTAAGAGGTTACTCTTATCTTGTTTGATTTTGTTTGTATATTTCTTTTAGTGAAGGTTGCTGAATTTAGAGTGGATTTTGTTTGGTTGTTTTTAGTTACAAAAAGAACAATTGGTTTTTAAGTTTCTTTTAACAAAGTAATTTCTAGAATGAAAGGAAAGATGAGAAAACTGGTTTTGATTCAAATAAGAATAATAATGCGTTGGGGTTATGGATTTGTGATAAGTTCATTATTAAATTGAATTACTTATGAGGTTGTGTTGTTCATGATAATCCAACACTCTGGATTAAAATTTGTAATTAAGTTTCCTTGGTCTGGATCACTTAATATTAAGAGCTGAAGTAACAAACTCCTTGGTATGGTAGTTAGTTTTTAACAGATCTTTATTTGTCTTAGTCCATTTTGAGCTGACGAATCCTTTCAATGGTCATGAAATTATTCGTCATTATTCTTCTTTTGAATCCTTGAAGATTTTGCCCTTGGTTCGGTACAGAATTTTCCTTGATAATATGAATCGATTTAAGATGAATATGAAGAGATTATTAAATCAAACACATTCACAAAAACTTAATTCAAATCACAAATCATCATTCTTCACAACCCTAACACACTTGGTGTTTAGTTACACATATTGAAAATGACAGACACACTGGATGTTTTACCGAAGAATCATTTCTACCTAAATATTCCAAGCATGATTTCATTAGGTATTAGTAATTTTGTGTCTGTATTTGTGATAAGTTGATTATTAAATTGAATTTATTATGAGCTTGTGTTGTTCATGATAATCCAACACTCTGGATTAAAATTTTTAATTATGTGTCCTTGGTCCGGATCACTTAATATTAAGAGCTGAAGTAACAAACTCCTTGGTCTGGTAGTTAGTTTTTAACAGATCTTTATTTGGTTTAGTACATTTTGAGCTGATGAATCCTTTCAATGGTCATGAAATTATTCATTGTTATTATTATTTTGAATCCCTAAAGATTCTTCCCTTGGTCCAATACATAATTTTCAGTGATAATATGAAGTGATTTAAGAAGAATACGAAGATATTATAAAAAAAACACATTCACAGCAAGTTAATTAAAATCACAACTCATCAATTTCCACAACCCCAACACACTGGGTGTTTAGTTAAACATATAGAAAATGACAGACACAAAATTATTAATACCTAATGAAATCATGCTTTGAATTTTGAGGTAGAAATGATTCTTCGGCAAAAGAATGGCAGTATTATGATGGTAGAGCATCTCTCCTTTATAACTGCATCCCTTGTTCTCCACACAACACCTTAATCTCTACTTCTCAACCCATTGGTCAGGAGGCCAATGCCTCTTTTTATAGGAAAAATAAGTACACGGCGGGTAAAGAAAGTACACACCATGTACTTTTTTCAATGCACTTTTGGCTTCCTTTTCTCCATTGGTAGGCGGCCTAACAGGCCGTCTTTGACTTTGAACATGACGCCTCCTGGTAGGTGAGTGTACACGGTGTGTAGCATTGCCATACATGGTGTGTAGTATCAAAATTTAGCCACTAACCCCTTCTAGAATAGTATACACGGCGTGTAGAAATGGAACATGGTGTGTCTCCTTCAGCAGCCACATGGGCGTGTAGACTCTTATCGGCCACCAACCGCTTCTAGAATGTCGTACACAGTGTGTAACGCCACCCCATACGGCATGTAATGTCTGGCTGGTGACTTGGGCATGTACTCCCTCCTTTGATCAGTGTCCCTATCTGAATGTACATGGTGTGTATAAAAGTACACACTGTGTAGTTGCAAAATTTTCACAGACTTCCCTTGATTTGTGTGTTTGGATATAAAACTCCTGAAAATAGACAAGGTCACCGAAATGAAAATATTTTTCCTCTAAGAAGTATGTATTTGGTGAAAACTTGTTTTTATTGTTAATAAAGTGTATGAACCTGCATACACAAATTGGGTGCATCAAACTCCCCCATACTTAGTCCTTTTATTTCCCTCAAGAAAATATCAACATCTAATTATCAGAGTCTATACTTTAAAAGGAAGGAATTCACTTAATCATAATTGTAAATAATATGTTATAGGAGAAATTTCCAAAAATAATACACAATAGTTTTAATTCTAAAGATATTCTAATCATGCCTCATATATAATTCAATTAACTATTTCATCCTCTTCTAACACATGTTTTAACCTTTAAAAAACAAGTAAGACACTTGATGATCTACCTCACCAATAAAGAACTCAAGACTTAAGAATTTTTAAATAAAAAGTTTTGCTTAATCAAATAAATATACACTCTATCCATAGGTTTGCAAGAATTATTAGTTCTCCACTTTAGAAAATTTAACTTACAAAAATCATGAGGGATTTCTGAATAGGATCAGATGTTTCTATGGCTAAAGGTTGGTAGGTAAAGATGTGAAAAATAATTATGAGTATTGAAAAAGGAGTCTAAATTATTAAATAACAATTCCTGGTATTCAAAAGTAAACTCAATGTAAAAATTTTCTCAACAAGATTAATCAAATGATCTCATTACCACCATCTCCTTTAGCTGAGTAGGAGTCACAAAACATCAAGTGTGTATAAGGTCCCTTTGTTTGTACCATTTTTGTTTTTGTTTTTTTACAAAGGGAACCCTTCTGAATTTCCAAAATAGAGGTTTGGAACTCCTTTATTTTATCTCCAAATGATCAATAGGCACCCCCTACTTAATGTCTTTACAATTCAAAAATTTATGCCATGTGTTTCAAATCCCTTATTTTTAGCTCAAATGAATAATCATGGAAAACCATAAAATAATTTGGGTAGGAAGGGAAATAAGCTTGTAATATGGCTTCCTATTAAGGCTATTCATGGCTTCTATGGGCTTTACGAAAATAAGATGTAGGGCAGGCTCAAGATAACGGGGTTAACAATCATATTCCTCAATCATTTTAATTTAATTCAAAAATTATTCATGTTTTGAAAATAAAACATGAAAATTCTGGTAGTTATGTATATTCTATGAATCTATCAAGAAAGAGGGTATTAGAAACAATATGACAAAAGGGTTTAGAATACCTCTCATGAGTGGGAATAAATAAGATACAATCAGGTCATGACTTGCAAATAATTTATTAGTATAATCGATGTAATTATCTACATATTACAAGTTGTAATTTAAATTATATCAGTAATCATTTTAATACACTTAAGAATCAAAATAAGCATGCAAAGTTTTGAAATTTTTTCACTTCCACTTTTATTATTTAAAAATATAATTAACCCAAATATCTTCACATTTTAAAAATATATCTTCCAATAATGATGTCTCCTAGATTGATGATAAGGGCGAAGACTAAAGTAGTCGAGAGAGATGCCCCCCCATACTTAATAGTGCATGTGGTCCACAAAGTGCCCAAAAAGAGGAAAAAGTAAGGTGGGAACACAAAAGTGGACTAGACCGAGGGGATATAACTAGAAGAGTATTATCAAGAAAGAAATAAACACAATGGAAAAATAATACTCCCCTCGTGGCAAGGCGAAGAGAAATGGTAGGTGGTGGAAAAGAGCAGCCCAAAATGTGTCAGGGTACCTGTGAGGGTGGGAGAAAGAAAACAAGGCAAGCATACAAAGGAGACACAAAGATGAGAGAGCACAAAAATATATATACAATGAAAAGAATATGTACCAAAAACAGTCAAGGGGTCGCCTTAGAAGAGGCATCATCCAGTACAGAATCACCTGGAAGAGACGGCTTAGGAGCCTGGAAAACTGGAGGCTCGGATGTGGCGACGGGATGGGAAGCTGGAGATGCAGGAGCGGCAGGAACCAAAATCGTTAAGGGAAGTGCAACATCTCCCCTGGACTAGTAGCTGTGGTGGCGGTAGGAAAAGTAACAGCAGGGCCCACAGTAGATAGAAGAATGGAATCTGTGGCCAGTGCTGTGAATGGCGGTGGAGTAGCATCAGAAGGTCCAGGAACCGAGGCAAGCGGAGGGGGAAAACAAATACCCAAATTTTGAACAATAAGGCCCCACAACTTTTTTATACGGTCCTGGTGGCTATCTATTTGAACCAAATGCTCCCCAATACTGTCCTGGCAGCCGGCAAGACGAATCAACTGTTGCTCCATCGCGACTAAGCGGACGGAAAAGACAAGATCAGCCGAGGGTGTGGGGGTAGGTGGGGCTGGTGGTGGGACAGAAGAAGGAAGGCCAGAAGAAGTGGGGTTATTATAAGGTGGGTGAGGTGGGGAAGTTGGAGGTGGTAGGGAAGGAGGAGTAGGGGCATCATCCAGGGTAGGAGGGTCAGCGGGTGGCCGGGGACTTGTCTGGGAAAAGATGTAGGCACCCCTGCTTCCTGACCAATCCCATGCGAATAAGCATGAGATAATGAATCCATTTGGGGGAACCTAACAATTTATGGGGTAAAGAAGGCTCAAAAACTCAAAGTGGTGGGCGAGGTGAGTGGCTTAAAACCCGTCATTTAGGTTTCCCTGACGGCCAGTAAACCTAGAGTGGAAATAGGAGGCAGCTAGAGAGGGGAGGTCTGGGTAGTTGTACCGGATGACACATGTAAGGAGATCCATGTCATGGCTGGTCACAACCCCTATATCCTCATGGTGGGGGGAAAGGATGGCGCTGAAGTACCGGTGGGAGAAGTGAAGGATGGGGTCGGCAATAAGGGTGCTCTTCTGGGAAGTGGGGGAATACCGTTGGTCAGGCCCAGTGATCTCCCTCCACATGGTAACGATCTCAGAGCGCTTGGGTTGGGTAAAGGTAGAAATGGGGGGTGGGGTGATTGGATGGGGGTAGAAGCCGCAACCTTGGCCAAATTTGGTCATGGTGAGGGAGAATCATCAACCGCCCAGACAAAATCGAACCACGGGCGCCGTATCACCAGGTGTCTCCCAGTACTCAGCTCCATCAAACTCGAAAGAGGCCGCAAACTCCAAAAATAAATCGCGGAATACAGGAGTGCTAACCTCGAAAACAACAAGCAGTAGTGTATGCCCGAGAAGCTCCTCCAAGTCCTCCCAAATACCTAGCTACTGCAGAATGATGCTATTGAGGTATCAGCCACTCAATGGTATCGGCCGGTGAGAGAAGCGTCAGGCCCTGTCATCTGCTAGATCAGTGACCAGGAAGACCGTGCATGGTTAGGGAACACCTGCAGGTTCCAGTACAGGTGCAGGTGCAGTAGTAGGAGCTGGCTCTGTGGGTGGATCTGCTACAGGAGGTGAAGGCTCGGTAGATGAAGCGATAGATGTGGGACCAGCTACTAAGGAAGATGGCACAAGTAGAGTGGAAACTGGTGGAGCAGAGATGGAGGTTCCCAGAAGCTCTGTGCTGGTAGGCAGAGGTATAAATGTGATAGGCCCAGCCTCTACTTGGGCAGTCTATGGTGGAAGAATGGCTAATTGAGGGATCTTGTAGACCAATGCGTCTGGGTCTGGCAGCATCAGAGGTCAGAGTCGAATCCACCGAAAAATGGGCCCCTCTCCCTCAGTGGCGGAGGTCGGCCGCTTCCCCCGAGAAGGATCACGATCTGCCATAACCTGAAAAATAAAGAAAAAGAAAACAAAAGGGAAAAGAAAACAAAACAATACAAAGAAAAAGTGAGAAATAATAAAAATAAAAATACACGGCGTGTTCATCCAGAGTACACGGCGTGTAGTACCAGCGGAGCAACAACCCATGTTCTCTGGATAAACACGCCAAGGGAGTAGAAGATAGACCACGTAATGATACACGGCGTGTACCGAACATACACTCCATGTGTATACAAAGTGCATGTGTTTGTGTATTACAAACGACACAACCATGTTGTTATCATTTCAAAGAATAGAGGATACACAGTGTAACGGACAAACACGGCATGTTCCTTACCCGGGGAATAGGGCCCTGTTGGGGCGAGACACGGGCCGACCGATATAAATACACTACATTATGTGTACCGAACATACACGTCGTGTACGGGAACATGGGGTGAGACACTGTGTAAGGTGCTACACACGGAGGGGCCAAAGGAAATTATATACACGGTGTGTACCAAACATACACGCTGTGTACAGGAAAATGGTGTGTGAGTCCATGTGCAAAAGGGTACTCATGCACGATGGGGAAAAGTACTCGGTGTGTACCGAACATACACACCATGTATATTATAATTTCGAAGTATGTCGTGTGTAGCCGTGTATAGAAGTACACGATGTGTGTTATTCAATTCGTGGTCGTGTACTGGTGTAATCCGAATGGTCATCCGATCTGAAAATCACCCTAAACGATTCTAAAAACTTGATATAGAGAGTGCAGAATGATGTACATTGACCGAGGATTGCAATGCAAGAGAAATCAGAGCTTAAAACGAACCAAAATAACAGATCTAGAAAATGGGGGTTTGGGTGCCGTTCGGGAGAAGAAACAGGAAGAAGGGGAGGAAATGGGGAGGCCACGTGACACAACATGAAGCCGAGTGGCCCGTAGCTTATATAGCTGAGGTACACGATGTGTACTTCGAGACTACACGCTGTGTATCTCCAATTTGTTTTAAGAAGAATAAAATATACTATATAATAATTAATATCAATTAATTAAAATAAAAGTAAAATAGGTATATATATATGTATATATAGATTTAAAAGAGAATAAAACTATACATGTAATGTAGTGGGAAAATACGAGCCATGTGTATAAAAATTGTAAAAAGAGAAGTACAACCTTTGGTCCAGTGCTCGGGGTGATGTTTGAACCGGTGATCGGCCGTTTCGAACGGAATCCCTCAACCACAAGAGCGAAGGTTGCACTGCTTCCCATATTTATTATATATATATATTTATTCTCTATGGCCTATACACATGGGAAAAATAAAAGCACAACGTGTGGTTTTTAATTGTATAAGAAGGGGATGAAGCTGGGAGATTAGTTGAGTTCGAACATGGGTCTTTTGGATCCAAGGTTGAGACTTTACCAATCTGCCAACTTCATCCGCATCAATTTATTTTATAAGAAAACGTTTTTTTTGTAATTAGTAAGGAAAATTATGGCACACATGACGCATATCGAAAGACACTCCGTGTGGTTTAATTAAAAGGGTAAATGATGGAAATGGGACGGTTTCCAGGATTCGAACCTGGGTATTTTGGAACCATGTTACAATCGTGGCCAACTGATCCATCCCCACCATGGGTTTTCTTATAAGAAAATATATATAACTATCTAAATTAATACACACACTGTGTAAGAAAAGGAGGAACCCCGTGCCAAAGGTAGTTCGGGAGGATACGAACCGGGGACAGCTCGGATAAACTCCAGTGACTTTACCATCGGCACAGACATCATCTCTAGTTATTTATTTTTTATTATATAGATTTATACTATTAAGATTATAAATTAAGAAGATAAGTGCACACCGTGTATATAAGTGGGACACATCGTGTAACCTCTGGGTTGCTTCCCAGGAAGCGCCTTGGTTTTAGGTCGTTGGCTTGACCTTCTTACCTGTTCTTACCTAATTTCTATGGTGGATGATGGTCCCAATAGTAGCCATCCTAGCCTTCTAGGAGTTACAATTTCTCTGGATCTTCTTCAATGGGAATGTCTGGAATTTTAATGTTATCAGAAATATAGGAACATACCAGATCATCCATTAAGCGATCGTCCACGGTTGCTATCATAGAACAATCCTCAGGATCGGGAGATGATGTCTGCTTGACGACCTTTAGAACATTGTAGGAGACTCTTTCGTCCCCTACCTGGAAAATCAACTCTCCCTGGGGCAAATCAATGAGTGCCTTCCCAGTGGCTAGGAATGGTCTTCCCAATATAAGAGGTGCCTCATGATCCCCCTCCATGTATAGGATAATAAAATCTGCAGGGAGGATCAGTCTTCCCACCTTCACCAACACATCCTCCAGTAGCCTTTTTGGATATTGAATGAATCTATCAGCAAGTTGAAGGGAGACATAGGTAGGCTTCAGATTGTGGGGTCTGAGCTTTTGGAAAAATCTGAACGGCATGAGGTTGACACTGGATCCTAACTCGCATAGAGCTTTTCCAAATTCACAGGGTCCAATTGTACATGGAATATTAAAGATACCTGGATCCTGGACTTTAAGAGGATTGGAATGTTGTACGACTGTGGAGTACTCCTTTGTCAGTGCTATGGTGCCCAAATCCTCCATATTCCTTTTATTCGAGTGCATTTCCTTCATGAATTTTTCATATGTGGGCATTTGAGTTAGAGCCTCTAAAAATGGGATGTTGATGTGTAACTTTATGAATACTTCCTTGAATCTTCCAAATTGGCGATCTAGCTTCCTTTGCTTCATCCTCTCTGGAAAAGGTAATACATGCGTGAATGGTTTGATGACCTCCTTTCCTTTGTGCTGCGAAGCCTCCTTCTACGGGCTTTTGGATGAGGAGGGATCAGTACTGGTATTTTTTTCATTAACAGGGAGTGTGGATTCACTTGGACGTGCTGGTTGGTTCTGTTGGAGCTCTTTTCCACTCCAGAGCATGACAGCATGGGATTCCTCCCTCGGGTTCTTCTCTGTGTTACCCAGTAGTGTATCGGGTTTCCTTCCTGAGAGTTGGTTAGCCAGTTAGCCAATTTGATTCTCTTAGCCTCGAATTGAAGCATTCTAATTTTGGAACCCAGTTTCAGAAGTTTATATGAATTTGGTCATGAGATCCTCTAGCCTTGAGGTGTTCTCCTACTGAGAAGGTTGTAGAGATGGTGAAGGTGGTTGCTGCCTTGGCTGCTGCAGGCGAGGGTTTTGATACCCTTGCTGCAGGTAAGGGCCCTATTGGGGCTGTTGCTACCACTGGTACTGGTTTTGATATGGTGGTTGATTGTAGCCAGGTGGTCGCTGAGGTAGAGGATTTTTCTGCTGTTGGCCTTAGCTTGTGTACTGGTTATCTCTCCCTGTCGGGTTCTAGTATTGTTGATACTGGTTTGACCCTCTGTTTTGAGCAACATAGCTCACTTCGCTCGTCGAAGGGTCGACTGAAGGTCCCGAGCATTCTCCAAATATGTGGTTGTTACCATAATCACCACATGATGGATGGTTCACCACGTGGATTTGAGGTGCACCCTTGAGATTTAATGCATCGATCTTTTTGGATACTGCATCCAAATGGGCAAAAAGCATAGTAGTAGCATCAATACTATGCATACCTCCTTTTGGGTGCCCCACTCAGAATGCCACTGGAAGCAGTTGGAAGACATATCTTCTAGAAATTTGAAAAGTTCTTTGGGGGATTTTCTCATTACCGTACCTACAACAGGTGCATCCACCACAAACTTTGTATTTGTTGTAAGTCCTCCGTTGAAGGTTTGGACTTTCATCCAGAGTGGAAGTCTGTATTGTGGTCATTTACGTAGAATTTCTTTGAAACGTTCGCAAGATTCGTACAACTAGTCTGAGTCATCTTCTGAAAGTTGTGGATCTCGTTCCGTAGGGTTACCCTTTTTGAAGGTGGAAAATATTTGGACAGAAATGACTGGGTTAGGTCCTCTCAGGTGAGGATGGATCTTTGTGGCATCCCTTTGATCCAGTCTTTCTCCTTGTACCGTAGAGATTAAGGGGATAAGAGAAGATGGATGGAATCCTAATAAATGCCATGGTACCTGAATGTATCATAGATCTCCAAAAAATTGGAGAGATGGGAATTCAGGTCTTCACTGGGCAGGCCGCCGAATTGTACAATGTTCTAGATCAGCTTCATGATAGCAGGCTTGATCTCGAAGTGCTAGGCATGTGCTGGCGGACGAACTATGCCCATATCGGCTCTGTGGATCTATGGCAGGCCGTACTCCATGAGAGTATGATGTGGTGGTGGCTGCTGAGGAGGGAGAATCGGCATGTACTGTTGGTCCTGAGGGGCGTAGTTTGGACCCTGAACTTGGTTGAAATATGGCATTCTCTCTAGTTGGAATTTTTGGAGATACATCGGGCCATATGGTGGTGCAAGAGGAGCTTGATGGTTCTGGTTGCCATCTGTACCTAACTGTTGTCCAGTTCCCTGGACAGCAACTGGATTTACTTCCTCATTCTATACAGTGCGGTTGTTTTGATTTTTCTCACCCATGAGTGTTCGTTGGCGCCTCAAGAACATTCATTCGGTCTCCGGGTCAGTTGGGAACAACCCTGATGACTCAGTGTTCTTGGAACACGTGAGGTGGCCGCTCATACACTTACGGACTTGCACAAAACAAAACAAACTACCATTCATAAATGAGGAGAAAGAAGGAAAAAAGAAATATAATTAAAAAAGAGATTTTTGTGAATTTCTGATTTTTACTTTCACTAAAAATGTATTAAAAATTGAATTAAATAAAGAATAAAATAACATTATCGTTCCCTAGCAATGACGCCAAAATTTGACAAGTCGTTCCACTGAAGTTATGTTATTGGTGTCTGAAATTATAATTACCCTAACAAGTATAACACCAGTAGGGGTCGATCCAAAGGGAACTTTAAGAGGTTACTCTTATCTTGTTTCGATTTTGTTTATATATTTCTTTTAGTGAAGGTTTCTTAATTTAGAGTTGATTTTGTTTGGTTGTTTTTAGGTACAAAAAGAACAATTGGTTTTTAAGTTTCTTTTAACAAAGTAATTGCTAGAATGAAAGAAAATATGGGAAAATTGGTTTTTATTCAAATAAGAATAAGAATGCGTATGGGTTATGGATTTGTGATAAGTTGATTATTAAATTGAATTGATTATGAGGTTGTGTTGTTCATGATAATCCAACACTCTGGATTACAATGTTTAATTTAGTTTCCTTGGTCAGGATCACTTAATATTAAGAGCTAAAGTAACCAACTCCTTGGTCTGGTAATTCGTTTTTAACAAATCTTTATTTGGATTAGTCCATTTTGAGCCGATGAATCTTTTCAATGGTCATGAAATTATTGGTCGTTTTTTTATTTTGAATCCCTGAAGATTCTTCCCTTGGTCCGGTATAGAATTTTCAGTGATAATATGAAGTGATTTAAGAAGAATACAAAGAGATTATTAAACAAACACATTACCAGTAACTTAATTAAAATCACAACTCATCAGTCTCCACAAACCCAACACACTGGGTGTTTAGTTACACATATTGAATATGACAGACAAAAAATTATTAATACTTGATGAAATCATGCTTGGAAGTTTGAGGTAGAAATGATTCTTTGGTAAAAGAACGGCGGTATTATGATGATAGAGCATCTATCCTTCAGAACATTGTCATTTGTTCTCCACAAAACACCTCAATCTCCACTTCTTAACCCCTTGGTCCAGAGGCCAAGGCCTCTTTTTATAGGAAAAATAAGTACACGATGTGTAAAGAAAGTACATGCCGTGTACTTTCGTCAATGTGCTTTTGGCTTCCTTTTCTCCACTGGTAGGCATCCTAACACGCCGTCTTTGAATTTGAACATGGCTCCGCCCGGTAGGTGAGTGTACACGGCGTGTAGCACCACCATAAATGGCATGTCGTATCAAATTTTTGCCACCAACCCCTTATAGAACAGTAGACACGATGTGTACCAATGGAACATGGCGTGTCTTCTTCTGCGACCACATGGGCGTGTAGACTCTTCTTGGCCATGAAACACTTCTAGAATGTCATACACGGCATGTAACTCCGCCCCACACAGTGTGTAATTTTTGGCTAGTGACTTGGGCGGGTACTCCCTCCTTTGATCCATGTCCCTGTCTGAATGTACACGACATGTATAAAAGTACACGCCGTGTAGTTGCAAAATTTTCACAGACATCCCTTGGTTTGTGTGTTTGGATATAAAACTCTTGAAAATAGAAAAGGTCACCAAAATCAAAGTATTTTTCTTCTAAGAAGTAGGTATTTGGTGAAGACTTGTTTTTATTGTTAATAAAGTGTACGAAAATGCATACACAAATTGGGTGTATCACGGTGACTCAATTTTTATCTCGGTAACTTATTTTTATGACTAAAATTTAAATTTACATATTTACCTAATCTTTATGTATTTATTACAATTTAAACTCCATTTATTCATATTTTATTTCTAGATATGATAAATTTACCTTTCAATTGAAAACAAATTATATAGAGAAAAACGTTTTTTATAGAAGAATATCCTTTTTAAACATCAAGCGTTCTTCGTATTATTTCACATCAATTAGAAACTAAATGAGTTTTAATCAATTCATTATAAAATGAAGCATTAAATTAGATTCCTCATTTAAAAGTGAATAATTTAATTTGTTAAAATAAAAATAAATATTACTTAAACAAATAGTTCTTTGAGAAAATATCATTTTTAACATGAAATAATTTTAACCACATATTATTAAAATTATTTATTCATCATATTATAATTTAATTTAATCAATAAATTTGTATTAAAATATGATTATGAATTTTTAATATACAAAATTTTTCTTTCATAATAATAATTATTAGATTAGTTGTAAAAAATTACAATAATAACATGTAATGCATAAAATATTAAAATTAAATATTATATTGTTTATTTCATTCAAAAATTATGAATTAGGTTATATTTAACTTTTTTCTAAAAATTAAAGAAACTAAATATACCAAATTTATATATGCATACCCAATGACCATATATCCAACAACCATATTTTCAACAACAATATTTCTAACATCTATATTTCTAATGAAGATATATATATTGACCATATTTGATTACTATATATAGTCCTTCATACATTCTTATACTCATTCATCTTATTTAATTATCTATCAATATCTTTATTATATTTTTAATTTTCATTTTTCATTACATAGTAATAATATGTTTTATGATATTTATGGAAAACCACGATGATAAAGATTTCATGTTCCGGGTATTTCTATTTACTTGAGTATTTATCCCACTTATACTTATCTTGAGGATGTTTCATGTTGTATTCTCATAATATATTAATCTGCATCTTAGAGTGTAATATTTTCTCTTAGTAAAATGTGTCATAGTTTATTTTAGTTTGGGTTTTCATGTGGAATAATCTATTGAACATAATATTTGTTTAAAGAAAAAATACATAGTGAAATTAGGGGGTGTTATAAGGTAAACAACACATCTACTATTGGTTTCTCTAAAATATATAATTTCTCATATTTTTCAAGAAAAATTCTCAAATTATGATACAAATATGTGAAATTATTAACATTAAAAATTTCCTTCTCAAATATCGATCTCAATGATAAATTTGAGCTTATGTTTAATTCCATGAATATTTACAACAAAAGATGTTTCTTCATTAGAATCATGTGTATTATTATTCATTGTAGTCTTTAATTGAATACACTCCCACTAAAATAATGAAATTCACTATTATAAATTTATTGGTCCAATATCCATATTTCTACATCTCACAACAAAACTAAGATAGTCTCTTAAGCAATGTATATTCTAGTAAACAACTCTTGTTAAATGTGTCAAATATAATAATTTGATTGTTGAGTGAATGATATCATTTCAATTAATTTTAGTAAGGTGATCAACTCCATGCCTCTAGGCATGAATCCAATTGAGTTACCCAATCAAGTGTCTACCAACATTCACAGTAGGATAACTATTACCCATTTTCCCCTAATACATGATATACTATTGATGTTTGACAATGAGCGACTTGACTGATCATGGTATTGAAAAATGTTACTGTTATTATAAGTCATCCAACACCATTATGTTTAAGGAAGGATTTTATATTTATTCTCACCATTAATTTTTTATATATCACATATATACCATTTATGAATATATTTATAATAATTTGATAGTATGTATCATATATATACTTAATTTATATTTTTTTCATAATAATTACTTAATTCATTTGACTTTGTATATAATACAATATTTAAAAAATAAATTAAATTACATATAAAAATTTTATGTCAACAAATCAATTTCAGAAATACATTAGATCCAATATACTTAAGTGGTTTGGTATACTAGAACATATGCCATGTTATGTTTTAAACATGGGTCAAGTAAAAACTCACTACCTGGAATTACCCTTAAGGGGACTGATAAAATCATTAAACTTTCTACTATTTTTTCATGTGAGTCTTAAATTAATTTTTAAATAGTGTGGATATATCATCCAAATATACATGATTGTAAAATTTATTTTATAAATTTTTTATTTATTGACTGTGTAATTGATACCATTGTAGGGAGTATTAGGATCACATCCCTCATGTGAACATATTCATCATGAAATCCAAATAAAACTATCATATATCTTTATTTACCAAACTATTTGGTAAATGAAACTCATTTCTTAAAATATGGATCTCCAAGATAGAGATCCACACTTCATTATAAAAATATGTATATGAGTTCCTGGGAATTAATTAACCCTTAAAGTTTTCTCTGATACCTCTTTAAGGATTTAATGATGATACCGACCCTAGGTATGCAGTAAAAAAAATTATAGAAACCATAGAATATCGTAAAAATTAAATAAATGAATAAAAAATAAAAATAAAAAAACTATTTAACGAGTTTTAGAATATTTTTATAAAAACTGAAATAATGAATTCATGACTCCCTCGATATATACTAATGAATCTAATCACCAATGCCTTAGTTAGATTATATTCTCATCTAAGTTATTCTAGTCACTCCTCTAAGGTAAAATATAAAGGGAATAAAGAGAAAGAAACTAGAGATCCTCTCAAATGAGGAAAACTAGGGAATTATCTCACATATGGAATACAAGGTAATACAAAGAACAAATTTATATTTCTCTAAATTGAATGAATAATGAACCCCTCTTCATTGTTATTTATATAAAGAGGGGAATTTAGTTTCCATAAATGAATATAAATTCATATCAAACAAAAGGATGTGAAATGAAAATCCTCCATTGGTCATTTGAAGAATTAAATTTCCTTAAAAATATATTAATTACAAAACCACCTTAGGGGTGAATTAATGAGCCTCGAAATTGGTTAATACTAGAAAAATAAGTTCTCTAATATTCTCTCTGAGTATGCTTATGACCTTTCACATGTAGTTGGACTTGGAAACCTATCAATCTAAAACCAATCCCAAATCCCATTTTAAGTTTTCCACTTCCCCATGTTTATGCATTAATAATATAAATAACACATAATTTATATTATAATGATACATTAATTATTTAATTAAATAACTATTATTTAATAAACATTTAAAATTCCTAAAACACAAATACCATTTTTTTAAAATAAAGATAAATATTTTTACCCATGGAATAATTAGATTAGTCCAAAAACCCCAATTAGTTTTGTCTTAGGTTTCATCCCAACGGGCTTTTATAAATTTTGTAATTATTATGTATCTCATTTAAAATCATTAACTTAGAGTAGTATCTAGAAAATAATTATATATGCTCAAATTATGAATGGTTTTGTCATGATATAATACACTACATGGCCATTATCAAAGTTCCTTTATCTTTGACATTGATATTAAGCATGAAAAATGGATAATTCCAATACTGTATAACTTATTTTTTTTATCAATTCTTGATAAAACGAAATATTATATTATTAGGTCACACTAACTTATCTTTTTATGGATATTCAATCACTTATAAAAAAAATTGGAGGACATAATGTCATAACCCTTCATATGGATAGATATATCATATATTGGTTAATCAAATCCCTTTGATTGATTATATCTATACCTATCTACCTTATATTAATCTAAATTCTCAAATTAATTTTGATAGGTATCCAATTATGAAACATCACATGTAGATATCCCTTTGATAAACTCAAGTCAAAGGATCAATTACCAATTTCTATTTAAGAAACAACAATGATGCATATATGATAATCTCCATGGTTTACTTTAAATGGGTCAATCAACTAAAAGTCAGTCAACTTATATCCTATGAGTGATCAATTTTATCTCTATTTAGGATTAATTACTCATATCGAACTTAACATATCATTACAACCCAATATGATGAACATCAATAAGGTATAACTTGTTAATAATTATATTTTAGGGAGTTGGTAATATATCATCTCCCATGTTATATATAAAAACCATAAATGAACGATAATGAATTTCAATTAATATAAATCACATGATACAAAAAGTCTATAATCCAACAAAACTTGACTAGGTTTATGGAATAAACACTAATAATTCACTCTTATATTCTTTTTATAAAATATTTATTCATTATAAATTATTTTATTTATTTTTTAATTATATAATATTAAATTTAATGTGTTTTTTCTTTTGAAAAAATTACTTTATGTGTTGACCTTTAAATCTATTGGGAAATTTAACACCATAATATCCCACTTTTCCAAACATAAAGAAACCCTGTGTAAATTTCTATTAAAATTTATGTTTTAAACTCTATATATTACTTGAAATGAACTCCATAAACTCATTAACCACTTAATCTAGTTTTTCTTAAATGTAAAATTTTTGCATGGATTTAAAATCCACTTGTTAAATATCTTTATTCAATAAAATAAAACTCTAGGTTTAATTAATTTGGTATCCTTATTAGTACATTTCTATAATATTCACATGAAAAATATATTTACTAGGACCTATCATGAATGAAAATACATTAATTATTCCATTACAGAACTCATCCATAAATTAATGATGGAAGTTTATAACAATATTACCAACCAAGGAAAAAATATTTCACTGTATATGAAGTATTTTTAACCTCTAATAACATATATATGAATGTAACTACATGTAATAGATCTACATTTTTTAATAAATGAAATATTATTTTCAAGTTAAATATTTTATAATAGTAAATACGATGTCAAATTTTTATTTCATAATTCAACAAATATAAATATAGTGATTTCTCATTGAAATATTGGTTTGATTGAACTACATATTTTTCTTGGTATTTGTATAGGAATTCCATTATCAAATAAGTTTAGATATGTTATCCACCCTAAAATAAAATAAATTCATTATAATACTACTGCACATAGTACATCGATAGTACAAGATAACCATTCTACTCCTACAATATAGAGTACATTGAAAATATATAATAGTCATTTCACTCATGCTACAAAAAGTGCACCGATTACACTAATAGCATCGGATAGTCATTATACCCCTACTATATAGGGTACAGTTTGTTGCATATCTTGAATATTTATTTTTACTCCATTTCAATTTATCCTTGTAGGTTTTAAAATGTAGGAATTCCTTTTATAGGGGATTATAGGGAATTAACCATGTCAGATACAATGCAAGCCTCTATAAGTTAGACAATGACTCAGTTTTCTTCAGGATTATTTTGGAATGTCACTATTATTGGTTTATATTTCAATGGAATAACATTAATTACTTAAATATTTTTATTAATTTCATACTTTATATGTGAAAAATAATAATATAATGGATATAAACACAAATACTCCAAATGTTTGTAATTTCTTCAAATTAAAAATAGTTGTCCCATTTTATAGACTTGGGGTACCCGCTAAGGATGTACCATACCTTTATGGGTAGATACTAAGGTATATATATTGCGAGGTGGAATTATTACCCATTATTTACACTTATTAGATTCATATTCCCTTTTCATAGGAGAATGAGTTATTTGAATTCTCAAATCCCTATTTTTAAGAATTTTAAATACCACATTAAGGAGAAGTGGGAGTCAAACAAAAACCAAATATAATACCAATATAATACTAAAAAAACCAAAAATTAAAAATCAAAGACGCTATTGATAAGAAAACTGATCCAAAAGCCATTACATTATGAAAATTCCTATAAAAACCCATCACCATTACACCAGTGTCTTTTGATGATCATGGTTCACTTGGATTTCGGTATGTCACATTAGGAACCAACATTTTTTCCTCACTATCGCACCAATATTGATGATATGGTAGGTATTTTCTAGTCACCTTTGAAAACATAAAATAAAGAACCTTCCAAAAACCTATAGGAATGAGAACCTCAAGTTATAAATAGGATGAGATGAGGACAAAAAAACCATGATGAAACAACAATAATAACACACCAAAAACACCAAACATCTTAAATAAATTCAACTAATAATGATACTAGAAGCCTCATTAGAACTGAAGTGAAAATAAAAAGAGATAAAAAAAGAAGCACAAGTACCTTTAGAAACATCAAACCTAAGGATAAAGACACCTAAAAATGAACATAAACTGATAAAGAAATCATAAAAATCTATAAACTATAACCACTTCACACATTGTTATATTCTCAATAACGTTTTAACACACTGAGGATGTGATACATCCACTAGAAATAATTAACTCGGTTTACCCTACCCAATGGATACCGAAAAAGTAAATTAGGGAGGTAGGATTCATGAGGAAAGTGTAATGAAGATACTTAAACAAAGGCACACTTTATGTCGAACCAATCAATTAAATACCACTAGATGAACTATTAAATATAAAAAATAGCATAAAGTAGAAAAAAACACCATTCCCTTAAGAACAGACCAAAAATAAAACTTAATAAGGGAAAACACAATACTGACATAAAAAAATGATAACACAAGTTACAATCCTAGGGTCTACAAATAAGAACACCACCAACATAATCCAAATACCACATGAGATCCGTATTTCTAGGATATATTGGGGTCTAACATGATGTATAGGGAAACAATATTATAGGAGAAGTGAAAGTGATCCTCTACTTTGAGAAGTGAATAAAAAACAAACCTACTTGAAAAAAAAACCCGAAACCATAGAGAAAAAATAATTTGAACCATCACCCCACCTTCACCATACTATGTTTGCCTAGAAACTATTTCACTAAACTAATTTGGGGTTTAGCATTATAGGGAAGTTGAAATTATCATAGGAGGAGGAAGACTGAAGCATAAATAATAGAAAAACACTTAAAATATAAACAAAATGAAATAAGAAGATACTAGATAAGAAGGACCAAAGAAGAAATATTTATCAAGAAAAATTCCATTTTTATGTCACTAATTTGATTTAATTTCTGTTTATCATAGAAAAATATGTAAGAAATGAAAATATTTGAAGTGGAGGTTGTGTAATGATTTTAATGAAACATCTATATTAGTGTTGTAGATGTATGAGAAGTTCCCTGAAGAAGTTCCTATGTAGCAGTGTAAATAATTTATTTATTACCATCATGATGAGTCACATAAAGTATTTACTTAATTTTCGTTCAATTAATATGAATTTTGAATAACATTTTATGTTTTATTAATGTAACGGGCCTCAAATTTAAGTATCAGTGAACCAAAGGAAAGGTCATATGACTTTCATTATAGTAGATGTGCGAATTTGAATTTTTAGGTTTAGATTGAGAGGATGATATCTCGAATAAATTTTGGATGTTTAAATAGATGTTTTAGAGTTGGGATTTCTTCTGTATGATCTTTTATGAATGATTTTTTATGGTAAGGGTAAACAATGTCAGGTGGGTGGGAATATGAATCCACCAAAACCCAAGTGGAACTATACTAGAGTTCTTATAGAGTGGATACTAGTTAATATCCCTTCCAATAAAATCTTTTTAGTAGTACACAAAGTTTTGGTTGATTGTATGGGTGTTTTTCACCACTTTTCTAGCTATTAGAAGTCCAATGGTAGTCACCAAAGATCTGAGGATAGCTTGAATATTTTTTTAATTGGAGAAAAATGGGTATTTTATCCACTTATTAAATATTAACCCCAATTAGGGACCCATTTTGAATTTATCCCCATAGATAGTGCAGTCATAATCCCACCATCTTCTTCTGCTTCCTCTTTATTAAATTATGGTGGTTCAGGTGTGGTTTCCTCACATCAATTAGAGGTAAATATTTTCCCTTATTTATCAAATATCATCCAACATCCCAACTCTTTTATTTAGTTGTGGTTGGTTCTGGATTTGAGGTAAAATCTTACCATGGTATGGTGGAATCACCTCGTATTTATGTGGATTTTATATGTAGTGAATAAATAAGGTTTTTGAAGGAGTTATTAATTTCGTTTCATTCTTTTTGAGTTGAAGTATGTTGATATTTGAATATTCCTTGGGTTTTTAAAAATTTGGGATACAATTTACATCTATTTTAATTTTTTATTAGGAATTTTAAATCTCATAAGAATAGGTATCCATTATCAATTTTGAAACTTGTCATTTTTTGTTACAGTTTCATTGTGTCACTTGGCGAGTTTTTATGAAATAATTCCATTTAGGGATTTTGGTTTTAAATTTTTGTTCTATTTATTAAATGGTGTTTATGGATAATACAAGTTCTCATTATCTCAGTTGAGGAAGTTTGAGATTGGGTGATTATATTGGATCATCTATTGAGGTAGGTGTCCTTCACATTATAGAGTCTCTTGACACATTAAATAATATTATACGTGTGTGATCACTATTATTACTCATGGAATATAGAATGGTATCATGTGATCTCACATTATTAATATGGGATGGTATTGTGTCAACCTAATAGTCAATAAGGGACTCATATTTTTCTCAGTGGTTCATTACAAGCACCCTGGTAAAATGAGTTCTAGTGTTCCATATTGCTTTGGTGGCTTCAGTTGGGTTTCCAAAAGTAAACTATTTTTTCATTTTAAATTTGATTTTAAAAGGGGTTTTGGTTTAAATAATAATTTAAAAATAAAATATAAGTATTAAGAAAGGATATTAAAATTATATTTCAAAAAAATGTAGCATTTATTCAAGAGGATTTTCATGGGATTTATCTGAGGTACTAGCATGAGTAAATTTTAAATGTAATTATGGTTTTAAATGAATTATAAAGACGGTTTGAATTTGAATTTAAGAAAAATCTAGAAGGCCTTTTTTTGAGACATTTTTTGGCCTATTTGACCTAATGTAAGAAACACTATATTTTCTAAAGTTTGTGTGGTTTTTTAAATTATTTTTTATGAAAACCTTATATGTAATCTCTTATTACATAATTATGTGTGATAAAATAAAATACATATGAGAAACCCTTAATTGGGTGAGAGGTCTATTAGAATAGTTTGAGGCATTTTAACAGTTTCCTTTTGTCATAGGTCCACAGGAACGGTGTGATATCTTTAGGATGAGTATGGGTCATGATATTGATAGGGTGATGGATCATTTGTTAACCATTAGACTTTGGGAAGTTATTAAAATTTATGTAATATTGGTTAGACTCCTTAGTTTATTATGGTAGATACACATGATAGAATTTAGTAGTGGTGATGGGAGTCAATCTCAATATTTACTCAATTTATTTCTTATGCAAGATTCTTGAGTTGGGATCCTTATTATATGATTATTTTTGGTATGGATCTAGTAATGGGTTGAGGTGATGTGGGGTACCTCATCTATCTATTTCATAATAGGATGCTGAGTTTCCCTCCTAGTTAAAATTTTATTATTCCTTATACGACATAGTGATTGGGCACGTAGCTTGAGTGGAAATGGGACTTCTGTAACATACCTATAATAGAGTATCAATTTTTATGGTAAGTGAAATATTGAATGAAATCAGGGGTATCTTACAATCTCAATAATTAGTGTGTTCATTTTTCTTGTGAGGTTATGTATATATTTTTCCTGTTTTGGATATAAATTCTACAAAATGGTCTCTTTCCCTTGGGAATTCAAAAATGAATCAATGGATGAAGTGACATAAGGTGAGATGGTAGTTGAAAATTTGAGGGTGGTGGTTGGATTCATGAAATAGTGCTAACCTACATACATATAAGGACCCATCTGAGGTAAGACCATGGATGTGAAACACATTTGTTTGTTGATGTTTCTTTTAATGTATGATCTGAGTGATTAGGGTGCACATAAATATTTATACTATCATGTAGTGGGATCCATCCCCTGTGGTGACATTATATTTTTGGGATCAATATATTGGTGAAATATGGGTATTCTTGAAGATTATTATAGCGAGGATTAAATAGAAGAGATTGGGATAGGCATGAGAGTTGGTTTTTTTATTTCTCATGGTTGAGCCCTATTCTATATTTTTCCCATTTGTTATATTATGTGATTATTTTTTAAGTTGGGTATTCTTTGATTTTTCTTTGTTTTATTCTTTATGGGATCATTATTTACCATGATGTTTCATGTTTTATATATTTATGAGCAGTAAGATGACCTATGGGTTAGGTAAGACTTTGTTGAGATATTTTTGTGGATTCGAGTGGGACCATAGGATAATGAAATTTTTGAGATGAGAGATATAGTGTGGTTTACCTCAGTTGGATAGGAGGGGCATATGGATGATTAGTCACTTCTTTTGAGTCTTGTACTGATGGTTGGGTAGTTATAGTATGACTATTCATGGAATGTGTGTTTTCAAGCCATGATAACATAAGTATGGTTTGCATGTGTATTTGGTATTATGTTTTCAAGTGGATGAGTTTCATTGTTCATGACTTGTAATTTTCTAATATTTTCATGAACATCAATTTGATCATATTCTATAATTTTTTGAGGTAGTTGGGGGAATCTTATTGGGTCAATGGACACATTACAACCCATTATAGGGTATGGGTTTCAATGTACTTGGGTAGTTTTCATGATCAATTTCATGTTCAAGTATTTTATTAGATCTAGACACATGATTTACGTCTAACTTGGTATGAAAGCTAAAGAATAAGTGAGAGTTATGTTGTGAGTTAGGATGGAATCAATTATGGTAGTAACCCAGGTTTTTCCCAATCTTGACTTAACTTAATTTTGAGGTTTACGATTCCCTAGACCTAATACTAGGTAAAATGATAAATGTACCTTATATGAAAACCTCAAAAATATTTTTTTTTGTTTTTTATACTTAAAGGATTGGTGTTTACCCTTAGGTAATGTCTGGGTGAATTTATCATCATGTTGATTCTTTTAATATTAATTAATTAAATGAGTATATATCATGTGGGTGAATTTTGATATATCAGGGTCCATATATATATTTTTCAAATGTTTATAATATTATTATAGTATTTATGAAGTTGTTCACTAATACATTTTGGATTTTTGATCATCACAGACAATAAAAAATAATATATTAAAAAATATATATTATTTTTGGTCTTTGTACATGTGTTGTGATGAATCACTTGTATCTTTTAAATAGAGATTCTCATGGGAAAAATTCTAAAACATTGGCATTTTCAAAGGGTGGTTTTACCCTAGGGATGATGTAATTTTAGTTCACACACGGAACCCCTGGTATGGGCCCTCACAGGTGTCATTTATTTAATAATTTTTAACTTACCATGATTTATTATTGTTCAAACCCTAAAATTACACAATAAAACACACAATATGAGTTTCCAATATGCTTATCCTCATGATTTCGTGTAATAAAACCAAGATATAGTGGAAGAGAAGAGTGAGAAAAGATCATGGAATAACCAATATCATATTAAAGAGAAAAGTCCAAATCAATAATGATATTGATGATTTTATCATGTAGTATTGATGAATGAAACCGTGGCATCAATAACAAGTTTAAGTAAATAACACTATTCCAATAGACATGGCTTTGTTATTTTCAAATTGCACTATTTTTTTTGTGATTTTTATTAGATTCTCTCGATTGAAAATATGATTTTGAGAATTTCAATCCCCCTTTTTATTATTGAGTCTTTCTCTTGAACTCTTGGTCCCTACACTAAATTTAAGTATACATTTTATGGTAACTAACTTTGTTCCATGTGATTATGTGATATTAATGGCAGATTGAAAATGGGGAACCACGATATCTTTTTTTACTTCAATTCCCAAATATAATGTTTCACTTGGTATTATTCTTATTTCAATGGATGGGGTTCTATCCAATGATATCCTATCCCCCACCTTCTTATTTTTTATATAGGATTATGGAGGCACTATTCAAGGGCATGGACTATGTAAATTGATTGATGTAAATGTTGATGGGGGAGACATAATATTAGTGAGAGGAGGAGATGATGGAACAAAAAAGGTAATAGTGGAATTAAAGAGGCATGGTGGTGGTGTAATGGTAGTAGGGAGATGGGGATGTGAAATATGGTTTTGTGGAATATAGTAGGGTGGTGGACCTAGGAATGAAAAATCTCAACCATAGTTCGATAGTGGAGGATGGACCCTTTATCTACTAGAATTATGAATGAGTGAAGTGGTTGATGACCATTTCAGTTTGAGAAGGCCTGATCTCCTAGGATCGCCTAGTGTGTAAGGGACCCCAGTGAACCTATGGGATTAGCAAGGTTTACCTAGGTGACGACTCAAGGCTATGTTGACTTGATTAGTGGGTTTGGTGGGTGAGATGTGTTAGGTCTACTCAACCCAATCCCTAGATCATATTACAGCACATGTGGCCAACATTAGACCATGTTCTATTATGTTTATGGGGTTTTCATGTGAATCCACACTCCTAAATCTCCACATGATGCACCATGAAGGTTTCGGTGTGGCCTGTCTATTTTTATTCTTAGAATTTTTCATATTTTTCTACCATATATTGGTTTTGAGAAACAATTTCCTATCTTTAGTGTTTTCCATGTAGATCATAATGAAATGGTATGTTTTTTCATCTAGGGATATTTTTGAGTCAATATAGATAGTTTTAGTGTTTAACTATGTATGGTCAACTGCTGAGTTTGAGCTTAGTGATTAATGCTTTCATAGGGTTAGGTTCTCCCTCATATATCACATGTTAGTCATAGAGGCATGAGTTTTTTATATTACTAATAAATTCAAAAACCACCATCTTATACTATGTGCTACTCAAGGCGAGGGTCCCCAATTTATTTGGTTATAACCCCTATAATATTATGTGTTCTAATCAAAGTGTGGGTCTTCTATCTGTGGATTTAGGTCCTCCCTTGTCTATTATGTTCTAATAAATAAGGCCCAAGTCCTCCACTTCTGGTTATATGATGTGATATGTTTTTTCTAACTGATGGGTTGTTATAATGGTAAGGTATTGTACTCACTTAGATGAAACTTATCTTTTCTCTAGGTTCATGTATCCCTATGGGTTTAAGGAATGGTGACTTAGTAACGATGGATAATAATGTTTATTACTCCCTCATCTACTATATGATACTAGATATGGACCAAGTCCTCCTTTATGATGTCTAGTGTATATTTGGAAGTCTGAATTGTTGATTAGATTGTATTCTTTGATACATTTGACTAATCAAGCATCCCTTGTTTACCTTCTAGGTGTGACATATAGTTTGGTTATGAACTTTATAATTTTGGGGATTTTTGGTACTTCATGTATCCTTAGTTTTTCATGAGGGATGACCTTTGAGGATTATAGTTGAGGTGATTTGAACTTCTTTCATACATGATACTTATAGTGGCTGATAATATTAGGATCCTTTACTATCTTCCTCTAAGTTTCCCTACACAACAGTTTGATATTGATTTTTTGTATTTCCTTTATGGTTTCAGGGAATTTTACTAAGTATTTTTATACTCTCCCTTTTATGGGATTCATACCCACACATATTTTTTTGTTCAAAAGACATAGTTCTTGAGATAGTATTTTTGGATGTGAAGCCTATGTGGATTTTCTAGAGGTGAGGCCTATTGATTATTGGAAACACATGATGCTTCATGGTGTTTCATGATGTTGGCAGTGAATGATGTAGCTGGAGATAAATTTAGGAGTATACACAATGAAAAGAATCTCTTCAGAATCTTGTGTTTGTCATATTAATAATCATTTTAGATATATAGTTCCTTTTATTTTTTCATATGTGGTGTTGTCATTGTATTTTATGTCTCATTAATATATTATGTACAATTCAATTTATCATATAAATATAAATATACATATATACATATATATATATATTGTTGGTGCAACTAGTTATTTTATGCTTTCAAGATATGTTTCTATTATAGGTAAATATAATCTAAGGTCTCCTATATTGAGTGATATTCCTAATCAATGATAGTTTTCTAGTAAAAATCCCATATAATTTTGAGGTCAGATTTGGGTGGCACAATAAACTTACTGTCATCTCAGGAGGGGTATTTATAGGTCATATCATGTTAGTTTTTTATAGTTCAGTCGAGTCCCATTGATGAGGTTTGAAGTTATTATTCATGTGAGGAATGGTTTGGGAATTTAGGATAACTATGTTAAGGGGTTATTGTGTTTTCTTATCAAACCCAGGAGAACAGTGTAGGTATGACATCTAACACATTATTTTTCTAGGACTTTGATAACTTGTTAGTCGACCCAAATATCTAAGAAATAATTATCGTTTACAAAAAACTTTTTATATGAATCATATAGTGGTCGTTTGTGATATTTTATGTATTTCCCATTATAGGTCATCTAGATATGATCTAAAAATTATGGATTAATCCAATAAAATATATGGTGCTAATCACTAGTATCCAACTTGTGTGTAGAGGAATGATTGTGATGAGACCATTCCTATAGTTGGGCCACTAACCACCAATTAATGAGTGTTGTGGTATTGTTTCTAAAAATAAGTTGAGAGATATCATTTCCCATGATCTGATGTAGTTCATATAAAATTCATGCTTAGTGTATAATTTCTTTTAGATAGGATAGTAAATACCACTGAGCTTTTTGAGACTACTCATAAGATGGATATTCTATATGCGTTTCAAAAAAAAATGTACCATGGGTTTTCATGGGGATCCCAACCCTAATGTGAAAGAGGTTTGGATGAATTTTGATACTCAAATTTCTATATAGTTTAGAATATTGCTAGAAATTTAGATATTCTTACATTGTGATACCTACTTGACATAGTGATCCATTGGTGGATGGTGTTTTTCTAAAAATCGTGATGGGACTACTTTACAATGGTTGTATTTTGATTTACTGTTTAGTATATAGTTTTATTCAAGGATTTTTTGACCTATATAGGCTATGATTATCATGTTTGAGTACACATTGAGTCCCAAAAACCTCATGAGGAGTTCCTTGGAAATGTTACCAGGTGGAATTATTCAATCATAGTGGTTAATATAGACACTCTAGAGTAATAATTATTGATATACGATTTGTTTTCATGAAAAAACCACCTATGAAGATACCCCTAAGTCATCCTTGATAGTTTAATATTATTGGAAGGAACACAGCTTGTCTTTAGAATAATGTTAGTGTTCTCCCTAAATATAGCCAGTGGGTTGTAGTGGATGGACCCATATACGGGAGACAACATTGATTTATGAGGCCTCATTATGGTAGACCAAATTTCCAAGTAGAAATCTATTTAGTGTAATGATAGTAGTGTAAGGTTACTTGAAGATAGATGATTCACTGTCCAACTCCCATAGTTACTACCCTTGGTTAGATCATGTTATACATGGGGTGATAACATTTAGAGATACAAAAGAAGCGTACAATGTATGGTTATGGTCAAGTATTAATGGATTCATTTTAGAGTATGATTCATTTCCTTCCTTTATGGAAACACAATTTTAATAGGTTAGGCATAATTTATTCATTCTTCATTATAGGTTTTGGATTTAGAGATTCTATTGGATCCACTAATGAGAACCTTATTAAAAAGAGATTTTCCACTGATCATATCCTTATTTCACTCACCCACATGAAAAAGTGAGCTAATCCTTAGTGGGTGAAGAGGTATTTAATGAGATACATTTATAGAAGAGATGATATCCAGTCGTACGTTCCTTGAAACGGATTGGTTACTTGTTCTAGTATTACACAATGATATAAAGTTGAGTAAGTGAGGTGAGGTACACCCCTAACAGTGAGTGGGATCCACTCGGGTGTAGTGAGAAGATCCAACTCTCCTGAAGTTGAAGTGAAATACCCATCAGATGGAAAGTGTGGTTATATTTGCAATATCCATGGATGATAATTCACTTCTTAAGAACATAGATCAATGAAAAAATTCATTGGAAGGGATTCCCCAAGTTGTTCCCCGATGGGGGAATAAAGTATTCATTAGAAAGCATTTGGATGATGAAAGTGTTATTATGTGAAATGTTGGACCAAATATTTTGTATAATTGGTTAGTGGGAGATTAGTTATGAACATAGGGTGAATGATGAGATCGGAGTGGAATAGTAGTGGCATGGTAGTTGATACTTCTCATAGAATACTATGTTTGTGGATGTTTTAGGAGGCTTCCTCTGGGGCGGGGGGTCAATTAATCTAGTTTTGAAGGGTCTTATCTTAGGGTCTAAAGATGATATACTAGGATCATAGGAATGGATAGGACTAATTACTTCATATTGTGGGAGATTGAGATGCTAGATGAGAAGTGGTGTGTTTTTGAGTAGTCTGAGGATATGAGTGTTGTTCCCAATGTTCTTATTAGTAGATTTAATGAATGTTTGAAGATAGAAAAACCAGGGTATCATTGAAACTATGTGAAAACCTATTATAGATTGATATGTGAATATAATATTGTTATAAATGATTATGAAATGGTTTAGGAAGAAGATTCAGGTTTCATTAGTTCACTAAACTAGAGATATTGGTTCTTATACCTTGCTTGTAGGAGATGATGTAGAAGATAAAATAGACCACGAGGAGAATATATCCTTTTATAAATTTTTGTGTTAGAGTTAAGTATTTTTGAAGTTCTCAGTGGTGGATTTTGGCGTAGATGAGTTGTTCCCATGTGAAAACCATTGAGGAAACTCTATAAAGGTAAATAGGGAATAGATCACACTATATGAAACCTTGTAAATGAAACATTTCAAAGAAGATATCAATGGTATATACTTTTGTTTCATACCAAATGTCTAGGAGACCATTGAGTTTGAAGGCCTGAAAGGGCTCACATAGATTAGGCTAATGTTCTTACTATGTGTTTTCTTTAAGATGAGATAGTGTTGATAGCTTTTGGTGATGAAAGGATATGTGAATTTCTTGGTAATTTTTGTACCAATTTTGTTTAGATCTCATATCCTTGAAGATAAAGGAAGTGCATGTGATGGTGGGTTTTTCTCTACACAGGGTTGTCTAATGAGCTTCTTTGTTAAGGCGCCCTATTCATTTCCTTTTTGATGGTTAAAGGGTTTAAAGGAGGGGAAGATGTAGTGACCTAGGGTTTTACCCATCATAACATAACTCAATTTTTAGGTTTTCAAGTCAAAAGACCTATATAGGGGGAAAAGGTAAATTTAATATAGTATATGACCTCAGAAATATTTTTTTGATGGTTTTATTGACCTTAGGGTGCATTGTTTACCCTCAAACCGATTTTTTGGTGAATTTTCAATCATGTTTAATTTTGATTGATATTTTTAAATTTATTAATTAAATAAATATATATCCCATGAGAAGATGGTTATTTATTAGAGACCCTATATTTTTCATTTGAAACCATCATAATTTTTTGATAATATTTTTTATGCTGGTCACCAATCTATTTTGGATTTTTTGAGCACTATAGTAGCTAATAGATAAAAAATAAAAAATAAAAAATTTTTTTTAGTCCACGAGCATGTTTTGATGAATCACTTATATATCTGAAAAAGATAATTGGATGAGGAAACTAATTTTTTGATTGCATCTGGAATGTGGGGTTTACCCTACGGATTATTTAAATTAAATTCGCAAATGGGGCATCCGAGATGGGCCATTAGAAGTGTTGTTTATATAATAATATTTAATTTTTGATTATTTTTATGATACAAAACCTATTATCACCCTATAAATTCCCCCATTATGAGTTTTCTCAAGGTTTATAACCATAATTTATCCATATAAACCTCAGTGATAGGGAGAGAGGATAGAGAGACTAAATCGTATCAGAATCAACATTAGATCAAAGGAACAATACAATATTTGTGATGATATCAATGATTAGATCATTTGGTGATGATGATAAAACCATGGAATCAATGAAATTATTAAGTGAAAATGATTTTTCCATGAGGTAGGGTTTTGTTATTTTGAAATTTCATTGTTCTTTGATATTTTTATTGGATTATCTCGATTGAATCTCTACATTTGGGAATTTAAATAACCTTAATGATTATCAGATCCCATTCTTTAAATTTTGATCCCTACACTAAATTTATAGGGAATTTTTTTCCTTATTAACTTTATTACTGATGATTTCATGTTCTTGATAGTGGATTTGAAATAGGGATACGAGCCCCCTATTTTTCCTTCAATTCATGGATCATGGGTTTCCTTTAGAGTGATTCGAATCCATTCATTATGAGTTTTATCCACTGATCTCCTCTTCCCATATCCCTTATCTTATGCATGGGAATATAGAGTCACTAGAAAAGGGTGGGGGCAATAGTGATGATTTATTTGAAATTTAGATGTGGGTGATGATATGAAAGGGAGAAAATAAGATAATGGTGTGATGATGGTATTGATAATAGAAGGGAGGCATGATAGTGCACAATGGATTGATAGAGTGAAGCATGGCTATAGATCTAAGAAAAGTGAAGGGTATCTATAATATGAATCCATAGTTCTATGGTGAAGTCTAACCATATTAGCAGATAACACTATAAAGGATGGAAAAGATCGATTGATCACTATAGTTTGAGTAGGCCACGCGCTCGGGCCCAATGGTGTACTGGGATGGAAGAGTACACAAGACCCCCAATGGGCTAGCATAGTGGTCCCTAGTGGTCTATCCTAGCCACTATCTTCCTACCATGTAGGCTCAACCGGTGAATTGGGAAGGCGGTCCATGTTGGGTCCTCCTTGAGCAACCTAGAAATAATGCCAAGAATTGCTTGAGTGCCACACATTAATGCGATCAATTTACCCATGGTTCATAACATGTTTAGTGTGTATTCACACACTAGGGGTGTGTTCCCCTCTTCCAAGCATTCCACATAGAATGATTTAAAGTTACCAAGTGGTGTGTTTGAAGGCTACACTAATAGAAAAATGGGATTTAATGGTGTCAATTTGATGCCAGTTTCTTATAAACTGACATAAAATATATTTATGGAGAGTTTTTGGCATAGGTTTCTTAAAATATATATGCAAAAAACTAAAAAAAGGTGTTTTTGTGTTGGTTTTTTAAAAAACCAACGCGAAAAACTAAAAAAATTAGTTTCCAAATCAGTTTTTATGAAAACCGATGCCAAAAATAATAATAAAATTACAATGTTTTAGATAATTCCCTAATATTCGATTTTACTAGTCATGGAGAAAAAATAGAGTTATGGATTAAAAGTTATTGATGTCAGATGTTGATCTTCTATAAGAGAAGTCTTAAAGAAGTTTAACTTTCAAAGGCTCTAACTTTTAATCCGTAACTCCCTTTTAGCTCCATGACCAGTCAATTTGAAGATTAAGAAATTTTATAAAACATTACAATTTTTTTCTCATGTTTTGCAGTATTTTTTAATATAAACTAATGGAAAAACTATTTTTTTAGTTTTTCACATCGGTTTTTTTAAAAGCCGGTGTGAAAACAATTTTTTGTTTGTTTTTCGCATTGGTTTTTAAAACTACAAATGTGAATGGTATTTTGTTTTGAATTTTTAGCATTGGTTTATTTAAAAAGCGATGCCAAAAATGATATTGATCAGAATTTTTGTCATCGGTTTTCAATCAAACTGACTCCAAAAGACCATTGTAAATCCACTTGCATCGATTTCAAACAAAACCGATGCCAAAGAGTATATGCCAATACACAAGATCAGAATTTCAATTTTTTTCACAACGCACGTTTAACTTTTTAAAATCTTTCCTACATTTATAACTCAATTGAAAATATTTTAATTTACTATATATAGATCCATTTTCTCCTTCATTCATATTTTTCATCCTCTTCGATTCAATTCATTTTTCAACATGACTTTAATTGTTAATTTGAACATGGTACCTATACTATTAATTTATATTCTTTATTAATATTAACCATAATTTCTAAACAACTCAATTAGATTTTTTATAATGATAATTTATTATTATTATCAAGTTACAAATATAAAATTATTAGATGAGATTTTCCAACCATGGTGTAAATTTAATTATCGATCACAATTTTCATTATCACAATTTACCGTAAGTATAAAAGATAAGATGATAAAAAACATACCATTTCAATTGAATATCGTAAAAACATTTAAATATATTTGAATTATAATTTTTATTTTATTTAATTTGGTATATGTGATTTTAATTCATGTTTACCTTGTTTTCTTTGAAACAAGTTGTTTCAATAACAATTTTGACAGGTTCAACATCCAACGATGATAAATTTTGATCTGTAACTCTATTTTGGCTCCATAACATGTCAAATCTACGTTTAGGAAGTGCTCTAAAACAAATAAGAAAAAAAATATTTTTTGGTGTCGGTTTTTGCAATAACCGATGCAATGTTTTTCATTTATGACATCTGTTTTTTCAGGAACAGACACCAAAACTATTTTTTTAGTTTTCTCGCATCGTTTTTTAAAAAAACATATTCCAAAAATGATATGGATGAGTTTTTTTGGTATGATTGTTTTAAAAAACCAATGATAAAAACAAATTTAATTTGTTTTTTGGTGTCGGTTTACAAAAACTGATGTGAAATGTCATATTTTTTACATCGGAGACTTCTACATCTGTTAAAAATCAACGTTAAAGAACATTTTTCTACTAGTGTTTCCACATGGATCATATCTTTTCCTTCACTATATTTTTCATAATGTTTTCACTTTGTGTCAGTTTTAAGAATAAAAATATACTATATTGAGTGGTGTCCCATCAAAATCATGATAGAATAGCATATTTAGTAATCTATATTTATTTTGGAGTAAATATAGAAAATTTTACAATTTAGATTCCTGGGGGATATGTCGGGGTTCAGGCGTGGAAATCAGATAATTCATGGTACTGGGTACTCCATTATCCACATTATTCCACTTGGAATGGCACGAGTCCCCCATATTACTGATAGTTTGGTTCACCCTTATATACTATGTTCTAGAGTTTGGGTAATCTATCTATGATGTCAGGACCTACCACATGTGTTTTCCTCTAATAAAGGTATTTTTACTCTATATGTGGAGTAGGGTCCTCCATTGTTTTATATGTTCTACTTGATGAGGTGTGAGTTCACTACTCTAGTTTATATGATATGAAATGGGTTTTCATGTTGTATGAAAATTATAATAATAGGGGATCATACTACTTGGGATGAAACCTATCATTGGATATGAAACATGGTCACCTATGGATTTCTAAAATAGTGAATAGATAATGGTGGATAATAAGTTGTTATAGCCCTTTTTCTACTAAATTATACTCAATAAGAAGAGGGTCCTTATTTATGGTTTCTTATTATGATTTGGAAGTTGAAAAGTCAGAGAAGATCAGGTGCTTCAAGACTTGTGACTCCTCAAGCACCCTTTTATTTCCTTCATGATTCTAAATATGTCTAGGCTATTCAATTCATTTTTGTAGGATTCTTAGTAATTTGATAATTTTGAGTTTCTTTTGAGGTATGAACTTGATGGATTGGAGTTGAGATATATGAGACTTCTTTCAAACAGAAGACTTCTAGCAGTTGAGAATATTTGGATCCTTTCTTGTCTTTATCTTGATTATTTTACCTATATTAGAGTTTGAGCTCACTAGCTTATTATCGTTACTTTGTGTTTTTATGGTGTCCTATAGAGTATGTTTATACTCACCCCTATATGGGCTTTGTTCCCATAAATGTTTTGTTGGTGAAGAAAATAAATGATTTAGAGATGGTTTTGGTGGATGTGAAGTTGGTGTGTCTTATTTAGAGTTGATGTCTAGTGATGTTTGGTGATGCATGATAGAGAATGGTGGTTTATGATGGTGGCACTAACTTTTGTGGCTGAAAATTAATCCAAGATCACACATACTGAAGATGATCTTTCTAGTGTCTCATGTATGTTAGATTCAAAGGCCTGTCTGATATACAATTAATTGAGTTTTTTTTCTTGTATTGAATTTTGATTGTATTTAATATCTCATATATATATTTTATAAAATTAAGTTTTGTGTGTGTATATATATACTATTGGTGTTTCAAGATATTTTATTCATTGGAGATATGTGTTTTTTATAGGTTGATATAGGATTAGGCCTCCCATATCATGTGATATGCCTACTCGGTATAAGTCACCATCCCCTTTCCTATTATAGGTGGGCTTGGTGTGGAACAATTAAATTAATGTCAGCCCATGAGGGGCCTCTATGGGTTAATTCATGTCAATTATACATTTACATTCCATTTTTATTGTGTTTGTATCATCTAGTGTACCTGATGTTCTTATATTTTATATTTATGCATGTTGTGACTTTTTTTTCGACTTTATTATCTTGATGTATCATATAAACTATTTATTGATTTCAAATTCTAAATGAGGGGGACCCTCTTAGTTCCATATTTTTCTATCTACAAGTTTTGGATTTTTCCACCACATGTATGGGTCATGTTTCTTTTTAGTAGATTCAAGCATGGAACCTTAATTTTTTTATCAAGGGAATAGTACCCCATGACATTTTTAGGCCCTTAAAACTAGTTAGTATCATTTAGTATATAGGGAGGCTTGTCTAGGTCCATGTGGTACCACTTGATTAGGTGATGTTTAGGTTGTTTTGGTTGGGGCATTACAATGTGGTTTCAATACACGTGTTTGGTTGGGAAAATGTTAGTTAGAGGTGGAGATTGAGTGTTTAGACTTGGAAAGTAGGCTGAGATTATTCCAATCCATAAAAACTTCATTTAAAACCCAAGTCACTAGGGGGTGTCTATTTTTAGGAGTAGATAACTCTAGGTATAAGTGAGGCGTTGGACGAAGAAACCCAAAATGGGATGAATGAGACATAATACGAGTCATAGGGCTCAACCGAGATCCATTGAGTTATTCCAATGTTATGATATAAAAATACGTAGGTCATAAGACATGTTCCTATGGGTTGAATTATTTGACATATTTCATCATACAAATATACTATTAATTTAAGTAGCTTGTAATATTTTTGATATATTATTGAATACATTATAAGGGGTTATTATATTAATATATATCCAAGGGGATTATTTATTTTGATTTCTTTTCCAACATATGGAAATGGTTCTCGGGAGTTTTTTAATTTTTAGAAAATCCATTTTTAAAATAAAACATGACTGGTGGAATGAGGTTCATGTTTAATGGTTTTGTATTTTTTTGGGTTTTTAGAAAATTGAGGAAGATGGTTTTGTAAATTTATTTTATAAATTGAATGAATTTTCAAATAAAATAATATATAAGATATATATTTTGGATTTTATGGTTTTGTGAAAACCATTTGATGCCAAAGGGTGTTTTAAAAAAATCACATGAGTTTTTTCAAGCATGTAGTGATTTTAGAAGGTTTTCAAATTAATTATTTTGTACCTATGTAAACTTCATTTTTTTAGTTTTTATGTTTGAATGGGATTGCCTTGGGGTTTTTAATTCTATGTTATATGGTATATACTGGGATCAATTTGAGAAGTTCATATGAGTTAGGATCTATATATGGGTGTTTGGAAAGGGTTATGTGTATCCATATGTGAGTTTTGATTATTTTTCCATTCGATTTATTAGGATGAATTTTTAGTGGGTTTCTTTTATGGTGGGGATCAGTATAGTCCAGGATATTTATTTTTTATTGGTGTTTTACTATTTCAGAATCATTAGTGTTGATTATGTATAATTTTATCATTTTGGTGTTTTCTATGAATAAACTTATTGGGTGAGTTGGATTGGATTTTGAGAGTTTTTATGGGAAACTCACAATAAAATGATGCTAGTGTGATGACGATGATCATGGAAAGTGTCGTGGAAGACCCAATGATCTGTTAACATAGCCTTCGATGAATAGTATGGTCTGGTTCCAATTTTTTCATCAGATGTTTGATTGGATTTCGTAGATATAACATGGTGAGTTAGTGAAATATCGACGATGAAGGTAGTTTGAGATTCATGGTCGAAGGATATACATAGCCTCTTGGGGGTGAGAAGCATTATGGTTGGGATTTTGTAACAAACCATGGATTTAGGTGTTAGTGAAACCTAGGAAGGATCAATCAACTATCATTTTTGTGGATGGATGATTTTTATTTATTGATTTCAAATTGAGAGTAGTATCTTTTGGATGTATTTTATATGTTTAAATGAATATTTTAGAGTTTTAGTTCATTATAGAAAATAATTACTAAGGTATTCATAATGAGTAGGGACAATTAGGTCTAATGTGTGGTAGTTAGAAGCCATTGGAATCCTAGTGTCACTCTAAAGAAGTTCTGGTGGAGTGGTTGTGTTGACCGTACCTGTTATCGGAAGTCTCATCTATTTTTTTCAGAGTTCCAGGGGGATAGATAGGCTTCTTGAACCACTATCCCCAGTATTATAAGTCTAGTATGTTAATGGGATTAAAATTGACTTTTTACCACATTGTTAAATAATAACCCCATTTAAGGTTCCTTTATAGAGTAAATCACATGAAGAGGGTTTTCTGAATCTCCCTCCCTCACTTCCTACTATTTTTCTGAATTTGATACGAGTGGCATGATTATGGTTCTTAATTTTGATCAAAGGAAAACCCCTTCCCTTATTCACACATTCCCAAAGAACACACTCTTCAAAAATCACACATTCCTAATAATAACTTCCAAATAATAATAAAATGTAAGAACACACTATTCAAAAAATAAAACACTAGGTGTAACAAGGTTCATAACTTAAGCCTAATCAAATGAATAAAAAACTAAAAATTTATTCACTAAGTAGAGAACAAAGAGAGAGAAAATATGAGTTAAAAGGTAAAAAATCATCCAAAGAAACATACCTATACTATGAGTTACAATGGATCATTATTTTATAAACCCTACCTAGATATATAATAAGAATACTCCAACTATACCATGGAAATATTATTCCACATGTGTTCCCACTGTGATGACACATATGGAAGACTGTGGATTTTTTTCTAGACTCTATGAGTCCCTCTGACAACTCTTTGTTCTCAAATTCTTCTTACAATCCTTCCAATATTTTTACATTTTGGACAATTAACTTTCAACTTTATCTCCTCTAACATTGTAACCATTGACTCTATCATCACACCTCAATCAAGTGAACAACTCCCACCTATATATAGGAATAAATTTAAAAAATAGTTATACTTATGTTGGTCACATCACCTTATAGTCTTCGTAGAAACCTATTTACTAAACAAGGTAACCTCTATATTCACACTAAATGCACAAACTCAACTTCAAAATTTAGGGGAACAATTCCATTTATTCTTATATATCCCTTTTATGAGTATAATGAAACATTTGAAAAACCTCAATTTTCTCTAACACATATTTAGAGTTACTTCTATGTAATACTATAGGGTCCCAAATCATATCCTCCAACTTATTCACTTCATATTCTAGAATAATTCATCATTATTGTTGTATCACAATATTAGATTCTCTAAGATATATTGAAATTTATCTATCTAGTTATGGACAAGGTATTTCAAGAAATGCCTTCTAAAACATTCATCACTTAGCCGAAAAATATTTTCCACACCAAAACCAAATAATATCCAACTTAAGAATTCTTTTCATAGATTATAATAAAAATATAACACTTGAAGACTATTATTAAAGATTTCAATAAGTCCTCAACAAAATTTTATTTGAAAAATATCCATTTTTCACAACGAAACCAAGGTTTAAAACATCTTGAAATATTGATTTCATCAACTGGAACACACCTCCTAACACTGAATATCATGTGGAATTTTCACAAGGGACTCCAAGGTTTAAAATTTTCTTCTAATTATCCAATATTACTTGAGATAAATACTCCATAAATTTCTTAGAATTTTATAACCCATTCTATTTTCCATTAAATTCAATGATTTATAAATGAAATTTTCTCTATGATAGTCACCTTGACAACAATACAATTTTTATTAAATATTTTAATTAAACCATTCCATGTACCATGTATATAGCCGCCATCTTTCTTGATCCTATTTTTTTAAACACCATATAAAGATTCAATAATTATTGATTTTTCTATAACATTTTGATTCAATGATACCAACATAAACCGACCTCTATCCAAAAATAAACCATCTATAATGTTTGGTATCTTTGAAGTGATAAAATACATTGATAAATTTTAACTTCTATAATATCATCCAAGATGAACCTCAACATGAATTAGTCCTTTGTTACTAACTATATTTTATCATGGTTCTAATCATTCAAAGGATACCCTAATCATATAAGATATTCTTAAACATTTATTAAATTTGGTATGTCATTATTATATTGAAAAAAACCAAAGTTTTCATTATTAAAAATTATAAAGAAACATAACTTTGACATTGAGATATACCCATTTCATTTTTGCGGTCACCATGTTCATGGATTAAATATCCTAAAAACATTATAGTGAGTGGTTCTGAACTATCTTATTAGACACCCTATACTTATGTACAAGATATCTTACTAAAAGTACCCCTTTTATGTTAAAAATCATTCACAATGTGATAAATTTCTTAGTGTTATAGGTATGGACTTCTCAACCATATGATGTTACCACTAATAGATACTTTGAAACTTATCTTCCTTCCAAACTCTCCTCTAATAGAAAAACATTTAACAATTACTTACTTTACTCAATGATTCTTTATCTGATAAAAATTTATGAAACGACCTCAGAATATGTTCTTGAGAAAAAAACACCCAAAACTTCTATGTTGCATCCTTGATGAAGGTAAAATGTATAATGAAGATCCTTGAAAATGAACTAAGGTTTCCCCCCTATACTTTTATATTAACCAACACATGATATTGATTATGTGGTTCCTTTCCTTCCATAATAAAGGTCACCTTCACTGATCTCCAATGATAAAAATCAGACATGTTTTTCACTCAATGAGTCCATGCTTTAGTATGCCATTGAATCTAGGATTTTTCCCTTCTCAGTCAAGTAAATAAGACATCCATGACACAACCCCATTCTTCCATAAGTTTTATATCTAGAATTCATGACTCCTTCTAAATCTAATTAAAATTATTATTTAATCTTTCATGTTGACACAATCTTAAAACCCCTACATTAATTTACAAACATAATAAAAAAAACATAGTATATAAACATTAAATCTATTAGATTAATGAAAAAACCTTCCATAAACATGGTTATGTGTTGTTTCCCTGAAACCCTTTAGTAACAGAACATAAATGGTTTGGATAAACTCTAAAACAAAATAAAAAATTCCCTTCCTATGTGTTATTTTATGATCTTACATGAATATAAATTTCTATAATGGACCTATTGGAGCTAGAGGTCCCCCTATAGTATAAATCAAATAGGTTGGTGATACTTAGCAGTAAAACAAAAATTGTACACCTCACTATATTAGGTAGTTTTGAATGATCAGAAACAAAAATATGTGTTTATAATGATTTCATTTCATGTATTTCATAATTTATATTTTATAGTTTTTTTCATGGAGTTACCAAACCAAATTGAGGGATAAAATGTCGAGTGGAGAGAATTTTTAGATCCCCCACCTATAGGTACTAATGGATACCTAGTGGGGTAGAATTGTATGGCCTGTGGAACCCACCGACTACTTAGTGGCATCAAGTATGACTAAAAAATAGCCATTATATGAGATTCCCACAATGTTTAATTCACTGTGTAACATTTATATTTAACCTATAAGGACTCATGAACCTTGTTAAATCACCCAAAGGATATAAATACACGCCTTGGGTTTTTGGAAAATAATGGTTCACTAGTGAAAAGATTATGCTTCCATTTCCCTCTCTAGAGATATGTTGTTCTTTTGTGGATTATTCAAGATCTCTTCTATATTTATATCTCCCTAACTATATGTTATTTATTATATTATTCATTATAATGTGTGATTGGAGTGTGTTCTTCAATGGGTTTTTAAAAACTCAGGTCTCTTCATTTTTTTATTTTTGTTATTTCTTGTCCCTCAAAGTAAGGGGTTTTATTTATTTCTTGGTCCTTAAATTAAGGGGGTTTTTGGTTATTTACTGGTACTTAATGAAAAGGGTTTTGGTTATTTCTTGGTACTTAAATCAAGGGTATATATGATCACTTCTTTAAAAATAGGGGTATTGGTTTCTTAATTATTCTTTAAAGAAAGGAATTTACATTATAATCAGGTTTCTTGGGTACTATAGAAACCAAATGAGTATAAAACCTCTAAAGGAATTATGGGAGGAGATGTAGCCACATTTTTTTGATGATTTATGAACATCATTATAAAAATCTACCATGTTATTTATTTTAAATCCATTTCACTAACTTATTTATTTTATTTATTTTTCTCATAATTCTTATTCTTACGATTTAAATCTTAAAATGTTTTTATAATTTGAATTGTTTTAATTCCATCAATTTATGTTTTAATTTCAAAAAATTTTAAAAATAAAATTCACCACCTCTTAGAATATTTTCTCTGACTGATATTTGGTATCATAGGGTATCTTGATTTCAAAATAATAATTAGTTATAAGGTATAATCAATTAAAGATGAACTCAAATATTTTATGTCTAAGGTGCTTTAGAAGTACAATCTATGGGAATAGCCTCTTATTTTGATGGAACCAACTATATTTATTAGAATATAACTATGTATCTGTTTCATAAAATCATTCACTATCCTGTTTGGAATATTGTAATAAATGGTTATAAATTTTAACAAATCAGATGACAAATGGACTTTAGATGAAATTACTTATTTTGAGATAGATGTAAAATACATGAATTATCTTTATTATAAATTTTATAAGAATTAATTTAATTATATTTTATATTTTATAAGTGATCATGAATTTTGAAAATTTCCCAAGTGTCCCAAAAAATAAGGTGAAAATCAAGAAATAACTAAAAGAATCAAAATAAAGTGCAAGTAATGACATCCTCACCTTATTCGATTCGAGTCCCAAATGTATTATGGTCTCAACCAAAGAAAGTAATGAGGTATGTTATTCCTTTTCTTCTTTTAATACACATCATTTAAATTATGAAGATCTCAAATATAATAGAGACCAATTTTAAGTATTATTTTTTTAATGTACCACAAATTCTACGAGATTAAAGATAAATTTAATTAGGTTATGAGTAAGAAATATCTTCTTTAAAAGGGAAATAAAAAAAATTTAAAAAAATAAAAGAAATAATTTCTGTCATTATTAAAGTAATAAAGATAAATATATAAGGTTTAATATGGTTTTAGAAGATATGCCTATTGTTGAGAATCATTTTGATGAGATTAAAAAGGAAAATAAGAAATTTTAAATTGAATTAGATAACAATCCTTTCTTAAGTAAATATTACATTAAGAAGCTATAATATACTAAAAAATATCTTAATTAATCAATTACCAAGTTCACCTATGGTGGAAGAAATTTAGAAAAGATCTTGGGTTCTAGACATCATTGAAATAGAAATTATAGACATGGTTATAATTAAATCACATCTAAAAAAATCTTGAATTTAATTTTTTCAAGAGGTATCTCTCAACATAAAATTTTCAATTATTTTCATAGGTTTAAGAAAAATATTTATGAATGTAATTATAAAAATTAGTGATATGGTCGACCGAAATCTCTCTACGTGTACTCAAATATAATATCTAGAAATCGCATATTTCATATGGAAACTCATATCCCAAACAAATTTGGGTTACAAAATATTTATTAAATAATTTTTTGACATAAATTCACTTAGAAATTATTTATTAATAAATCTCTCAAAATCATTCTTGATGAGCTAATAAAACATAGTTTTTTGGTAATCTATAACATTTTGTGGTAATCTTTCAAAATTCCTAAAAATATTTTTAAAAATAGAATTTATCAACTTTAAATTTTCTCCATTGGATTTATTATTACAATTTGATCAAACTTATTAAATAGGTCTCAAATTATTGAATTTAATTTGTTATTTAATAAATTGTTCCATTTATATTGTAAAGGTTTTGAAATATGTTTTATCATTTCTATTTGAATTACATATTTGTATCTCAATTTTTAAATTAATTACAAATAATATTATAAAATCCAATATGATCTTATATTAGGTATGTGATCATTGAACTGGGTATTAATTTTTACAATCTCATATGATATTCTTAAATTTATCCTCCCTATATTAATTCTTTAAATTGGATATATAAATTTATTTATTTTGAAAATATTTTACAAATTAAAAAAATATCATGTAATGTTTAAATAATTTAACATTTGTCTCTTAAATTGAGTATGGATTTCAAAATATTGTATGATTTTATAATTTTTTTATTGGAAATCATTGATCTAATTTAATTCATTTTCAATTATTAGGGTTTTTAAAATCCATTATTTATTATTTTGAAACCTAAAATTATTGTTTGAGCTATCCAGGAATCCATCATCTAACTTGTGGTTCCTCACTGGATATCCAGTTGTGAATTACAAAACCTAGATTCTATTTTATGACCCACTGCTATCCATTAAAACTAACAGGTTGCATGATTCTAGTCCCAATAAAAATCTTATTTTGGGGATTTATTTTTTTAAAATAATTAATCTGAAATTAACTCTAATTAATCCATATTCTTCCAATATTATGAATTTAAAATCCTTTAGAAATAAATTATTCTAAAAAATTATTTTGGATATGTTAACCTCTTACATCTCTTATGCTTCTTATTCATTATCAACTATCCATCTCACTTTTTTATTATCTTTGAATGTCTTATAATAATAACAAAGAAAAATAATTAAACAAAATGAATCATTTTTGTCTCTAAATGTTTTCATTATATTATAATTGGAAATTATCTTATGCTAAAATTAATTTATAGAATTGTAATTAAGTATTTAAATTCATTATGAAAATTTTATTATTTCATCTTAAAAATATTTTTATAATATAATATAATTTCATCATGAAATATTGAAATTTCTTTTGAAACTATATTAGGTACAGTCTCTAATATTCAATTTCAATGTTTTATGGATACTTGTATTTCTAATAACCCCATTAAGGGGAAACTAGCTATTACTATCTTGTGAAATTCACCTTTGAAGCATGAGGCCTATTTATTCTTTCATTTTAAATTTTTTATTTGAGTTGCAAATTTATCCTCAATTAAATTGAGTTTTTAGCTTTTGATTATTGAAAATATTTTCAAAATATCATCCTAAAATTCATTATATATTATTGAAATTTAATTTTATATTTTCTTGGGTTTATAATTTTTTGTAAAAAAAATATTTTTAAAGTTATTTGTTTTATTTTTTTCGTTATTTAAAAATTGATTTTCATTTGATTCTTCAATTATAATCTCACATGATATTATTTGAATATCAAATAATTTTTCGTCATTTAAAATTTTCATGAAAATTTTAAATCTGGAAATCCAATCTTATTTCTTGATTTTTTGATATTATTTTTCAAATTATTTTTGATATCACTTTTTGAAATAATAAATTTTAATATCTAATTCATTCTTTTTCATATGATTAACCCCTTTCTTAAAAACAATTTTATTTTATAAAGGGGGTGTTTAAAATCACTCGAATCATATTATTTTCATTTATAGAATTTGGGCGAGATGTTTGTGGTCCTTCGGGGGTTGTTCCATGAAAATTCTTAAATGGACCCTAGATTTTGATATTTGCATCCAGTCCCCTATCGCCTTGGTCTAGATTGTCTTCCCTAGTCTGTCTCTTAACCTATTCAAAAAAGTTTCCCTATTTCCCATATCCAGTATTATTAGTAACCCCCTTAAGTTGGATTATCAAAGGAGAAACTTATCAAGACATTCGGTTGCTAGGAATTGTACATAGATTGATGTCTTATAAGTCCTACCTTCTTATATTTGGATCTCAAATTGATTTTTTTTCTAGAAGTGATCTACAAAAATCTCCTATATTATTGTATTCTATAACTCAAGCTTGGCCAATCCTCAATGGATTTCCATGCTAAGGAATCTCCCCCAACGCCTCAAAAAATGACATGGGTTGCAAAGGGAAAACAAAAAAATTTCTTTAAAGAGTGATTTGACACAACTGCTACTAGTAATTCTAGGATTTAGTCTTCTTTTGGGAGGAATGAAGATACTTTTGATATGCCGGTTGAGGACCTGACTCCTACTATAGACCAGACTGGACAATCCATGCATCACACACTTAAGGTTAAGAAACCTTTAGATTCGATGGATGTTGTTCATGGGAATTCATGTGTGACCACTGATTCCATCACCCTGATGGAGAGATCTAGTGGAATATAGTAAATCCCATGACTTACTCTAGGGTGAGGACAACGAGAGTATTATATCTAAATAAAATGAACTTTTATAGGATTCATGTGATAAAGCCTACTATATTGAGTAGGATTACTTGAAATCAAGCTATAGGAAAGGAAAAAAACCAATGATTGATTCAGACATTTTTATCACCCCTAATACCAAGAAGACCCAAAAACACATGGAATACTATAATCTTGAGTGAACTAATTTTACTAGGTCTATAGAGGCTTCTAGGATGAAGACTACAACTCTTCCTCCCCATTCCAAGGTTGTTGTAAATGATAGTTGATCGTCTAGTAATAATACTCTGAGTGACTATAGTGATTTTGATGACTCTGACCCGAAAGTAAAAGATTCCTATCAATATAATGAGGATGTTTCATAAGATCTATAATCAGGGATTGATGAGAAAGACATAATAGTTTTCCAAAGATACAAAAATGGTGAAATTACTACAGATCTCTACCTTCAAATCATAGAAACAATGTTCATCAAATAAGTAGAGGAATTTAAACTTAACCAGAATTTTAAATTTAGAGACATTCCATGGAAATGAATCTCCCTTATTCTCCTGTTAAAGGACCTCACACTTGGAATTATCGGGCCTAAAATTTAGATGATTGATTCTATTCAGTTTTTCATTATTTTATTGTTTCACTTTTCTATATGTTTGGATAGAGGATTTTGTTTGACTTAATTCTGTTGAAGATTTTCCCTCCAACTCCCTCCCAGGTGCATGATTGATACTTTCATACTTTTAGTGATGAAGAATTCATAGTACCTTGTGCTATACATGATTTTGTATGAGTAGAATAATTGTCAACCTCTTGGAATCAAGCTCTATTTACTGTTTTGGGCTGCTGTGATACTCACTTGATTGTTAGGTGAGTATAAGTTGATCATGAAAGATATTTTATTGGTTGTATTTCATGTTTGTACACTACTTTAACTCCTAGGTGGTGCAAGTTCTTTTCACTTCATGTCTTCAGTGTATTTTGAACCTTCTTTAATAAATTCTTTTGGGGGTATGGGTTAGGAATCAAACTCATATCTCATTCTCTCCTAAGAAAGGGATGTTCCACTCTATTTAATCATTCAAACATTGAGCCTTATTGATTAATGAGTTTAATTTTATATATATAATTCAATATTTTAACTTTAAATTTATATCATTTGATTATAATTTTCAACCAATTTTTTTAAGGAATGTTTTATCATTTTTGATCTTTATAAAGAATGAGATTCTATCCCCCTTAATTTTTAATATATTATGATTTTTTGAAATATAATTTTCTTTAAACCTTGATATTTATAAAAATATTTAATTTATTTTCAATTATGTTGATAATATGTCTCTTTTAATCTTAAAACCATTGATCAATTTATTTTATTCTATGACCATAAATTTATTTTTCTCTTTTATTTATCTCTTGAATTAATTTGTCCATTAATTTCACACTCTTAGGTGAGTTCTATTTCTTTCTATTTTATTCATTTAACTCTCATGTTTCTTTCATTTGGTGACCCGTTATAAATTTTAAAACATGCTTCAATTGAGGGGGAGCCAAATATCATTTTATATTTCAATTAAATTTAAGACTTGTTGAGAATTAAAAGTTAATTGTTTCTGAAAACATGACCATGTGATTTAAAATTTTAAGGAACGTTTTGAATGTTTTAAATCATGTATATGAAATTATTTGTTTTCTAAATATATTTTTGAAGTTGTAAAGTTTTCATGACATTAAATTCATTTTAGTTTTGAACACCCATGATGAAGCAATTATGGGTTATTAAAATTTCATTTCCATTTTTCTCTTTTATGGTTGGATATCATGTCCTCATAAATTCATAGTATTTTTATATACAATCCTTATTTATGAGCTTTTTAATGATTATAATGGGGGATAAAGTGATGAGATTAAAGTTATGTTTCTCTAAACTTTTTTTAAACATATTTTGGGGGTGGCGATTTTGAAATATATTATATTATTATATTCATGTATCTTAATGAATATTTTCAAATAGTTTTATATCATTTTTAATTTATTATAATTTTAAACAAGTAAATAAGTTATGGTTCTATATCTTCCAAGTTAGGTTTTTTTATATAAAATAATATTTTCTATTTTTTTAGTGTAAAAGTAAATAGAATCAAAGTCATTTTAGATTATTTTAATTATTTTAAAATTTTCATGGTTTTGAAATTAAATTAATCTTGAATTTTAAAAATATTTTCATATAATATTTTCTACAATAATAAAGGGGGTGAATAGTTTAGATTGAATTATTGATGAAATTATTTTGGAAATCATTTTTGAATGTCTGTCCTAAATTTCTTTTTGAAGTATAAAAAATCATTAAATGAACTTCATTATGAAATATTGAAATTACTTTATATTATAATTTTAATCATAGGAATATTTATAGTGGTTTTATTGAATATAGTGTTATTATCATCTAATAAGGGGATTATTTTATACACTTGACTCTCTTAGGTGGGTTTTAATGATAAAAAACACACATTTGTTTTTCTAATGATTTTATTTCATGGATTTTAGTGTTTATATTTTAGAAACAAATTCGTGGAGGTACTAGAAAAATCATAGGAATCAAAATATTATTCAAGATAATTTTTGGATTCCCTCACCGATAGGTGCCATTGTCTACTTGGTGGGGGGTACCATTGGGTGACCGGTCGACTACACCAGCCAACTGGTGGAACCCACTGGCTACCTAGGGTCATCAATATAGACTAAAAAATCACCACTTTAGGAAGTCCCTACATGGTTTAATTTTCCTAATAACAGTTATATTAAACCCATAAGGATCTAATAACCTTTCTAAAGTCCTTAGAGACTATAAATACAACCCTTGGGTTCTTTGAAGGAACTATTCGGTTTTTCAAATCTCATGCTTCGATGTTTCCCTCTCTAGTGATCTATTGTGATTTATTGGTGTATTTATGTTATATTATTCATATCTATATCTGTACCCATCCCTATATCTATTATTTATTCAATTATTAATTATAAATAGAGAGTGGAGTGTTTTATTTAAAGTGATTATGCAAAATCAAGTCTCTTCTATATTTTTTTTCTTGATCTTTAAATAAAGTTGGTTTTTTTAATTGGTCCTTAATTAAAGGGGTTTTGGTTCATTATTGGTCCTCAAAGTAAGTGGATAGGTAATAAATCCATTTTAATTGAGGGGTATTGGTTTATTACATGGTCCATGAAGAAAGGTATTTACATTGTGAATGGGTTTCTTGGGTACTGTTGAACCCAAGGGAGTATAAATCCTCCAAAGTAATTAAGGATGAATATTTATAAATATTTCATGGGTGGTTTCTGAAAATTTTTATCAAACAATCTCAAGTTATATTTTTATGTTGTACCAATATTTTTATTTAAGTTTTTCCACTAACAATTATTATTTTGGCACATAAAAAATGATAATTTTTTTATCATTTTAATTTTTTAAATTATATACAATTGAGTTTTAATTTCTAAAAAATTTAGGAAGGAAATTCACCCCTATTTACATCTCATCTCTGACCAATAACAACCAATTCCCCTTAGGTATGCATTTTATAGATCTTCTGGGAATAAAACTTCCAGAATTTACCATTCAGTCCTAACAATCTACCTAAAAACTCCACTTTCATATGAAATTTTTGAATATGGAATCCATCTAATCCAAAACACATTAATTTTTAATATTTAAATATGTTCTCCATTGTTGACATCAACTTTACTGTCAATTTTTCTTTCAAGGTCATATAGACCACCTTCCAGGAAACCTCCAAATGTGTGTTAACATTCATCCATGACCTCACTTCTAGTTAAATCCCACCAATTTAGACCTTAATATCTCTTATTTTATCCATATGAAATATAACTCCCACTGAAATGGAAAATAATAAAAGTATGAAATGGCATTTGGAAATATCTTACAAGGATAGATTCAGAATACCACGCTTATGTGATCTAAAAAAATTTAACAAGGTCTAAAATAGAATTTTTTTACCAATATATAATACCACTTGTTATGGTATCAGTCACTATAACACCACCAACACTAACATAATTTGTTATGACAGAATCACTAATATGGAATATGCCATCCCTTGTAATCTCCATTGCATAATCAAGTAAAAAACATCCTAAAACAGAAATCAAAATTAATTAAATGTTTTATTACTAAGAATACCATAAACCCAAGCCACCATATTGAATCATACACTCTATACAAGACCTTCTGAATTTCAATGAAATTAAAGAACAAACTCTTCACAAACAAAATAATCAGAATGAAATGATTCCAAAATCAATCCTACTCTATAAAAGGGAACAATGAAAAATTATATGTTAAATAGATAATACAGAGAGATAATATATGAGTTACAATTGAATCCATCATCCATAGGACCCTACCAATATGTTGAGTTACAAGGGATCCTTCTCTCAGAAACCCTTCTCCAATAAAGTAGAATAGTACTCCAATTCACCATTGAAAAAAATCTACTGCATGCACTCAAACTATTATAAAACACATGGTAGAATATGTATCATCGATAGAATCCATCATTCCATTCAATGTCTCTTCAATATATACTTCCCCATCTACTCATTTTTGTTGTCCACCATTCTAGACCATAGCCTTCCAGATTCATCAACTGCGACATCATAACTTTCATCTCTCTTAATTATCATTAAACAAGTGAAAAAACCTATTTGTAGTAAATAATCAAAAAAATATTTGTATTTACTATAATTTTACCTCATTTAAATTTTTATGGCCATTCATCGCTTGATCAAGGAAAGCTCCTATTATATTTCAAATGCACTGACTCAAATTCTTACTTCTGGTGACATGTTCCATTTAATCTTATGTATCTCTTTGAAGAATCTATCACAACCTTTATAAAACATCAAGTTACTCTATTTCATATTTAGTGTTACACATATTCATGATTTTAAGAATTTATAATCACATCCTCCCACTTATATACTTCATTATCTTGAATCATTCATCATCATTTCTACCATCCACTTCTAAATTCTATTTGTTATGGTTAAATTTCCCCATCATGTTCTAGAATTGATAATATAAAAAACACTTTCCATAACTTCCATGACATATCTGAAAAATTTTTATAACTCTGATACCAAACATTATCAACCTAATAGTAAATAATGGATGCATATTTTTATAAACAATTTGTTGGTCATTCCTTGGTTTAACAAGTACTAGTGGCCCATTTTATGGTTGTTGTAATGGAATGAGTTGGTTTTTTTAAATTATATATGTTTTTATTTTTAAATGTGATTTAAAAATGGATTTTGGTTTAAGGAAAAATTATTGATAAAAATAGTTATTTAAATAAATGGTTTTGAAGTAGTCTTTAAAAAATAGAGGGGTTATTTAATATTATTATGATGGTTTTTGGATTAGGTCCTACTTAGAGAAAATTTGTAATGTAATGAATTTTTCAAATGAATCATAAAGGGGGTTTGACTTGAAATTTAAAACACTGATTCTAGGGTATGTATTGGTTTTTTTACCCAATGTGGGCGAAACCTTACTTTTTCATGCTTGTATAGTTTTGAGAGATTAATTTTTATGAATACCTTATTTGTCATATCATCTTAAATTTTTATATATAATAGTATATGATCCACAAGAGAAACTATCCCTTGGGTGAGGGGTTAGTTATTTTGAATTGAAACAATTTAAATGTTTCATTTTGGTATAGGTTTATAAGAAATTTGAGATATATTTGGGATGGGAATGAGCCTTTAAATTGGATAGGTGATGGGTGAGTTTTTCACCGTCGGACATTGGGATGTTTTTGAAATTCTAACAATGTTGGTTAGCATCCTTAGCTTTTTAGCAGAGCCTTGTCATTGGAATTAGTGGTGAAGGTGGGAATAAATCCATGTGTTTAATAAATTTATTTCTTATACTAGATTCATGTATAAGGATCCTTATTATATGGAGATCCTTGGTATTGGTAGTGATACAGGATAAGAAGATATAATGTAACTCTTATGTGTATTTGTGAGGATAACAATAAGTTTTTCTCCTAGTTTATATTAGCATAAAACATATGAGACTGAGTGATTATGCATAAAGCCTGAGTGGTAGTGAGACCTGTGTGATAAAGATTTTGTGGAGTATCTATTTCCATGGGAGATAAAATCATGGTTAACCTCATGGATTGATGATTAAATTAGGTAGTATTATGGTCTTTTTTATTTGTGAGGTCATGCACATTTTTGTTTTTCCTATTTGGGATACCACTTACCTTTGATGCTCTCCTCCCCATGGGAATACAAACATGGGAAATAGTTGATCAACTACTAGGAGGGTGGTGGTTGACCCTTGGGAGGTGATAGTGGTCTTCCTAAAATATACCTAAAATAGATTATTTTTGGACCCAGTTGAGGTAAGACCATATCCAGAACATTGATTTGTTTATTGATGATTGTTTTGATGCATTATTTAAGTGATGAAGGTGAAACTAGAGTTTGTACTGCCATGTAGCAGGAGTGAGTATTTTTAATGAAATGTGATACGTTGGATCGATCCAATGATGCTCGATGGTTAGTTTAGATGATAGTTCCAGACAGGACTGACAAGATTAAATAAGTAGGGGTATGCGAGTTTGGGTTTTTTATTTCATGTGATTGGTATCATTATTTATTTAACCATTTTTTTATCATGGAATTATTTTTAAGAAATGATTCAATGTTTGGGACCTATTTTATCACTTGATATTTTATTTTTACGATTTATTATTTCCAATTATATTTTCAGGTTTATCTATTGATGGAATATGATTGATCATTGGAAAAAATTGGATTACATTGTGTGAGTTTTTAAAATGCCCATGGGACCTATAGAGAATAACATCCATGATAATAGATAGATAATGTGGTATACCTTACTAATTTATAAGGGTAAACATATCATTGATTACTGGTTGGTGGGTCCTATATGTTAGGTCGGAATATACAAAGTAACACAAGAGGGGGGGGGGGGTGATTTGTGTTGTTTCAAAAATATTCCACAATTATGGATTGTGACACACTCTATGATTTATGCAGTTATGTAGTGTAAAATTATGTAAAAATAATATGCAAAGAATAGAAAGAAATAAAGAACATAGATTTTTAAAGTGGTTTAGGGAAAAAAGATCCCCTAGTCCACTCTACCAATCACTCTATCTACGAGCTTGGTAAACTTCACTAGAATGATCCTCTTATCATGAGACCATGAATTCACAACTGAGTGTTGGTAGTTGAAACCTTTACAATAATACTAATAACTAATCCTTCTTGTAATTTAACAAATAACTGGTTATCCACATCTTAGATCGAGAAGATGATACTCCACCACAACTGAGTATGATCTGTTGAAACTCCAATAAATAAAAAGATTTTGACATGAAAGGTTTGGGTTGATCTTCACAGTTATAGTAGGAAGGAATTAAATAATGATTTATCTTCTTCTTCTTCAGAAAATAATATCTTCAAGAATTAAACAACCGAAATCAATCCTTATTATCAAATAATCTTTAATAAGAAAGAAACTAAATATATGTAGTAACTCAAGGTTTTAATATTTAGAACATTCAAAGAATAGACTCTTTTGAAAATAATAGATATTTTATCATTTGATGTATTAGCACTATAAAAGATAATCTCCATAATGTAGTCTCATATATGAATTTCTTATTACAAATATTGTTTTTTTAATAGATACTCTAAAGGAATACATAGAACAGATAGCTGTCTTCGGTATTCAATATCCAAAAGAATAGCCTGGTTGATCACAAAAATTTAAATTTCAATTGACTTGGGGAGTCATAACTTCTCTTAGTAACATGAGTGATTTTAATTGATGAATACGGTTCTTTAAAACAATCACAACGATCCTTGAATAGGTCTTAAATTCTGAATTGATCATTGCAGTAATCTCGGATTGAAAATGTTACTTAAAAACATATCCTTTGTAAACACAATATAGGTTTGAACTGTATAGATTAGGGTTCGTTCACATATTTTAGGGTTCCTCCATGTAATATAGGGTTTTTTCACATAGCATAGGGTTCCTTCTAGTAGTGTAGGGTTCCTTCACGTTGCATAGAGTTCCTAAAAACATATGGTTCCTTAACCGTACTTTCATCTACAGGTAATGTTGGGAACAAATGTATCGTTGAGATGAAAATCCTTACATTCACCATTTTAGCATAATATCCCGAACAAGGAATTGATTAACCACATGTTAAAATTCCCAAATATAGGGTTGATGAATAGTAATAATAACATCCAATGTAGGGTTGTTGATCCATACACTTTTCAACTCTCTAAATGTAAGGATGACGATCCAAACAAAAACTATTTAGAATAATGTACGGGTGATACCATAAACAATCATTAAATTTCCAGCATAACCTAGGGTTGATGAAATATACATTCATTTACCGAATGTGGGGTTTGAAACAATATTTCGAGAGTAATTCCCAAAATGTGAAATTTCTTTAACCTGGATATAAATTCCTGAAAACTCACTCAAGAAAACTTTATTAGAAAAAAAACAAGGGTATTTGTGAACATAAAAATCATCATATATTATTGAGTATTTTTGAGACAATACATTCCCAAAAATCTCTCCCTTTTTGATGATCACAAGACCCATAACATAGTCCCTAAAAAATTTAAAAAAAATAGTTTTTTTAAATATACAAAAAATGATGTAGAAAATATTTTGATTTCATAGTATGATTTCAATAAATGAAAATAGATACCTATAAATTAAATATTTTCTCTAAAGAAATGATGTGATTTGAAAATATTCTCCCACATAGATATTCTCCATATATATTTTCCCCTACCATAGAAATATTCTCCCCTATCTTAAAAATATTCTCCCCCTTTTTGTGATATCAAAATATATGATTTGATAGAATAAATGATATAAACCATAGTTAATGTAGCACTAAAGTAAAAATGAATAATTTATAAAAATTTATAAGAGAAATAAATTTAGGATTTGAAGTTAATTATCGTAATTAAAAATTAAATAAATCTATATCTCAATAAAAATATTTAATTTAAAAATAAATTCAATGTTTTAAAATTATAGTACAATCCTCAGTCAATAATGGTTTGTCTTTAAAATGAGGGGTTATGATTAGAATTTCTAGGGGAAGAGGGTGCATCAAAAAGAGGAATGTCTTGGAAGTAACCATTAATAACAATGAGCTTCAAAATTATGCTCTGAAAATAGTTGTTGAAGACTTCTAACCACTTTTGAAGAAGCCTCTTCGAATCATGACCAATCTTCAGATTCTTGACCAAATTAACCTTCATAAACTCATACAGAACTTCCTCTGACTGAATGAATGAAGTCAACTTTTCCTTATCTTGATTGAACACTAACCCCAACTAGGATTTATTAGAAGTAATTTTACTGACCAGATATCATTGATTTCATAATAGCACACTTAAAGGAGTATTGTCACAATGAAGGGTGTAAACTCTATCATTGAAATCATCCAAAACTGCAGTAATTTCTACAAACCTTCCAATCAGGTATGGAAGAGTCTATTGAGAGTATGTTGATGCTTGATTACTTTCCACGAGAGATTGAAATTATCTCCCTATAATCTGCTTAAAATTATCTAAATATGACTTATTTGTAGATTTATCTTTCAAACAATTCAACTCTGTAGACAATTTTCTGATAAACTCTTGAAGGTTTCCAAGAGAAATAAGATTTTCTTTGAATTGTCTAATATAGATCTTCTGAGCCTCAAAATCAAATCTTAGAAATGGATATCTTTTTAACTCTTCAAAATTATTTTTCTCAACTTCCAATTTTTGTCTAAGAAAAATTCTTGGATCCTCCAAAATATTTATATTTATAACTAAGGCTTCATCAAGATAATTAGAGGATCCATATGATTGAGTGACATGGATAGGAATATATTCCCTGTTATGAACTTCTACCAAGGAAAAACTTGGTTATTCATTACCAACTAATCTGTCTCTTAAGGAAGATCCTCCAGTATCTTCATAATAAGGAATAACAAGAGATTTCCATTGAGTATAAGGAACATCTTACCTAATATGTTATTGACTGAGAGACTCTTTGTTAATAGGCTCAACCAATGGACCCTTATGCACAACTGCTCCTACTATTTTTTCTCTATTTTCTGGAATTTCAACTGTAATCCTTCTTCTATGTACAAGAGTTTATTCTGTCCTAGATTCTATATGTTCATCAGGTCTTTATCTGGCATGAACAACTGAAGGAATCATTATTTTCTCCCCTTGAGAAGCTGTCATAAGCCTTTTATTTTGTCCTACAAAAATATTCAATAGATTTTTGCAATAATTTTTCTGAAAAAATCATAACTTATTATTAGCACCAAAATTTAATATGTTGCTGTGATGACATTTTTTTGAAAAATATATATGGAAAATATTTCCTTTTATTCACATAAAAAGGAAATAATCATTCCATAGGGTTAATATCCCATCTTGGAATCCTTATGGTAGTAATGGTTTAGATAACTTATCATAAAACAATTGAAATTTAACTTTACAAGGTTTAGAAACAAAAACATGACATACATGTTGGGATATAAGACTTTCTCTAGCTCAGAAGTCCTCGAACAAATTACAGATTGAATGAATTTCACCATTACTCGATGGTTAGGAGTAAGCTATTTCATAATTAAATTCTTGATATTTCTTATTCAAAAAAATAAAAATGTAATGTCTTGTGAAAAATGTTTTGTTTTACATATATTAAATAAATCAAAATGAAACTCCCCCTCATGGGGAAACATAATAACTTATCCATTTCCACTAAATAAAAATAAAATTTATTATCATCAATCATAGATACATTATTATCTTTATCGAATCTGAGACTAAACAAAGAATTTATAAAAAATTCCTTTAATTCAATGTCAAATAATACAAGAAATTTATCTTCTTCAAAAGAATAATCCAGAACTTGAAATCTTATTGATTCCTTAAGTAGAAGATTTGAATAAACTAAGTAATCAAAATAAATTACCTTTCCTTGGAGCACTTTTTGAGTTTTCCCTGATGCGTAAATAGAGGTGTGGAATGTACCATCTTCAGATCTATGAGAGGATGTTGTCTATGAGGGTTTTGAGATTGATGGGATTTAAGGTTTAAGGTATCAAAAAAGTGGGAATCAAAAGAAGATTAGTAAACCAAAAGAATGTGTATGAGAGGAGAAAGAGAGAGAGAGATAAGGAAAGAGCATTTCTTTCACTTATTGAGAATGTACACTTTACCTTCTAATTTTCAAAAGACATTTAAATGAATCGAAATGACATTATTTTAAAAAAAAATTAAAATTTAATCGAATAATTCAAATAATTTAATCATATGAAGTCAAGTATACGAAAATAAAAATTGAGATACTAGAAATAAATTAATAAAGATTTACATAAAATTAAATATTCCAAACTACCACTTAATAAAATCAAAACTTGCACTGGGAAGTGGTTCAGTGAAAATATCAACTACTTGATATTCGATATAAAAATTTCTAAAAATATATCTTGTTTAAGGACATGATATTTTAGAAAATGATTCCTTATATCAATTTTCTTAGTCCTACAATGACTTATTCGATTTTTTAAAATATTTAAAGCACTAGTATTATCACATAAAATAGGTATAATATTAAAATTTAGTCCAAAGTCTAGTTGGGTGTTTTTCATCCACAAAACATGTTTACAACAACTGCCAGCAGATACATATTTTTCCTTAGCAGTTGAAAGGGAAACTGAGTGTTGTCTCTTACTAGACCATGATACTAAAGATTTTACTATAAAGTGATAGGTTCCTGAAGAACTTTTTCTATCTAATATAGAACCCCAAAAATCAGCATCATAATATGAAATTAAATTAAAATTATAAGTTTTGGGGTAAATAAAAGATTGGAAAATAGTTCCTTTTAAATATCTTAAAATTATTTTAAAAGTAGTATAATGAGATTATTTTGTATTTGATTGAAATATTTCACATAAACATACAAAAAATATAATGTCTGGTCTTCAAGCAATAAGATATAAAAAACTTCCAATCATAACTCTATATAACTTGTTGTCTACTGGTTTTCCAGCTTTATCCAAATTAAGTTTTATATTGGTACACATTGGAGTTTTATTTTTCTTATTGTTCTGCCGTCCAAATTTTTTTAATAAATAAATAACATATATTTTTGATTTAAAAAATTTCCAAAATAGTTTTGATAAATTTGAAATCCTAAGAAGAAATTTATATCTCCCATCGTACTCATTTCAATTTTTTTCATTAATTTTCAAAAAAACATTACAAATATTTTTATTAGTTGAACCAAAAATAAAATCATCAATATACATTTGGAATAGTAAAATATAAGAACAAATGGTTTTATTAAAAATTGTTGCATCTACCAATCCATCAGAAAATCTATTTTTCAAAAGAAAAAAACATAATCTGTTATACCGAGCTCTAAGTGCTTGTTTAACTCCATAAAGAGATTTAGTAATTTTAAAAATAGATTTTGGTTTTTGAGTATTTTCAGAATTATGAGGTTGTTCAGTATAAACTTCCACCATTAAGTAACCATTTAAAAAGGAAAACATGACATCTATCTGAAATAATTTAAAATCCATATGAGATGCATAAGGTAAAAGGATTCTAATAGAATATAATATAACTATAGGGAAAATGTCTCATCATAATCTATACATTCTTCCTAATTATTTCTTTTGGCTACTAATCTAGATTTATTTCTGGTTATAATCCCTTGATCGCCCTATTTATTTATAAAGACCAACTTAGTTCATATAACTATATAATTGGTTTCTCTTTCTATAAATTCTCAAACATCATTCAGTTTTAATTTGTTTAGCTTTTACTACACTATTAGAATACAAATCTCATCTTCTAAGGCTTCTTCAATTGTCTTAAGTTTTAATTGATACAAAAAGGTAGAAAATTATGCTTGGTTTTTTACATTTCTTCTACATCTAATTCCTCTGTCTAGGTCTCCTATAACAGTTTCTAAAGGATGATTTTTTAAAGTTCTAGACTGCCTAGGAAAGACACTTTCAGGATCATTATTATCATGTTCTTTGGAATAAGACTATATTTTATTAGTAATATTTTTAAAATTAGTTTTAGGGGTTTCAAGTCTCTTACTGTAAAAAGAGTCAGTAACTTAATCTTAATGATATCTATCTTTAAAAAAGCGTCACTTTCATTAAACATCACATGAAATGATTTTTAGAAAATTATTTTCTTTTTATTAAACACTCTATAAGCTTTAGAGGTAGCAAAATATCCCCAAAATATTACTTCATCAGCTTTTGGATCAAACTTAGCAAGGTTTTCCTTAGTATTCAAGACTTAAACATTGTATCCAAAACCATTGAAGTACATTAATTTTGGTTTTCTGTTATTACGAAGTTCATAGGGTGTTATTGTGAAAATAGGATTTATTAAAACTCTATTCATTATATAACAATATGTTCTTACAGCTTTTTCCCAAAAAATTGGTAGCAATACTGTTTCCATTCAATATAGTCATTTCCCTTTCTTTAATAGTTCTATTTATTCTTTAAACAATTCAATTTTGTTAAGGTGTTCTTGGTGCAAAGATGGTCTGTTTCATACATATATTTGAGCAAAAAGAATTGATTTCTTGATTCTAAAATTCTCCAACATGATCACTTCTCAATGAAATTATTTTAAAACCCTTTTCATTTTGAAAAATTTTATAGAAACTTTTTAAAATAGTGAATACTTCACTATTCGTTTTTAGAAAATAAACCCAAGTAAATTTATAATAGTCATATACTAAAATGTAGATATATAATTTACCATCCAAACATACCACTCGTGATGGTCCAATCAAATTATAATGGATAAGTTCTAAAGGTTTAGATTTAGTAATTTTATTAATATATTTGAAGAAGATTTGTGTTGCTTTCTAGTTTAGCATGCATCATAGAATCTATCACTGTCAAACTTAAGAATAGGAAAATCATAGAATAATTGTTTATTAGATAATTTATGTAATGAATATATATTACTGTGTCCAAATATTCTATTCCAAATCCATGATTTATTTTTATTAGCAGTTAAAATATCACTTTTTGTTTACACAAGGGATTTAAGTCCAAAGTTTAAAATTTATCAGTTCTAGGTTCTGTAAATTTAACCAATTTATCTTTAAATACAGAGCAGGAATTGTGTGAAAAATAAACACAAAATATATCATCACAGAGTTGAGGTATACCTATCATATTTTTCTTTAACCCTTGCAAATACAATACTTTTTTTTATTGTGACAGTCTTTGGATCTCCAACAGTTCCAAATCCAACAATTTTTTCTTTCACATTATCATCAGAAGTGACTAGTCCTCCATTTGTTTGATTCAGTGTATGAATTTTTTTAATTCTCCACTGATATACTTTGACCAACCACTATCTATATACCATATGTGTTTTCTTTTTTCTGTAAACTATTTCCTACAAAATTAATTAAACAAAGTGTTTGTTTTGGTAACCATATCTTCTTAGGTCCTACAGAGTTAGCGAGCAATGATTTGGGAATCTAGATGTGATTTAATTTTCCATAATTTATATCACTAGGTTTAACAAAAAATTTAGAAATAAGAACACTTTTAATATCTCTAATTTTATGATTTTTCAAATAATAATTATTAGTGACATGTGATTTTGTTCCACAATGATAACATGTATCATTTTTAGAATTTGGCACAAAATAATTTTTATTCAATTTTCATTTCTTTCCCTTATTTCCTATTCCAAATCATTATCTTTTAATGAAATTCTTTCCAAGAATATCATTAAGATATTTTCACCTTTTCCAAAAATAATATCATCACCTTTATAGGATTTCGCTTCATTATGTAAATCCTTGATTTTCATTTCATGATTGATACTATTTGATGCAGAGGAATTGATTTTTTCAAGTAACTCTTCATGTTGTTTTAACATGGTATATCATTCAACAAAAACAAAATTATGATTGTTTTTCAATGGATTATTCTTCTTAAAAAACCCATTTTTTTCTAAAATTTTGAAATAGGTAGCTAATTTTTCATTTGAGAAACTACCGAAAATGGAATTATAAGAGTAATAAGTTTGTACATTTTATTCTTCAGCCACAAAGAAAATATTGTCTTTTAGATTTGATTTCTACTTCTCTGAATCAGAAATTGATTGGCTAGTGTATTCTTCCTATACAATCTATGTATATTTCATTTATATTTTTATTTTGGGTTCAAAATTATAATTCTTTTGATATCTCTTTTCTGTCCTTTTTCTTTCATCTTTTAGTTGAGGACAATCATGTATGATATGTGCCAATTTATTTAATTCATAGCATTAAACTTCCCTTGGTTATTTTTCATACATACTAAAAGATTTTCTGAAGCCTCTTTTCTTCTTGTAAAATTTTATGAACTTTTTTGTTAGTTGAGCCAATTCCATTTCAGAATTCAAGGAATTTGAATTCTTCTCTAATACGTCTTCTTGGTTTATTTTTATCTATGTTTTTGAGATGTCACTATCAAAGCAGTATTTTCCTTCTTCACTATAATCTTATGATTTTCACCTTTATATGACATTTATGATTCATACATCATCAGTTCCAAAATTACTTATTTCATTATCAGATATTTGATAGATGATGATTGGAAAATAACGGCTGATATTCCATTCCATTTTGAAGGTAATACTCTAAGTACTTTCAAATATTGATCGGATTGTTTGATGGGTTCACATAAGGCTGTAATATTGTTGATTTTTTTAATCCTTCCATTCATATATGTGATTATTTTACCATCAACCATTATAAATGTGTCAAAATTTAGCTTAGTTGTATCATACATTATCTATCTGAAATTTTCTATTCCTTCATAAGAAACTACAATAGTTTTCCACATCTCAGAGGCAATTGGAAATTGTGGTACATGATTAGATTTATTAGGTCCAAGACCACAAATAATAGAATTCATCACTTTAGAATTGATATCATACCCTGGTTCTATTTTAGTAGTATAAGTTTTTGGTATCTTAGGAATATTGTAATGGGTAATGATTTTTTAGTATACTTTGAATCCATTATTTTTCAAATAGATAATCATGCATGATTTTCAATATCCATAATTTTCACTATTAATATATGGAGTAGATACCATTGACATTCTTTCTCTTGGATCATCCATTTCCATATCTATATAGATCTTATATTTTTCAGCATGATATAGATTTATCCAATTAACTACCCTCTGATGTCAATTTTTAGGTCAAAAAATACAAAGTAACAATAGAGTGGGGTGAATTGTGTCTTTTCAAAATACCTCCACAATTTTACCTTATGACACCCTCTATTATTTATATAGATAAGGTGTCTTGAGTTATATAAAAATAATATGAAGCGGATAAACATAAATAAAGAACAAAACTTTTTATAGTGGTTCGAGGCACATAGATCCCCTAGTCCACTATACTAATCACTCTCTTTGGAGGCTTGGTAAATTTCACTTGAATGGTCCTCTTATCACTAGATCATGAATTCACAATTGAATGTTAGTATTTGAAACCTTAAAATAAGACTAATATTAAATACTTCAGGTTATTTAATAGAGAAAAATTTATCCAAAACTATGATCAATAAGATGATACTCCAAAACCAATGAGTATGAGTAGTTGAAACTCCTAAAAATCAAAAGAGATTGATTTGAATGGTTCAGGTTGATCTTCATAGATTCAATAAAAAGAAACTAAAAAATGGTGGGTCTTCTTCTTCAAAAAATAATTCCACTAAGAATGAAATAGTTTGAAGTGATCCATGTTTCCAAATTATCTTTAAGAAGGTAAAAAATAAAAAATAGTAGTAACTCGAGTTTTAAATATGTAGAAAATGAAAAGCATTGACTCTTTTGAAAATAATATATATTTGATCGATCCTTGCAGTAGCACTGTAATAGATAAGGTCAATAATGCAGTCACATATGTGAATCAATTATTACACACATATTTTTGAAGAGATAGTCTAAAAGAATTTATAGAACAAACATCTTGATTCGATATTCTAGATCCATAAGAATAGCCTAATTGATCGTGGAAATTCAAATTCCAATTGACCTGGAGAGATGAAACTTCCATTAGGAACATGAGTGATTTTCTGTAATGAATAGAGTTCTTTGAAACAATCATAAAGGTCCTTGAATCAGTCTTCAATTCTAACTCAATCATTGTGGGAATCTTGGATTGAAACTTTGGCTTAAAAAATTCATCGTTGTAAACACAACGTAGGGTTGAACTACGTAGCATAGGGTTTATTCACATCGCGTCAGGTTCCTTTGCGTATCATAGGGTTCCTACAATTGTATGGTTCCTTAACCATACTTTTATCTTCAAGATATATAGAGAAAAAATATAGCACAGGGATGATAGTCCCTAAGTTAACATTTTTAGCATAATATTCTAAATGTATCATTGATTAACCATACGTTCAAATTCCTAAACATAGGGTTAATGAATAGAAAAACCAACTTTCAATATAGGGTTGATGATTCTTATGCTTGTCAATTCTCCAAACAATAGGATAACGATGCAAATAAAAACTATTTAGTATTATGTAGGGTTGATACTATACACAAGCATTAACTTTATAGCGTAACATAGGTATGATGAACCAAATGTTCATTTACCGAACATAGGGTTTGAAACCGTGTTTCCAGAGTAATTCCCATAATGTTAAATTCCTTTAACCTGGATATAAATTCCTGAAAACTCACTCAATAAAACTTCATTAGAAAAAAAACATGTGTATTTGTGATCATCAAAATCATCATAAATTATTGAGTATTTTTGAGTCAATACATGCCCATCACTATCCTTACGATTGGGTAGTTCTAGGATGGGTGTTCAAGGTTCATGTATCTTATTTCCAAGATAGAACATGTGTGGTTTTCATGTATATCTAGTATTATTTTTCTAGGTGGTTGAGTTACAATATTATTGAATTATTATCTCCCAAGATTTTTATAAACATTAATTTGATCACTTTATCTCAATGTATTTGGTTGTGCCGAGGAATCCCACTGGGGCATTGGAATCACACCATACCAATGTAAATGGAATGAGTTTAATTGTACCCAGTTATTATTCATGTTTAATTTGAGATTTAGGTATTGGATTAGGGTTGAAAACTTGTTTTTGATCTATCAAATTATAGAGGTCGATGAGTTAGTTGAATTTATATTGTGCGTGGTTCTGGAGGCCATTAAAATTTTAATTTCTAGTTTTTTACAAAATTTGTATACGCTGGTGTTCAATTTATATTTATATGGTATATTAATGTCTATTGTGTATTATTATATGATTGTTTATCTATTATGTTGATGCATCAAATAGACTATTTAATATTTTCATATTATTGACTACAGGGACCCTGTTGACTCCATATTTTTCTATTTACTAGTTTTGGGTTTATCCACCACATTAGAAAGTAATTTCATTTTTTTGTTGACATTAGAATAATGTTACACCCCGACCCCAGTTTCCCAGATCTAGTGCTAAAATATTCTCTTGATTTTTTTTTAAAAAAGAAACTAAATAATTACACAACACATTACATAAATGAGGATCTTCACTAGTCTAGGTATTTCTGTAATTAGATACAACTATTACATTCTCTAAAAAATATTCAAAATAAACATAAAAAAACTACCTAAACAGAAATAAACACATCAATTATAAATCTAATAAACCTATAAAATTAATTTAAAAACATAGGGTGAGAATTTTAAATGCCCAATTAAGAGTTTTAAAAATAATTAATAATTTTTTTTTCAAAACATTTCCTTAAAATAAATATACATACTTAAATAATTTTCTTCAAAAGAAAACAACATTTCTCATATCACATCTTTATAATTTTTTTAGAGTAACTAAAGTCAGTTTAAGGAGAAACACATTCATGAAAATTGATACTTATTTAAGAGTTATAAATAAAATTCCATTATAAAGTATGCACACAGTAAAAAAAATACATGAAATGATACTCATAAGTTTAGATAATGGTCACACTTTTTTTGAGAGAAGACAGATATCATTAATGATGAAGATCATCAGACGTACATAAGCAAAGCCATATAGGGAAATTATCCAGCCAGATCAGGTTGGCATAGAAGGGGCCTGATGCTGCCAACTGATGGGACACATTGTTTCCTGATCTTTTGGTAAATCAGAAGGTGGAGAATGAAAATCATTGGTGTAGCGAGAGAATTCTCCTGATGATGAGGCCAAAAGACTGGAGTCCGCCGTCGTTGTGGTTAATGGCATCGATCACGGTGTGGTAGTCAGACTCAATGTTGATCTCAGCCACGGTAGGTTCCCAAAAGACATGATGGGATTCATATTTTGAAGCAATGATTTTCCCCAGATGATTTTGGGCTAGGAGACTGAGGGAGACAAGTCCATCCTTGGGGAGAGATGCTTCCACGTTGATCTTAAGAGTTCTTGCCGTTGGGGGTTCCACCGAGGAGGACATGAGGGAAAAATGTCTGGCATGTTATGTCCATTGTGGTGGTTCCAGGAATCAATACATGACGTGGCCCGTTCAATCCAGAATTCAAGAGGTTTGTGAACATGGTGGAAAAAAACATCGTTACGCCAGACCCATATGATCCAGCCCAAGGTGCAGAGTGAAACTGCATTATCCGAAGAGAGGGATGAGCACCAGTGCGGCAGGAGATTGGGGAGGTTAGACACCAAGGCCAGAGATGCATCTAGAGCCGGGCCCAATTGGTTCCAAATTTCCTTAGCTCCAGGGCATTGAATGATAGCATGCAAATGGGTCTCAGGAATATTCGGGCAGAAAGGGCAGGCAACGACACTGGACATATGTCGGTAGACGAGAAGGCTCATGGTAGGGAGGGTGTCCGTGAACACCTTCCACTAGAAGTGGCATATTTTTGGAGGGATGTTGAGCTTCCAGAGTGATATCCATGGACATTCATTCTGGTCAATTGGGTGGTTTCCAAGAGCAAGTCTGTATCTGGATTTCACCGTGTACTCACCCGATAAATCATTGCTCCAAAAGAGATGGTCGGGTCCAGCATTTGGGATCCAGGGGATTCTTAGGATAAGTATTTGGTCTCTTTCATTAAACCATTCATGAATCTTATCCAAACACCACCCATCCCTTGGTCATAAAGGAGGCACCTAACAGTGGCGTTTTCAAAGCCGGGTTTGCGTGGAAAGTATCTCGTAAACCTTCCGAATCGATGAGCCAGGGATCAGTCTAGATATTGACAGATGAGCCATCCCCAATCCTCCAGCCCATCCCTTTTTCCAGGATCTTTCGGTCCCCCCAAGTTCTTCTCCAAAGGAAGATGGGATGAGGACCAAGATAGGAAACATGGAAGTCTGTGTGGGGAAAGTACTTAGCTCGTAGAACCCGTGCACAGAGAGATGATGGACGGTTAATAAGTCAGCATCCTTGCTTGTCCAGTAGTGCGTCATTGAAGAGAAGAAGATTTCAGAATCCCATCCCTCCCTCCGACTTGGGTATGTAGAGTTTCTCCCAGGCCATTCAGTGGGGTCTATTCCTTCCATCATTTTCCCCCACCAGATGTTGGTCGTACGTGTGTGGATCTGGTTGAGAATGGTCACCAGGAACTTGATCATGGAAAAATAATATCTAGGGATAGACTGGATGACAGATTTAATGAGGGTATCTTTGCCTACTTTTGAAATGTGTTTTGGGGTCCATCCTTGAATGTTCTTCTCAATCCTGTCCACCAGATATGCGAATATTTCTTTTTTGGACCTTCCTATCTTTGTGGGTAGACCAATATACTTTTGTAGTTTTTCAACCATATGTATGCCAACTGCTGCGCAGTGTTAATCTCTCCTGGAATGGGGTACCCATTTACTAAAAGATATTTCTGATTTCCCGTGATTGATTGACTTACCAGACGCCCTCTCGTACTGGTGGATCACTTGGTTGATCACCTGGCATTCATTAATAGTTTCTCTGGAGAAGAGGAGGCAGTCGTCGGCAAAAAAGAGATGCAAGACTGGTGGACTTACACATCAGACCTTTTCCCCATGAATAGATTTAGCGGATGTAGCCCTGGAAATAATGTTAGAAAAAACATCAGCCACCAAGATGAAGAGAAAAGGGGATAGGGGCTCTCCCTGACAAAGGCCTCAGGATGGAACGAATCTACTAGTGAGCTCCCCATTGACCCGAATTCTGAAGGAGACGGTTGAGATGCATTTCATGACCATATCGGTCCACTTAGTGCCGAAGCCCATTTTTAGCATCACGAATTTGAGGAAGTTCCATTCCACCTGATCGTAGGCCATGGACATATCTAGTTTCTAGGCCATGGTTCCTCTTCTTGTGGTGGAGTTTGTTTTCATAGAGTGTAACACTTCATGGGCCACCATTGAGTTATCAGTGATTAGCCTCTTGGCCATGAAGGCGCTCTAGTTTTCCGAGATAATGTCATATAACCATGGTCGCAGCCAGTTTACAAGGATCTTTGAGAAGATCTTGGAGGATACATTGTATAGGCTAATAGGAATGAAGTCAGGGACCACCATGGGTTTCTTGATTTTGGGAATGAGGACGAGGACAGTTTCATTGATGGAGGAAATGCTTGTTCTCCCGGCCCAAATATTCCTTATCATTTTTCATATGTCAGGGCCGATTATGTGCCAGTATTTCTTAATAAATAGGGTGTGGAACCAATCTCATCCCGGAGCTTTAGTGGGGTGAATCTGTTTCAGATCCATGCAAATATCTTCATCCGTCACATCTTTGGTGAGCTGCCGATTTTTCTCATTGGTGATCACTAGTCGGATAAAATCTTCCACTTTAGCAGAAATGATAGGGGTTCCTGTATTGAAGTGGTTTTGTAAGTAGCGTGTCAAAGATTTGTGAATTCCACAAGTGTCAGAGACTATGCTCCCATCTGGATGTGTGATGCAATTGATAGAATTCTTTCGGCGCCTCGCACAAGATTTCTGGTGAATGTACCGGGTATTGGCGTCCCCTTCTGAAATGTGGGTATCTCGTGCCCGCCTAGCCCAAAATCTTTCCTTAATGCGTAGGGCCACGTCCAGATATCTTTGTGTGGAATCGATCAAGGAAAGATTGCAAATGGACAGGGGTTGCATGAGTAGGCTGTGAAGTTTCTTTTCAAGGAAATCACAGTGCCTCTCCGGATGGCGGAATTTCTTGTTGCTCCAAGACCGCAGGTCGGAGGTGACCTATTGGAGATTAAGGCCAACATTATCGTGATTAATGTTCCAAATTGATCAGAAAACCTCTTTGAATTCCTGGTCCTTTGACCAGAAGCTTTCAAATTTGAAGGTTCTACTGGGTTGTTTGTTGCGGTCACCTTGAGTGCAGTCAATGAAGATTGGGCAGTGGTCTGAGCAGTTGAGCGTCATGTGGACGATGTGGAACATGAAAAAGAGGTTTAACTAATCTGTTGAGCCTAGAAATCTTTCAAGTCGTTCTGAAATATTTGTGACCTCTGTATTACCTCAGAACCATGTGAAGGGATTGCCCGTGTATCCCAAATCGACTAGGTCTGCCCTAGTGACCGCGTCCTTAAAATTTGACATTGACGTAGGATGCCAGACGTTTCCTTCTCATTTTCCCTATGGAACATAATCTCATTGAAGTCCCCACAGAAGAGAATATGGCTTGGGATCTCGTGAAGATGCTTGCTGAGAAGGTACCGGGATTTCCCCTTCTCATTATGGAATGGCCAACCATAGAATCCCACAAAGATCCATGGCAGGGTGTGGTCCGACTGAATAGTCGCAGCCACGTGGTGCGAGGAGAAGGAAGATATCTTGACGTAGAAATGATCCTTCCATAGGAGACAGAGTCCCCCAGAGTTTCCTTGTCTGTAGACTGGGAGATATCCATGGAAGCCGCATTTCAAAGCAATGCTAGTGGTGTCATTGTTTTCCAGTATGGTTTCGGACAGGAAAACCATATCGGAGTGACTTTGGGCGCAATTTCGCTGGATCATGCGAACCGTTTGTGGGTTTCCAAGCCCACGACAGTTCCAGCATAATATAATCATTGGTCTATGCAGGGCTGGGTCGTACCCGCCTCCGCCTTTGAGTTCATGGAACTTGTTTTTCTATCTTTCATTTTTCCTCTCTTTGGGGAGTTCCCCATTGTCTAGCATGTTTCACTTTGCCTTTTCATATCCCCTGGTTTAGGTTCCTCCATTTTACCATCAATAACTTCACGTTGCACCCTTTTCCAGGATCGATGTGTGATTGGGCCTGGTGGTGAAACTCCTGTCATTCCATCTTTATCCTGAGTTAGCATGTCTACCATTTTCATTTCTGGGTTAGGGTCGGGATCTGGCGGTTCAGTGTACAACTACTTTGGTCGCCCTCTTTTTTCTTCAAGAGATTTTGGTGAATTTTCCGGATTTGTAAGTGTTGAGGCGGTATCCTTCGGGGGGGAGGGATAGTTGCTATTTTCCTCTGATTGTTTGAGCCCTCTTTAGGGAATTCTGGAGGTCCATTCATGATGGACTTTCCCTGTTCAGTTCCTGCCTATCTTTATTGGGCCACCTTGATACGTTCGTAATCCTTTTGTTTTTCTGATTCAGAGATGAACACATATCTAGGAATTTTGGCCCGGAGTCATGGGCCATATTGTAGAATGATTTTTCTGTATATCAGCTCTTGCTTTGAGACACACGCTCTTTCCAGATGGCCGAGACATCAATAGTAGAAGAAAAAGATTGGGAGTTTCTCAAATTCGAATGAAATCCAGTTGTCTGTTTCATCGATTTTCAAGAACATGCCCCTCATCAGCGGCTCTAAAACTTCAATTTATGCTTTAATCCGAACCTTGGGTCCCCATTGGATAGGATCTGAGCAGTCCCATTCAATGAATTAGACAATGATACCCCCAATTTCTCTCATAACATGTTCTGTTCGTGCGTGGAGAGGAATTTCGTTTATGCGTATCTAGAAAGGGGAGCGGGTTAGCTTCATGTTCTAGATATCATCCCCCCTCTGAATTCTTCCATGAGGAGAAGTCGGTTGTCAAAGGACCATGGCCTGCCTCTGAGGATTTTATCTCTATCCCTTTCATTGAAGAACTCGAAAACAATGCGATTGTTCCCCGCTTCCCGAATGGCCACTCCAGCTTCCAATTTCCAAAGATTCTGGAGGGTGTTTTTAAGTTCCCCCTGGTTGATGGAAATATTTTTGACAAACTTTCCAACAACCTGTAGGGACATGCGTTTTTCTAAGAGTTTATCTTCGTTTCTCTGACTCTTGATAGTTTCTTTATCTTTATATCTCAGGGACATCCTTTTCCAGATTTTCACAATATCCGCCTCCGTTGTTTAGTGTACGTGGGGTGGGGAAGAGCTCCAAAAAGGCCCGGTGATCCACACACCTTAGGTTAAAATGTAAAAATCTGTTTCCAAAAATGACCGGGCCAAGCACCCCACTCCGCGCCTCTTCCAGTGAAGTGGAAACGTGGGAAAACCCTGAGTCTACCGCTGAGAGGCTCAACGGTAAAGTCTCCACGAACCCCTCGCCCTTCGCACAAGTACTCCGCGAAGCAAAACCTATGCGAACCCAGTTTTCTTCACGTTGCTCTCCGTGCAGTACTTTGGCCACCGCGAACCAGTTTCCTTCACACCTCTCTCCGCAAAGCACAAATGACCACCGCGAACCAGAGGTCTTCACACCACTCTCCGCGAAGCACTTCGGCCTCCACGGGGTGGTTCAACTGATGGAATCTTCAGAGCCTCCCATCTCGGCTGGGTCTTCGCGGTTCGGTCACCACACTCACCAAAGGAAACGCAGTCGAATCTAGGTGCGTGGAAAAAAAATTACACATGGAATATTAATTTTTTAGAATTTTCATAGAAAAAAATATCAATTGAAATCTAACACATAAATAAAAACCATGAAATGATAGATGATTTTATAACATTTGTTTATAGATTGGAAACAAAACATTAATATATGTTTAATGATTATATATATATATATAACATTATACCATGTGAATTTGATTAATGTAATCAATATAAATGTTCATTAGAGAATTATTCTTAACCATGGATAGTATACAAGTCAAATAATCCCATGGAAGTTCAAATACTAATATCATAATTTAGGAAATGCATATGATGGACATCTGAATCCTACCATCAAGGCCTCTTCCAAGACATTTAAAAATTATTAAGGCCTCGAACAAAAACTTATCTGAAAATGGGTGAGGCCTTGGACAAGTCCATATATGTTTGTCTCATGAGACCTACCGATGCATCCAAAAATACCATCAAGGCCTTGATCAAGACATCTAGAAATGATTATGGCCTCAACCAAAACCATATCAGAAAATGTGAAAGGCCTCGGCGAAGTCTATATCTGTTTTGTCTCATGAGACTTACTGATGCATCAAGGGGTTATAGTTGGCCCCACATATCACATTCTAAGTCCAATACATTCCTCATTCAAAAGTGGTGAAAGATAACCAATGTATACATACACTATGTGAATAACCTTCTTTATTTTAAATACACAAATAAATAGGATATTGAAATAAATACATTCATGCTCTTTAAAATGCATGGTATTTCATTTATAAACTAGACTTTGTCCATAACTAACTATGCATGACATACAATGAGGTGCGAATGCAGTTTCACACATGAAATGATAGCTTTCACACATAAAATAATATTTTTTAAGACTTGTCACATTAAAAGAAAACTATTATCATTTAAAAACTATGGTTACACATAATCATAACCATAAAATAATAAGAATAATTTCTAACATTATATATGGATTTGGAAATTAATGATTAACCCTTTTTAATAAATAATAAGATATACACATATGTATATACATGAAATAATGACCACAACATCAAAGTAGTAAACCCTTTTAAAATCTCAAGGCACACAATAACAAAACAGGGTTTTGTTGTCATTTTCCTTTTAAAAAACAGATATTATATTCACATATGAAAATTTATTTTTATTTATAAATATACTTTTCATTGTTTTACATGTATACATATTTATGCATAAATCATATATATATGTACATATTTGTAGAATGGATTAATTTCATGAAACATAAACCCTTATGTTTTTAATTCTGAAAACTTCATCATATAGATAAAAAAAATTTGTATACTTACATATGCATAAATCAGTATATACATACATATATAAATGAATAAAATTATTATAGATTGAAAATAGTTTATCCTTTAAAAACCATAGGTATTAGAAATAATCATCTAATTCAAAACCCTAATCATATATATATATACAAGAAAATAAATATTTCATACTTACACACACACATATATATATGTATGTATGTATGTATATACATAAGACATTGAATTTATAATAATATTTATTGCAGAATAAATTAATGTTTTAGAAAAACTTTGATAAATGATAATATTATTTGGTAGAGTTAATGCGAAGTCAAATTTAAAACGTAAACTTTGTTGAATACATATATATAAGTGGAATAATGGTTTTGGAATCATAATTAGAATTGGTATCCCATTATCCCAAATTATATTTAAATTTGACAAAATAAATATACACACATACATTAATTATCCTAAAAATATTATATTTAGTTGGATATATATATATATATATATATATATATATGTATACACACATTTAAGATTAAAATATAAATTGTATAACTTGATAAATAAATAATTTGATCCCTTATAGTTCTGTATTACATACAGAAAATATTTATACAATAATTTGTAAACATAAAGCTTAATAAATATTTATCATCACCAATTATTAAGTGAAATAAGTTTAAATATACAATTGTGTATACACTTATATATATAAATATATATAAGTATTTATGAAATCAAACATAAGTAGATTGAATACCTTAAAACAGGAATTTAAAACAAATATCTTTTATAAAAAAATGTAAACCGAACAAGATACATACATACATTCATACATACATACATACATACATACATACATACATACATACATACATACATACATACATACATACATACATACATACATACATACATACATACATACATACATACATACATATATATTTTTACAAACATATATATACATATAAGTCTGGTAATTTCAAATGCAATACCAAATTAACCCTTAAATATGAATAATATTCTTTTAAAATTATTATATTTCTGTATAAAATTATTATCATATATATATATATTGAAAATAGATTGACTTATGTATATAAATTCATATATACATGTATCCCTTTGTAACCCGACTGTAATATGATGAAATAAAACATACCCTAACATAATAATTTTTAAAATAAAATCATAATTTTCAAAGGTTTTAAATAAAGAAAACCCTTACACAAAACAAGCCTCACACAATATTAATTTAGAGGATTAGGATGTAAATAAACAATTTCAACATCTCAGAAATAATATTTCATAAAATAAATAATTTCCCATTTAAAAATAAATATTAAAATGCAATACAGTTTACTTGAAAAATAAGGAACCAAAAGAAAACAAAATTCTGCCAGAGGTTGCTTGAACCAGATGAAGGAAGTAGGTTTCGGCCCGCCTGATGGAACTTGAAATGGATATAAGAATTGATAAACATGTTTGGATCAGGAATATTTTTATTTTAAACAAATGGAATTGTGTTTTCTCATAAAAATATACTCTTCAAACAGAAGTATACCTGATAAGACTCATGGTAAAAAATAATGTAGTGTAGAACAGAAAAAATTATTCCATCAAATTTGAACCAGACAATCCTACCACGAATATGTATATTTAATCTACTCGAAATTGACATCATCGGTCCAAAAATAGTGTTTTCTATTCATAATCCAAATGAAAGATAATAATCGATTCACAAGTCTATATGTATGTAGAAAAATTAATTACGAACAAAGATGAAGAAATCTAGGGATGACAAAAAAACCATATGATTCAAATCTAAAAAGGAAACACCTATTGGATTATGTTTAAGAAAAATAGAATTCAAAACCCTCCTGGATCAAAACCTATCAACAACATACCTCAAATATGGCCAAAATGAAACCCTAACCTTGATCGGAACTAACTGACAACACACAAATTTCCTTGATATTGATCAATTATCCCTCACCAGTGGCCAAAACCGCTTGAACTCCCTTAGCACGGACCCTCGATCGCTCGGTTCGACATACCCTGAAGGAAAACCCTCCTAATGATCGGCCTTGTCTCGATAGAGACCTCCTACTCAACCGACACTTGAACCATCTCCCTTGGAAGTGCTCAACTCCGCTCCCTGCAGCTATGCTGGTATGACAACCGGAGGCCGAGGTCTCCAGCGTAGACACCTTATCTACAAAACCATTGAAACCCTACCTCATGGACCCCTTGTCCTCTAAACCTGATATTGCCCCACTTTTTTTATTTCAATTAATCTTTTATTATTATTATTAAGAAAATAATTTTATATTTTAGTTAATTAAAAATATATACAAAATTTATCATTATATATATATATATTTACATTGTAATAATTTTTACTTTAAAAAAAATGTATTTATTTTAATTATTATCATCAATCTTAAAATTTTATTCTCATGTTATATTATTCATATTAATTTGATTAAAAAATATAGAAAAAAATTGTAATTCAATATTTTTTTAATATTTGTTAATTATTTATTTGTTAAAATAATATATTACAATAAATTTAATAAAATGACATGACATAATAATTATATATGAGTTTATATACAACACTTATAATTTTAAAAAGTCAATTTCAAAAACAATTTTATTAAAATATATTTTTACTATTTTTTAATTATAACATATATTATTTAAACCACGTTATAATTTTGAATATCAAAATAATTTATTTAATAAGATTTATAAACTCTATTTATCGTTTATTAAATTATAGTTAATTTAATTTAAAATAAAATTGAAAACTATAAATAATAAGTATAGTCAATTAAAATTATTATAATTAACTTATAATGAAATTAATTAAAACACATAATTTCAATTTTTTTGAAGAGAATCATCTTAAAAATATTATTGGTTTTTTTAATTATAAATTTATCCATTTAACATAAAATTTACATAATAAAAATAAGTCAGAAATTCTGGGATGGTACATTATTCTCCCCTCAACAGAATTACATCCTCGCAATTCATTTCATCACAGTAAAATAATTATGAATTTCCATCTTTAAAATTAAGAAACACTAGGATAACTAACCTTATAGCCTCCGCAATATATAATCTTCAAAGTTTTCTAGACAATTCCTCTAATAGATACTGTAACACCCTGAACTTATTCTCCGAAAACTGATGCTAAAATATGTTGTGTAATGTTTTTCTATAAAAGATACTAAATAATTGAAAAATATATTAAAAAAACAAATATCTTTATGGGTCTCGGTTTTTGAGAGTTATATAAAAATATTATATTCCCTCAAAACTAAACAAAAATAAACTTCAAACTGTTTTTGACACATAAATAAACATTTTACTGATAAATCTACTAAAACATTAAAAAAGAATTAAAAACGTAGGGTGAACATTTAAAAATGCCCAGTAAGGGGTTTTCAATAAAATAATAAATTATTTTCAAAGAATTTAATTTAAATAAATACACATACTTAAATTATTTTCCTCAAAAGAAAATAACATTTCTCATATCATGTCTTTATCAATTTTCAAGAGTTACTAAATTCATTTTATGGAGAAACCCATGCATAAAAATTTATACTTATTTAAAAGTTATAAATAAAATGAATTATAGAGTATGCACGCACTTGAAAGAAATTCATGGATGCTACTCATAAGTTTTGATAATGGAAACACTCAATTATCCTTGATATACTAGGTGTACGGATGAAAAATTATAGATGAAATATTAATTTTTTATAATTTTCACATAAAACGATATCAATTAACATTTAACACATAAATTCAAACCATGAAATGGTAGACGAGTTTATAACCTTTGTTTATAGATTGGAAAGAAAAAATTAATCCATATTTAATGATTTTCTATATAATTATATACATAAAAATAAAATATTTTACCATGTGCATTTGATTAATTTAATCCATATAAATGTTCATTAGAGAATGATTCTTCACCATGGATATTCTAGTAGTCGAATAATCATATGGAAGGTCAAATACTAATCTCATATTGAGATAAATAAATATGCCAGACATCTAAATCATAAACTCGAGGCCTTAAAAAATACATCTAAAAAAGATTAAGGCCTCAACCAAATCCATATCATAAAATGGATGAGGCCTTAGGCAAGTACATATTTGTTAGTCTCATGAGACCTAACAATGCATCGAGAAATTCCATTGAGGCCTCAGACAAAACCATATCTGAAAATGGGAAAGGTGTTGGCCATGTGCATATCTATTTTGTCTCATGAGATATACCAATGCATTGAGGGGATATAGTGGGACCCACTCATCACTTGCTAAGTCCAATGCATTCCTTATATAAAAGTGGTGAAACATAACCAACATATAAATACTCTATGTGAATAACCTTATTTATTTCAAATACACAAATAAACAAGATATCAAAATAAATACATACGTGCTCTTTAAAATGGCTGGTATGTCATTTATAAACTAGACATTGGTCATAACTAACTATGCATGACATACCATGAGGTGCGAATGCAGTGTTTCACAAGAAATGATATCTTGTGCACATAAAATAATAACTTATTTAGAGTTGTCATAAAAAAAGACAACTATTATCATTTAAATACTATGGTTACACATAATCATAACCATAAAAAAATAGGAATAAATTCTAACTTCGTATAAGGAGTAGAAAATAAATGACTAACCCTTTTAACAAATTATAAGAAATACACATATGTATATACAAGAAATAAAAACTACAACATCAAAGTAGTACACCCTTTTAAAATCTTAGGGAACCCAATAAAAAAATAGGGACTTATTATTGTTTACCATTGAAAATCAAAGATTATATTCACATGGGAAAACCGGATTTTTCTTTATAAATATAATTTTCATGGTCTAACATGTATAAATATATATACATAAATCATATATACATATATATATATAAATTCCACACACACACACATATATATAAATGTATATGTTTGCTGAAAAGATTCATTTGATAAAACTTAAACCCTTATGTTTTTAATTCTGAAAACTTCCTTAAATAGATAGAAACAATTGTGTATACATTCATATGCATAAATAAGTATATATATATATATACATATATAAATGAATAAAATTATTATAGATTGAAACTAGTTTATCCTTTATAAACCATTGGTCTTATAAAATAACCATCTAATTCAAAACCCTAATCATATATATATATATATATGAAAATAAACATTTCATACTTATATATACATAAGAAATTGAATTTATAATATTCATCATTGCAGAATAAATTCATGTTTTAGCAAAACATTGATAAATGAGAATATTCTTTGGTAGAGTTAATGTGAAATCAAATTTAAAACATAAATTTTTTCATATATATATATATATATGGAATAACTATTTTGGAATTGAACTTAAAATTAGTATCTAATTATCCCAAATTAAATTTAAATTTGAAAAAATAAATATACACTCATACATTAATTATTCTAAAAATATTATACTTAGTTGGATAGATATACATATATATGTATATATATATATATATGTATAAACACCCTTAAGAGTAAAACATAAATTCTATAACTTAATAAATAAATAATTTGATCCCTTATAGTTCCAAAGTAAATACATAAAATATTTGCTGCAACAATTTGTAAATGTAAAGATTAATTATATTTATCATAAAAAATTCTTAAGTGAAATAAGTATACATGTATAATTTTGTATACACTTATATATATACATATATATAAGTATAGATGAAATCGAAGATAAATAGATTGAATCACTTTAAACATGAATTTAAAACAAATATCTTTCATAAAAAACAATTAAACCAAAAAACATAAATATATATATATTTGTATATATGAATACATATACATATAGGTCTTTCAATTTCAAACTCAAAACCAAATGAACCCTTAGATATGTGTAAAATTCCCTTAAAATTATTATATTCCTGTATAAAATTCTTATCGTATATATATACTGAAGATAGATTGATATACACACATATATATATATTTATGTATCCCTTTTTAAATATTTTTTAATATGATGAAATAAAATAGACACCTACAAAATATGTTTGAAAATAAAATCATAATTTTGAAAGGTTTTAAATAAAGAAAACCGTTACACAAAGAAAGGTTCATACAATATTTATTTGGAGGATCTGGCTGTATATAAATAATTTCAACATCTCAGAAATAATATTTAATCAAATAAACAATTTCCACTTAAAAAATAAAGATGAAAATGATAAATCACTTACTTGAAAAATGAATAACAAAAAAAATGACATTCTTCCAAAGGATGCTCGAACCAGATAAAGGTAGAAGGTTTCTACTTGCCTGATGTAACTCAAACTAGATATAAGAATAATGGAAAAAGTTTTGCTTGGGGAGAGTTTTTCTTTTAAATAGATGGAATTGGGTTCGCTCATAAATATATACAACCCAACCATAAATGAACCTGAGAAGAAATAACGTGAAAAATACTACAGCACATTTCATAATAGAACAAATTATTCCATCAAATTCGAATCAAACAATCCAAATGAAAAATATGCATTTTTAATGTGGCTGAAATTATCATTATCAATAAAAAAATAGAGATTTATATTAATAATCCAAAATAAATACTATAATCAATTCACAAGTCCAAAAGTAAGTAGAAAATTTGACAGCAAATAGAGAAGAAGAAAAAAAGAGATGAAAACAAAAATAAATGATTCGAACCTAAAAAAGAAACACATATTATCTTAGGGTAAAGAAAAACAAAAATAAAAAACCACCGGGATCGAACCCTATCTGCAACATACCTGAAATATGGCCAAAATGAAACCCTAAACTTGATTGGAACACACCCAAAACACACGAATCTCTTTTACATCGATCGATCATCCCTCACCGGTGTCCAAACCTGCTCAAACATCTTCAACATGGACCCTCAACACTTATTTCAACCTAACCTAAAGGCAAACCCTCCTTGTGATCTGCCTGGTCTCGATGGAGACCTCCTACTCAACCGACGCTCGAATAATCTCTCATGGAAGTGCTCGACTCTGCTTCCTACAGCTGGGTTAGCATGACTACCTGAGGATGAGGTATCCTATACAGACACCTAATCCAAAAAAACCCATGAAACCTTACCTCACATACCCATAGTCCTATAAACCTAATTTCCCCACTTTTTTTTATTTTTTTATTTTAATTAAAATTTTATTATTATTATTAAAAAAATAATTTTATATTTTAGTTAAATAAAAGTCGACACATAATTTATCAATATATATATATATTACATTCGAATATGTTTTACTTAAAAATGTATTTATTTTTATTATTATCATCAATTTCAAAAACTTTTTGTCATATTATATTATTCAGATTAATTTAATTAAAAAATTTACAAAACAAAATTTGTAATAATATATAATTTTAAATTATTTTTAATTAATTATTTATTAATAAAATATCATATAATCAATTTAATAAAATATCATTCTATAATAATTATATATTAGTTTATATAAAACCCTTAGGATTTAAGAAAAACAGTTTCAAAATTGATTTTATAAAAACATATTTTAATGTTTTTTTAATTGTTACATGTATTATTTATAGCACATTATAATTTTGAATATCAATATAATTTATTTAAAATGATTTGAAAAATATATTTATCATTTATAAAATTATAATTAATTTAATTTAAAATAAATTTAAAAATTATAAGTAATTAGTATAGTCAATTACAAGTATTATAATCAACTTATAATGAAATTAATTGAAACACTTAACTTCATTTTTTTGAATAGAATAATATTAAAAATATTATCATTTTATTTTAATTATAAATTAATCCATTTGATTTAATATTTATATAATAAAACCAAGTTGGAAATTTTAGGATGTTAAACATAACCGCTTGAGTTGCGTATCGATAGAATATTCTCCCCATGACTTCTTCAATCCCTTTCTTATAGTTTGAATCCTTTCGCATATAGATAAGAATTATTGAGTTCATGTGAAGTATAGTTCCCATGTTCCATTCATTTTGGTTAATTTAGGGTATAAAAATCAGCATATAGTTTCTTTATGATATTTCTCTGGAAAATGATGCTAGTCGAGGGAAACAATTAATTCCTCACACATCTAGGTGAACAATTTTCATTTGGAAATGAGATGGAATATATGAACCATTTAATTTCTTATAATATATATCTATAATAATTATTTTAATTTTGTTTATGATAGTGTTAGATATGTAGTTATATGATATAAGTGAAGAAAATAGGTTGTGATATTTTTCATATAAATATGTGGTTTGATGCTCATAAAAAATAGTTATGTGAATTCCCCTATATAAACAATTAGGGAAAACATTTACATTTATGAGTTTATGTTTTTAATTTAATTTATAAATAAATGTTATTCCACTTTTTAGTGTAAAATCAAAGAAGTATGGATGTTAAACCTAATTTTTCAGCTTCAGTACCTGAGGAGGATACTATTGCTTTAGTTTTAAGGGATTTTTTTTGTTTGAGCGATGGAGATTGGTTGTGGAAAATCTACACCACAGGTCATTGGTAGGAAACAAAAATATTTTATGATGACATTAGATTCTAGATGTGTGCATGAATTAGTGATCCTATATTACAGAAAGAAAATAGTGTAATGAAAAATACTATTCAAGACACAAAATAATCTCTTCAAATATTTAGAAAGTGAATTAGATTCTATGATTTGAAGGATGATAGACCGTATTCATAAAGAAATAGACACACCGATAGGGTATTTAGGACCAGTAAATTTCATAAATTTACATTTAATAATTTTTTATATTATAAAATCATATGATGCATATGTATGATTTTTGTGTTTAGTGTTTTGAGCTTCCATTATTAACATTATTTGGCATGCTATGAACTAAAATAAGTGTTTTTAGTTAAAAAACCTTTAATTGAATTGTAATGGCTCTATTAAATTAAGGTGTTATTTTCATAGATTGGGAGGTGTTTGGTATTATTGGGAATAAAATTATACAATCCTATTTTATTTTTTCTTATGGAATTAGTATTTGAGGAAACAAATTTCAGTTGGATTGGAACAGGATAATTATTTGGAATTTAGATTGATAGGTAATATTATTTGTGATGTGAATGTGAGAAATGTACGGAGTAGTTATAGGTAAATATGGGTTCTTAGACTATGAATTAACATTTAACAATGTTTTATTGAAGTCTTATATGTTATCATTATTTTATAATAATATGAGTTTATTCAAATGGTTGGGGATTTTAAATTTTTTATAATTGGTGAAAATTAGTGGAATATAGATTTATGATATATATTTAATCATTTACTTAACTTAATTTACTAATTTTTTAATATTCTCATTAGTGATATATAGTTAAATATTTAAAACTTAGACAATTGATGTAGGAAGAAAGAAAAAATATGATGACCAGTAAGCCCCATCTATGGAGAGAAAAGGGGATATTGTGTAGTTTAGCACATGATTTGCATATTAATATTGAAATTTTATGAATTATAATATTAATGATAACCTTTAATATGAATATTTTCTATCAAATAATATTATATAATAATGTTATATATATTATTTTATTGTATGTCTATGGTTGATTATAATTGTTAGTATTGTAATGACCTGTCTTTTCATATTGGTACTTATCATTTGTTTTTCAATTTGAATCCTTTTATTAACTATGGTAAACATATACCATGATATAAGGAAGTTCATAGGAGTGTCAAAGGATTTTTAAGAGCCTGAAGTTCTAGAAAATGGACTAAAAACTTGAATGTAGAGTTAGAATAAACCACAAAGACTAGGTCGCACAGTTAGTTTTAACCATGCGATGGAAAACAAAGGTGCAGTAAGAGCCAAACTGTTTTCCGATAGCTGTGTGACTCTAGGAACATGACCGTGTACACAACCTACTATTTTGGACAGTGGATTCTCACATAGTTTTCACATGGTATGAAAACTTTGCACCTAACCATGATCCTCTTATTTTGGGGTGAATTTACATTTTTCCCCACAAAACACTTTAACCTTATTTCTTTTTTCCTCTTTCATGCTCCATCGTTTGAATTGGATCCCCTCCTTTTTGAGCTCCATTTCTTACAAAGTTAGTATTTGATCTAAATGTATGATTCTATATCCAATTCACGATCCATTAGAGGTATCAAATTCTTCTCGGTACGTTCTTCTATCCTCTCCCATCCTATCTCTGTTTTCCTTGAAATCCATCACACTTTTTCGGTGAAAGCACATTTCCCTATTTTCTGATCATTGAACTGTTTATGATATTTCTTCCAACCTAATTCAAATTTTAGGTTGATATCAATCGAGTTACCATCCATGGCCTTGAGTTAGGTTTTAATTTCATTTTCTATTTTAGTTTTGATGTCTTGTAGCTATTCTGTTGTGCTGATCATCAAATTTTTTTAAGCATCCCATTTAATTTGGTTTCTTCATTTCAAATTGAACATTGCACCTCGATACACACCCTTTGATCTTTGTTTAGTAATTTACAGGTTTTTTATCACTTTAATGGACACCTCATTGGTGTGCCAATTAAAATTTCCCCTTTTGGATAAATTCACTTATGTCTGGATTGCCTCTTTAGCTTTCATCTTTGATAAAAAAATGGTTTTGCCTTTATTATATGAATGTTTGTAGGACCAAAATAATCTATTATATATTTGGCTCAACCTATGTTTGGAATTTCCCATGTGGGAAATTAACCCTTTGACCCTAGAACCTTCTAATTGGCCCCTTGAGATTATTAAATTGAAATTACATGTTAAATGAATTAAATGGATTGGATTATATAAGATGTATTATTCATGATAGTGGCTTCCCTTAAATTAATTAAGTATTTGAAATGGTTTGATAATGTAGAATATCATAAGAATTATAGATTCCCTTCTTAATAGTAATTTCATGTATTATATGAAATGGTTTATTAAGGGTGTCAATACCACGCCTTTTATTAGGCTTTGTTATGTACTCAAATGAAATTGTAAATGCCTTGTATGTAATGGAACTTGGATAATGAGATTCATGAGAGGTACTGAATCATGACATAAATTATAAATGATTATGCCTTAATAGAGGATATGACATGATGGTAAGGGATTATTGATCATGAAAACATTATGCTCTCTTACATTGGGTGTGATTATGATGTCTCACACCATTGAAACTATTAGGATGATGGGCTTTACATGTCATTTTCCTTTATTTGAGTGATGACATGATGTCCCACTCACCATCTTGAGTTTCATGCATGAAATCTCACACCCATATTGGGATATATGTCATGTACCTTTTGGCCCGAGCTTATTGGATCTTTAGATTGGTCATGGATGTTTGAGTTACACCCTGGTCCAGCTATCAACTAGTATTCTAGGTATATGGCCACTTACGCCAGCACCATCATGGTTCATATAGGTGGATTGAATATATAATTAAACTATATATATAGTGAGTATTCAGACTTACATTCCAGGCATGATCCGAAGTAGGTAGAACCGCAAAGTGTCCTATAGGAACCTAAGTGGGTTGGTAATTTATTTCCACAATTTTTCCCTATTCTGTTATTACCTTCACATTTTTTTCTTATAAAAACTACTTGGATTACATGTAGACACCATTGGTGCGGGCCTACTAATATTTTTATCTCACACACTACTTGGGTTTCCTTTGGTACCTTTGTATATTGTCTTTTTATAAGTTTTTATGAGGGAAAGATCCTTGCTACTGGTTGTTGACATGAATAATTATAATTGGATCTAAGGAGTAGAGGACCGAGCATACACTCGAGATACTAGTGGATCAGTTCTTGTTCTTTTGTTACATTTTGTATAGCATGTTTGTATGCATGTTCCCAGTTCCATTTTTTGTATATATGAGTGGAATGCATCATGTATTGGCACTTATTAAGAATATTTATGAGATTATATTACAATTTGCTCTATTTATTTAATCTTTCACACTTTTATATTATATCATTCATATGTATTCTTATGCTGCATTGTTATTCTGACTATTTATATAATTCTTCATCTATTAGTAGTATCTGCTTGTATATTCTTGTATCTATTATTCCATTATAATTAGAGGGTATAGTCTCCCCAATATACCACCTACACACCCTCCCTTATATTCAAAAGCCTCTAGAATATGAGGAGGTTCACTTTGGGCCATGTGACCCACTGGCTCAAGGTATGGGTTAAGTGGATCCTAGATCAGGATGTTTGAAAGTGGAATCAGAGGAGTTTTTTTTCTTTTTTATTACTATTTGTGTATTAAGAAGGAGACTAAGAGTTAAAGTAATTTGGAATTTACCATGTACCTAGACATAACTAACCCATGTCTAGGGGAAACCCAAATTACAAGGGATGGGTAATTGCTTTTCTTGATTGTTCCATTTATAGTTGATATGAATTCATCATTGGGTGACACACTTGATTTATGATTTAATTGATATTTTTATGTTTTGAATGATTACTTCATCACTATGACCTGATGAAATGAGGTATTTTTATTAGTACATGCATCATTATAGGCACAATATGATTAATAAACAATAAATTATTATATTCCATGTTTATTTTTAGCATACATATGCCTATTGTGTATTGAATGTGCCTTAAATATGTATTGATTTTTGATAACATTTCTTGCAGGGATTGGAAAACATAATTGAAACTTAAAGTGCCTACCTTAACCAAATATTTTTTCCCCAATAGGTTAAATAAGACACCTTAAGCAGGAAATTATGGCACATTGAGCCATGGAAAATTGGTTTCATGGGATGAACTGTATTATGGTGTGGGTTAAGTGGATGATATATTTTTATTCATAAGGTGTATGGGACCTTATTGATCATAAAATGGAAATCCATCTAATTTTACCATTTTAAAGTTATTTTAATACTTGAAAAAGCTCAAATTCAAAATGAACATGACTTCTAAATTAAAAACATCCACACACACACACACACACACACACACACACATATATATATCAATTATAGAGACTTATACCTGAGCCCGACCTTAGTAGATGGTAGTGGGTATCTCTAACATTCTAATGGCTTGTTGTGGTCTCTTTATATCATCTACACCTTGTTTATTGAGAAGGAAGAGGTGTGATCATTTATAATAGAAGAATTTATACCCATCCTAGTTTCTATATTCAATCTCCTAAATTTATTAAATCTCCTACGGGTCATGTTTTTATCATTGTAGAATTATGATTCCGCGATGTCCACCAATTTCATGCCTGGAAGGTGGTGATGACCATACTCCCTAGGTTGTAGGCCCTGAGCTATCAGTGATTCCTCCTATAGTGCCACCTATGGAACCTCTTCCAGTTCCTAATACTAGCACTTTCACCTAGTTTTGAGAGGGTTTTCTATGCATTCTTCAGCCTATGGAAGGAGTTATATGACCTAACTTGATCATGGAAAAGTTTAATTGTGAGTTTCAATAGTAGCATCCTTCCACCTTTTCAGGGGATGGAGGACCTCTTGATGTAGAGTCTTGTCTTTAAGCCATCATTTCTATATTAGAGAATATGTAGATTATTTTATCGTATATGTTCAAACTAGCTATTTATATGGTACAAGATTCAGCCAAGATGTGGTGGGATGTAATCACCAAGGAATATAAGTATCACGATATGTTTTGGGTTGATTTTCAGACCATATTCTATGAGTAATTATTTCCCTAGACATTTAGGGATGAAAGAGATAGTGAATTCATGAACTTACAATAGGGGATCATGTCAATTATGGAGTTCTCTACCCATTTCATATAGTTGCATCAGTTTTCTTCTACTCTCGCAGCTGATGATCTTATGACCACTAGGTGATTCAAGGATGGGATTGTCTACGTAATCTGGCCATAGGTCAAGGTACTCAAATTAAATACCATTTCTAAAATCATAAACCATGTATTTATTACAAATTAGAACTTGAGGGAATATGAAGGTGAAAGTTAGGGTGATTCAACACCTAGAGGTACTAGTGTTTCTTCTTCTAGACAAAAGAGATTTTTTGAGGTTACTAACGGACATAGATTTAGTTAGGCTCCACGCACAGATTGCTTTCTTATATATCACTAGTATGTGAAGCTAAGAAACATGAAGAATTAGTGTTTACAGGATCTAATAGAGTGTATAGGATGCAGCAAGATGGGAAATATAAAATGTTTCTGTAGGACTTTCCCTTTAGTGAAAAGTGGGAGGGGATCTGCACATACTTCGTGGTCAGGATTGGGGCCAACAAGGTCATGCTGGGAAAGAAGCTGGAAGACCACCAGTTCATCAATCCAATGTGGAAGTCACGGTTGATGCAGTCAGAGTTATGATTCTCAATTCCAAGAGAGCGGGCTTTCTTTGGGAAGTCAGGAAGTGACCCATGGATATAGTACATTCCAGTTACATACTATCCAACCTATGCAAGAGGAGAAGAGTGTTGGACCATGTACAATTCTAGGTATTATTCTAGTAGCCTCCGCTTTAGTGTATTCTTTATTTTATATAAAAACCTCTCACCCTTTTATATATGAGTCTATCATTGAGTGTTTAGGCCTCAATATCATGAACTACTATGGAATTATTTTTCTAGACACCCCCTTATATACCGATTCAGAGGGTGTTCTCCATTATAAGTTCTATCCCCTTGAGATAGGCAGATACCATTTTGGGTGGAATATTTTCATCCCTGACATGATGAGATTTTATATAATCATTGAGATAGACTAGTTAGTTCCAAATGAATACCACATTGACTTATTTCATCGGAGGATGATGTTTACATAACCATAAGGAATTATGCATATTCATAAGGGAGAATGGGATGTTAGTGTGACATGAGCAGGACCCAAGTAGAAGAAACTGGGCAGTGTGAAAAATCATATTGCTAGTATTTTCTTAGAGGAACAGGGTTTTTCACCTATTTTTTTTCCTCTTATAATAGATTGTTTTAGGGATGTATTTCCTAATGACTTCTCTAGTCTAACTCCAGTGTGATACGAAGAGTTTAATATTTATCTTACACCAAGAGCACTGCCAAAGACCATTCATACTTATATGATGGAACATAAGGAGATTCTAGAGCTTATGAACCAATTAGAGGATTTTTAGGCTAATGTTTTTATATTCCCCGACACTTCTCCTTAGGGCTCACCAGTTCTTTTTTCCAAGAAGGCCAATAGCACACATAGACTATGTGTAGATTATATTCATTTAAATAAGCTCATGTTAATGAATTAGAGTACACTACCTAGAATAGATGATGTATTTGATTAGTTATGAGAATAAAATGTTTTTTCAAAGATATATTTGAGTTCGGGCAATCATTAGGTGCATTTCAGGTCCTCAGACATACCTCACACAACTTTTAGAAGCAGTGTAAGACAACGAGTTTTTATGGACCTTTTTTCTATGAAATAAATTAAATTTTCATTAATATCTTCCATTGAACTAATTAAAACATTAATTTCACATGGTACTTAATTGGAATAAATTACACATCTATTTAGAATACGCTACAGGATACTCTGACTTGGCATATGTTACACACAACACTCAGTTTCTCTGAAACATCATTTTTTTATAATTATTTAAATGTGATAATTATAAACTAATAATTAAATTTATTAATATGAATATAAAATATTAATTTTAAAATACAATTTATAATGATTGTATATAAATTAAAACTATTGATAATGAAAGATATAATTTTTGGTAAAGTCCATATATGTTTAAAAATATTATTTCTCCAATAAATTGCTTTTCATGTCCATTAGTGAAAAAAATAAAATTCATTTTAGACACATTTAAAAATTTAATATTATAAAATATTTTTTTTGAAATTATAATGTAAAAAATTTCTTTGGGAATTTATTTGGGCTTTTCTGAGAAGCATCATTTTTGGATGAATAATGAAAATACCGAATTTTAATTCAGAACTGCCTTATCATCTAATTTATTTATAAGGATGAATTATATTTTAAATTGGTTTAAAAGTTTAATTATATCCTATTTCTATCAATTAATAAAATTTAGTTAATTTAAATAAATTTAACATTGAAATTAGATATAAAACATAAAAAACGTTTGGATGATTTTACTTTAAAAACCCACATTGTTGTCCCATCTATAGGATTAAATTTAAATTATTTTCTACCACTTCTGTGATTAGAATTTGGAAAAATGGATTAAACATTTTGAATAAGAATAATTTATATCTTATATTAATGTCAAAATAGTTTTTGAGAAAAAACATTATTGAAGGTGATTAAAATTAATTACAATGATTAAGAGAAAGATTAAGTTAACAAAGTTCTAGACCTTAAATTTAAGACCCAAAATGACCTAGAAACTTATACAAGAGCCATTTGATGAAAACATTTAGACTATATACTAACTCTTATATAATTTAGTCCATTAATGGATCCACTTGACATGGTAAAAATATGGATGGTATTCCTTTTCCCAAAATTTACTGGAGTGCCCCTCCTCCTCTACTATAAAAGGCCTCTTCTACTCCCACTAACTCACACCTCTCATGATAATTTGGATAAAAAACTATCTACCCCAATATAGAATCAAAATAAATCCAATAAACATATAAGCATCAATATTGGTAGAAAGAAATCTAAGGATTTCCTTTGGTGAAAAACAAAAAGAGTTACCCAAAGAATATGTAACACCCTTCCTCAAGATCCTTTATTTTATTTTCTTTATCCACCCCTAAACTCTATTTATTCTATGCATATATAATAACAAAATTAAAATGAATATATTGATATTTTATTTTATTAATGTTTTGATCTACACTTAAATACACTTCCATCTGATGGGTAATGAACATAATGTTTACATGTACGATGAACTACCGCCTGACCAAATGATGATTGTTCATTTTTTCCTTGACCCCCTTCATGGTTGGAAATTATGATAGATTTTTTATATATTATATATATATTATATTTATTATGTATTTATTATTATTTAATTATTTTATAACACATATGTTTATAATTTCCATTTTTGTGTAAAGACGATAATTTTGTTTGAGGAAGTGTGGACTACAGTCCCTTCAAATGGATGTGATTGTTTACACACTACATGGAATGTATTGAGGATAATTTTAGTGAAATTTTATGATATATACGAAATAATAATAATATGTAATTATATTATAGACATATATACATATATTTAATTTTCTTTCTTTCTTTCAATACAATAATAAAAAAGAAACGTCATTCATACATACATATGATCTATCCTCTCCATGAATGATGTATTCCATTTTATACTTATATATGATATGGATTATTATAATAAAAATATAATCAATATAATTGATATTTATATCTTGTTTTACACTCTAAAAATCATGATATAAGTACAAGGACCAAATATATAACGAATTAAGACACATATACAAAATAAAGCAGATATTACCCAAATTGAAACCCTAACATAGAAATATTAACAAGTGGGTAATATAATGTCATAATAAAAATATATATGTAATTATATATAACAATGTAGTTATGTGATATATTTATAATAAACTAATATTTACTATATAGGAATTTTGTATGAGTACAATGAAAGTCAAGACACAAGGTAAGAGAATTTCACCTCACTTTTTATATATGTGAGATGCATGCCATGTTCACCAATATTTTCTTTTGAATAGTGAATATAATATTAAAGAATGTATTCTATGAATATTCTTGTAAAATTTATGGATTTCTACATTTCCCTTATATGATATTTCTTTCACGAGGTTTATGTTTCAAGAGTTACCAAATCGGTACGAGAGTTTGGTCTCAATTTTTTTTCTATGAGTCACATATTTTTTATGCAACTAAAATATTTTTTGAGGTGTATATACTTATATTTAACAAGTTATATCATGAATATCATTTTATCATGATATTTTATGACTCATATAATTTAAATTTATTACATGGAGTGTGTGATTCCAAGTTACCTTATGGTAAGATTTTATTGAAACAATCTCATCATTTATCAAGATTGTTTAATATTATGCTCCCATTGATGAAATATTATGATCCATCTTTCAATAACACTCATTAGGTTTCTTACCTTATGTTTATTGAATATATACCAATGTATTTATACCATTATTACAATCATTGGTACTTAAGATGATTAAGAAAACGTTTTTAAAAAATCTGACTGTATTTATCTCGTAGGTTGGAAATCAATTTTATTTCAAAAACCATATTTTCAAAATGAAAACAAAAATTAGAGAAAATGATTTTAATTTTTTATGGTTTTCATATAATCTGATAAAAGTTTTTAAATCTGTATTCGAAGAAAATATATTCCAAAAATTCTTTTTAAAAAAATAATTTTTCAATGTAAAAAGTTTATTTTCCTCAAGAAATGTTTTTAAAATATATTTCAAAATTATTTCCCATATAAGATGACATATGTTGGTGTTACTCATGCCTATATAGGTAAATGATTTAATGTTACTATTTATGTTCTTTCTCTGAATGTATTATGTTTTAATGTCATGATATTTATGAAACCCGTTTCTCATTCATGGGTTATATGTTTTTGAAACATCCTTATTTTCATGGGTTATGATTTTGAAATGATTATGAAACATATATCTTCTTCCAAAGGTTATGATATGATTTCATTTTTTTGATACCCAATTCATTTAATGTGTTCTGATATGATTATTTATTATTTTTTTGGTACATTTATGTATGATTTAATTATGATATGGGTGGGACCTATATCCCCCTCTAATGCATTGGGTAAATATTTATTTCTCATGAGATAGACTAAGATGGTATTGGGAGTGAACCTTGACTACTAAGATGGCCATGAGAGTGAACTATGACTACCAAGATGGTATGGGGAGTGAACTCATACTACTGATATGACCATGGGAGTGAAACATGCCTACTAAGATAGTATGGGTAGTGAACCTATACTACTAGATGGCCTTGTAAGTGATGCCTTGAACACTGTCGAAATATTTTTTACATGCTTATGGGTATACCATAATTCCATGTCTTATTCCTATGTTATTATTTCATGAATTATGTTCTTTATTTATTTGTTATTAATGGATTATGAACTTCAAATATTTATTCCATGATTCATTTTTATAATCTTATGATATGTAGGTTATGACCTTATGATGTTATTATCACATCCTCATACCACTATGCTCATGTTTATGCTTACATGTCTCCATTTTTTAACCTTACTAATAATCTGAGATCACTCATTTAATGTTTAATTTCCCAAGTTATGAAGATATGTATCATGTATGATGTGTCTAAAAGGGGTGTTAGTCATGAAAAACCTAGGGTATATAATGTAGTTCACTTTTGTACCTATGTTTATGTTTATTTGTTTCCAAAGGAACTGTAATAATTTGGTCTTTGGGAGTCTGTTTGTATAATGTTTTAAGTATTCATAAAATGATATGTAATGTCAATGTATGAAAAGTTAGAGTCTATATAGTTGTTATCATAGAAAAAGGTTTAGTTAACCTTTAGAAGCTAGGATATGAGAACCTTAGTGATAACCCTAAAGACATGTCTAAGAATAAGTCTAAGGATAAGAAAAAGTATAGGAAAATGTCCTAGAATTTTAGTAAAAGATAGAATAAGTGGTTTTATAGAAATAAATCCTTGTATGGATATTACAAGTGGATGTGGATCTGGTACAAATGTACCTAGGAGAAACAACTCTAAGAAGTTGTGTTGGGCCTGACATAACATAACCTGGTATATGACAACGGCCTTGTTGCACACCTGGTTTGACACTCCCAAGAGATATGATTTATAAATTCACGAACAATTCATGAAACATAATAAAGGATTTAGATATATGTTGGCTATGATTAACCTAGTATAAACCTATGGTTCCATATATTAAGGAAGGTTTCATAATTTAGATATCCTATAAGTGAATTTTCATGATTTTTTGGTTTCTCATTATGATAATTGTTTCTTACATTGGTTTTGGTTTTGGTAAATGTATGGAACCCGAATAAACTATATTAATGGCGATTTAAATGGATAATTCAATGATTGTTCTCCTGATAAACCAAATGCTATGGGAGCAGGAATGAAAAATCTCAATTCTATTCTCACCCAAATCTCTCAATATATGAATCATGGTGGAATTCTAAATGATAAAAGGACAGAATGACATTATTTTGAGTCCTTCATGAGGAAATATCCACCTTATTTAAATGGGTCTTCTAATCCAATTGTATCTAAACAATAGATAAATATTAATTAAATTATATTCTCCATACTCTAGTGTTTAGAGAATGAGAAAGTCATTATTGCTATTTATCAGTTAGGTGGAGAAGCAGACGAGTGGTGGATGCTAATCAAGAATATGAGGTAGAAAATGATATTGAATCCATGTATTGGGATGAGTTTAAGAAAATATTTTTCACAAATTACTTTCCTTAGATTCTTCATACCAATATGGAGAAAGGGATCCTTTAATTTAAAAAAAGTGATGATTAATTTGTTGGTACTTAAAATGCTAATGTCACAATAATTGTGAGGTATGATCCAAGAATTATCATCCAACCTGAAAGTAAATTTGATAGGTTATTCAATGGATTAAATCCAACTATGAGAAGGAAATTGACCATATGAGACTTTAGTAGCTATAAAGATATTGAGTGTTGTGAAATCAAGGTTGAAATAGAGGTTGGAGTCACGTATCAATCTAATGGTTTTGACAAGAAAAAGAATATTGATTTTAAAAGAAAATATAAAAAACATGAAGAGAAGAAGATGAGATTTCCTTTATGCTCTAAGTTTGGGAAGAATCATTGAAGAAATTTACTCAAGGGTTTTAATAAATGTTTTAAGTGTACAAGAGAAGGTCATCAAGAATTTGATTTCACTAGTGATGGGAAGAAGTTAGATAACCTTGCAAACGGAGAAAAAGCAGCACAAAATTCACCTCCCATGATTTAGTGCTACAAGTATAAGGATAATGGTGATTTTTCTAACCACTACCCAAATCCATGGGGTAGTAATGATGAACAACGTCAGAAAACTATTAATCTGAGGGATAATGGGAAATCTCATGCAATTATTATTTTTGATGAGGGGTGTGATAACAATGTGGTGAAAGATACACATACCATCTACTATAGAACTGCTAAGGTCTTACTCAATTTTGGATCTACCCACTTTTTCATATTTAAATAACTTTATATGGGTGTTAAAATTACAAAAAAATGATTAGATATTGAATTAGAAGGGAAAACCTCTTAATGGTATGATGATTTCATCCCAAGTCTATGATTCCTCTCCAGTTGACATTTGTGGGAATATGCTTCTAGTAAATCTTTTCATTCTTCCTTTGGTTTAATTTTATGTCTTATTATCCATGGATTGAATTTCTCCTCACAAATACCACATCAATTTTCATGGAATTAACGTTAAGTTTGATATTTCTAATCCTCATATGATCATCCATCAATGTGATGATAAGCATGAAATTACTATGGACATTACATCCATTATATGGGTATTAATTCCCATTTAAAAGGTTTTTTATCTCAAAAGGTTGAGGAGAAAAGTGAAATCAATGATATTCCTTATGTTTGAGTATTTTTGGATGTCTTTATGGAAGAGCATCATAGCCTTCCACCAAAACAAGAAGTTGGGTTCTCAATAGAACTCATACTTGGTTCCAAACCAATTTCAAAGACTCCCTATAACATTTAGTCATTTGAGTTGCAGGAATTGAAGAAGTAACTACTAGAAAACCCTGACAAGGGATTAATTCAACCATGTGTGTCACCTTGGGGTTCACATTTTCTTTTTTTGAAACATAAAGATGGATCAATGCGACTCTGCATTGATTATAGGGAGTTGAACAAGATCAAAATCAAAACAAGTATCCTATTCTCTATATTGATGAAATTTTTGGAAAAATGAGTAGATAAAAATACTTTTATAATATTTAAATTCATTATAGATACCATATATTTATGGTCAATAAAAAGGACATACGCAAGACTACATTCTGTATAAGGAATAGACACTATGAATATAGAGGGATGCCATTTGGTCTTACTAATTCCCATGATATCTTCATGTATATGATGAACAAATTCTATAGAGATCACCTTGACCAATTTAGTGTAGTATTTATAGATGATATTACTATTTATTCAAAGATAAATGAAGATCTTGAATATAATTTGATAATTGTACTAATTACACTAACAAAGGATAAACTATATGAAAAATTTGAAAAATGTAAATTTTGGCTGAAAAAGGTTTCATTTTTGGGTGACATAATCTATATAGAAGGTATATCAGTAGATCCATCAAAGATGGAGGATATTGAAATCTGGACTAGAACAACCCCGGGGAATGAGATCCATATATTTCCTGGTTTATCTAGATATTATCGATGGGTTGTGGAGATTTTTTCACAAAAAACTAATACTCCGACCAAGTTAACTTATAAGGGTGAAAAGTTACTCCAGATAAATGAATGTGAGGAAAATTTCAATGAAATAAAGATAAATTTAGTCAGTGAACCTATTATTACATTAACATGTAGTGGATATGGGTTTTTTTATCTATAGTGATGCATCTAATAAGGGATTAGGATGTGTTCTTATGTTAAATAACATGGTTATCACTTATTCCTATTAGAAGTTGAAGATTCATGAGAAAAATTATCCAAATCATGATTTAAAGTTAGTAGTGGTAAATTTTTCATTAAAGATATAGAAGAGTTATATTTATAGAGAAAAGTGTGATATACATACTGATCATAAACAACTGAAATATATTTTCATATAGAAAGAGTTGAAAATACCCCAGAGAAGGTGGTTAGAGTTGATAAAGGATTATGAATGCTCAATATATTACTACCATGGGAAAGAGAACAATGCGACGAAAGCATTGAGTCAAACTGATCATGCTAGCTTATCTATGATGAGGATAAAAAAGATCCAATATTTTTTGATTTTCAAAGGATAGAGCTGGGAATCCTAAAAGGAAGAGGAAAAGTATTATCTTTCTCAAAAGAATGTTCAATTCTCTATCCAAGTTACGATTAAAAAGGAAAAAAGGAATATTTAGAGATTAAAAATAAAGTTAGAAACATTTCTGAGTTTAACCATGATTAGGATGGAATGATAAAGTTTATGAACCTTGTATGTGTTCCATCCATACGAAATTTTAAGAAGGATCTATTAGAAGAAGATCATAGTTCTTGAATATGTATTCATCTTGGAAGTATGAAGATGTATAGGAACATGAAATAATACTTCTAGTGGGATGGAATGAAGAGAGAAATCACATATTTTGTATCTCAGTTCTTGGTATTCCAATATATTAAGGATGAGAGGAAAAAGTAAAAGGGGATGTTGCGTACATTTCCCATACTAGAATGGAAATGGGAGAAAATCACTATGGATTTTGTTATTGGAATACCAAAAACATATATAGGGTTTAATGATAAATAGGTTATATTTGATTGCCTTACAAATTCATCACACTTCATTACTATCAGAGAATAATTCTATCTAGAAGAGATTTCCTATAAATACATTAAGGAAGCGGTAAGGTTGCATGGAGTATCACATTATATTGTATCAGATCAGGATCTAAGGTTTACCACAATGTTTTAGATAAGTATCTAGAAAAAAATTGATAAAAAATTGATTTTCAACACTATTTATCATCATCATACATATGGTAAGTCTGAAAGAATAATCAAAACCATAGAGGATATATTGAGATCTTATTCTATGGAATTCAAATGTGGTTGGGATCAACACGTTCCTCTTGTTGAGGTTTCATAAAATAATATATTTAAATCAATAATTTCGATGAAATTTTATTAAGACCTATATTGGAAGATATATAGATATATATTGAGCTGGGATGAGGTTGGATAAAGAAAGCTATTGGGACTTTAGATCGCTGAAGAAATGACATACAAGGTTAAATCCATTCAACAAAAGATCAATGTAGCTTAAAGATGATAGATAAGTTATGCCGATAACCAAAAACCTGATCTATAATTTAAAGTTTTTGAGAAGGTATTTCTATGGATCTATCATTGGAATAAGGATATGAGGTTTATAAATAAATGGAAACTAATCCCTAGCAATATCAATACCTTTGAGATTATTGACTGTATCGGGATGGTAGACTATCACTGGGCACTTCCTTGAAATATCTCCCAAGTCCATGATGTGTCCCATTTATGTCTATAAAGTAAGTACATACCTAACCATTCACATGTAATGAACTCTTAGGTTATACCGCTGGATCATGATCATTCTTACGATGAACAACCAGTTGAAATTTTGGATCATGCAAAGAAAGTTCTACGAAAAAAGACCACTCACCTAGTCAAAGTTTTGTGGAGAAATCACTAGTTATAGGAGGCTTTGTGGAAACTTGAGGATATGATGAAGGATAATTTTCCTCATCTTTTTTTACCTAAATTAATAATTTAAAGGGAAAAATTCATTTTACGGGGGGTAGAATGTAACACCTTGAGTTTTTGTAGACCTTGTTACCTCGAATAAATTAAATTATCATTGACATATAGCATTGAATAGAGTAAAAAATTCCTTTCACAAGTCACCAACTTGATGTACATTACACACTGACATGGCGTATATTACATGCAACATCATCTTGGTGTATATTCCACACAACACCTACTTGGTTTACATTACATACAACACTATGTTTCTACGAAACATTTTTTCTTATAAATATTTAAATTAGATAATTATAAAATAGATGTTAAAATTATTTATATAAATAGTAATAAATGATTTTCAAATATTTTTTATAATGGTTTTATATAAATAAAACTTATTTATTACGAAAAATATAATTTTTGGTAAAGTGCTTATATGTTTTATAATACAAATTTCTCAAATGAACTGCTTTTCATGTCCCTCTATGAAAGAAATAAAATTAATTATAGACACATTCAGAAATTTTATTTTATAAAATAAACTTAATTTGGGAATTTATAATTTCAAAATTATCTAATGTTTAATTTTAGTGATTTTTCTCTTAAACTTCATTTTTGGATGAATAGTTAAAAATACAGAATTGTAATTCAAAAAACCTTTTTCATAAAATTTATTTATAAAGTAACATTATATTATAAATTTGTTTAAAAGTTTAATTAGATCATATTTTTATCAAATAATACAATTAAGGTAATTTTAATAAATTCAACTTTTGAAATTGGGTAAAAATTTAGCGAACTTTTGGATGTTTTTGGTTTAAAAACCTGCATTGTCTTCCCACCTGTGAGATTAAATTTAAATAAATTTATACCACTTATGTTATTGTAATTTGAAAATATGGATTACGTATTTTTAATTAGACTAATTTAGAATTTATATTAAGGTAAAATTATTTTTTTTACCAAAATTATTAGTGAATGTGGTTAGAATTAATTACAATTAATAAGAGAAAAATTAGGTAAATAAATTACTGAACCTATACTTTAATACCCAAAAGTCATATGAACATGATAAATACACATTGTATAGAAATATTTCAACCCTATACTCCATTATATAGAATTTGGTCCATTATTGGATCCAATTGATATGGGAAAAATGTGGGTGGAATTCCATTTCCCAAAATTTACAAGAGTGCCACTCCTCATCGACTATAAAAAGACATCATATCCTACCACTTCCTCACACCTATAAATCCACATTGATTAGACCAATATATGCCCAAATTGCTTATAAATATCCATACCCTAAATATATAAGCCTCAAATATTTCATAAATAAATCCAATAAATTGATTTTGTACTAACCAAAATGAGTTACCCAAAGAAGAGGTAACATCCTTCCTCAAGATCCTTTCTTTATATTTTCTCCCTTTACCACATAAAATCTTATTATTACATTATTATATAATAAGAACAGTATCATAAACATATTTAGATGTTATTATATTATGTGTTTTAAATACAATTACACACACTTCCATCTAATGGGTAACAAACATATTGTTTACGTGTACAACAAACTACCGCCTCAAAACATTATGATTGTTCATTTTTTATTTACCCCATTTCATGGATGGGTATTATGATGGAAAAAACATTTATATATAATATATATTATATTTATTATGTATTCATGCTTATGTAATTATTTTATAACACATACCTTTACAATTTCCATTTTTGTGTAAATACGATAATTTCTTTGGAGGAAATGTGGACTACCACCCCCTCAAAGAGATGTGATTCGTTCACACAATACATGGAATGTATTAAGGAAGTGTCTAGTGAAATTATATTATATATATGAAATAATAATTCAAATATAATTATATTACATACATATATACATTTATGTAATTTTCTTTCATTCTTTCAGTACGATAATAAAATGGAAACGACGTTCATGTGTACGTCTGACCTACCATCTCCATGAACAGTGTATTCAATTTTATACTTATATATTCAATGGATTATGATAATACACATATAATAAATATAATTCATATTTATATCATGGTTTATATTATGTAAATCATTATATAAGTACAAGGACCAATATAAAAAATTAAGACACATGCGAAGAACAAAGAGGATATTACCCAAAGTGAAACATTAACACAGTATTGTTAAGAAGAGGGTAATATAAAGTCATAATAAAACAATATATGTTATTAGATATAATAATATTGTTATGTGATATATTTATAATAAACTTATATTTATTATACATGAATTGTTTACGAGTACGATGAGAGTCAAGACGCAAGGTAAGGGGATTTCATATCACTTATTATATCATTGAGATACATGACATGTTTACCACTATTTTATTTTTCTTGGTGTATATACTGACCATGTTTGTATTAGTTTATTATTATTTTTAAATTATGTGTTTTTACAAATCCATTCTATGATATTTATTTTATGGGGTTTATGTTTCAAAATTTACTAAATCAGAAAGAGTGTCTGGTCTCAATTTTCTTTCATTGAGACACATGTTATGCGATGCACCTAAAATATTTTTTGGGGTGTATATAATTAAATTTGACATGTTATATCATGAATATCATTATTATCATGATATTTTAAGCTTCAAGAAAATTCAATTTCTTAATTGGAGTGTATGAGTCCAAGTTACCATGTGGTACAAGTTTAATTAAACAATCTCATCATTTATCGGGATTGTTGATGATTATGCTACCATTGAAGAAATACTATGATCCATCTCTCAAGAAACTACTATGTTTTATTATCCTGTATTTATTAAATATATATCCATGTAATAATAATATCTTTAACTCTTTGTTACTTATTATAATTAAGAAAATGTTTTGAAGAAAAATCATACCGTATTTCTCTCTTCATTTGGAAATCAGTTTTATTTCAAAAACCATATATACTAAAATGTTTTTCAAGTAAAGATGATTTTAAAAATGTTTTATGGTTTCCAAATCTCCATTTAAATTTTTTCAAAGCTATTTTATAAGAAAAATATATTAAAAAATATATTTAAAAAAAAAAATTGTTTTTCAATGAAGAAAGGATATTTCCTCAAGAAATTTTATTAAAAGGCCTTCCAAAATTATTTTCCATATAATATGACATTTTTTGGTGTTACTAATTCCTTTCTGGGGAAATTTTGTAATGTTAAAACTCATATTCTTTCTCTTAATGGATTATGTTTCTATGGAATGATGTTTAAGAAACCCTTTTCTCATTCATGGGTTATATGATTTTGAAACCCTCTTATTTTCATAGGTTTTTCGTTGAAACACATTTATCATTCAGAGGTAATATTCTTTTGAAACCTGATTCTTTTAATGGTTTGTGCTTTTTAAATGATTATGAAACCTGTATCTATTTCAACAGGTTATGATGTGATTACATGTTTATGACTCCCATTTCATTTATTGGGCTATAATATGACTGTATATGATTTTGTGGAACATGTATGTATTATTTAATTATGAGATGGGTGGGACTTATATCCCCTACATTGAATTGGGTAAATATTTATATCTCATTTGATAGATTAGTATGGTCTTCAGAGTGAAGCTTGACTAACAATATTTCCATGGGAGTGATCCATGACTGCCAAGATGGTATGGAGAGTGAACTCATACCACTAAGATGACCATAGGAGTGAACCATGACTACCATGATTCTATGGGGAGTGAACCCATACTCCTAAGTTGTCCTTATATGTCATGACTTGACTACTATATAAATAGTTTTTATATGCTTATGTGTCAACCACAATTCCTTGTCTTATTCCTATGATATTATATCATGGATTATTTTATTTGTTTCCTTATGATTCATGCCTTTCGAACTACCATGATTTATTACATGATTCATGTTTATAATCATATGATATGTTGGGTATGACCTTATAATGTTATGGTCACATCCTCATACCCCTATGGTCATGTTTATGCTTACATGTATCCATTTTTTACCCTTGATGAGCATATGAGATCACCCATTATAGGTTTACATTACTAGGTTATGAAGCTATTTATTAATTATGTTGTGTCTAAGAAGGGTTATAGTCATGAAGAACATAGTGGGAGATAATGTAGTTCACTTACATACCGCTATTTATGTTTCCATGTTTCTTAAGGCACTAGACTAATATGGTCTTTGGGAATCCGTTTGTATAATGTTTTATGTATTACAAAAAAATTATTTAATGTTAATGTATGAAGAGTGAGGATCACTAGAAGAAGGTATGATATTTATGAATACATGGTTATGATGGTTGGAATCATGAATATTCCTTCATTTTTCATGGCTCTTATGAATTGAGATTTCCATATATATCTAGATTCATTTGTGGATGTCCTTATTGATGATATATTTATGTATTCAAGCTCCAGAAATGACCCTAAAATCCATCTTGGGGTCATGATGAACACACTAATAGAGAACTAGATCTACGAAAAGCTTAGTAAATGCCACTTTTTGATCGAAAAAGTTCACTTCTTGGGTAATATTATCTTTGATTGAGGTGTTTCAGTAGACCCAAATAATGTGAGATTTGTAGTTTTGTGGGAGAAGCCCAAGAACACATTTGAAATTTATAGTTTCTTAGGGATATCTAGATATTAAAGATCTTCATCTAGTATTTCTCATGAATTTCAGTGTGCCTTATAGGCTTGAAAAATAAGGATGTGAAATTTTTTTGGTCAGAAGATTTTGAAACAACATTTTAGGATTTGAAGGGCCATTTATATTAAATGCCGATATTAATTATTCTAGATCAAAGTATAAGATATATTATATAATCTGAAATATTAGGTATTATCCATGGAGCGTTTTTGTTGCAATATGAGAGAGTTGTCACATACATTTATCGTCACTTGAGGCATCATGAGTGGAGTTACCCGACACATGAACTTCAGCTCATTTCAGTTGTACACGCCTTACATTATTCGATATACTATTTACTTTGAGAGAATTTTGTAGTGTTCACTAAAAAAAATTTCATGTACATCTTTACACAGTGGGATATAAATTTTAGGCAATTATGGTGAGTTGAGTACCCAAAATCATTCAATTTCGATCTTTCCTACATTCCTAGAAAGGGGAATTAATAGTTGAAGCTCTGAGATAGAAGACTTAGACCCATATAGTTTAGGAATCCAACGGAATATGAATGATTATGGCCATATTATCATAGATGAACATAGAGGTTCTGGAGGACCATGGTCAGACTATCCTCTCAACCTTATTAGTGTTATATACTCTTTTTGGAATAGGTAAGAATGAGGTAGATATCTAATTATGAGGGCCTCATCCTGAGTGAAATTATTTAAAATAATGATACATATTCATGCTGGACCATGGATGGGGATGATACATTATAGTTCCATGGGAATGTATGGGTCCCATTATACATCAGAGTGGAAATGATGTGGGAATTCCCCACCTCAACATGGGTGATTCACCTTAGTGTCACCAAATTGTGTTGAGATGTTTGATGCTTGTATTTGGTGGCATGGTATGAAATGCAAAATTTCCAGCTTTCTCACTCAGTGTTTCACCTGTATGTAGGTGAAGGTGGAACATATGTTGTCCATTCTCAAGTGAAAATGGGGTGATGTTTCATTATATTTCATGGTTGGTATACCCAGATCACCTCATGGAAATGATATAATGTAGGTTGTCGTTGATTGTTTAATGAATTCCACACACTTATTACCTATGTGAGAGACCTTCTCAATAGATGATCTAGGATGGATGTATGTCATGGAGGTTTTACGTCTTCATGGATGTCATAATCCTATCATTTTGGATAGAGATGATCATTTCATGTCATAGTTATAGCAGGGGTTATAGAAGGAAGTGGGTATGTAGGTGCTTCTGATCATGACCTAATACCCATAGATCGATGGACAAACGAAGTGTACGATTCAGGTTCTAGATGACCTGATCCGTGCATGTGTCTTTGAATTTGGGAGTTCCTAGTGGAAACAAATTATCCTTCTCAAGTTTTATTATAAAAATATTTTTTAGTCTACCATTGATATGGCTCCTTATAAAGCCTTATATGGTTGGTCTTGCTGCTCACCTCTATGCTGGCTAGAGGTAGGGATACATCTTTTCTTAGACCATGTCTCGTGCAATAAATTACAGAGTAGGTATAGATGATCTGAAAGTGCATAATGATAGCTTAGTTGAGGTAGTAGTCATATGACAATAGATTTCAGTGACCTCTCAAGTTTGAGGTCAGAGACCTAGTTTTCTGGTGATTCATATCTTGGTTAGGGAATAGATGTATTAAGAAGTAGGGTAAGCTCTCACTAATGTTAGTTGGACCCTTTGAGGCTGTGAAATAGATAAGACAAGTGGCTTAACAATCATTACTTCCTCAGAGATATCAGTATATTCATGATTCCTTTCATGTATGTCAGCTTCGGTGATACTCAACAGACTCGACACATGTATTTAAACCCGATGAGGTTGAATTGGATGTTGATACTTCCTTCAAGGAGTATCCAGTGCGTATTGTTGATTGGAGCATGAATATACATTGAGGATAGTCAGTTCCTTTGGTAGGGGTGTTATGGTAGCACGAATGAGTATAGGATGAGATATGGGAGAATGAAATTTATATATGAGCACAGTGGTTAGAAATCTTCACTGATAGTACCTCTTTACCATTAGAAGGAAAACTTGGGGATGAGTTTCTTTAAGGAGGGGAGGTTCTAATGAACCATATTTGCAAGAAGGTATGGATAATTTTCTTTCAATATGAATCATTTTATTGATCATGTTAAATGTATACTACAGACTAAGGAAGGTCCCATGAGCATTCAAGCCTTGTTCGGATTCTGGTGTTCTGGAAAATGGGATAAAAAACAGGGCCACATGGTAAGAATAAACCATGCATCCCTGATCACATAATTATTTTTAATCATGTGGGGGGAAAAGTTGTAGCATGAGATGCACATTTTATTTGAAACTGTATGACTCTAAGCGCACAACCATGCCCACAACCTGCATTTTTTGATAATGGGTTCTCACATGGTTTGGGAACAATATAAAAACCGTGTTCATAAACCATGTGACCCTTATTTTTTGGGTGAATTTACTTTTTTCACACACTTAACACTTTAACCATATTTATTATTCCATCTTCCTTACTCTAACAGATTAATTGGATCCCTTCTTCTTTGAGCTCCATTTCTCACAAAGTTAAGATTTGAGCAAACTTTCTAATCTAGTGTCCGATTCACGAACTGTCAGAGGCATAAAATCCATCATGATACATTATTCAATCCTCTCCCATACTATCTTATTTTTCCTTTGAATACATCATACTATTTATGTGCAAGATCATTTTCTCTATTACCAGGGTGTTGGACTATTTCGTAGATTTCATCCAACCTACTCTAAATATTAGGATAATATTGAGTGTGGAATCATCTATGACCATGAGGTAGGTGGTCACAACATTTTCCATTTGAGTTTTGATGTCCCATTGCTATGATGTTGTACCTCTCAATGGCTTTTGCCGATCACCCCCTTTAATTTTGTTTCATCATATTAAATTGAACTTTTCACCTAGATACACAGCCTTTGATATCACTTTAGTAGTTTATAGGTTGATTATAACTTTTAGGGACACCCCTTGGGTGTTCCAAGTAAAATTTCCCCTTTTTGATAAATTAACTTATTTCCAGATTGCCTCTTTATATTTTGAATTGGACTAAAAATAGTTTTGCCTTTATTATTTGAATGTTTATAGGACCCAAAGAATCTCATAGGAATTTTTCTCAACCAATGTTATTAATTTACCATGTAGAAAATATCATGTTTAACCATGAAACCTTCCAATTTCCCCTATGATCTTATTAAATTGAAATTCTTTGTTAAATGAATTAAATGAATTAGATTATATAGGTTGGATCATTTATGATGGTGGATTCACTTAGATTAATTGACTATTTAAAATCGATTAATAATGTAGAATGGATTAAACCTAATGTATGACCATATTAATATTAATTCCATCCATTATATGAAATGATATATTAAGGGTGGAAGGACCACACCTTTTTTTAATTTTTTTTATACAATCACATAAAAATGGAATCACCTTATATGTAATAATACTTGGCTGGTGAGATGCATGAGAGGTATTGCATCATGAATTAAATTTTAAATTATTACGCCTTAATAGAGATGTGATATGATGTTAAGGGATTATCGAGCATGGTGTTATCACACTCCCTTACATCGGGTGTTGAGCATGAAGTAATACACCATTGACACTATTAGGATGATGGACTTTACGTGGTACATTATTTTGTTAGAGTGATGACATGATGGCTCAATCACCATACCCAGTGTTGTGCATGATATCTCACACTATTATTGGGATATAGAAAATGTACCATTTGGCGTGATCTTATAGGCTTGTTAGACTGGTCATGGATATCTGAGTTACACCCCGATCCGGCCATCGACTAGTATTCTAGGTATATGGCCACTTACGCCTACACTTACTTGGTTCATATAGGTTGAAGAAATGTATAATAAAACTATATATATATATTATTAATATATATATATATAGTGACTATTCATACGTCCATTTAGGCCATGATCCGAAGTAGGTAGACCCTCCAAGTGTCCTATAAGAACTTGAGGTGGCTAGTTATTTATTTCAGCCATGTTTTCCTATTCTATTATTACCTAAACACTGTTTAGTTATGAGTACTAATTGGATTACATGTATCTATCATTGGTGTGGCCTACTAATATTTTTATCTCACCCCATACTTGGGCTACCTTTGGTACCTAAGAAGATTATCTTTCTATAGGTTTTGATATGGGAAGGATCCCGACTATAGGTTGTTGACATGATTAATTAAAGTTGGAGGTTAGGAGTAGAGGACTTAGCATATTCTTAAGATGCTAGTGGATAATTTTTTGTTCTTTTTAACTTTTTATAGAATATTTGTATGCATGTTCCCCTTTCACCTTTTTGTAAATCATCATGACATGCATCATGTATTCACAATACCTTAAAGGATTTCTGAGATTATATTATCAGTTTTTTATTTTATTTATGCTTCCACACTTTCCTATTATATCAATCATATTTATTATTCTACTATATTGTTATTCTGACTATTTATATTTACATCTACTATTGTTAGGATTTTTCAGTATCCTCTGTACCATTCTGATAAGAGGGTATATTCTCCCCATTGTACAACCTTCACTCCCTCACTGCTAGTCGGTAGCCTCTGGCGTACATAGGGACATGCTTGAGGCCATGTGACCTACTAGCTTGGGGAATAGGTTTATTGGATATCGGGTCAGGATGTTACAAGTATATTTTATTGTATGAATATAATTTATATGTACTGGATTTCTATTTTTTCTATTGTGTGCAATGGAATAAAATGGGATGGGGATGTGGCATATTATTTATTTCAATGCTATAGTTAGCAGAAAATTTAACCATCGATAAAATTTTTATGGTAGTTTTAACCTCCACCAAACATTTAGTGGAACTTAAAACCATTTATAATAATTACATATACTAATATATATAACCATATTTATTAGTGGGTATTTAAACATTTGTTAATTCTTTTAGGAATGTTTTATAACTCATACCAAATATGAAAATATACCACTTAATATTTGATATAACTACCACTATGAATTCAATCAAAATTATTCATTAATTTTTAGATCATCAACTAATAAAATGAAGCTACCAATAATTATTAGTTTCATAAAAATTCTCTAAAAACATTTTGAAATAATTTTAACTACCACTAAACATAAGAAACCTACTATTGTTAGAACTATTTATTATAGTGATTCACCAAAAAATTATTTTTGTGGTTTGTATAGATAACTAAATTATGGCGGGAGGAGGGAATTGAATTAATTTAACGATTTAATATTTTTATCAATGAAAATATGTAATAAAATAGAATAAAATATCATATTAATGTAAAATATTTTGTGGAAAATATTTACATAACTTTAAATAAGATAACTAACTCAAATATATAAATAACAATTCCCAATCTATTGTGATTATGAAATTATATAAAATTAAGGATCAAGGATCTAAAAAAATTTAACATTTTTATCATTAGAACATATTTTGACATTAAAATTTTAAAAATAGTTAAACAAATTAAATTAGTGTTACATGATTTTCATACAAAACATACTAACTCATCCTGAACACACTTATATATATAATCTATTTCAAGGACTTTTATGATTATGAAAAAATAAAATATCATGAAGAGGAACAATAAAAAAATCATATAAAGTTGTATGGATTGAGTAAGAACATATATATGAATTTATTAAATATACATATTCATTCAAGAGGGACATTATGAAATTTAAATGAACTAAAAAACATCCAATAACATATATATAAATATGACTACATTAAATAAAAAACTAATAATACTTTTTCACACAAAATTTCTTATAGTTAATGCATCATACATTTGTTTTATCATCACCATAAATAAAAATAATAGCTTCCTCCCAATCCACATTCCATGAAATTTTATTTTCCTTAAGAGATAAAATTATGAATACATCTTGAATAAATTATATAACTGAATAAAAAACTAAAATGGGTAGAGGATTATAGTTAATGACTGGAAAACTAAATGAATAAGTTTAAACAGTAATATTAAGAGGAATTTAAGATTTTATAACTAAAGATTGAGTAGTTTGACAAAAAAATTGAACAACAATGTAAGCACCTAAGAATGGTCCATCTAGATCAGAAGTTATTTTTTATATCAATAATAAAATTAATTTTTGGTTTAGATAGAGAGGATACAATTTCTTTAGAACAATAATTTTAAAAAAGCATTATGATTAATAATTATTCTCTATATATTCAAATACTTTAGTAAATGAAGAATAAACATGTAAAAAATAAAAAATTTACTTTTCATTAATCTTGATAGGTTTTTTAAAATTTTGACATATCATATAAACTATACTTTCTTTTCACCATTAAAATAGTAATGAAAATGATTGAAATGTGATTCAGTATTATTTTATACCCTTATATGAATTTTATTAAATAATCATGGCCTTTCATTATTGTGAATAAATTATCATTTTCACTTCTCATAAAATTTATTTACATGAGGAAAATTAATGGAAAATTGTGAAATTTCACTAGTATCCATGATTTAATTGTAGGTGGTTTTGATGTTAATAGTTCCTAAAGAAATTAGATCAAAAAATTCTAAATTAAATGAAATCTCAAACAGTTCAGTACATTTTCATTCACATTTCATTAGATTATTTCATCTAGTTAGTCTTAAAGTTTTCATATGGAAACATTAACATGTGAGATACAAATTTTATGAAGATTAAAATGATTAATTAATCCATATAGAGGCCCAAAACAAGGATTCCTTAGAGAAATATAGAATAATTCACAATCAATAAGAGGATTTTACATTTTATTTATATCTCCCATTCTATTACACTAACTACCACCTAAAAATGATATACGAAGACAATCAAGAACTAAGAAATCAATATTTTATTTTATTAAAAACATATATCTGATGATATCTTTTTCTAGATCCATGTTCCAAGTGGTATTACCAAAACTATGTGAATAAACCACTACATCATTTAGCTAATAATATGTACCTTGGGTACTTCATTGGGAAACATTGACTAAGGTGTATAGTGCTAATATTTTTAGAAGTTATACAATTATTTTCATTACACTATAGGCTTTATATTTACCCATCCCCACAGGTTGAATGAGGATGAATATTATATTCCCTTTAATCCACCTACACCTATCCACAAAAAAGATAAGTTTGATATGATATTTTTGGGTAAGATATACACTAAGAGAGAGAGAGAGTGATGAAACATACAATTCCTATTGGTTTGGTTTATTTTGGACTTTGAAATATATTTTTTAGTTTTATCTTAACATATTTTTGGCCAGAATACTATGTTTTGGTTTGTTAAATGAAATCCTTTTTCATATCATAACGAATTAGTTTTGAGATTTTGAGTGCATAACCACTTTCTCACTAATTTTAAAACACAAATTTTATTTTATTATATATAAATATGAACATTTACTGTACCTTATTATACCCCAAACCATTTACAAGGGTTTGAAATTTCCTATACAATAGTTAATATTCACTTTATTTATAAGTTCATTTGAAAGGGAATACGGATAGTATGTAACTTTGTTAAAACTCAACTAAAAAATTATATCAAACCGACTAAAAATTTAATAGTAATGAACCTATCAATATTATAGTAACTGACACACACATATTTCATGCATATTTTCAAACAATTTTCAAATGTTTTGAATGGTTTATTGATCAAAATTCCCATAATTTCAATGTTTAATTCAATACTAGAAAAGTATAAATATAAATTAAAGTGGTTTAAAATGATTCAGTTGTTAAGGATTCAATGTTTGTGCTTTATTTTATTTTTTTGTTGAATTTTTATTAAGGGTGTTTAATAATATTAGGTTACCAAAAAATATGCCCAACTCAAACCAGCATATAAACTAAGAAGCTCTCCATATATCCAATCCCAAGAGAGGGATATCCAACTAAGTTACCTGGGAGAGCAAGTTAGAGCCACAAAAACAAAAGGGAATCAGGACTATTCATAGGTAGATCATGGGGAATCAATCCCGTGGGGAGTAGTGACTAGCCCAAGGCCTGTACAGGCCATGTGGGTGCGGCCCATATATCGTGAGTGCATGTGGAATTGAGATTCCCACCCCAGTGTAGGCGTTCTGAGATATTTCCTTATACCTTTCATTATATTTAATCACCACACATTACTTCTATTTTGATGTGGGATGATATTTTATGGTTACTATTAACTTAATAACAAAAACTACGCCCCTACACTCTGGTCTTGCTTGCCCATGATCAGAAAATCCCAATCACCATGCTCTATTGTGGCTCTTCCACCTCACATCTCTTTGCCTTCACTACTACACCAGGAAACACCATAACCAATGCTTAGTGAGATTGTGGTCGAGCCATCCTCCACTGCCACAGACCCTAACCACCCACGATCACTCTCAGTCCCTCATCTAACCAACCCAAAGTCATTTAAGGATTTATCAGATCACTTAAAAGTTCAAATGATGGAGGATACCACGATAACTCTCTATTTCCACTATCGTTTCACCATACTTGATGCTAACGCTTCCACATCACCACTTAAACCATGAAAATACCTCTCTAAGGCTATGAAAATCAATGAATCCCATGAACTATGAACTTCCAACAAAAATTGCTACACCACTAGATTTTTAATCATCCCCTCAAGTTTTAACAACCTAAATTTTTGGGTGTTTCCAACTTAACACCTTGGGTCTCATGGACATGATTTTGAAAAAATATTTCCAAGAATATAGGGTTATTTTTAAGATATGATGATTCCAAGTATGATCCTTCCCCAACCTATAAAAGGTAATGTCTCACCACTGCTAAAAGGGAGTTTGACCCATAGAGAGGGAATCCATTTCTTGAGGTTGGGTTATTTCCCATATATTTGTTTTATTTTTTATTAGATTTTCATTTTATTTTTTAGTTATATTTTATAAGGAATATTGGTTTTTTTATTATAATAATAATTCATCCATGCGTTATAATTTCATGTGTGATCCATCATTTCTCATCTTCTTCATCTTCTCTTCTTCTTAATCTTCTTCTGATTTCTTCACCTTGTTCATTTTTATTTTATTTTCTCAGTTATTTTATTTTATTTGGTTATATCTCTCTATATTATTCTTATATTTTTATTTTTGTGATTTCTTGTGTTTGTATTATTATTTTATCATCCTAATTATTTTAATTTTAATTCTATTTTATTATTCTCATTCTATTTTTATTTTATTCTATTATTTTTATTTTATTTTTATTCTCTTCTTTCTTCCCACAGTGACCTATTACCCTAGAAAATGATGGGCTATCCCAAGGCTTAGACTGAGGGAGGTAAATGATTTTTTCCATTCATTCTGTTCTTAAATTCTTATGTTTTTTATGAGCAAGAGTGAAGTGCATGAGTGTGGTGATTTTACAGTATGTAATTAAAATGAAACCAATTTATATTCGTTTTAAAAAAAATCACACAATTACACTAAACATAAGATCATCATGTGATTAATTTGAGCCATTTAGTAGATAAAATGACATATGATGGAGACAGGTCGAAAACGGTGTCACATTCTTGATTGAGGTGTGCCATCAATTATGATTACAGGTGGAGGTGGAATTAATATTGCTGAAGTAATTCAATATTGAACACCAAAAAATAAAATAATATTATTGTAAGATTGCGATTTCATGATTACACTGTCAAACTAAATTTAATCACCAAAAAAGAGACTATGGTAACCCATGAGAAAAATTAAAAAGGACAAGTTATTTCTTTTCTAATCACCTTATGTCATTCCATATTAGTATAAATTTTAGTATTTAATTTATCTTCTTAATTCCTTTGTTTTCATAAAATAATAAAAAACCCAAAATAAGTAGTTTAGGTAAATTGGATTATGTTAGTGAACAATTATGAAAGCTACTCAAGTGAGATGACCATAGTCAGCCTCTTTGAGTGAAGTTCATGAGTGAGAAAATTTTACCCTATGTCACTGAACTCAAACTCATTTTAACTATATGTTTAAATCTTTTCCCTGCCTTCCACTAAAAATAATATATTCATGAGATTATGTTGAGACATTTAATGAATCAAATGAAATATGATGAATTCAGGTCCTAGAAGGTATCACATTATCGATTGAGGTGTATCATCTAACTTTATTAGTGGAGAAGGTGGAATATAATTGTTAAAGGCATTCACGATTTTACACCACTAAATAAAAGAATAGTAATTCATACATGATATCTTAGAATTGAATTATGAAATCAAATTTAAACATGAAAAAGGATAATGATGGATCCCATAAACCAAACCAAAAAGGCTATGTTTTTTCTTAATAATCACATTGTTTTATCATTTCATGTTAGTATACGTTTATATTTTCAATCTTATTATCATTTTATTATTTTTGAAAATAAACAAAAAATAAAATTTATATTTATTTGTTTCCATATATTAATAATAATAATAAATTAGTAGTTTAGGTGAATCATATTATGTATGTGACTAACTATGAAGCCCCTCAAGTGATATTTCCATGGTCAAACACTATACTGCAATTAGAAAATTAATTTTCTTCTTCTATGCCTTGTAACAAGCGTGCTGTCAAAACTAGCACAATTTTGGGGAACTAATCATTAGTTTATTTTATTTTTCTATTTTTAAATTTTTTATAGTTTTTCATTTCATAAGAGAAACATTAGAAAATTAATTTTTCACGATGTATTCAAATTATTATTATTCTACATGGACAAACTACTCATAGGTTCCAGAATTAGTAATTGAATCATCATGGTCTGTAAAAGATAGTGTTTCTATATGGGTTAGATAAATCATGGGACCCTAAATCCAAATTATCAAAGAGTGTGAATTTATGGACCTCATAAAGTATCACAAAAATACCCCTGAACAACCAATGGTTTAAGGGTTATCAAAAGAGTTAACTGAATTCAAGGAGTATTTCCTAGAATTTTACCAAGAAATAACCAAAACACATGTTGACTCATCCTTGTTTTCTCCCTACACATTTGAATAAATTTCCATAGATAAATTATATGAGAATGTGAACAACAAATAAATAAAATATTTTATTCAAAATTTGGATGATATGGTCAAAAATCAATAAGTAAAAATCGATTAAATAACTGATAACTTCATAGAATCCCTCGACCAACCTTAAAATGAACTAGAAGACGAGCAACTGGTCTTTCCCTATTTTTATGAGGACATCAAAAAATTTGAGTCAAAGAATGAAAATTATGCATAGTCCATCCATATAAATAACCAAATCAAATATGATCATGATGATCAAGAGTGGATTCATGATGAGAAAGAATTTCTTGCTGAGCCACAGGTGGGTGATCAACAAGATCTTGATGACTTTTGGAATGATTATGAGGTAAAAATTGATCTCCCTAGTCTCTAAAATGAAAAATATGCATCAACATTTAATATTTTTCTAGCCATGGAGGAAGTCAACACCCATGTATTTTAATTTTTAAAAAATATGAATGAGCCCAACTATCTTCCTCCACTTGCCACTATCCACCTCCAAGAGGCACTCATTAGTGAACAAGTGATTGAAATTGAACCAATTATGAGAGTTTATATTATCTTAAACTCTATTTCATTTGATTTTATTTAATATGAATTGATCATTATTTCCCATATTGTTGAATATGAATAATTTCACAATATTTACTATGAATTATAGGATGATAATGAAATTGCACATGCACCTGCTGAGGAACACATGGATCTCCCTAATTTTAAGGGACATAGATTTTAGGAATCCAATGAATAAATCCAAGTAGACGTGATTGAGGAAATCAAGATAGAGTTTTATCATTTTTGAAGGGATAAATTTAATATTAAATATTCAAATTTAAATTTTATCCAAGTAAAAATACATGTTTACTTTCCATTTAAAAATTATATTCATATATCCTGTGTTGAGAAAACAATAAAATAGGATGATGTTTCAAAAATAGAAACCAAGGAAGTGGATGATAAATAATTTATCCTAGCCCCATGAAATATATAATTATTTTTGAAGGGGATGGATCTAGTATACTCAATCCATGGATCATTTCTCATCGAAAAATAAAAGGTGGAAATTGGTAAAAGCCAAATGTGGTGGTTCAAGTCAAAGAATCTCCTCACATCATCAAACTATGGATAACATCCAGCACTTCCCTCTAGTGGAAGTAAAATTCATGGATCACTTGGAGATCATAAAAATATTTATCCTTCTATTTTATTTCAAGTAATTTACATTTAAATTTCGGTCTTAGGAATTAGTCTAGCATGAATTCCCACTCCCTCTATCATTTTGGGATTTAATGGCATGATACTTATCCTTAATTGAGTAGGTTTTTTATAGGTTCGTCATGAAAAAATTATCCTCTAAAAAATTAAATGATGAAAAAGGACTAATATTCATGGGAAATGGAGTTTACTTTTATTTTTTATGTTCAAAAACTAAAAATTTTTGTCCACAAACATGTTTTGATCTTTAAACTATATGTTTCATGCCCCCACTTTAATTTATGATTTACTTGAATTTTCAAGGATACATGTGTTTCTTAAGAATCTTGTGATTCCATATTTTATATTTCAATTTTAATGAGGATGAATGATTAAGATAGATAATTGAATGATTAAAGTGAAGAATTGGTATTAAACTAAGGACTCATGCTTTGAGGGAATTAGTTGATTCATGTAAATTAAAATTCCATAACATTTTCCATTCGTTGAATTTATAAAATTCATGTTAATTGATTTATTATTGTTATTCATTACTTGAGTGATTGTACAATGTTATAATTTCAATTCTTGAGAGGATTTCTAGACAATGTACATATTATTTATTCATTATCATATTTCTTGAGTAATCTTGGGACATTCCACATACTTGAAATTGTATTTGAACTTTTCAAATCAATAAATCTAGAAAGAAAAAAATTAAAATTATTGAGGTATGTTTTAAAAATCTCGTATCCTTTAAAAATACTTTAACATTAATCCTTGTTTATCCCATAGTAACCGTGAATTAATTTTTTATTAATAATCTATATTTCAAAATATATTTTATCCATTCCCATCCTCCTCTTAGTATTTTGAATGAAATTTTAAAGATGAAGTGTGGGGGTGAAGGGAGTCATGAAGAATAGGATGATATATATTTTAAATGAGATGTGTGGGGGTTCTAAATTGTGTTAATAAATAAAATGGGTTTTCATTCATACCTTCTAATATTTATTATTTTTCCCCTACTGAAGAAATTGAGAAAATAAAAAAAAAGTACCAAAAAGAAAATACATCAATGGATTGTGACTTACAATAATAAAAAATAACCATCAATATACTAATATTTTTTTTATTATATGTGGTTATGTGGTAGATTTGAAGTGTTTTCTAAGAATAAATTTTGAAAAATAAAAAAAATGAAAAATAAGAAGGAAAAAAACATTTAAAGTAGAAAAATATTCAAGAGGGTTCACAAATCATTCATTATGCGTTAGATTGATCATAGACATACATTGAGTTTTAGGAATATGATATTTGTTAATTTTTAAGGGGATAATTTAATTGAGCATTCACTTTTGATATCATGTAGTATGATTTAAGAGATGAAATTTTACCTTGAGCCTTAAATATTTAACATCAAATCCCTCCAACCATAAGTCTTTGATTCATCTGAACCTTGTTTGAAAATTTCTCATGATTTCATATTTATTTTTTCTTTAAAAAGTAGAGAAATATTTCCTTTGAAAGCCTATATATAAGGATGAAATTATCATGATATGACCATTACTCTATCCAAATTTTATAATGATACACGAGATAAAAGATTCAAGAGAGTTAGATCACTTTTTGGTATATTTAATAATAATGAAATGAGGAACATGAATTAATTAAACGAGAAGTTTCACCATTTTTTTAAAGGGAGAAATTAAAATTCTTGAGTATATTGTTCCTTTTTAATTTTAAAAATTAAATTGATATTTTTTTTTAAAAAATTTGATTTAACAATGATAGTTACTTTATTTCATCACATTAGAATTTTAATATTAGAAGAATTGGTGAGCTCTTGAATTCAATGTTGAGATTTTATGCTTTATTAAAAGAATTGTTTAAGTGTTGAGGTTTTTGAAACACACAAATTTCATGATTTTTTTTGAACAATTTTCAATGGATTTAAATGGAATTTTATTTAAATGACCATAATTTTAATGTTTAATTATATAGGTGTAAATTATGAATATAGAATTGAAATGGTTTAAAATTATTAATTTATTAAGGATCTAATGTTTTTTATTTTTTTTAATATTCTATTGAAATTTTATTAAGGGTGTTTAACATTTTCAGGCTACTAAAAAAATATACCAAACTCAAGCTAGTCCATCAACCAAGAAGATTACCATATAGCCAAGCCCAAGAGAGGGCTATCTAGCCAAGACACCTAGGAGAGCCAGCTCGAGCAAGGGCTTCAGAATGGTGTCAAGACCGTGTATAGGTAGCCCATGGGGGATAAATAAATTGGGGATTAGCAATTGGGACAAGGACCTCACGAGCCACATGTGTACAACCTGTATATCATGTGCCGTTGTGGAGTATGGATTCCCGCCCCAGTTTAGGTATTATGGGCCCTTTCAGCATGCCTTTCATTATATTCAAGTGCCACACCTTTATTTTGTTTCGATGTGGGATGATATTTTTGTGGTTAAAGTTCACTTCATAATAAAAAACAATGCTGCCTACCTCCAATTCTACTCACTTGTGCTTGGATACTATCATTCACTGTGCTCCACCATAACTCGTCCACCTGACATCCCCCGTCTGCCACTACTTCACCAAGAACCACCATAAATGATACCAGAAGAGCTCGGGGTCGACCCATCCTCCACTACTATCATCCATAACGACCGATATCACTCCAAGACCCTTATCTGATAATCCTAAAAGCATTCAAGGCTTCATCCACCCACTTCAAAGTCCAAATGAAAGAGGAGACCACCATTGCTCTCCATTTCCACTACCATTTATCTATACTCACTGCTAATGCTACCATATCACCACAAAACCCATTAAAATACCTCACTGAGACCACAATAATCCAAAAATTATATGAACCATTCACTACCTAGAAAAGAGATATCCTGCTACATTTTTCATCCTCACCACAAGTTTTAACACCTGAAATTTTTTGGTGTTTCAAAATCCACAGCTCATGTCTAATAACCTTGATTTTGAAAGAATATATCCATGAATATGGGGTTCATATAAAGATTTGAGTCTAATGATTCTCATGCCAAATAATATAAAAGGTTATGGCTCACCACTTCCTAAAATGAGTTCAACCGGTGGAGAGGGAATCCACTCCATGAGTCGAATCTACTTCACATTCTTTAATTTTCATTTTCATTTTATTTTCATTTAATTTTTGTTTCAGTTTTATTTGAATGAAATTTTAATTTTAATTTATTATAATAATAATTCATCCATGAATTATAATTTCACATGCGATCCACTATTTGTCTTTTTCTAGTTATTTTATTCATAATCTTCTTATTTTAATTTTTTCACATTTTCCATTTTTATTTAAATTCATTCCCTCTATCTATCACATTATTTTTCTTTTAGTTTTGGATTTCATGCATTTTTCATCTTCATCCTTTATAATCCAAATTATTTTATTTTTATTCTATTTTGTTATTCTCATTCCCTTTTTAATTTATTTTCTTCTTTTTATTTTCATTTAGTTATATTATTTCTTTCCATAGTGACCTCTTAACATAAAAAATGAGGTGCTAACTCGTGTATTAGATCAAGGGAGGTAAGTGTAATTTTAAATTAATTTTTATATTATGTTATTATGTTTTATTATGTTTGTAGTGAGTAAGAGTGAATTTCCAGAGTGTGGAGATTGTCCACAATGGCACCAAACTGAAACACTTTTCTATTATTTGCTTAAATATTTTCTGTCCCTTCCACTAAACATAATCTATTCATGTGATGAAGTTAATAAATTTAGTGGATGAAATGATTTATGATAGAGTCAGGTCCTATAAGGTGTCACATTATTGTTTTTGGTGTGTCATCAACCTTGTTTATAGGAGGAGGTGGAATTAATATTATTGAAGGCATTCAAAATTTCACCCCACTAAATAAAATATTAGTACTTATTTCACGAGATTTTAGAATTGATTAATAAAACTAAAATTGAACATCAAAAAGGATAATGATGGAACCCATTAACCAAATCACATATGCTAAGTTCTTTCTTCCTAATCACATTTTCTAGAATTTCCGGTCAGTATAAGTTTAGATGTTCATTATTTTTATCATTTACATATTTTATAAAATAATAAAAAAAACATAAATTCATATTTCATTATTTTCATAAAATAATATAAAAGTATTAGTTTTAGTGAATTATATTAATAAGGTGAAAAGCTATGAAAATCCTCTCAAGTGAGATGACCTTGGTCAGCCTCCATGCTGCATTAGGAAAATAATTTTTTTTCCATTCACTACGACAAGTGTGATGTAGGTAAAATTATGAGGAAATAATCTCTATATGTCTCCTATATATCTTTTCATTTTTTTAAGGATCATAAATTAGGTTTTTTTTATTTCATTTATTTCAATTTCAAATCATTATCACAAATCTAATTATTTTTAATATTCATTTAATCATATAAAAACGTGATATATATCCTAAATACTATTTAATAAATAAAATAGGTTATATCTTAGGATATAATATTTTATATAAGTAAAATTAAATTTACATCTAGTAGCAACGAGATAATATTTTGGCACTTTTTCATGAGATTTTCATCTTTTGGAGTGTGAATATTTGATAATTGGTTTTTAAAATCTAAAAATATTTCTTTTAATTTATATCCATCTCACTTATTATTACTTTAAATTAATAAATATTCTATTTTTTGTTTTTAGGATTCATTTTTGATTCATTCTACTATAGAAGAGTTATTAACTTTTTAATTAATCCTAATGTATCTCATGTGAACACCACTATAACAACTAAACCGACCCATAGAAGTATGGAACAAAAACCATTAAAGATATTGAAAGAACATATAATTTTGTAATTACTCTGGAATAAATAATAAAATTTTATAATATGGTTCAAAATATTTATTCTTTAAAGGAATTAACTTCACTTGATGTTGAATATTAATTGAATTATATCCATGAATAAAGATGAGATTCTACTTTTGAATAAAAATATAGATTAATTCACCTACTACCTAAATTATTTGGATTTTCTATAGAGTAACCAAAAAAATAATTACAGTATTTTCATAGCATGTGTTCAAACATAAAATCACTAGGAGTGTTTAGAGACCTTATAAAACAAAGGGGATTCCCTTTTTTTCTATAGACAATTATATAAAGGACCAATTTTACTATGTAACGACCCTAATTAGAGGATTGGTTGGAATGTAATATCTCTTTTAAAAAAACACATTTCCAACCACTTGAAATCAAATAATAAAAATAAATTACCATGTTGAATAAGACAATATTTTGGAGAAAAACCTAATAATTATTGAGAATAATTTATACAATTATTTCTATGTTTTAGAAAATAAAAAAAAGTGATTGAATTCTATTCTAATATTTTTATGAAGGTTATTTCATGTGTATGGCTCTATAATCCCCCAAATTAATTTTTATCTAGGATCTTGTAGTTTCATGTATTTGCTTCTAAAATACCTTATGAATATGATAACATTTCATTGAATAACTAATCCTCTTTTACCCCTCCCTTTAATTTTTTTGTGTTTCTTTTGTTTTTATTAGTGGTTATTATTTCTCCTATTTCATTGTTTCTAGGATATTTTACTACTTAACCATTTTAGGATTCACACATCTATACACTTTCTTTTCTCTTTGTTGGTGTATTTATTGTAGTGTGATAGTTATTTCTACGAGTTTATCAATGATTTTTATAGAAATTAATTCCTTGAAGTCATATTCTAAATTTTAGGAGGCGAGTCATCTTTTGTATCTTAGTGGCAGAGGTTATGGACTATACATGCTCACCTTTGTGTTAATATTAGTGATAAGAGAAGATGGGACGTTATAATGATGGATATAGAATCTATGGTGGTTGGTAGCCTAGATAATTGGATTGATTGATCTATAGGTGCCTTTATTGGAATTTAATTTTTTATCAATTATTATTAATCTTATTGGGGAGTTTCCCTAGTTATATAGACATCCTTATCAAATGGTATATAGTCTTTGGTTGAGTATAGTTCAACTATTCCCCCCAACACCATTGAATTAAGAGGGAAGAAATCTGGTCTTGGCTGGCTATTCTACTTCATCTAATAAAAGAAGGATATATTGTGTCTTCTTTAGACCATAGTTATGGCTATGACAATGTTGGGATATATTGTGTGTGATTCGAGGAAGATGTCTTGATGAAATAATTGTTAGTTGATGGTTCATGATGGTAGTCTCTATTTGTGGTTCCTCATTTTTCGTTGCATTCCCTTGGTTCCCTAAGATACATATATTTGGATTCTTCCCTCTATAATATATTATAGTGATATGATTTAGAAAGGTTTTCCAAATTTTTTTCTTTATGGAGGTACTGAATGATATTTTAGTGAAGTCCTTAGGTGGATATTATATTGTGTGATGATGATTGTGAGATTTTGAGCATGGTATGTACTTAGGATTTTGAATATGGTACTCTTTTTATATAAGTTTCTCCTATATGTTGTTCATTTTGAATGAAAGGTTATTAATAGTGAAAATGGATTTGATTATTCTTCAATAGTGATGGGTCAATGACAATAGCTCATGTTGGCCCGATGGTGTTAACAGATTTTTGGGCTTGATAGTGATAGTGAGTACAAATCTCAATATTAGGTGTTGTGTGTCCTTGATTGTTGTAGGTATCAAAATGCTCACGACTTGAGATTTTATGTAGGATTTTCTACATTTCACCATCAATTCAATGTATACATTGTGTCCTCCACTCAAATTTATAGATTTTGTTATGATTTACCATTAGGATTTTTGGTATGTGTTGTTTAGGTTGAATTTTTATATATTAATTTGTGGTTTTATTAGCTCATGCAGTCTTTTTGGATAGTTTATTTATATTGTTTCTATAGACCATGTGTTAAGGTTACTACTAAAATAAAAAATATATTGTATAAAATTAAAAAAAAAGCATTTGAGAGAGGTTAATTAATATGGATTATAGCATGATTGATGTAGCTTTAAGCTATTATTTAGTTGATAACAATCTAACCATGAAAAATACACTCATTATAAAAAATTAATAATATAATTAAATGTTTTTTTTGAAGTATATAATGATCTCTAGAAGAATACATGTAGTTTAGGAATCCAAATTTGAGAAAAAGGAGGACACGGAGTTTGATGAGGTAAGTAATATTCTTTAACGTTTTTCACTTGATCAAGGGAAATTCTAATCTCCTCCTACTACATATTTTGAAATCCATTCTACTTGAACTCGCTATATTTACTAGTGTACTTAACCTAGTGATTCATCTGAGTGATATGCATGAGTTCTTGGGTCAACCTTACCAAAATTATTTTAATTAATTTACAACCCTTAAAAACAATGTATAGAAGGAAAACAAATCCTTTAGGAAATGGGTAATTCCATTCATAAAAAATATTTATAGAATCATCAGGGTCTAGGTAGTCACCCTCATCCACCCAGAAATACCCAACTATTACCAAAGACTTAACCAAATCCTAACAAATTCATGTATAGACTAGTGGTGATGGTTTTTGGTGGATCATCATATGATCAAATCAGTTAAAAACACCCACTTATGTGCATGATATATCCTCAACAAATAAATATTAATATTTAATAAATTTAAATAAAATAGACATAAATTTATAGATTAAAACTCCATCTCTATAAAGTTTATAAGATATTTATTGATAAAGATTATTGTGTGATATCCTTAGAACTCTTAAATCCTTAGGGATGACATCAACCGCTATAATCCTTATTCATAATTAGAAGACCTGTTATCTTAAAAGGTGTGATTTCACCTTCCTCAATTAAGAAAAATGAGGTATTAAAGAGATAAGAGAGTTTTGGACATGTATTTATCATATCATGTTTACATCCACACCACAACAGAAGGGTCCCCACTCTTTTTATAGTCTCCCCTCATTCAATGAAGGGAATTGAGTTTCGGCTGCCATCACATGAAAACTATCACGTGGTAACAATTACCCAAACCAATTGGTAATTAATAATTATTTTAATATTTTATTTTTTTAGAATACATGAACCAAACTATTGATTCATAACTAAATGTAAAACATTAAAGAGACATATTAGTTACTATTTACTCAGAACACTTGATAAAATATCATACATTATGATATAATAAATTATGATATTCATTACATGCATATCATAGGATATGAATTAAGGTAAATAATATAATAAGATATAACCATTTTAGTGTATTTCCAAAAATGTCCCACTTCCACTAAAAATGAATAAGGAATTTATGAAAAACATAAAAACTCATTTTGAATCAACCCACACTCAGATACAATTTACTAAACTCTCTTTATTTTGGAACAAAAAATTTATCCAAAATTTAATCTTTATTCCAAATTCTAACTGTATGACTGTATGAGTCTTTGTAGTGTTGACAAAAATTATTAAATATTGAATTCATTGATATAATAAAAGATAAGACTCTAGTGAAACATTACTGTTACTCAATCTATAGAGGGATTTTGTATGATCTGGACCAAATACACTCATATCTGCATATGAACATTACCTCTATAATATGTATCATACACATCATATTTATACGTATATATTCACTTTTATTATGACATAGAGTGATGACTAGACATGGAGAATGTCAATCTAGTGTAGTCTATCTCATATATTCATGATTCTCTAAAATATACTAACCACTTTGAATGAATACATCACATTCCATTCATCAAAATAGACAAGAACATCACATGTCACTCAAATAAGAGTGAACATGTATTTTATCAGTCTGATTAAATATAGGTCTTCTAGGTATTTACTCTCTATATAGGTGGACATATCCAATATTATTTGAGCTCAAACTGATGAGATGATCAATAATATACCCAAGCACCTCCAAATTAGCTATGCCTAAAGTCTTAAATAATAAAGGCATCAAAGTGTGAAGTTTATCATGATAGTTATGTCCCTAACATCAGGTAATGAAGATTAATTAAAATCATAAACCACTAAGTATATCAATTAGTGTATGATATTCTATGTGAAATACTTTTTACAGATAGTCTAGATAATAATTCATAACTTATTACCTTACAAGACTCTTTATTGTATATCACATACGACTATTTATATTGATTACAAGATTTTAATGACATTATTTTTAACATATTATCACAACCCATAATATTCTATAAAGATCATAGGTTTGGGGCAAATAAATTCTGTAAATTGAGTGGATAATCTTTATTTCACTTCATGCAATATATACAACCAACTTGAAAGAATTACAAAGTGGTGATTTATATTTTTATACAACATGATACATTTTTTATTCCTAAAATACTATAAGAATGCTTAATAGAACTATAAATAATATATTACATAATATATAATAATTGATATACCATTAAACCAATGTTACATTTGATGAACTTTCTAGGTTTTTGTTAAACTCATTATATCTTAATATAATTCCTTTAAAATATCTATGTAAAAATCTGATAAAACCATACCAATAAAATCTTTAGTGGGTAAAATATATGATATAAGAAAGCTTTAATAGTTTTGATATTTATGAATCATATTCCTAATATTAAACTCCTTGAAAATACTTCAAAATTCTTAACTCCATTACGTTAAATGTTATGTTGTTAATAACATTTCTTATATACTCAGAATTCTTTCTATGTTAATTTTCATCATTATTAGAGAGTTTTAAAACAAAATTTTCTCTTTAAACATTTTGAAAAATAATATAACCATCTATATTAATATTTCACCAACATACCCTAATCATTTTAGGAAATATGTTGACATTAACTTTTTATTTTTTTGGACCTAGTATTTTGAATGGAATAACATTTTATTTGTAAACTTTGAACTTATTTTCATCTAGACATACTCACACTATCCTCTTAGTCATTATGTTATCTTTATAATATCATGATAAGATAAAAAATCATTTATATATATAAATTAACTCTTATTTTATTTTAGTTATATTATATAACAAGTAAACAATTTTTTCATTTAATATATGGAATTCTATGGGTTTAGAGAATTTTTCTTTTGAAAAGAAGAATTTATACTTTAAAATATTCCATTTATAAGTGGTAGTTACACTTTCCAGCATATTTTTTTTAAAATATTGATAAATAAGTTTTATTATGGATAATTTTTTATCCTTTTATTCTATTCAAACAATTTATAGAATAAGTTGAATAATAAACCATGTGTATAATTGATGCACCTGATTCATGTACAGTTGTTTGTTTTTTTATTGAGAAAATAGTTATTTATGTGGGATATATTTTTTATATAGTTAAAATGCTTCATTTTGGTATATTGTGTTTATTTTTAGGTTCTAATTGTTCAATTCACTAATCGAGGAGGTTTTAGAGAAAAATTAAAGAATACATGATGTGTATGTAATAACCACACACCTTGCACTTTTGGATGATGCACAAATTGAATGGATAAATTATACACCTAAGTTAAATACCAAGAAAAAAAAATTTATAAATTGTTGAACACATCATGTATTCCAATTATAGAAGTGATAGGTGGTGTTTTTTCCATTACATTCCATGTATATCAGCTTCACATACTATGTACTTCTACTTACTAACATGGAATGTCTAAAAATTCAGTTGGAAATATGATAGATCACCTACTAGTGAAGAAACCCAAAAGAATGTAGTTGAAAATAGTATATGGAATTTACATTCGTATAAATTTTTATTTTATTTTTCTATAATAAAAATGCTTGGCCTTCACGTTCTGTGTTAATGACAAAGGGGGAGGTTCTTTCACCCGGGTAGATAAATTCCTCCCTTAAACTATTAGGTTTTTTCATTAATTTTCATTTTTTCCTCCCCTTCACTCTAGTTTCCTCTTTCCCATATTCTATCGAGGGGTAGGGTTGAGTTTTTACCCAACCCTTGTAATATTTACATGGGCTTGAGTGGGTATAGGTCTTTCGTTGTGGTTGAAATATGGTTACGGGTTTATTTTAATAAAAATTATATTGTATTTACTTTTATTTTTTATTTTCAATTTTTAATTACTTTTCTGAATTTATTCTAAATTAACCATTAATGTTGAATCAGACCAAAAAAAAGAAATTAGGTAAAACTAAAGGAATTACTATTTGAAAACCCATGAACTTTGAGTGAGCTCGTTGCCACTATTTATTGGATTTTGCTAAAAATATTTTTTTAAGGAATTAATTTCTAGACTAAGGGATGTATTTATAAAATACAAAGTTAATTATTATCCGACCAAGATACAATAGAATAATTGAATTCCCATGATGAATTAATTCTATAAATAAATTCCGATACTACAGAATGATATTTATAATGAACCCATACTAATAGTTTTACATTGAGACGTTCTTATTCTATATTTTATATATTTTAATTATTTTTTTGTTTCTTTTTTAATCTATTAAATTTTTTCTAATTTTTTAATTTCTTCTTTCCTTCACTATTTTCACTACCCAGTTTATTGGAAAATACTCCCTGACTCTCCATTGTATCTCTCTATTCCCTATGGGTTTCACCCTGATACTCTTATTATATAGTAGAGTTAATGAAATCAATTTATTCACAACTCATGATGGTATGGTTCAATCATCTCATATTTTTAATAAAAAAATTTAATAAATAAATTATCTTATCATATAAGAGATATGAGTTAACTATCATGAACCCTCCCCCCAATGGTACCCATCTTGGGCTGAAAATGAGTAATGGGAGACAATGATTCTTGAAGCATGACTCCAATAGGCCACATGTTGACAACATGAACCAAGTGTATATCACTCACATATATGTGAGTAATTACCCTCAAAGATATGAGAAACAATAGAGATAAGATATAAACAACCACCAAACAACTCATTCTCATAACAAAAGAGGAAACAATCCAAATATATGATATGAATGTAATAAAATACAACAAAAACAATTGAATCCACTAAAACAAATCCATGATAGGGACCATAAAGCTGCAACATCTATTGAAAAAATCCTCAAACTATAAAATTAAATATTGATCACTAACCAACTCATGTTGACTAGATAAAGAATTTATATATATATGTAAGGTGAGAATAACATGCATACTCAGTAGGATCCTCCCTTCAACCAATCAACAAAAATGTGAAAGAAATATTCTAAATCCTAGTGAGTAAACAAATGAAACCAACTCATCACCTAATAATATTTGACATTATTTCCACATACTCATCATGGATACCTCTCACCATGTATAACATATAAGTTATCATATAATATAATAACCAAAAAGGGTACCCCACTACCACATCCCCATTATTTTTATTCTATGACCCAACTTCGGACATCCCGATCCATCTCTCATCAAAATATATCCCAAAGACCCCTAAGAAATATTAATCCAACCTAAAGACACATGGGTTAATATATCATGAACCTCATGCATCACATAATCTCATCATACTAACCACATTTCCACATAGTAACTAATTATTTTCTAAGATCCACCATAGACCCTATGTCGAGTATTATACTTAAAGCCATCCAAGCTTATTTATGTCATATATATATATATTTATCTATAGGATAATATATCATGAGATACATTTTTGTGAAAATAACCATAATTCAATACATACGTCTACACACATATATAGGTATGGATAACTACCATGAATACCCATATATAATACTAATAGGAGAAGAGATTAGGGATAGAGGGGGTAGTCAGACATCCATTCCTCACCAATATGGCTTTTGGGGAAAACACCCACCTCGAGTCCATGGGGTTTCAATCACCCTAATCACATGGGTAAGGTAGAATATGAAATCATAAAACATACATGATATATATATATATGTATATATATATATCACAAACATACTACGGGAAACTACCCAACTTTAGAATAATCTTCCACTAAAGTTGAAAATGACTAATGGATGCCACTACTAAGGCCTATGTATCAAAAGAATATAACCAAAAAGCTCAATATTAATTAATTTATTGTCCATTAATAAATAAAATTTTATTTTTATGAATAACATTTTATTCTTATGAGACATGTTCCAAAGGAACTATTAATTATTTTCTTGTATTATCAAGTATTTCATCATTATAAAGTAATAATAAAGAACCAATCCTATCCTTTCACTAATATATTTATCATTTAACAACCATTCAAGTACACTAGGTATCAGCGTAAGCTACCACATAAAATATGCACTCAAAATGCATGGTATCAAATTGTTTCCCACAGTTAAAACTGATTATATAAATAACCACCGACCATCTTATATTAAACAAGCACATTCATTATCAAGAAAGAATCTAATATTTTAGTGAAATAATAATGAGAAAACCTAGATTCATCTTGTTCTATCAGTCATAATTCCATATTCGACACCACTTCACATAATAACACATATGACATCCCATGCCTACATCCCCATCATAACCTGAACCTCTTTCCACCATTATAGCCTCATGAATCCTTTCCAAAATCATCACCATAGCTGTTACCTCATACCTCCATCATATCCTCCAACATCCCAACCCACCGTTATCATCATAACCATACCCCATGACAGCATCACAACCACGAGAACCCACACCCATATTTCAACCATACAATCTTATCATTAAACCATATCAAGACTCTAAATCTATATAATATATATTAATATTTTAAATATTATTCTACACATAATTTAAATGTCGAATATGGGAAAATAAAACAAGGCATTCCAACCTTAATCAATCAACATCGGGCTTTCTCGACACCAAAGCAATGATTTAATAAATCATTAATTTTTTATAAATATACTTAATTATCCTATTTATATTAAAAAAATATCCAATGATCTAGACTTATAAGTTTTGAAGACTAAATACTGTTTATTAAATTTATAATTCCACCTTAATCAAACTTTTCATTTAACTTCAATCTCGACCATTATTATTTCAACTTAACTATTTAATTATAATAAATGAATTACTAGGTTTGAGTTTTTATTAAATCTCATAGTATATAAAATATTCTTAAAGACCATAATAATAGATAACACACTTTATAGTATTTATCGTAGGTAAAAAATTTCATATCATATAAACCATGCGTAAAAACCATAGTAATAAAGAACAAAATATCTAGTAATTCTCATAGGCAAAAAATATATTTCCAAAGAATGTGATCAAACATCCCCAGTATTTCAAAACTTGAATATCAATATTATTACATGGGATAATATTTATATTTCAAGAGTTCTTTAAAACATGTGAAAACAATCTATAAGCATGAATAAAGTTCTACATATGCAATAATATTCAATTGTAGAATAATAAAAATAATAATACATGAAACAATATCCATTTAAAATTAATAATATATAAAATTATCAAATAATTATCATCAATATTATTCAATACTTTTAACATCATAGTATGCTATCATTTTGATTTTATCAAATATTGATTATAAAAATGAATACAATTATCTCATTCTCTCTCCAAGATAATTTCTAGAATAATTATTATTATTATGCTACATGAAAATACTTATTTCTTATTCTTCTAATAGACTTAAAAATTATCTAACATTATTATCTACTACATGTGATAAATAATCAATCATTATCATTGAAATTATTAAAAACAATTCTAATTTTATGAATAAATTTATAGATTCTATGATAACTTAATTTATCCACTAAATACAATATTATTTATAATTTAAATATGTAAATTATGCAGGTAAACAAATTTATGCAAAAATTAACTTCTATTTAATGGATTGAAATAATATTATCACATTAAACCTATTGTATTAAATTCAATTATTTTCATAATCCAATTATATTATATAAATTTAACTTCCATTCAAATTACTAGAAATAATAATACTTCCTTATTATTAACAGAATGATACATCATGAATTTCATCATCCTCTTTTGTAATTACTAGATTATCACATATTCAATCTTCATGCGATTATATTTTTAAAGAATATGATCTAATTATTGTTAATTAAAATCATTTAAATAGATGTGTCTAAAGCATAAAAATTTCAAACTTATATAGTATGAAAATATGGAGAATTCACATATGCTCAACATGGATGAATGAAGTTTCGACACTGTAGAAAAAATATGAGAGAGTAAGATTATGACATCCTATGAAATTTAGGAGAATACTAATATTAATTTGTAGCTTGCTTGCAGATCCCAAAAAGTTAGGTTTGAACCACCCAAACCAGAGAAGAATCAATAGAGACTCAAATAAGTGGGAAGAAAAATATTTTTTATATTTACATATATCCCTTTATAACTACATTAGAAACTCTATCAAACTAACCATATTTTATTTCACGTCAATATATATTAAATTGACTTCAATTTAATTTGCATCACACCATCGTTTAGGATCTATTATTATTAATGGAAGTCAATGATTTCATTAAAAACTCTTAATAGATACAAAACCACATATTTCCATATTAAATTACCTTAATTACATTGAAAAATTCATTATAGAAGGTTTGTTAAGGGAAATATGAATTTTTTAGGATATTTATACTACCCTTACATATAAAATATACACTGTGTAAGGGTAACATAATTTTACCCTTACATGGATGGGTACCCTTACATGGGTATTGTAAGTCTCATAGTACCTTTATGTGAGATTTAGGATTTGGGGTTTACCCTTATGTGAGTATTGTACTACCCTTTAATAGGTTCAAACTACCTTTATGTGAGAAAAATATTTTACGGGTAACCCTTACACAATAATGGAAAGCACAAACTGACCCTTATACAGGTTCTACAACCTTTATATAGCGATCCAAGATACCCTTATGTAACCTATAAAAAATACCAATTACTCTTACATAGATTAAGGAATTTGTTTCAACCTTTAAAGAACTAGGGTGCACCCTTACATAGTACACAAAAATGTGTACTTTTCCTTATAAAGGGAGTGTAAAATTACCTATACCTATATAAATGGAAAAAAAAGGAACTATTACCTTTACTATATATTTATAAACTCAACCTTACCCCTAAAAAATTAATATAAATGAGTCATTTCCTTTAAACATGGTTAAGAAAACAAACATTACCCTTACACATGAGTATGGACTTGTGTAATAGTAAAATCATCTTTCAAAATATTTTATTTAAAAATAAAAAAACTCATTATTAATTAAGTTCAGGCTTTATTATAACTTATAAAAATCAAAAATAAACTTATAGAATGTTAGAATCACATTAAAAACATCAAAATTAATTTCCCAAATAAACTTTTCAAAAATGAAATTAAATCCATAATTTTTGAATCACTTTTAAAAACTCTACATAAATTTCAAAAGAATTTTTAAAATGACATCTAAAATTATGAAATTTCACCTAACCACTAATCACCCTGTAATTATAAAGTAAGGATCAAGAGAATTCCATACCTTCAAAAATTATACCTCTCAAACAATTATCATCCTTAAGAATTAAAACAAATCTGGGAAGGAGAGGGTTGGGATGATGAATAAATCAACCACTATGCGTGATACCTCTCAAGGTATTGATATATTTAAAATATATTAACTAGTAGAGGAAGAAATTTTATAGCTACAGAAAACTTTAAAATAACATCTCAGTGGATATAAAAATCATACATGGGAAAGGATATTAATAAAAATGTTTATCAAAAGGATAAATAATATCATATATCAACATGTGATCGAATATTGTATCCCAAAAAACATTAATATTTTTGAATTTTGAGCACACATCCATGAATATCATTACTATGGCCACATAAAAGGCCACATATATTTACATAACAAACCTTGTAAGAAATTATTATAAATAAAACAATATATAATAAAACAAAAACTTCGAAAATAATCACTTAACATTGATTAAACAAAATAAACTAGAACTCCATTTTGTAGAAAACACATTTATCTTCAACTTCTCAAAGAGTTTACTTAGTTATTCCATAAAATGAAAATATAAACATGCTTTATTTTTGTTCATCATTTTAATAGGTCAAATTTATAAATTTTAGATCTTATTAAGCTTAAAATTTCATGAACAAAGTTTATTTTAATGATTGCATAGAAATTTATTAACATGTTTAAATATTCTACTAAAAACATTTCATAAAAATATATTGGATAAATAGTTCAAAACATAAAAATAATTTCCAAAATATTTCTTTCTTTCTAGACATGTATCAAAAAAATTCACATTTTAAACATGTTAAATTTCAAAAGATTCTAATAACAACTTTTCATGAAGTATCTTGTGTTTATAATTTGATAAGTTAACAAATATTCAAATGAAAACCATTTTTAAATATATCTTAAGGACAAGGTATTTATCAAAATCCTCTTTGAGAAAACACTTTCAATACAATTTCAAAATTTATTTTGAAATAAATTCAGGTTTTATGTAATTATTGTAATTAGTCTATGAATTTTTTTTGTCAAAAATAAAATTTTCCAAGAGGGGTTCACTAAATATTATTATACAACATGGAGAAAAATTCCAAGGATGACATACTCCAAGAAAATATTCCTTTTTTAAAAAAATATTTAACATGATTTCCATGATAACTTATGTATATTGGAAATTTACACGATTTCATTAAATTATTTTTATCCAACTGACACAACTCTACCATTTTTTAGAAAGTCAATATTAATATACATAAATTTGAAAACTCAGAGAAATAAAATTTAACATATGAATTTCATTAAAAAAAGTATGAGGTTTAGAAAATTCACCTCTAACTTTAATTTTTTTCACTAGTTTTTTAATACAACTTAATCACAAGGGGCACGATCATGAAAACCCTAAAAAAGATATAATTTCCCATTTACCACAAGTGTAATACATTACTTCAAGAGCCTCAAATTAATGTCAATTAAAACTCCCCAATCATCAAAATAACCAAGATAAATAATTCTACAACAAGCATACAAATCAAAGGAACCCTTTCACCAAACTATGATATTATATGATTTGCAAAAAACAGACTCGCCCGCATGGTTTTAAAATGTATCATAACATAAGATGTCATGATATTTGAAGTGTCCCCTATTTTTATATTCTCAAAGAAAAAACTTATATAAATAGTATGAATGAAATCCATTCAGAGGATATAAGCACACCAGGTCATGACCATATCATAGACAGGGTCATATACATAATGCACAACATAAAATAATTTAAGTCACAATATAGAGAGTAATTTATCCAATATATGGAAGAAATCACTACTACAAAACTGGTGTTTAATAGAACTGGTATTTATCATCGCTATAAAAAATCATTGATAAATGGAATCTCTATCAGCGATAAATAAAGCGCTGATAAATTTAAAATTTTATCAGTGTTTTTTAGCCTTGATAAATTGATCCTTTATAATCGCATTATTTTTAGAACTGATAAATAGTACCCTTTATCAATGATTTTTTGTTAGCACTGATAATGGGTACCCTTTATCAACACATTATTTTTAGAACTGATAAAGGTCTGAATAAATAAAACGAAATAATGAAATAAGTAAAAAATATAAAATGAGTTTATTAAAAAAATAAAAATTTAATTAATTAAATAATTATTGATAAAAATGAATTATTTGATTATACATTATTAGATATTAAACAATTTCTTAATTTGATAATTATGTTAATTAATGTTAATAAATTTTATATATTAAATATGTAGATATATATTAATGTATATAAATATGATTTATATATTACAATATATTTATGTACATTACATTAGATAGTCATATATTTAGTGAATAATAGTATATAAAAAAATTAATATGAATTAAAAATACTAACTAATCACTAAATTTAATTGACATATAAGTGAATGTTTCGTTGGATTTTTCAATTTAATATAGATCAAATTTGTGTTATATTTATTTTTCATATACGTAATTAATGAATTTTTATATAAAATGCCCACATACAAAAATTTTCTATTTATTTAATATTGTTAATGTGTACTTATTTTTTATTTATTCAATTTCACTCATTTTTAAAATATATTCATATTCATGCACTTAAAGTTAGATATAAATATTTTTTTCAAAAATATTTATATAATTATTAAAAAATAATTATAAAATTATAATAAATATATTAGAAAATGAATATATTTACTATATATATATATTTATTAAGTATATATATTTAAACTCTTTTATTTATAATTATAATTATAAATCCTTTATTAGTGATTAATTAATAAGCCTTGATAAAGGTAGGTTTTTATCAATGCTTTTTTCATGCTATTAAAGATTAGGCTTTATCTGTGATAAAAAAGCACTGATAAAGACCTACCTTTATCAGTGAAAAAAATCACTGATAAATATTTCTTTTACCAGTACATATCACTTAAGCACTAATAAAAGGCTATTTATTACCACTTATTTTGTAAGCATTGATAAAAGTATCCTGATATATTTAAAAAACCCTAACCATTTGCAAACCCATCACGATATCAGAAGCTTTATACAGAATCCAACCACTATTAGTGTTTCTCCTCGGTTAATCTTAGCTTTAATAACAACACTATACTACCTCTAGTTACTCAAATATCATAAAACATCTGGTGTTCAATTGTAATTAAGGTTTTTGTAGTAGATTTTCTTCGTCCTAGTGAGGTATTCCTTGCTGTTTTCTTTTTGCATTTTTCATTTCATTTATTATTTCTTGTTTGAATATATCATGATTTAATTGTAGTCTAGTGTTGTATACTATTTTTCTTTTATACTGTGAATAGAATTTTTTTTATGATCTATTGTTTGATTGAATACTGATTTAAATATCCTATTTTGGTCTTTTTAATTTTTAATTTTGAATTAATTTTATTCTTTGTCTACATATGTACTTCAGCTTGCTCCTCAAGCTTAATTCCTAGTTTTTAACTTATATTCATCATTGGTTGGTAATAGTTCCAATTATTCCTTCACTATTTTTATATTAAAATATTGGTCATTGATCCCTATTCAATATTTCATATTCTTCTTAATACTAATGGTATTATAATTATAGTTCCATTGTGATTTAATATCTTCCATGTTCATTCCATGGATGTTTTAGGTATGGTTCCCAAACAAGGAGTCTATAACATGATTTTTATAGTAACTTTTTGAAAAAAATAAGGTGGATTATTAATAATTGGTAAAATTTTCATGTTACCTTTATAGAACCATAAAAAAATCCTTTCATTATAAATATTATATAAAAAATTAATTATGTTTTCATAACAATCCATGATATCATTTTATGTCATCCTTCATGTTTTTGGTTCAAATGACCCAAAAATGTAACATGTAATAATCAATAGATGAGAATAAATATGTTGTTAATTTTATTGTAATATATTTATTATAGAAGTGTAATAATTTCATTTGATTTTATTAATGTGGAAATTTTTTATTAGAAATAGGTAGTTGAAGAATCTAAATGGAAAAGAAATAGAATAAATTCTTAATTTCATAAATTAAATCATATCTTCTGTTGAAATACTTCTTTGTATTTAATAATTTTGGACGTCTCATTGAGACTAGGATCTCAAAAAATTGTAATGGATGAAAAATATAAAATTTATTTTTAACTTATATTTATGTATCACAATTTTAGTTGTTGTTATTAAAGGGTGGTGGAGGGGTTCTTATATTATTGATAAGTATTTTAATTTTCTCAAATACCCATTCCTTAATGTGTGACAAATAAAATTATACATATCAAGTGAATCTATTATGAATAAATAATAAATATGTTTTGTGTAATAACTATAAATATCAATGGTGGGTATTCCTCATGGAAAATAAAATTAGAACGTGTTGTCTATAACTTTCAACTTTGAATTAATTTATAGTATAACACCTACCATAGTTGATTAATTCTTTTATTAAACCCAATTACCCATTTTCTTCAACATGCTAAAATTGTTTGAAATAATCAAATGTTGATTTTTCCTTATAAGAATTGTCTATAACTTTCACCTTTAATAACAAATATCTTATGTGTATTTATTTATATACTTTAAAAAATTAATATTTTATGATCCCAATAGGATGGATATGAATTCAAAATGGATTAAGGCTAACAGTTAGGCAAACATGTATAAAGATGATGTTAATGAGTTCATCAAATTTTCAAGAGAGAATGCAGACGACCATTCTAAAATCCTATGTCCATGTTTACGTTGTTGTTATTCAAGACAAATTAGTCTGGAAGAGTTGTAAGAACATTTATTTTTTCACAGAATAGATCAAATCTATAAATGTTGGACTAAACATGGGTAAAAACTGAATGTGGACATCGATTAAGATGATACTACAGTTCATGAATCATTTCATATGAAAACCTTTCTAAATGATAATGGAGATTTCATGGAAGAAATGAAAATATAAATTGAATATGAAATTCATTATTGTACATGGTTATATGATGAGTTAAAATGATGTTCAATAATCCATTATATACAAGTTGTACTAAATACACAACATTGTCATCTGTATTGAAGTTATATAATTTGAAAGCTGGTAGAGAATAGAGTGGTATCAACTTTACATAACTACTTGGTCTCCAAAATGATATGATACTAGAAGAAAATGAACTACCATGCCCATCATATGATGATAAAAGAATGTTACGTTCAATGGGAATGATCTCAAAAAAATACATGCTTTTCTAAATGGTTTCATATTATTTCACAAGGACCATGAATTACTCATAAAACTCCCTAAGTGTGGCATGGATCAATACATGAAAAATGAATCAAGTCCTTCAAAATCACTATGGTACTTTCCTATCATTCCACAATTTAGAAGACTATATGGATGTCAGTAAAATATAATAAAATTAACATGGCATGAAAATAAAATAATTAAAGTTGGGATCCTACGTCATCCAATAGATTACCCTTAGTGGAAGAAAATTGTTTATGAGTTTCTAGAATTTTAAAATGAGATGAGAAACTTGTGTCTTGAATTATCTACAGTTTGAAAAAATTATTTTGGTGTATAGAGTAGTACTCATAGTACATATCCCATCATTTTGGTATATTATAACTCTCTGCCATGGTTATGCATGAATCACAAATAAATTATGTTTTCTATACTTTATCTAGACCAAAGAAACCCAGTAATGATATTGATGTCAATTTGGACCCATTGACTGAAGATTTGAAATTGATATGGGATACAAGTGTTACAATGTATGATTCTCATAGAAGTGATGATTTCGCATTGAGGGTCATGTTTTACAAAATGATAAATGAATTCCTCACTTATGGAAATTTTTCAGGCTATAACATTATAGAGTGTTGTGTTGTTCTATTTCTTAAAAACATACATACTCAGTTCGGTTGAAATATTCCTCAAAATCTATTTTTTATGATATCATAATTTTTTATCTGGATGACATAAATATAGACCCTAGATGACAAGATTAAATGGGAATATCAAATAAGGTACAAAACCTTCTCCAGTAATGAGAAATAAACTATACAATAAAGTAAAAAATATTATCACAATTTTTGATAAAAAATTTGAAAAATATTACAAATTCAGGTTGGAAGAAGAGTTCAATTTTTATTAAATTATCATATAGGAATTTTTTTCATGTCAGAATTTTTCTTGATGTAATTCATGTAGAAAAAAATAAATTTTATAGTGTTATTGGGACGTGACTAAATGATCCTAGAAAAATTAAAGATGACATCAAGGCTAGGTTGGACTTGATTATAATAGGGATATGGGAAGAGTTAGTATCAGTAAAGGGTAAAAGGTGGAGTTTTCTTCCTCTAGTAGCTTACACTATATCCAGATAAGAAAAATTTTAATTTTAATTTTTTATAACTAGTGAAAAAGTTTTACAAGGGTATTCATCAAATATCAAGAATTTCATTTCATTGACTACATTAAAGTTAAAAGGACTAAAATTCCCTGACTATCTTGTTTCAATGTAAGATTTTTTGCATGTTTCTTTCTGTTGCATTCTGCCTAAAAATGTATAACATACATTAACTAGATTCTAACTCTTTTTCAAATCAATATGTAGTAATGTAGTATACCCGACGAAGTTTCATATCATGAATAAGAATATTGAATTCATATTATGTGAATTAGAGATATTCTTCCAACCATAATTCTTGGATATAATGTTCCACCTTATGGTTCACTTGGTTAGAGAGGTTCAACTATTTTTTCCTGTCCATTGTAGATAGATGTAACCCATTTAATGGTATATGAAGATTTTAAAAGGGTATGTAAATAATCGAAGTTGTCCAGAAGGTTGTATTATAGAATGATATATTATTGAATAAGCTATTGAATTCTTTACTGATTACTTATAATTTGTTGAAATCATTAGTCTCCTAAATTCTCATCAAAGAGAACACCTTCTAGGCTAAGGGACTTTTAGAAGATTTGTTGTTACAGTTACCTTGACAGAGTGGGATCAAGAATCCATTTACATATTATATAATAGTGGAGATGTTGATCCATATATTGAATCCTACATAGAAATTCATAGAATTTTAATCCATAAAAGGTTGAAAGATGGATATCAAATATACATAATAAATAGTTTATAGGATGATTCAGAGTTGAAATTCATAAGGAGTTATATGGAAATCAAAATTCAGTTGTTGAGTGACTTCAATAGATAGCCAAAGGACCAAATAAAAATGGTTTATCTTACACTGGTTTTGTAATCAATAGTTATATGTTCTATACAAAAGAACATGATGACTTTAGTACGTGAAAAATAGTGGTGTAACACTTGTGGATGAAGCAATACACATATCTAGTTCCAAGGATAGAAATCCAATTTATGAAAATATATCCTATTTTGTAATTGTTGAATAGATATATGATTTGGATTATACAACAATTCAAGTGCCACTTTTCCATATAAAATGGGTTGAAAATATCAATTTAGTAAAAGTTGATGAAATGGACTTTGTGAAGGTGAATTTTAGTGTGGTAGGGGAAAAGACAAGTTTTTCTTAACGACTTCATTAGTAGTGTAAGTATTTTATGTCTCTAATCAAACAAACAAGAATTGTTTTACTGTCCCACTAGAGACTAAAACAATTTTCGATTCAGATGAAAAATCAATTGAGGATGACCCTTCATTGGGACATCACAATCATTTCATACCGACCACAATGTATACAATATCCTGTAAGTTGGAGGGGAACAAAAAGAGGGGATTTGGATTCCTGATAGAGGAACCAAATCCATGAAACCTTCAGAAAAAATAAATAGAGTTCAATGATAATGTAAACATTATTATTACTATAATATGTTTTTACTAATAATATTATAATTTCTCTACCACATTAACATAATCTAAATTAAATGTTTGACTACTCATTCCAACAATGTCTTATACACATGATGATGTTACCAATTCCTCACAAGAAGAAACTATAATGAAGGAAAACCATTAGAAACATGTAAAGGTAATGTTATGATATACTTTCACTATTTTACCAAAAAATTATATAATGAAACATTGATTTAATTTTAATTATTCCTTATAGATTTAATTTATTTTAGAATATTTCAATCTATGTGTCATGCGTTTGCAAGAAGAGAAATTATGTTGTCTCTGCTCAATAACATAGGTAATATTAAATTTTTCACAATAAAATCATTATACATAGAATTAATTTATTGATTCATATTTATGTTCTATTTATTTATTTCCAATATTACTCACATAATAATAATTATTTTTATACAGGTGGATTATTTTGTTCGATTTGGGGTGATCTGTCTAAATTTTAAGCCTTTCTTCACCAAAACATCTACAAAATTAAACTAACTTAAAATATTTTTCACCCAAGTAGTGTTTCATTTATTACTTTCAGTCAAGATATCTCCACTCCCTTTGGAGGAAGAGAAAAAATGTTGCCTCTACTGAATTACAGAGTTAATCCTAACTTTTCCATAGAAAAATCATTTTCCATAGAATTAATGTATTTTTTCATAGATATGTTTAATTTATTTTTTTAGTATTACTCACATAATAATTTTTTCCTTATATAGATAGATTTTTTCATATGATTTAGGGTGTTCTATCCACCTTTTATGCCTTTTTGCACCAAAAATTTAAAATAATTATTCTCCCTTAAATACTTTTCACCCTCGAAGTATTGAATTTATCACGTTTTTCTAGTTATCTCAACATCCTTTACAAGAAGAACAATTATGCTGCCGCTGCTCAATTACAGAGGTAATAATGATGTTTTCATAGTAAAATCATTGTCTATAGAATTAATGTATTATTTTATATTTATGATTAATTTATTTTTTTCGTATTTATCACATAATAATTTTTTTCTTATACTTGTGGATTATTTTATTTGAGTTGGAGTGATCTATCCATATTTTATTCCTTTTTACACCACAACTTCCACAGACTTTTTCTCCCTAAAAACCTCTCACCTTTGTAGTATTGACATTTATCACTTTCTTTCACATTCCCTCTACTTCTCAATCATCTTGGTAATCTTGATATTTTTACAATAAATAATTATCCGTATAATTACTATATTATTTCATATTTATGTTTTATTTTTTTTATTACTCATAATAATTTTTTTCTTATACAGGTGGATTCTTTTTTTTTAGTTGATGTGTTTTGTTCGAAACTTCTCATGGAGTGTTGGAATTTTGACAAATAAATTCAAATTAAATCATGAAAACAATGAAATTTTGTATTGTTTTGAGACATTGGGATTTGTAGGAATCAACTGCACCTAAATCCGACCCACGATATGACCAGTAGGACTCAAAGTACTTATTTCTTTTTAAAATTGACAATAATTTTAGAAAAAAATACAACTGACATACTACAAACCAAGAAAACATATTCATATGATTCTTATACTTAAATAAAATTATCCTTAAGTCATTTGGGATGTGTAAAAATCAATCACACCTCAATCCAATACATGAAGTTCCTGATATGACTCAATGTGTCTGTTATCAGTTTAAAATCGAAATTTGACTTTAAAAAGTTTCACCCACTAAAAACCAATAAAATTCACTTAAATATTATTGATAATTTAGGGGGCCGATTCATAACAAATTTTTGACTTGTAGGAATCCATTTCATGTCAAACCGATACATGATGCGATCGATATGAGTTAAAGAGTATGATTCAAGTTAAAAATTACATTTTAGTAAAAAATTCAAGTGATGTACTCAAACACAATAAAACACATTCATATTATTTTGATACTTTTGGAAAACAATCCATATGTGATTTGGATCATGTAGATATTAGTCAAACCTCAATCTGATTCATAGTGTGACATGTATGACTATAAGTGCATCTTTATTTAATATTGACATCAAGTTTATTAAAAAAAATGACCTACTCAAAACTGAACAAACACATTCAGTTTTTTTCATACATTAGGAAAAAAATTGTAACTGATTTAATATCTTCATGAATAATCCTCACCTTAATCTGACACATGGTGTGACCGATATGATTCTAAGTGCATGTTTTTATTAAAATTGAAATAAATTTTAGTAAATAGGCTAACTGATATACCCCAAAATTGAGAAAAAAATTAAAATTGTTTAAATACATTATGAAAATGATACACAATTCATTTCTAATGTGTATTAATTAGTCTCACCTCAATCCAATATAAAATGTGATCTGTATGAGTCAATGTGTTTGTTTTAATTTTAAAATGACATTTTAGTAAAAAAGAAAATTGACATGATTAAATCTAATAAAACACATTAATTTTTTTTTTGATAATTTAGGAAAACATTTCATATATCATTTGGGATGTTTAGGATTTATTCACACATTAATATGACACATAGTGTGATAGGTATAACTCAAAGTGCATCTTTTTATTTAAAATTATCCCCAATTAAGGTAAAATGGAAAACTATCCTACTCAAAACTGAGCAGAAACATTCATATTATTTTTATAATTTGTAAAAATGATCCACAAGTCATTTTTGACATATTGGAATAAGTATCATCTCAATCTAATACACGATGTTCCTGGTAAGACTTAAAGTATCTGTTATCATTTTGAAATCAATATTTTAGTTCAAAAAGTTCCACTCACTAAAAAATGATCAAATGTGCTTGTATTTTATTGATGATTTATGAAAATGATTCATATTTCATTTTTGACATGTAGGAATCTGTTTCACATCCAACTAATACATGATGTGATCAAAATGAGTAAAAAGTTCATGAATCCAGTTTAAAATGACATTTTAGTAAAAAAGAAAAGTAACTTACTCAAAACTGAGAAAACACTTTCATATTGTTTTGATACCTAAGGAAAATGATCCATAAGTCATTTGGGATGTGTATGAATCATCCACACATAAATCCAATACATGGTGTGACCGATATGACTCAAAGTGTATTTTTTATTTAAATTTGTCATCAATTTTAGTAAAATGGAAAATTGTGCTACTCAAAAACAAGAAAACACATTTTTATTGTTTTGATAATTTATGAAAACAATCCATAAGTCATTTTTGACATGTAGGAATCGGCTTCATCTCAATCCAATACATGATGTTCTTGGTATAACTCAAAGTGTCTATTAGAAGTTTAAAATTAATATTTTAGTTCAAAAAGTGTCACTCACTGAAAACCAATCAAATACACTCTGATTTTTTTTAAAATTTTGGTAAATGATTCATAAGTTATTTTTGAAGTGTAGGAATCCGTTTCCTATCCAATTGATACACTATGTGATCATAATGAGTCAAAAGTGTGTGTTTCTCTTTTAAAATCACATTTTAGTAAAATAGACAAAAAACATACTCAAAATCGAGAAAATAGATTTATATTATTTTGATGGATTAGGAAAATGATCCATAAGTCATTTTGGATGTGAAAGAATCAGCCACACCTCAATATGATGCATGGTGTGACTAGTATGACTCAGAGTACATCTTTTTATCTATATTTTTCATTAATTTTAGTAAAATGGACAATTGTTTTACTCAAAACAAAGAAAACAACATCATATTGTTTTTTATACTTTACAAAAAGGACCAATAAGTCCTTTCTTACAATTATGAATCAGGAAAACATCAATTAGATACATGATGTGTTGGGTATGACTCAAAGTGTCTATTATTACTTTAGAATTGATATTTTAGTTCAAACAGTTTCACTCACTAAAAACTAATCAAACATAGTCAGATTTTCTTGATAATTTTGAAAATTAATTATTAAGTCATTTGTGACATATAGTAATCCATTTCATGTAAAACTGATACATGATGTGGTCAGAATGAGTCAAAAGTGCATGTATCTAGTTTAAAATGACATTTTAGTAAAAAAGGAAACTTGTATACTCAAAACCGAGACAACACATTCTAATTGTTTTTATGCTTTAGGAAAATGATCCAAAAGTCATTTGAGACATGTTTGAATCAGTTTTACCTCAATCGAATGCATAGTGTGACCGATATGACTACAAGTGTGTCTTTTTATTTAAAATTGACGTCAATTTTATTAGAATTAACAATTTCTGTTAATTTCTTTCTTTATATTATTATTAGCATAAGAATTGTTTTCTTATACCTATGTGTTCTATTTTTTTAAGCAGGGTTAGTTTGTTTAGTAATATCATGATTTAGGTCAGGAATAAAAGACAAAGGAATATTAGTGTTTTTTAATATATGTAGTGTTTTGTATTTTTGTTATTGTATAAACCAGTGTTTGAAATTTCTATAATATAGTGTTTTTTTGTGTTTGTGTCGTAAATTTCATTTCATTTAAATATTGTATTGGGAATTTTTTTGTTGATATCTGGTGTGTTTTTGGTGTTGTGGTGTGCCGTTACAGTACATTATTATGGTGTTGTAGTGTACTGTTATATCGCACTACAATATGGCCCTTTATGGTCACTTCTATGAGCACTGATAAAAGTTCATTTATGTGTGCTTTTTAGGGTCGATATTGGAACCCGTTATCAATTTTGTTAAAAGAATAGGGATTTTAACCTCCTTCATGTAGTTAACATTTTTCTAGCACTCATAAAGGCCATTTCTAGTACCATTAATGACCGATTTTTAGTAGTGAATAAAATAAAGGAAAAATTACAATATTCTCTTTCGCCAAACTAGGTCTCGTTTATCATGGAATATAACCCCCCAATATTTTTCGGAGATATTTATATATATTTTATTTTATTTTATTTATTTATTTAATTTGTTTGATGTATTTTGTTATACATAATGCCAAGATAATCTTGCACTACAAGAAACACCAGCTTAACTTGTTATATATGCAACATTATTCTTGGCTTGTGTTACACACAATTTCAAGTTATTTAGATAGAATTCCTTTCATGAAAGTCTGAGTATGGCTGAATAACTAAATATTATTTTGTTATCTTATAACCTAGTCCTTATAATTGTGGGTATGAACAATATTAACTTTCTCCCCAAAAACTATTTAAATGAAAATAAACGAGTTTATAAAATAATAAAATCACTCTTTATTGATTTTATTAATGAAATATATAATAAATATATTCAATATATTTTTTAAAATTCATATTATATGTTATCTAGACATAATATAAGAACAAATTAAATTTTCTAGATAAAAGAAGTAATTTTAAAAAAAATACAGTTTTAATGCTTTTTAATGGCACACCCATTTTAAAACAATTTTTGACTAATTTATATATTTTATTTAATAACATGAACATTTTATTTGGAAGCAGGTTATAAAAATTAACCTTTTATGAATTTTTTATATTTTTATGATAACTTTCAAGTTCTGATGAATAGTAAAAATAAACTAAATTTTAGTTGAAAACCATTTTCTTCATCAAAATAATTTATATGGTTAACTTATATTACTAAATGTTTTTAAAGTATAAATAGAATAAATTTTTATCATTCTATATAATCTATTTCATTTGCATTAATTTTACATTGAATTTTTATCTAAAAAATTTCAATCTTTGACAATGTTTTAACTTTTAAAACATGTTTTTCATTCCCAAAATGGGATTATTTTTAAAGAAATTACTGCAACTTCTATGTTATGAATTTTGAAAAATGGGTTCCATATTTTTAATTAATAGGTCCAAATTATGTAAATTGAATTCTTTTATTTTTAGGCATTATGAATAGTAACTTCAGTCACTTTTATTAATACAATAAAAAGGTAAAACATGTAATTAAGGGTAAATATAATATTATAAATTACTTTAAAACTTTTAATAATGTTATTTTAATATTGATTTATGACATAAACCATCCTTTGGTCTAAATTATACCCTTTGAAAGCCACTTGGATGAGATTTGGATATCCAATATATTTTATTTTAAGAAAAGTTAAATATGTTCTACTCACATTTTAATAAATAAATCATTCTTAATATAAGGTTATACAGAATATAAATTCAATTATGAATACTCATTTGAAATATATTTTTTTCTTTATCATGGTAATTTTTTTATATTTTAAAAAAATATATAATTAACTTAATGGTTTATATATTGATGATGTAGAAATTATTTAATTGATGAAAAATCAATAAACTAATTTTTATTAAAATAGTAATAAACTTTAAAAGAAAAAAACATAACCAACTATTATTTTTCTAGTATATCTCAAACATACTCATCCATAGGTCGATTTATTGACTATTTGGAGCCTTATAGAATAGATTATGACACTTATATTATTTTATCTAAAGTGATGTTAAACTAGTCACATATGTTTTAATAAGTATAAAATTTTTAATAATTGATTTTATAGAATATATATTTCACTAAAATTATTCTTATGAAATATAGTATATTTATATTTATCATTTTTTTTAATTTTTATTCAACCAATAGGTGTATTACATAATTACACAAAAATGTTGTTTAAATTATTTTATTAATGGAAATATCAAATTAATGTTGTTAAAAATATTAAAATAAAAATATTTTTGGATAATTAAAATATATAAGGAATATTATAGATTAAATTGACCCCATATATATATAATAAAATATTTTTTTTCAAGGATAACATATTATTGTGATATTTTTAAAATCCATGAATTGAATATTTTCAAAATTGAAACTATTGTTGTTTTGTCAAAATGATGTCTCATTAAAGTATTTAAAAATTATAAAACATTTTTAAAAATATATAATAAATATTATATATTGTAAAATTTTATTAATTATTTATTTATGATTTAAATTATATAAAACAAGTAAACACTACACCCTTTTAATATTAAAATATTTGTTACCTTAGTTGAAATGAAATAGAACAATTAAGTAATAAATTAAAATGATATGGTTTAAATGGACAAAAAAGCATGTGTAAAATTTATTGGATGATGATATTAAAAAATTATCTCATGTTAAATTCTAAATTAGGACATCTCGTAGGTTTTTGGATGTGGTATTATTTTATTATATATTAATAATTTTGGAGATTACAAAAGTAGAAATCACCTCAATTATAAAAGGGAACCTACTCCCTCACATCTTAAATTCAGTTTGAGCCTTCAATATTATATATCCCCAAACCATTTCCCTTCTTAAATTTTGTAGTTATATTCTTGTTGTTTTGGTTCTCTCAAAAGACTAACTCTAGTGCCTTTAAGAAATGAGTTAGTGGGAGCACGTCGAAGAAGAGGTAATCTCCTCTATTGATTATTTCAAACTTCTTTATTTCTTTACTTACTATTCATGATTTTTTCTATTATAAAGTAATAAATCCAGTATAAATTATATTATAGTATTCTATTATGGTTATTTTACAACCATATTCCACCTTCTATCCATCCTATGAAAAACAAAATCACCACACGTGTCTACGTACGACTTACCATCTCTACATCATGGTGTAACCTATCCATCTTACATGGATGGATATAATGATAGAAATAATAAATATATATTAGAATTAAAACATGATATTGATTCTGAAACAAAAAATATAACATCCACTTTCGTACTTTTTACTATTAAGGAAATGATACCATCACTCATGTGTACGTACGACCTACCATCTCCATGATGCGATGTGATTCATATCAATGTCCACCATTCATGACTGATTATATAACTGTATATAATGAATAAATATTATATATATTTCCTTAATATAACTTTTTAAATTATAGAACTATATCCTATTTACAATAATTGGTACTTTAATGAAAAAACATGCAAGAGAAAATAAAGCAGTTAACACCAAAAAAAGAGTAATAATGAGATATTATTAAACGGGTGTTAATATGATTGCATATGATATAATAAATCTAAATATGGTTCTGTAATAAGTTAATGAGGTTATTTAAACCATTATATATGATTTTTGAATATGTACAATGGAAATTGGACCTAAGGTAAGGTATTAATTTTGTTTCACTTTTATTTCCATGGGACATATGACTTATACACCAACTATATATTTTAAGTGGTGTTTATGTTTCCCATGAATGTTATTATTATTATTATTATTATGAAGGTTATAATATGAATTTAATTTTCTTTATTTTATAATTCATATTATTTGATTGATTATAAATTGGAATGAGATAACATTTCAATCTTATTTTTATCCGAGATTGATTATACGTAAGTATTTATTGGGGTATATTTATCATCTACGTAGATGTTTTCTAAAAATACATTCCAAAAATGTTTAATATTATCCTATGAATGTTAAAATTCACTTTTATCCATTTTTTACTATTTACTATATAGTTTGAAATGAATATTTCTTTTGTTTTCAAAATGAGGTAGTTTTCAACTTATTCCAAAAAAGTTTGAGAAGAATGTTTCTTTTAAGTTATAAAAAATGAATGGATTTTTATGATTTCATAAAGCCTTATTTCCATGAATATTACTTTACATTATTTCAAGGTTATTTTATAAGAAATTATTTTCTTTTAAAATTGCTCGGAATTTTTAGAAAAGAAAACATTTTCGAAGAAGAAATTATATTTTATTCAAGAATTAATTTTAAGTGTTTTATTATAATTATTTTCAATCCAAGATGGAATTATTTAATAGGGTTATGTTTCAATTACATTATCTCAATTATTATTACGGTTTTATTGTGTTTCTTATGTAATGATATTTATTAAATCTATTTATTTTACATGTATTATGTTATGATGGAATGATGTTTAAGAAACCAATTTTATTCCTTTAGATATGCTATGATGGAATGATGTTTAAATCTATTTATTTTCCAAAGGCATGCATTTGTTAAGTTTGAACTTATGATACTTAAGAACATGAATTGGTTGAGAGGATTGTAGGTCAGACTCATCACACCCTTCTGTGTAGAATTATTGTCTACTTTGTGACTCTCTTTATAGATTTATTATATTTTTCTAAATCCTTATTAATTCACCAAGTATAACATAGGTTTCTCATGGAATTTTCAATAAAGTATTAGCATGTGTCAAATTTAGAATCAGAACTATGTATTCAAGGTTCTTAATTAATGGAGACATCCATATTTATTCTAGGTTCTCCATCAATGGTATCCTCTCATATATTATTTAGTGATTCTTTTAATCATCGTTATGATGCTACTGGTTTTTAAGACACTTAGTGGGGTTCTCTAGAATTTATTTTCATCCAGGAATACAATGGTTTGTTTTGATATCAAGATTGTACCCAAAAAATGGGCTACTTACGTATCCTTGTGAACGGAATCAGAACCCTTGTAGTTTAGTTCCGCTTAATGGGACACATCATACCTTTTAAGTTCATGTGATAAGGATCTATCCATATAGTTTAATTCCTTGTGGTAAATAAATCTATGAGAAAGGTTCTTAGTCAAGGTTTGGTGTGGGACTTATGTATAAGCAGCCCAAGGAACAAGGAAAGAATATGGATTTCCAAGTAATATTAAACCTTGTAGTGAATATGGACCAAGGAGAATAGGGTTTATTTGAAGGGTTGGGTTTGCACATCAAGGAGGCTTCCTACATATCCCATTTGGATGCGAATCTAAGCATACATAGTTCGATGAGTCTCATAGGAGAGTATAAACTTTTGAGAGAAATTAGTTTGGGCATACTTCCTAAATATAATGCCTTGGTGATTGGGGGGTTTAATTTGGGGATTATTCCTAAGGAGGATTTCCATATTAAGGGAATTAAGGTTGGACTACTGAAGAGATTATTTAATGAGATCAGGACCTGAGAAGACTTCCTACGTATACCAATTATACTGGGAATCAATGTTCTCATAGGTCATTCACCGTGAGTTCTTTTGAAAATTTTTTAATCATCATGAATCTTTAAGACCATGTGAGTCATTCTCGGTGTGAGAAACAAGATAATGTGAAAGATTCAACAGACCCACCAACACTTTTCCTCCTCTGCAGGTGGAAGATGATGCGCTTATGACGGCGACGGGGGATGAGAGGGAGGTGACCAAAGAAGAGGGAGAGGCGACAAGCCTTACCTATGTTTTCTTTACATTGGACAAGTTTCCAATGAAGGGAAGGAGTGAATTTGAATGAAGTTGGGAGGAGTAAGACTACAACCTCATACTTGAATGGTTAGGGGCTTACACTAGGATGGCTACCCTAATGGATCTCAAGATATGAGGGAGACTTCTAATTTTCTTGAATGAAAAAGCATGCGTGAACTATACCTTTACTTCTAGAGACCCAAGGTTCTAGGTTTTATAGACGAAAAGGGGAGGAAAAAAACCAAACCCAAATCCTAAAAACTGAGAACTCCCCAACACTGTTCTTGGGAGAAAGGTCCATATGACTACAGATATACAAACCCACAGATACTCCATGAATCCTAACCCCATTGTGAAAAAATATGAGAAACCTCTAACTGCAGATATACAAACCTAAATAGGAGACACATTGATGTGTATTTCCCAATGGTTTGTTAAGTTATGAGGTTTTAGTTGAGGCTTCAGGTTAGTCCTTATCATATAAGAGAACCAATGAAGGAAATTCCCTTCCATGAGTGTCTTTAAAGAGGGTTTACAAGATGATGCGTAGAGACTATGCGCATCTATGAAACATAGGTATCTCACGTAGGTGTTCCAAGTATGTACCTCGTGTAGGTACCTTGCATAGGTGTATTGTGTAGTTTTACCACATCTACCTAAGTGATGACTGAGGAAAATGATTTAACATAGGGAAACCAAGCCTATAAAAGCTTCAAATAGTGAAAGAAATTCAAAACATGCTTATCCCATATAATTATCTCTTATATCATGTTTTTAGAGAGATACCTGATATAATTTATGGGATCTGGGCAAAAGAGCTATGCAATGGGAGCTTTATGAAGTCCTTCAACTTTTTTATGTCCCCAAATGAAGAGCCCAAGGGTCATACTTATAGGAAAGTAATGGGGCTGGTCAAAGGCAATTTGTCGGTAGAGGTACACCATGCAGTCCCACCATGTAGGTCCACTGCATAGGTGTCCAGAACGTATACCTCTACACAGGTCTTCCGTGAAAGTTTTCCGCATAGGTTTTCCACATAGGTTTTTTACACAGGCTCGTATAACATTGTCTTTCCTTTTAATTCATTGAAGTTCATCTTGGGATTTTGAAATATATGGGGCCACCTTCATAGTATTTTTGTATTAATAAATAGTGTCAAAAAAATCCCCCCCTCAGGATTAGATCCAATGAAAAAGAGGTTCGAGTCCTCAGGAAATATTTTGGGGAAAATACTATGGATAAATTGTTGAACCGCACATGGTTACTACGAATCTATTTCGCATAGGTCAATTGCATAGATCTTTCATGTAGAAATACTATGTAGGTTTTCTAGTGTCTATAAATAGGTCTGATCCTTTACGATTTTCTTCACCCACAATTTTATATTTTTGGCACTCATTAGGTAGCTTGTTCCTCCAGCCTCGTCACGTTGTTCTATTGAGTAGTTCCCTTGAAACTTTCTCAAGGTGAAACTACTTGAGTGATGGAGCTATGTGGAAGGGCTTTATTGAAGGAGTGTTCTAGTACCCTTGTTGATGGATCTACGTGACAGACCTTGTCGAAGGACCTATGCGAAGAGTTTCCTTTCCCAAATTTTAAAATCCCTTTAAGTTGATATTTTAATCTTCATAATACAAAAAGCCAACCTAAGAGGAGAAATTTGCTAATTATTTTTCCGGAAATGGCTCATTTGATGACCGTTACAAAGGAATCAAAGGCTCATAAAAATGAGATGATGAAGATTATCAGACCAGATTATTATGATGCTGTTGAAAGTACTCTTACTAGATTATGGAAATATTTAATACCATATTAACGTGAATACCAACAAAGTCCTTACCTACCCTTATATGAGCATGATCTTTTACGAGATTCCCATATTCCATCAGTTAATAAATACTTTCCAAATAATTGGTTTCTCTAGTACTCCAATTTTCCTTGTATGAATATTACGACGTGGGGTATGCTGATTAATGGGGGAACAATCCCTATTGGTTGCATCTTACATCATAGTGATTGTAATCCTGATATGAAAGATCCTTTTGTAGAGCAAAGGCCACATTTCTATGGTTCAACATTTTTTACTTCTCAAACAGATCAGTCTAATGGTTGGAAGAAATATTGGGATATTTTTTCTGGAGGAGGAGTGAAACTTGGGTGGATGTGGGAGTTTTGGGTATGCTGGACTAATGCAGAATTCAAGAAAGAGCTGTCAGATATTCATATTTTTGAAGCTATTTGGATGGGAAAAAATATGTTTATAAGAATGATTTCATTTCTGAATTTCTGAGATGATGGAGTCCATAAATGAATTCCTTCCATTTGACACATAGTTAAGTTGGAATTAGTTTATGGGATATCTACCAAATAGAAGGGGTTCCCATTCTTAGGGAAATGTATGACGAGTTTATTCTTCCAGTTACAATATGGGGTGATGTTACCAGAACACCATCATTGGCTCATGAACTATTCAAAATAGCAATGAAATTTCCCAAATACAAAAAGATATTCATGCCAAAATGTTGATGGAAGCCTTTTTATAACTAATAACAGAGAAAGGTCCCACCTATAAATGTCCTACATTTTGTCCTTATGTAGATATCCATGGAAGTTTGGGATAATACTAGCCTACATTGGAGAGAGGATACTATAAGCACTAGAACTATAAAGTGAAATCTGACATGGATACAAATATACACTTAGCTGATGTCCTTTCCATGTTGCTAAGCATTTTCTTTTTTCCAGTCCGTGAGTCCGGAGGCAATGTAAGGCCAGGGAATTTTGTTATTATAGCTAAATTGGTAAAAGCAAAGTATATTGGGTTAGAAAATTCTATATTTTCAACAATTTATTAATCCATGCTGCATTTATACAATGGGAAGACTATATTTAGACTTTCAGGGTCATTCCAAGTGTTGTGGGGATAGACTACGGCATAGTTTTCTTCATAATCAGTGTTGAATTCAGTTAGAGTCCCCAGAAGTCGATTCACCCCATTTTTACAGAATGTTTTTTCTATTTAGCCTCAGAACATGAAACTTAATATAGTTATAAGGTCATTGAATGCATCAGAATAATTCAACTTCATTCCTTTTGGTAACCCACCAAATCGAACATTTATTGATGATGGTAAGGAATAAAATTATGAGTTGAGCTCTTACATGATGGAATTCAGGGATAGTGTATTATCGACATGGATTGATGGTGAAATTATCCATGAGGCTTACATCCCCTATTGGTTTTATCGCTAATTCATATGTCTTTAACAATCAAACAATTTCCCTCCCACATATTTTAGGCATGAGAATCACCCAATGGTAGCGAGACAATTGTGGATTCTGATGGCTTTAGACATATCCAAATTGTCTATTAGTTTACCCCCATCAGATGCATCAATTGTATTGGAAGTTAAAAATACCAAAGCTTGGGCTTCTTCATATCCTCAGTGGGCCTTCAATAAAGTAATATACTAGGTGCAGCCAGAAAAATTGTTGTGCATAGTAATCATGGTAAGAAGACCAAATCCAAAGATGATGCAAAAGCATCAAAAATTTCAGAGCCTTCAAAACATCTTCACAGAAGGTATACTAAGAAGACTAGGGCTTGGGAAGCAATACATCTAGCACCAAGACGATCTAGATGCCACCACCAAAAAGAGATTCTCACCCCATATGTTGATCTTCATGAAGAAGGCGGGAGGCCTATAGAGCCCCATCAGCCAAAAGGTGTTGAATTTTATGTACAAACAACTATTCCAGGATCAAATTATGTAAGGCCTTCATCCATTCAATTTCGAGAGGACATGACCCATGAATTTAGGGATGCAAGGGAATTCCTCCAACATGGTCTTCAGATATTGGATGTGGGTGAAATTGAATCACCTTATGATTGTCATCCAGATGATAACCTGGAGGAATTACATGAGTATATTATGGAGATGGAGGCCTTTATATATGCAACTGATGAACAAATCCAATCCTCTAAATGAGTATCCCATATGATGGAATTAGGGATACGTGAATGGTTAATTATTAACCATGAGGAGGAATGGGACATTTATGTTAATACTGAGAACATATTTTCCTTCTCTTTTGCCACAATTTTGTTTTACTATTCACCATAATTAATCCTAATGAAATTGTATTTTGCAGCTTGAATTTTGGGAAAGAACCTCTAGACAGGTTCTTGGGTCACCAAGGTATGGACCTACAGGTTCTCCATTCGATTCATCAAATGATCCTCCCAAGTCTCTAGAAATTTCTCCAAGAGCGGGAATCATGACTAGGGTAATGTAGATAGACAATCCTCAGCAATTACCTCATGTTTCTCCTGCTAAGTGAAGTGTTTCAATTTCTCCTCAAGCTCAGGAAAAGAAATGAAAGAGATCAATCAGATTAGTCTTAAGTGTTTCTCGAAGAAGTAAGTGTTTATACTATCCTCAAGCATTATAACATGCTTGATACACTTTATTAATCATGTTAATAATCTTGTAGGGTATGCATATCTCTCTTCTCTCAAGGGGTTAAGAGCTGATTCCTCAAGACCAGAGAAGAAAACCCCAAGATACATCCAGGTTCATGTTGATGAATCTGCTACCTTTATAGATAAAACATAAAAAAGGTGCAACTGTACCAGCTCCTGATTCTATTGGGAGAGAGGAAATACCTAGTATTATCAAATAAATTTCTCTTGAATATTAAATTCTTTGTTAATATTATACTTTTAAACAAATCTCAGATCAATTTCCCTTGCCAATGGATCGTATAATAATTAATCATGATATTCCTATCACTTCAGATGGAAGGAATTAAGATCTGTGGTAAGATGAAGTAGATATTAGTGTTGATCAAAACCTGGAAAGATCTAATGATGTTGTACCAGTTGAATAAATAATTAAACAATATGTAAATGGAGCCAATTTGGGCATCAACCAATATTTGTTGGATACCTGAAATGGTGAGGATTCTATAACATTAGAAGCTGCATACACTGAAATAATAGATGAACTTAATCCAAACATTGATATTTCAGGTTCCATCAAGGTGATTGGGGATTTTCATGAAAAATTTCAAGGACATAAGTACTTACTCTTGAATTTTCCAAACATAATTGTTCTTCTTTAACTTGTAACTTCACATCAAAGTTCAACTTATGAAACCTTGTTAGTATAAAATGTTGCAAAGGCTCTTCAAGAATGAGGCATTCCATTATATCCTTCTTCTGCTGAAGTTGGAGAAATACTGACTATAGACCCCACATTGAGAGACATTTTAGAGCCTTAAATTATGAAAACTAAGAAAAAATAAGAGAATTACCCTCTTAAAGAAACATCTACTCAAATTTTTGAAGCTGAGAACAATGGGGATGAATCCAATCAATCAGCTGACTTAATTTTGGGTAAATGTTATCGGATGTCTAGATCATGCTTTGTTTCTTCCATTTTCTTGAAAATAAAAATAACATTGACTCATAATTTAGGGTTATCAGCTCCCACAGCTAGATTGGAAGGTGAAGATTCTACATTGGCTTAGGCATCGGTACAATCTGAAGCATCCACTGTTCTGAGAGAAGCAGACCAAGGAAACTCTTTAAGTGATCTATTTCCAGAGTAAATTCTACCCCATGGAAGGGACTCAGATTCAGAATTAGACATGAAATATTCTCTAGGTTTGGAACATAAGAATACATGTCGGCATTTATGTAGCATAATTACTAGGAAAACTTTGGATGAGCTACTATCCCATTTTGGAAAACTTCTAGCACTATTCTATATATTGGGATTCAGCGGATTTAATTATCGACTAGCCGACAATGCAATAAAAGAGACTATTTTCTAATGGGACCAGGAACATAAGATTCAGTAGAATCTTGGAGAGGCTAAATGAATTATTAATATTGAGAGATTCCAAGCTGAATTAGCCGAGACAGAGGCCTATCATAGAAAGAAGATGATTGAAATTGGCCAAAAAATTAAAGAAGCCATGAAAGAATTTGTATATATTTAATAGAAAATGGATTTCATTCATAAAAAACATGATCATTTCACCCAAACATTGGAAGAAACCCCATTTGGAGGAGATAAATTCCATTTAAATTGTTAAAGAATAACTTCTTCAAGCCAAATAGGATGAAGTTGATCAGTTTTCTCAACTTCAACAGGTGGTTGATTGGGCTCGGGAGGCCGTTCAAAAAATGAGGAGTCATGTTGATTGATTATTTTAACACATGACAAAGAGGTTCTATTTTGTGGATGTCCCTATTATTTAATATAAATGATAGTAATTTGGTCTCCAATCATATATGTCTTCATTCAGGCTTTCTGTAATTTCAATGATAGGAATGGGGGTGATCTTAATTTTCTTATTAAGTCGAAGGGCATAATGAGCATAGTTTTATTTTTAATAGGGTAATATAGACAAACCCCACAAAATTTATATATCTTGACTTGTTATTTCTCAATATTACCTAAACCATACAAAAATTTATGTTTAGTGACAAGAGACTTGACTTCTGTTTAGGGCTCCCATTGCGGTTTTCTAATCTAGTGAGTATCACGTCTCTTGTTATTAGCAGTTTAGAGTCATGCATGATAGACTAAAAATGATAATATTTTAAGGTCGAAAAAATTTGACCATAAATTTTGAAAGTAGATCCTAAATAAGGATCAGTGGCTAGGAATTGTTCTAAAATTCTTTAAATACTTCCAAGGGGAATCTTGAGTCATCATTGTTATGGTCACCAAATCTAAAACTTGTATAAAAATAAAGGATGTATCTTCCAATAATGAGGTTACCTTTATTCTATGAACCTATTATGGGGGTTATATTATGTTGGGATGGCTAGGGAATATGCTACATAGCCAAACCATGGAATCTTTTGATTGGCAGGCCTGTTATGTAGGAAAATTTTAAGCAAGGCCATCTATGGGAACTTACTGGATAGTCAGGCACAAGAGCTCTCAAGAATTTAACATTTTATTGTTGATAGACAAGGGAAAATGAAATTTGGGTGACTCAAGACCACAATGGGTGGGTTTTCCAAGGAAAGGGATTTTAATAACAAGGGGTTATCTATGCTGACATATATCATGAATAGTAAAACCACTTCTACACAAATTTACTGTATGAGGAATGATTAATTTTTTTAGAAAGGGGGATTTCTAATATCACACAATGTAGTTTTGGGTCATGTAGTGAGGACATTTTATTATGCAGTTTTAAGTCATGCAATGTGAAAATTGTACTATATAGTTTCAAATCATGTAGTGAGGACATTACATGGCTTCAATTTAAAGTATTTATCTTTGACCAAAGTTTTTAGACCATCCAATTTCATGATAATTTGTTTGGAAACATACTACCATATTCAGGTATAGAAGGAAAGAATTGTAAACTATGATTTGGGAATTTTTGGATCCGAAGAATGAAATGGGAAAAGGGATAAAAGGGATTAGACGAAGTCTTTCCTAAGAAAAAAGTTACCATTATTTGATGAACCTGTTAGGGGGTTTTATTATACAGGTCCAACATGGGAATATGTAGCATAGCCAAATAGTGGCATATTTTGACTAACATTCCCATTTTGTATGAAACTTATACAAGGCCACCTAGGGACACGTACTGCATAGTTAGGCAAAAGAACTCTCAAAAGTTTGACATTCTATTGCTAAAAGAGGAAGAAATTTTATGGAGATTCAAATTTTCCAAAGAACATATTTCAGTTTATGGAGAAAGGTACCTGAATATGGGGAGATTATTTCCAATCATGATTTCCAAATAATTGGAGGAATAAGATTTCTATGAAGGTCTAACCCAAACGTAGGGATTATGGTGTTTGTAGTGTTAGGTCATACTATTAAGACAAAAAATTGATATGGTAGATGATATGTGGTCAAATGATCCAATGTAATTTCATATTGTTTTGAACATATGGAGGGAAAATGTGTAAACCATTGTCTTGTAGAATTTCAGATCAAGAGAAAGGTAATGGGACAAATATACATCGAATACTGCTTTAAGATACTGATTCTTTTCTATTGTCTTCAAAGTTTGAAGGGAACAAAAGACAATTCAACCAAGAATGAAGTTACCATTTTTTGACAAACCCGTTATGGGGGTTGTATTATATAGGGCCTACTAGGTCATGTACTGCATATCTAAATAGTGGCATCTTTTTACTAACATGGCCGTTATGTAGGCAACTTATTCAAGGCCACCAAGGGGAACATACTGCATAGTTAGGCGAAACAGTTCTCAGATATCATAAACTATTCCATGAAAAACCATAAGAAAGGTTATAAGGATTTGAAAGTATTCAAAAATAAGAGTGTGACATATGAAAAATGGGTAATGTTCAATGCACAAGAGAAAAATTTGAATCAATATTGGACATGTGTTTGAAGTCCCTTACATAGATCTGACTCATATGTTAAAGGGGGACATTATTGTTTCCTTAGTGGGATATCTAAGGAGAAAACCCAAAATGAAGATTCCCACATAGATTGTTAATGATATGTGGAAGAGAGATAAAAAGATATCTCAGGACTGGGACTATGAGATAGAGCCTAGTTTTCCCAACATATCTTGATGGGATGAGAATAAATCCATATATTCTTCTTTGGGTGCTTTGTATTTTAATGTTTTGCAGTTAGGAATTTGTTTCATACAGTTTAGAGTCATGCAGTGAGGACATGAAGTGATTCCAAGGTAAAGAGGGAATATTGCGGCTGGACTAGGGAACCAATCCCAGGTGTCACTACATATATCATATGGATGAGAATCAATTCATTCATATTTATTTGAACATTCCCCATGCAGGTTTGAGTTGTACATAAGGAATAATAGGGTTTTTTATCATGGCTTGGCCCATGATTGGAGATCTATGTGTCTCTATATATCACATATGGATGAGAATGAAGCCAAATGTAGTTATTTAATCAATAATTTCCCACACTAATTGAGATTGATATGGGAGATGGGGGATTTTAACATATTTCGGAGGAAGAATGGTTAAACTTAAGACAGAAAAAAGGTATGAAGTTCAAACCATGTATCTTAAAAGAGCACTATGTATAGATCTGGTTTATAAACATGAGAAGAGAAGGAAAATATTAAATTTTTTAGTCACTACTGGGCCTATTATTGGAGATCTAGGCATCTCTATATATCTCATTTAAAATGATAATAAAGACACATGTAGTTCTTGAAATGAGGCCCCTATGCAGATCTGATTTAGACATAGGGAGAAATGGAACACATATGCCACTAAGAAGTAGAAATGATTTCAATGATGATTGCATATAGAAGCTATTAACATCAAATATAGAAGCTGCCAACCATACAATTTAATGTCGTGTAACAAGGAAAAATGATGCTATGCATTTTACCATCATGAATCATAGACTCTTATGGTTGTTATGCAGTTTAATGTATTGAAACTAGGACTTTATGTTGTGCAGTTTAGAGTCATGCAGTGAGGATATACAATGTGAAGTCACAAAAAGTATTTCTTCAATAATCTTTCATTGGTTGGAGTTGTAATAAGCTCTCCATCCATTGAGATTAGGGAATACGATCCGTCTGAGTAGACCTTTTTAATGGAATAAGGTCCTTCCCACTTTGGTTCAACCTTTGGAGGCTTATTTCCTAGTATCATTGGAGTCCTAAGGACCAATACCAATTCTCCTTGAAGAAATTAACAAAGGAGAAAATTCTTGTTAAAAGATCATTCTATTCTATTCTAATAGACTTCTAAATGATGAAAAGTATGTAATCTCTTTTCATCCAATAATTCCAGCTCATCAAATCACTTTTGATACTTTTCATCCCTTGATAATTGATCATATATTGCAACTCAGAGTGATGGAAATTGAATTTCCATTACAAAAACTACCTCTTTAACATACACTAATGAGTATAGATTTGCCTATGTGGTAGTACGGGTAGTAGTCTGATAAGCCCAAAAAGCATGAAAAATGTTTATCAGGCCAAGATTTCTTATCTTTATCCACCTTCTTCTGAATTTTATTTGATAGGGTCTTGTTGAAAGCCTCTATCTATCCATTTTCCAATGCATGATAGTGAGATGAATGGTTGGATTTGATATTGTTCTCCTAATATAATTTCTTCACCTCAACAGAACATAAATTGGTGTCGTTGTCTATCAATATATTATGAGGGATAAAAAATGTGGTGATGATGTTAACTTTATCAAACCTAACAATGCTTTTGGTTCCATATTCTTTAATAGGTATTCCCTTATACCATTTGTAGAATAAATTAGTAGCAGTAAGAATATACTCGAACTGCTTAGCCGTAGCTGGAGGATAAGGTCATAATACATCCATTCCCCATGTGGAAATGGCCAAGAGTATTTATCTATATGTAAAAACTCCGGGGGTTGATGAATTAAGTTGGAATGCACTTGGTTGGTTAGAAATTTCTTAGTGAAATCAATGAAATCTTGCATCATTGAAGGTTATAAGTATCCTTGCCTTCATATTTGATCAGAAAACCCATTCTCAGATCAGTGAGCACCACAAGATACTACATGGACTTCCTTCATGACAGCTGCAGTTTCATCTCTATCAATACACATGAAAAGGATTCCATCAAAGCTTTTCATGTAAAGAATATTCTATTGATCTGAACCATCATAATGAGTGAAATTGGCAACTCTTCATGAGATCTATTCTTTTTTAGCTCTATCTGATGGAAGTACTTGATATTTAAGGTATTCCATGATAGGTATCAGACATCCCATGGTATGACCATATAGATTATAAATAGGGATAATTTCATTAATTTCCTCCATTCTAGTTTGAAAGAAAGGTGAAACCACATGATGATAGGAAATACTGATAATTGTCTCATCCCGATATGAATCGTCCAAGGTTGTGGCTACATTAGCTAAGGTATCATCTTGTGCATTTTGTTATCATAGGATAAAAGACAATGTTGGATCTGAGGGAAATTCAGTCATTAACCCTCTAATATAATCACACAAATGGATTAACTCTTCTTTTCAAATAGAAAAAATCCCCATTGATTTGTTTGATTACCAACTATGAATCACCATTCACTTTCAGGAGGTTCACTTGTACATGGAGTGCCAATTCCTGGCCTATGACGAGAGTTTGATATTCTTGCTCATTGTTGGTTGCACCTTCTAAAAACAAGAAGGGATATGGAAAAACTACATTTTTGGGGAGATAAGTACAATTCATAAACAAACATTATTGAGTATAGGGTTTTACATTATCTTCCCTATTGGACTTATGGAGGCACTATCAATGTATATTTCCCATATTTGGGTATTATCATGAATTTAGAAGACCTATTCATTAGGAATAAAAATATTCAATGATGAATTTTCTGCAGATGGATATTTAGCAAGGAAATATGACAAATCTTGGAATTTTATTTCTTTTTGAGGGACAAAATAGATATCAAACTATTTCCAAATAACTTCCCATCGTGCAAAACACACTATAAGCATAGGATGACTGACGATAAATTTGAGAGGCTTATTTTTTTAGAGGTGGATCCTCGGTCAAAGACCAAGGAAGTATTTATTTCTCAAAAAAAGGAGTTACAAAAGTCTGAAATACAGAATCTTATTACAATCCTTATCATAAAAGGGGACAATAACATCAGGCAACTCATCAAGCAAGGTAACATCCTGATTGACCCCTTTGTTGGAAAGACTGTCAGCAACCATGTTCGCTTCACGGAACACATGTGTGGCAATGTAATCGAGGTCCATGGGAAAATCAAGGCATTTCATCCATTGAGGGGTAAGCGGCCATGCGAGGTGCACCACCCCTTTCCAAATAGCTTGAACAACAGTGGTTGAATCACATTCAATCCATTTCTTGTGCCAACCCTTTTGTTTGTCAAAGTCCACCACATGAATAACACCCATCATTTCTGCTTCCAAAGCTGAGGTCATGCCACATCCACCGAAGAAGCATCCAAGGCATCTGTCAAGGGAGTCTCTAAAAATGGCACCACAACCTTCCAGACCCGGGTTTCCTCTAGAGGCGCCGTCGACATTCACTTTGATCCATCCTGGATGTGGAGCTTGCCAGAAGACCTCAAAGGTGCAACGAGATTGCTTATAATATCCCACAATCCAAAGACGACGAAAAATATCAAAATTCCCAGTAGAGTTGTCACAGTGAACTTTCTAAAGAGAATCAACATCCTTGATGGCAATGAGAATACGTGTTTTACCTGCATTGAAACTAAAAGAGAAATTATTATGAATGAAGTTATTTCTGTCATACCAGATCACATGCAGGAGTTCCACCACTGCAGTCAGAAAAAGATTCTTGATTTGCTTTGAAGAGTCCCAATTAACACAGAGCTGCAATTGGGAGTTGATAGTAGCAGGAATACACCATCTGCAACCAAAAATGTCAAAAGTGAAATTCCAAAGATCTGCAGCTGTAGCACAAGACAAAAACAAATGGTTAGCATCCTCATGATGTTGATTGCATATATGACATCTAGAGCAAAGAGGAATCCCAGAGGATTGAAGGCAGACATCGGTGGTGACCCTATTATGGGAAACACACCAAAAAAGAGTAAGTCTCGAGGGCATGATCCAAGGTTTATTAAAGTTTTTCAACCAAAAAAAAATTAGAAACAAAAATATTGAAATTGTTTTTGTAGAAAATTTTGGAGTCAAGGACTCCATTAAAAGAAGGTTCCCAAATGAGGAAATCATCCGTGTTAGAAAAAGGATAGTTGTCAACGATGTGACTGATGTGATTTGGAAGGGAGATGTTTTGGGAGTTAATAAAATCCCTGATAGTGTAGTTAGTGTTGTCAAGAGAAGTGGTGGACGTCAACATTGAGATTAAGGGGACACCAGTCCAGTTGTCCATCCAGAAATTCAAAGAGAAATTAGCACTAACTGTCCATCTAGAGTTATCCATGATATTAAGGAAAGAATTTCTAATGGAGGACCATATGGAAGAGTTGATGTGACCAAATTTTCCATTTTGAAGATTGGTAACAAATCTTTTCTTGAGGAAGTCCAGAGAATCAGAGTTGTTATGAATCAGGTTCCAAGTCATCTTTGCATGAAGAGATTCATTGAAAAGATTAAGGTTCTTAATACCAAGACCACCCTTGTCCAAAGGTTTGCAAAAATCAACCCAAGGAATCGTGATAAGTTTTCTTTTAATAATACTACCAGACCAAACAAAATTTTTAATATAGGCATTGATTTTCTTGAGAATGGTGGCAGGACAATTTTAAACCATCATTGAGTAAACCATCTTGGAGACCACCATAGATTTAACAAGAAAAATTCTGCTAGCCATAATAAGAGATTTACCCTTCCAAGATGAAATTTGATTGGTAATTTGATCAACAATATTGTAAAAATAGCTGGATTTTCGTCTTCCCCAAAAGATGGGAACACCTAAGTATGTGAAAGGAAAAAATCCTTCTTTGATTCCTAGATAATTAATGATGTGAATTTTTCTAGTGGGGGAAAAGTTCTTCCCAAAGAAAACAAAGGATTTGTTCCAACTTATTGCTTGACCTGAAATGTCTTCATAATGAGCCATAGCACTTTTGAGGTTTTGTATGTTCCTTTTATCACCCTTTAAAAATAAAATAATATCATCAGCATATAAAATATGGGTAGAAACATTTAAATTTCTAGAATCCTGAATGGGATTAATCTTGTTTTGATTCACAAGGTGCATAAGAAGTCTACTTAGATAGTCTTAAGTAATAGAAAAAAGGATGGAAGAAAGAGTATCACCTTGCCTAACTCCCTTGGTGCATTTAAAGAAGCCTTTCGAGGTCCCATTGATAGGAACATAAATTGAAGCCTAATTAAGTAAGGTGCGGATCATGGAAGTAAAAGTATCATTGAACCCAAAGCCTTCGAGCACATTTAAAATAAATCCCCAATCCATGGTGTCAGAAGCATTCCTAATGTCTAATTTGATGGCCACACTGCCTCCTCTAGTAACCTTATTCAGCAGATTCGTGCATTCCGAGGCAAGGAAAATACAATCTTGAATTTTTATTCCTTTGATAAAGCCAAATTGGTTCCAAGAAACAATTTTATTAGCAATAGAGGTGAGTCTGTTAGCAAGGAGTTTAGTGATAATTTTATAGAGGGTGTTGATGAGAGCAATAGGCTGAAAAAGGTGGATCTCAACATTATTTTCCACTTTAAGAATAAGAGTAAGAAGTTGATCATTTATACCATGAGGGAGAACACAATTGGAGAATAAATATTTAACCAGTTTACAAACATCCACTTGAATGAGATCCCAATAATGTTGGAAGAAGCCGTTGTTGAAACCATCAGGTCCCAGGGCACTATTAGGTTTGAGACTAAACATAGTGTCCCTAATTTCATGATCCATAGGTATGCTTAAAAAGTGATCATTGTCCTCAGTTGTGACCATATTATGGATGATGTCAGGGAAAAGATTCTTTCCAGCCTCCGGACCATTGAACAAATTATAAAAGTAATCAACCACATGGCTAGAAATGGCATCCTCGGTGTCAAGAAGAATATCATCACCTTAAAGAAAAGTAAAAGTCCTACTGGTTTCCCTGATTCTTTGGAGGGAGTTGTAAAATTTAGTGTTTTTATCACCGTTCGAGAGCCATTTGGTTTTAATGATTTGTTTTCACATGTTGTCTTTGAGCTTCAAAAGAGATTTAAGCTTCAAAGAAGTAGTGATTTCAGGTTGAGGATCAAAAGAGAAATCAGAGCAAGTATTGGAGCTTTTAATGTGAATGAGGTCATTCTCCAAAGTGGAGATGTCTGCATCATGTTGTTTTGTTTTAGAAAAGCACCAACCCTTGAGATGCTATTTCAGAAGTTTTAATTTAGTAATGCAAGAAAAAGAATCAATTTGTCGATGCATGCAATCCCAAAAAGTCTTTATTGTGGTAGACCATTCTACGTCTACAGTCCAAGGATTGTTAAATTTAAAAGGGAGAAGAGATTTTATTCCATTGGTGACAAGGTTGAAAATTATGGGGTGATGGTCAGAGTTGATCTTGGGTATGGTGATACTAGAAATGGAGTTCCATTTATCAAGGGCAGCAGCATTAGTAAAAGCTCTGTCGATTTTACTAGCTACTACCCTATTGACGAATTCTCTATACCAAGTATACTTAGCACCAGTGAGATTGATTTCAATAAGGTCACAATAATCAATGGAGGCCTTAAATTCTCTAGTTGAGATAGGAGAGTGTGCCGGTCTAATCTTTTCACTCGGAAGATGAATGGCATTGAAATCACCAAGCACAAGCCAGGAATCCTGAATAGATCTAGATAGGGTAAAAAGGTCATTCCAAAGGGATCTTCGCTCTTGATATCTATTCTTTGCATATATCATCTTTCATAAAGTGTGAATACCATCAGAGGAAAATTCACAAGTAAATAGTTGGTCAGAAGTTTTAACAATATAAACAAACTGTAAAGAAGAGTGATAGAAAATCCAGAGAGTTTCAGTAGATGATCCTTCCTTGCACGCGCCAAGGAAGTTGTAACCAAAAGAGCACAAGTGTAAAAATTTCGAAGAAAATTTAGTTTTTGACTCAGCAATAGGAAATAATTTTGGTTTATGGGTCAAGATAATTATATTAAGCACAATAAAAGTGTCAGAGTTTGCTATACCCTGACAATTCCAAAATAAACAATTCATTTGAACCGACGTTTGGAGTTAGAACTCCCTTTTTTTTATCCATCCGAGCCCTTTTTCCTTGTTGACCTTCTGGGTCCATGAGAGTATATTGGGCTAGATTGTTTTCCCTATTTATTCTTGGAAGAAGCAGTAGAGATATTAGATTCATTTTTAATAACATCGTCCTAATTTTTCTCCAAAGAGATTGTGGACCCATGCAGGGTCATTGGGAAATCTTTTGGAGGTGATTCAGGTATGAGAATATTAGAGGTGCTGGTGGAAATAGTCACAGTGCCCATAGGGCCCACTTCCACTGTCTGATCATTTAATCATGGAACCTTGGAGGTGGTATGCATTTCATTGGTAGATAGCACCTGCTCTGGGAAGTCTTTAGTATTTTTGGTTTAGTTAGTCTCCAAGTTCTAAATCAAATGGGTATCCTTTGAGAGAGACTCGGGCTGATCAGGTCAGCCATGTTGCCCATGTGAGCATACAACATCCTTGGTAGTGATTTGTAAACTCACAGCAGTAGGAATATCTTTATTATCACAGCATGTGGGAGATGAGTAGTTACCTGAAACCGCCAGTATCTGCTTACCGGCATCCACAACTGCTTCCACTTGAATACATGTTTCTTACTGCTATCTATCGCACAAATAAACAGGGTGGCTCAAGTTGTGGGGGTCAGGTTACATGTTCGACTGATCGAGGATGGCTAGCACCATGGTTTCAATCACACCCCTTAAAGTGATATCAATGGCTTCAGATTCCTCCTCCTCCACCATATCCAACAACTTGACACCAGAGGTCTCTCTCGATTGGGATTATTTTTTCACCCATTTCACATTGTTTTTCTGGGGGACATTAGTCTTATCAGAGGAGGCAACCAGAGGTTTCTTCTTTCTACGGACCAGAGTCCAGTCATCAACCTTCGGTGGCTCCTCCTGGTTTTGCACATGGCTCTTCATGATGTGGCAATTCTTAAGAGAATGCCCCACAATTTTTCATAGATCACAGAAAGGTGTCTTGCATTCATATTCCAATTGTACCTTAGTTTTATATTCATTGGCTTTGAAGGTCATGACATTTGGCATCTTATGCTCCAAATTGATCTCGACCAACACCTGCGCGTACAGTCTGAGTTCTGCATTCAGTGTTCGATGGTCAATCTTCAGTGGGGTGCTGATATAGGAGTCAATATCGCTTAAGATTTTAGGGTGCCATAAGAAGAATTTCAACCCGTGGAATCTAACCCAGATATGCACTGTCGTGTTTCTGTGAGTGTGTGGGTTGAACGCGAAATCCCATTCAGATAATCGAAGGATCCCTGACTTCAAATAGACGTTTCCAAGCTTCTAGACATGATCCTTCTCATCCTGCAAGCTAAGGAGGATGTGAAAATATCCACGCCCGATAGGGACCAGTTTCCAGTCGTTAAAACCCCAGATATGCGAGATCTGCGGCTTGAGATCCATGGTAGGCCATGGTTTATCGCCTTTAGAATATGAGATGTGGCCCATAATAGAGAACTTAAAGAAATGTGAACATTGTTGTAAGGCCTCAGGGTCTGCTTCAACCATAAATCAGCCATCCTCTATTTTTCGGAAGATCAAGGATTTTTTGAGGTGTTTATGCACAAATATGTACATTTAAGAGCATCGAGGAAGGAGATCGGCTTAGGTTTATCATTCGGTACATCTTCATCCTTCCTCGCTAATTTGGAACCGCCCATGCAGGCTTTCTCCTAGTCCCAGTCCGGAACAAAACTCGACATCTGAACAGAGGATTAAAATTCAACTACGCACCACACATGATCGAAGAGGATGAACCCTAGCCTCCGTGAGGTCGCTGTTGAGAGCTCTCGTGAGGCCATCATCATCCGGTTCTGAGAATCTTATTGCAATACACTAATGAGACCTCGTGAGGTAGTAGTAGTGCCTCAATTTTTGTACATTAATGATTAATTCCAGGAAACAATTCTCAATAATTGAATATCGAGTCTATGTGTCTAGCATAGTTTGAATAAGATTGTAAAGGTTGTTTTCATTACCAAAATCATTCTTTTGGGAAAGGAAGGAACCCATTGATCGCTCTAAAGCTGTCACATAGAGAATAAGTGGGCTCCCTTCATAGGTGGAATTAATACCGGTGGAATCAAGAGATATTTTTTAGGGTATAAAATGCATCTTGTTAGTCTTTAGTCCACTGATAGGTGAATCCCTTCTTCATTAATCATGTGAAGGGTAAACACTTTCCTACCAATTTTCTGATGAAGCGTCGAACATAGGCCATGTATCCTTAAATTCCTATTAATTATTTCAAATTTTGAGGAGGTTACAAGCTAAGGATTTTATTTTTCTTCTCAGAATCAACCTTGATGCCACAATGGCGTATAATGAATCTGAGGAATTTTCCTAAGGTTACCCTGAAAGAAATTTCATGGGATTCATCTTCAAACATTGTTTTCAAAGTTTATTGAATATTATCTCCAAATAAAACAAGTGATAAGAATGTTTTCTCTATTTCACCACCATATCATTCACATAACATTTGAAAAATTTTCCTAAAAAGGGTTTGAAGTTATGGTGCATGGCACATTGATATGTTACACCTGCATTTTTTAAGCCAAAAGGCATTACCTGATATCAAAACACACATTTAGGGGATCTAAAGGCTATATGTTCTTCATCCTATAGGACCATTCAAATTTTATTGTACCTAGAGTATCCATTCATAAAGGAAAGAGTTTCATACCCATCCGTTGCATCAATTACAATTTTTCTGATCAGAACTATGAAGTTATCTTTGGGAAAATGACGGTTAAGATCACTGAAATCAATGAAAACTCTGATTTTACCATTCTTATTTTTCAAGGGGACAATGTTGGCCTGCCACTTGGGATATTGAAACTCCTTAAAAAAGTTAGCAATGATAATATCATTGACTACAGATTCAATTTTAGAGGCATGAGTTGGGTGTGTTCTTCTTGCTGCATGATTGAATCCTTGATGCTCTTTTGGAAAACCCAAATGATGGGTGGCTACATTGAGATTAATGCCTAGTATTTATGTATAATTCCAAGAAATATATCTCGATATTTCTTTAGAAATTAAGTATACATATCTTGTTCTTTATAAGTCATAGCTACACTAATTAGAGTGGGCCACAGATCTTCTTCTGTACCCAGATTTATTTCTATGAGCTCATCCACAGTGGTGGAGACAAGTTCCTCAAATGCTAGAGGAACATCCCTGAGATCTTATTCTTCTACATATTTATGTTCCACTTCTTATATTTCAACTTTCATAGTATGTGATGAATTAAAACTTTCAAATTTAGGGGAGAAGTCTTTATTTTAACATCCTGATGAAGAGGCCACCATCTCTGACCCTACTAGAGATGAAGGTTTTCCTAGAGTAATAAAGGGGAGATGATGTGTTGGGAATCAAAATCCTTTTCTTCCTCTAGTATTAAGACAACTTATTTGAGTCTGATTGGAGAATTAGAGACTTTCTATAGTTCGAATTATGAAATGAAGACATCTCTATTTAAGAATTCACTGCTTCTTCATAAATCAATAATTTATCCCATGCTGTCAGGCTCAATTGCTGCAATTGAAATTATAGAAACCATTGGATGAGTGCTTAGATTTGGGTTTATCCTATCAATTTTACCGATAGGCAACACATAATATATACACTAATTTTTGAATGGGTTTTTTGGGATTTTTTCTAATCCATTCCAAGCATTGATTCTAGTTACCTATTTTGTCACAGACATCGTTCCCTTCATGTGATAAAATTCTGCCTCAATATACTGAGATTCACACATTTTTAATGGATACATTTCACCATACAATCTCCTGATTTGACCATTGAAATAGTACTTGAGAAATTGGTGGAATGATGAAGGAATGACTGCATGTGGATGTAGCCAAGTCCATCCCAGAAGAATATTAAAGGTTATGTCCTGACAGGAAACCATAAAATATAAATTAGACACAAGCTCTCCAAGATGAGTTCTGAGTGTAATATTTCCTTGAGGTTCTTTCTCATTATTGTCATAACCTTGCAACATTAATGTGTAAGGAGATAATTCATAATCAGGGAGGCCCAATTGACGAAGTCTACAAATAAGAATGATAATGACTCCTGATCTATTATAAATAAAGGCTCATCGTATGTCTATATCATTGATCCGGCCAGAAAGATATAATGTCCTTAAGTGTCCATGTACAGTACCATCTTCATCTTCATCCATAAAAGATACATCTACATGAAATTTCATAGGGTCATTCTCTATACAGTAATCCTCAGCAGTAGTAACTTCTATTTCAAATTTCCAAGGACATGAAAAAGCATCAATAACTACTTCTCGAAGAACTTTTGGTAGTTTTAAGGCATATAAAATCAATAACTTGGTCAGTAATTGGGAGAACTATTTCAAAAAATTGTACTTTTGATCCAGACGTCTACATTTTACAGCATGGAGATGCAGTTTTGTAGATACTTTAGAAGTTGATACTTGTAATGTAGATGTACCATGTATCAGAGAAGAACCTAGAAATAATTTGTGTTTTGGTAGATTTGACTGACTAGGTCTATCTATTTGTTGAGGGAAAGATTGTGTAACCTCTAATATGTCCTCCAAAATAATAATGTCAGGAAAAATCCTATCATGCGTGGGGGAATCTCCTTATTCTTGTTTAGACCTCTAAAGGGATCTCCCATGAGTTTTCGCCACATATATGGTTCAAGAAGGGGTAGAGTTAAAATTATGGCTTCTATCATACCCACATATTCCCATGTATCCTTGACCATGGATTATTCCTCCAGTTCCCCGGTTAGGTATAAGTAATATAGGCTCATCATAACCAGAATCATCATTTTCATAGAGATCTGTTAATTGGATAACATTAATAGAAACAAATATCAATTCTTCATCTGATGAAAATTCTGCTTGACAAGATAGTTTTGGTTGTACCATTTGGTAGGGCAGTGCCTGAGCTTTTGAAATAGATTACATGAAATCTTCCAGATTCAAGGAAAAATTTGGCCATGACAAGAGGTCATCTTTTTTTTAATGGTCTTTGTCCTTCTGATCACCTTGCATCTTTGAGGATTTTCCTTTAAAAGACTGATCTTTTGAGGAAGGTGGTTTTTCTATAGAGGAAGTGGAAGAAGACACATTTGGTTGTTTCAACTACATTCGTAGAATGGAATGAGTTTATTAGATCATTTTTCTGATCATCCATTCATCATATTTCTGTGCATTTTTAATCTTTTACTTCTTACCATTCGCCTTCTTCCTCTGGATCAATAGTAGTAACATATTTTATGTGAGCTGAAAAACTTTTCAGTTTCACTTGTCTAGAGTCTACCATTTTTTGCAGGAGTTATTTAGAAAGAGAACACTCCAGAATGTATGTCCAAACATTTGATTAAAGAGATAATAATTCAGAATATCTTCATCTCCTTCTTTGTTTATTTTATTTGTCCCTATCAATTGAACCCATTTTTTTCTAGAGCTGAGATGATGTAACCAGGAACCTACTCATTGTGAAAAGAATAAACATTTTTCCTTAACTCCTCAAATTATCTTCATCATTGATCATTTTGATAACCTTGATGAGGAATTCGTTTCTACTATCGCTCGGGAGGCGGAGCCCTGCAATATGATGAAGGTTTTGAAGTGGAAGCAGGTATAGGTGCTTGCTTGAGTGTAACTGTACCAGCCTCTAATTTCCCTATTCTTCTTCCTAGAGATGATGAATTGACATAATATCAAGCTTTAGTTTCCACAATTCAATCCTCCACCTTCTGGGAAATTAAATAAATATCTCAAAACCCCCCTTTGTGTTTCATAGGGATCATTGGTGTGTGTAACTCATCACACAAATTTTCCAAACAAATTGGAAAAAACTATTTCTGAAGGAGTTCCAAATTTAAGGAATATGTTAACCCTTTCCACCGAGTAACGAAATCTGAAACTCATTCTTTTTTTTTGAAATTTTTAATATAAATAACGGTTGTCTTTGAAAATGTTGAGCTGAATTGAAGTAGGAATTTCTAACAGAGATCTTCACATCCAGTAATTGATGGAGACTGCAAAAGTTTATACCATACAAAAGCTGCTCCCTGTAATCACTTCACAAAGCACCCGAGCTTTACAGATTCTTTTTGTTGAGGAGTTCCTATCATGGGATCACAATGAGAAACTAAATTCATTAAGTGTTGTTCTGGATATCCCAAAAAATTAAACACTGGGAATTTAGTATTCAAAAAGTTTGATGGGGGAGGGATCAGATCCACCCATTCAAGGTAAGATCTTTTTCTCAGCTGTACAGGTTCATGACCTTCTTCCATTACTTCCAATAGTGTTTTTAATGCCTCAGTTGTATTCATATGCACTTGGGGAATATCTGGATGAGCTGGGACCTGTATAGGTACAACAGTTGGAGCATGGATCTACACAAAAATTGGAAAAACCACTTGTGGTGGTGCTACTAGTATTTTTCTTTGATAACCCATGGGAAAATGCCTATGAGGATGTGTTTGCTCCTACCCTAGCTGTTTACCCAATGGAGGAAATTCATTATCCACATTTTTAGTTACAACAAATCCTCTTTTCTGAGGAGCTCCTACAAGATATGGAAGTTGAGGATCCTCATGGGGAGCATTTCTAGCATAAATGCTGCTTTGAAGTAATTTATTATTGAGTCTTTTAAACTCTTTAATCTCCCCTTCTTGTTGTGAAAATATTTATTCAAGAAAATGATATTGACTTTATCCATTGAAAATGTTATACGTGACTTGAATTTTACCTTTCCCCTTGTTTTATGCCTTTTAAAGGGGTGGGAGTTGGTTACTTGAGGGAAAACCTAGATTCTGTGTAAGCCTCTAATTTATGGTATGCACACCACTTTCATATATTTTTGCGTGTACCATGTTATTGATAAGAAACTCATCTTCTGACTCCCTTGAAAAAAGACTCATTCTTTGTAGGATCTTCTGCAATGGTATTAATGAAATTTACTGGCACATAATGCATTGATGGCATTCTATCAGTATATTTTTAAGATCGAATCCTTATGTATCTTTCATGAGACTATGTTCTCCTATGCACTGAATTCCCAGGGACTTTTTGAAGGATGGTTACCCGAAGGGAATCCCTGGATAGTTTAGTTGTGGGTTCTCTTTGTGGATTCTTCCCTAATTGGGTGAAAAATGACTTCCATTGAGGATGGGATTTTAGATGTGAAAAAGTCCCCAACACTCTAGGATGGGGCTATTCCTGTTCTTCATTTTCAAAAACGAAAACTTTGTTTATTGAATTTCAAGGTTGAATTAAACTAGCCTCCAGCCCTGTAGGCTGGGGTGGATCTTGAACTGCTGTAGCTCAGATTCGCACAACTGCTCTTCAGATTTTATGAATTTTGGTTAGAACATTGGCTGGGTGAATTATCCAAAAACCACTCCAATCACCTATTTTTAAATATCGTTGTTCTATTTTAGACATTTTCATCATTTGATGGCTGAAATCCTCAAATTGATAGGCTTACTAAAGATTCACAGATGCTTGATGCAAAAGTATCTCAAAAGCTTTCTCATTTTAGGCCTGACTCTGATGAGAGATATTTGAGCCCTGTTCTTGAGCGTATACTTGATTACACAAAAAAAATCTATTGATTTTAGCCAGCCATAGGAAATAACATTTAATGAGACCTTTTTTGACGGGCTTTGATAATTTTGGAGTGTAGTGAAATGTAATGCTCTTTGTTCACCACATCCTCTGATATGAACACTAGATGGGGGATCCGAATTTTATAGGCGCAAGCTCTTTAGTGCATTGGTACAACCACACTGAAGGGTTCTCGGTTGCTTCTTAGCCTTTAGATGTTGGGAAACTAAGAGCGATTCCATGTCTATTTGGAATTGAAACCCTTTTATTACCCTTACATGATTTTGATATTCATCATATGGTAATAATTTTTTTTTCAAATGATGAAGGGTTTTTCATAAGTTGAGGTAGACATCATGAATGAAATCATTTACCTTCAATTATAGAATATTGTATTGAGAGTTTTCCAAAATCCAAAACATGATGGGTATTTCACCTTTAGCCAAAAAATTTTCTCATTTTCAACATATCTTCATTATCTTTTGCTAGATGTTTCTCCACTTTGTCCAACCAAAGTGGGCGCTTCTCGATTATTTTATTACAAATAATGGAATTGGTTTCTTTTTCCTCTATTATATTTGAAGACAAATTATTGAAGAGAGGTTTGGAGAATGATCGTTCCCTTAAGATATCTTCTGGTTGAGAAAGTATTTCACCTATTAATGAAAATGCATCATACATGACTGGCCTTGTGTATACAAGTACCTCAATATAAGAGGTATTTTTCATTAATACATTGTTAATTAGTGAATTATCTTGACAATAGGAAACCCTACTGCAGAGATAAGTTTCATAGAAAATTACATCATGGGGAGGACCACCATGGTGGATTACATTAAGGTATAAATACCCTTTCTCCTTGGTCTTCTGGCCACATAGAGGATTTTTGCGGCTTTCATCTAAAGATAGGATCTCTTGATTGACTAAATTTTCTTAAAGAAAGCCTTCATGATGAAGTATCTGATGGGGAACATAAATATTACTACAACTACTACCATAATTTAGTATTGAAAGTGTATGATCTTGATCTAAAACGGATAAATATATGAGGGCTTCAATAACTCTAGTATTGAGAGGAGCCAAATCGTAGATTGAAACTTGATTTTACAACTGTGTTTGGCAATACTTATTCTTGGATACTCTCTTAGACTTAGTTGGGGCTACATGCTGGTAGAAGTGGTTATCATGGGCATGTGTATGTGTCTGCCTTGGAGTTGTCCTCAGAATGAGCCGATTACCTCCAATTGGAATGGGTGTATGTTCCTGATCTGATTGTCTATATGATATGGGGGAGTATGCCTCATAACCCTCCTGGACTGGAATAGAGGTATGTATCTAATCTGGGATGGCATGCTGATGTGTCATCCCAGGTGTGGGGACATAGTTATGTGTTGGTTCCCCTGATATTGTTCATGTTGTTGTTATGATATCCGAGCATGCTTCCAGGATATGGGTAGAAATTTGTGTCTACCCTTTCACCATTGTTAAAATGTGAATGGTGAATTCAGGAGATGGAACAAGAATATACATCCATTCTGTATCTATAATTGGTGTATGTGCCTAATCCTTTCCTCCTTTTCCTATCAGTGGATACTGACAATAATTATATATGGGGGACGAGAGTTGAGTATACCCCAGGTTTGTTGTCGGAGAATTCCGACTGTTGACGCTCATTTCCATCACCGAGTCTAAAGGAATGCAAATGGAAATACCTTGAACCCAAAGTGATTCATCCTTTGAAGAAACATCAAAAATTGACAAAGGCATGAACCAAGATTCAAATGCACTTGGGTTGCGCAAGTTCCACCAAGGTCGCACAAGTATACTTGTGTGCTTCCCATTTGTCGCACTGGCGACTTGCGCGCCTTCATTGAAATTCTCCCAGGGTTTTCTCTAGCCTATAAATACCCCCTGTGGGCCCCCCATTTGAGGAGGAAAAATTCCAAAAACTCAAATTTGAGCTCCCGTCACCCTAGTCTCTTATCAAAGATTCCAAACACTTCTAAGGTAATTTATTCCCTATAACGAAAGATCTAAAGAGGGGGAGGAAGGCCAAAGTGTTGAAACTCATCAACACTTGCGTGCCAAAGTGGTCATCCCTTAAGGGAAATTACCACACTTGTACGCCACCTTACCCCATCAACATAACTTGTGCACCGCCCTTCTGAATGTCCTTAGGGATAGAATTAAGGGCATGAGCCAAGTCTCACCCAAGTATTACCTTAAGGGTTGATCATTGCGCAAGTACCCATGTGTCGTGCAGGTACACCTGTGCGACCAGTACTTGCGCGCCCACGCAGTACTTGCGCACCCTCGCAGGAATTGCATGCCCACATCTTTTTGAGTTCCCCTCATGCATATTTCACCTCTCTTATGCCTATCCACCTCTCCTCTTAAATATTAAGCTTTTTAGAACTCTCTCCAAAACCATTCATTGCATTATTTCCTTGTTGTCTTTTTAATCTGAAAGGAATTCTGTGGAACCTCTCTTAAGACATAGTGATTTACATATCTTTATGTCACTAAGCTCAGAGATTTCATTAATTTAACCCCATCCTTTAAGATTAGAGAATCCTTAAATCGTGGATCCTTTTTAGGAATAAGCCCCGGTCCATGTTCTCTTAATTTGGGCCACCTTTTCCTAAATAAGCCCTAGTCCAAGTCCTCTAATTTGGGAATCCTCTTTTGGAGTAAGCCCCAACAATAAATTCCCAAATCTAGGCATTCTTTTTAGGAGTAAGCCCCAACCATAATTTCTTGAAACTAGGCATCCTTTTCAGGAGAAATCCCTAACCATAATTTCCTAAAACTGGGCCTCCTTTTCAGGAGTAATCCCTAGTCTTCCAGTTCCCAAATATTGGCATCCTCCTTAGGAGTAAGCCCCAAATTCCAAATTCCTTTAACATGGGCCTCCTTCTCAGGAGTAATCCCCAGTCATAATTTCTCTTAACCAGTATTAATTTACTTTTGACTTGGGATTCCTTTTCAAGAATAAAACCCAATCATAAGTCCCTTCTTAATTTGGGAATCTTCCTCAGGAGTAAGCCCCAAGTTAGAGTATCCAAATCTCCATAAAGTACATATACCTTTATGGACCTTATTCCTATGTTTCTTCCCTAGAGTGAAACCTAATCTTCATCTATTTGGGCAGTCATATACACCTAAGTCCCATATCGTTTCTTATGATGGAACAATTGTCTGATTTACCAATACCTCTTGTTTCTCACACCGAGCATGACTCACGTGAGCTTAGAGTGTAAAAGTAATTATGAAATATTTATTTGATCCATAAATCATATATAAACTTCATAATTCATTACTCAAACTACGTGGGCTCTGATTCCTTTTCCAAAACAAAGGATACGTAGGTAGCCCATCTGCAGGTACGATCCCAACTCTGAAATAATCCATGTCCTTCTGAATGACAATAAACTTCAAGTGCCCCACTGAGTGGCTTTAAAACTAGTATGGTCATCATAATGACCAAGAGACTTTTATATGATATATTGAAGGATACCATTGACTAATAACCTCTAAACAAATACAGATGATTCTATATCGATGAAGAACCTCGAATACATAAAAAATATTCTCTAAATCTTATACATATTTAATAATTTATTGTCATATCTAATGAAAATCTCATTTTATATACTTGGTAATGTAATAAGGATTCACGAACATAACTTAAATATATAAAGAGAGTCCCAGAGTAGACAATAATTCCCCTAAAAAACGTGTGATGAGTCCGACCTCCCATCCACTCAACAAATGAAAATTCCTAAGTCTCATCAGTTTAAAACTAATGAGAACCTACCTTTGGAAGGTAGGTCCAAATGGATATGGAATCATTGTATGTTTTCGGTTCTACGAACAAACCCATTAGAAACTGCTTGGAATGTTTGAATCTTAAATCAATGAGATCATCCCCAATTCCAGAGGAAACATAAAATGGTGAACCCGACGTGAATCCTAAACCAAGTTAAAATGATGTTTTACTTATTAGTTAGGCCCCTATTTAAAAATCAATGAGCGGGACAACAAAAAAATCAATAACATATGTGCTTATCCAAAAGATGTAGTGGCCGAACTTATCTTAATTACGTATATTATGTCAAACTAGCACTATTTTTCAATATCTTCTACATTACGAGAATGAATTTTCTTAAGTTCACGTCTGTGAATGCCTCAGATGTGAAAACCTCTGTTCTGAATGCATCTGCTGTTACTCCTGCTAGATCGTCATCCACTCTGTGGGAGACATCACCTACTCACCATCTTCAACACTGGGTATTGAATGAACTAGTTAAGGAGTACCATCAACATGGTACCGTTCCAACTCTGGAGGCTTCTCGACAAGCCCTCCAAGTGAACAATTCACCCTGGTCGTCCGGACAGTGAAGACCAGTGATCAAGAAGCAGGTGGTACCAACCACCATCTCCAACCGTTTTGGGTTGTTATCCCCAAAACACAATCACCATTTACTCCCATATTTTGGGGAGGTGAATGAGCAGGTCTCTCAGGGCCTTAATTCAAGGAGAAATGAGTCCTTCTAGAGGACTCCTATAAAAAATCGCCGCCAGACTCATGCGGCAGTGCGCCCTCAACATGATGAGGGTATCGACTCCAAGCATTTGGATCAGGTTCATCAAACCTGAGCAGGAAAGACGAACCACCAAAAGAAAATTCCGGTCAACAATGAGCAGGTTCTCATATCTGCCATCTCCAGAGAATTCCACCAACCTAACTTGGTGGCAAGCAACGAGAGGGAACACACACCCATCCGTTTTAATTATGCTATCTAGCAGACTCGTCTGGTAGCAGCTTGAAAATCCCGCCAGGAAATTCCAGTGGAGTACTATAGACAAGAACATACACCTGTTTATAAATCATCAGCTAGTCAGCAGGCTCTTCTGACTACATATGATGAAACCCGCCAACCCAATGTGTTGTCAACAGGTAAATAGGCACATACACCTGCTTACACTCATCAATCCTGCCAGCAGCCTCGTCTGTCAGTGTTGAAGGAGGCTTGTCAACCACGTTCAGTGGAGTGAAATGAGCAGGCACATGCACCTACTAGTATTGATCAAGCCTACCAAGAGTCTCATTTGGTTAAATTCATAGAAGTCAGTTGGAAAGATCCGGCGAAAAATAGGAGGCAGACTCAACTCTCTACCACCACACATGAGTACTGTCAGGATTCACTGATAGGAAAAGGAGGACAAAAGTAAGAACAGACACCTACTCCAAGAACCGAATGGACTTATATCCCCGTTCTGGCAGCTGAACTCACCAAGCATATTCTATCAATGGTGAAAGAGCAGAATAAAATCCCTGCTCATATTCTGGATGGCTTCCAGGATATTATCATAGATTCAGCATCATCTCAGGGAAAGACACATAAATATATCTCTACCAGTGGAGTGACACATCAACAGCTCACTCCGGAACAGACACACACCTCTGTTCCAGTCCAAGAAGGTTGTGGGGCATACTCCCCCATATCATACAGACAACCAAGTCAGGAACATACACCTGATTTGAGCAGAGATAATCAATCTAACCTGATCATTTCTTCTGAGTAGGCACATATACTTTCTCATAATAACCACTTTTATTAAAAATTGGTTCCCAAATTGAGTAAGAAGGAGTCTAAGAAGAAGACCCTCCCAACACAGTCAGGAAATCAAGGGCCAATCTGTAATAAGGCCTTACTTGATGCAGGAGTTCTTGATGCACTCAGACAATTATCTTTTGCAACTCAAGATTATGCTCTCTTAGTTCCCAATAGTGGGAACATTAATTACAATGGTCTGCATCAGATACTTCCTCATGAAGGCTTGCTTCATGAAAATGTGGTCGATATCAAAGTTTCATCTTCAGATGAGAGTTAGAGGAACCCTATGTGTGGTCAGAAGACCAAGGATAAATTTTTTTCATCTTTTGCTGTAACCCACCATGGTGGTCCTCCCCATGATGATGAATTTAGATGTGAAAGTCCTCTCCGTAGTAGTAATTCTTATTGTCTGTAAAATTCTTCAGATGACATTGCAGTGACGAGAAAACCCTCTTATCTTGAGGAACTTCCAAATGTGAATCCAGTCAAGTCTTATGCTTTACCACTAACATGTGAAACACTTTTTCAATCAGAAGATAGCCCGGGGTGTAGGTCATTCTCCGAACCACCCCTGGGTGGTTCATCTTCTAGTTTGATCAGTGATTTCTCTACCAATCTTGTTGAATCTGATGAAGAAACAAGGAAACACCAGCTCTGGTATAATCAGGTAGAAGAATCGTCATTGAATGATAAAGAGGAAGTATTGAATATGAGAAAACAACTAGAAAAAGGTGAAGTGCCAGTCATGTTTGGGCCTTTGGCCAACTCTCAGTATGATATTCTAGAGATGTTGACAGAAGATGGAATTCATCATATTCGCCTCAACATATGGAAAACTCTTTGTCAGTTGAAAAAGAAAATATTGTCTTATAATGAATATGAAAATCATGTCAAGATAATATAAGGGTTACAACGCCAAATTGACTTGGCATCTCTCTCAGTTTCTCGATATCCGAAGGCTGAAAAACCTCAGAGATCCCTTCAACATTCATGCCCTGGCGCACTAAGAAGATTGTGCCAGTTAATTTCCAATGCCCCATATGGTATTCATATCAGGGGATGGGGTGTTCATGGAGAAGTACATTTCACTGTGCTCTCTCGTCAGCAAAGCCCGCCAAAAATGGTCTCATGCAATGTTATTTCCCATGGCCTGCCATAGTCAATTGGCTTTGTTTGTAATAAAAGGATTGCTCAAGAATAGGCTTCAACTAGTTCTTCTCAAAATCAAGCATACAGAGAACATGTTATTGAATTACTCCTTCATCAAGCGAACGATAATATTTAACAGGCCTCTCATTTGGAGCAAGCACATCATCAAGTGACTGAAGTGTCAGAATTCATCCAATGGTCTTTTGAGACGGGTGATAGAAGTGGATGCAGGTTGATGCATCCACCTAATTTCCAGACTAAATTCCACAAGATCAGGAGATCTTAAAAGAATTTCTTAGATATAGCATGTCAAGAACAACCACATCTTTCCAGACTGGGGACTCTTTTAACCCAACCCTCGAAATGAACAAATAGGATTCGAGGAGTTGAGTAGGAAAAACAGGAAAACCCCCAGTCCACAAGACTGGGGACTTTTTCAAATCTTCAATCTCTTCCTCAAAGAAAGTCAATTTTCTCTCGATTAGGGAAGAAGACTCAAGAGAAAAAAAGAGCCAAATTATCAGGACATTCCCTCTAAATTATGGTTCGTCAAGAAGTTCCTGAGGGATCAAATCAACAAAAGGAAATGTCTCATCAGAGACATGGAAGAAGACAATATCCCAGAAATGATGACAGAAGGGATGCAATGCATTATGCATCAATTAATGTCATCAAAGATGTTATTGCTGATCCACTAGATGTGGTTCACTCAGAGGGATCAGATGAAGAGGTTCCTGCTCAAGAAGTTGTATGCACAGACACAAATGAAGAAGGTGTGCGTACAAGAAATCAAAGGCTTACCCAAAATATGGGTATTCATTCAAGTAACCCACATCCCCCTCTCCTAAAGGGATCCAACAAGGGGATATGAAAGAATCAGGTTACATACCCTTCCTCAGGAGAAGACCAATTTCTCTCACTAGGGAAAAGATTTTCACAAAAAGAGGAATAAATGAAGGAATTGAGGATGATTAATGCAGAACTACTTTACAGTAGTCTTCCTCCTATGCGTGATGGAGTCATTCAGCCAAAGGTATTTGTTGTGGCTACTAAGACGGATCAAGAATATCCTCCATTATCAGTACACCATAACAGGTCTAATTCTACGGGTCAAGTGCAACAATAATCAGCAGTGCTGCCATCGGTTACAATACCAGCTGCCACATCTTTCCAACCTACAGTCATTTTACCTGTTCATGTCCAGGCTCAACCGAATGTTTCTAAAATATTAATAACTACTATTGAGTCATTAATACCTCAGTTGGAATCTATGGAGGGAAACGAGCTCAAATTCAACCAGAAAAGAGATCATACCCTGAATGTGTTGATGCAATTCCTCCCCCATCAAATTTTTCATGTACCACATTCCAAATATTTAATGGTTCGGGAGACCCATAGCAACACTTAACACATTTTGTTTCTCATTGAGATCCTATGATGGGAACCCTTCAACAACAAGAAGAAGTTAAGCTCAGGTGTTTTGTACAGTCATTACAAGGACATGCTTTTGTCTGGTACACAAGCTTGCAATCCCGGTCAATTACCGGATGGGAGTATCTTCACCAAAAATTCCTTTTTCAGTTCAACTCAACGTTGCCAAAGACAATAGTTTTTGATCTTACAAACTGTAAGAAAAGGAAGAATGAAAGGGTCTCAGATTTCATTGCTCACTGTAAGGAATTAACATATTCCCTAATATTAGAACACCCTCAAGAGGAATTGTTGCCAATCTATGTGGAAAATTTACGTGATGAGTTGTGTACACCGCTGATCCCTGTGAAATACACAGGAGGGTCTCAAGAACATACTTCAATCACTCAATAGATTGAATATTCTCTTATAAAGACTAAGGATAAAGCTCATGTAATTCCATTAGTTACAGGAAGGAGAATGGGTAAAGTAGAGACTGCTACAGTTATGCTTAAACAAGCTCCTATACCTACTTCTACTTAAAAAGCTTCATCTTCTCGAAGGGATCCTCCTCCTGAGCACCAACAACAGAGGTCGTTTCGTCAAGATGATCAAAGAGATCAAAGATGAAAATAATTTGAGGAATTTAAGAGAAACTTTTACTCTTTCCGAAATGAACATGTTCCTAGTTATTTCATTTTGGCTCTGGAAAATAATTTGGTTCAATTACCAAGGCCCAAGAGGCCAAACAAGGAAGGAGATGAAGACTATCCCAACTGTTGCCCATTTCATCAACTTTTGGGGCATCCCATTCAGGAGTGTTTTGTTTTCAAGGACCTCCTACAAAAAATGGTCGACTTGGGACAAGTCAAACTGAAAGGTTCTTCAGCTCAGATATCATGTGTTACTACTAACGATCCAGAGGAGGAAGGAGAGTGGCAAGAAGTCAAGAACAAAAATGCAAAAAAATATAATTATTGGATTGTCAGAAAAATGATCAACCGAACTCATGCTATTTTTCAAACACAATTGAAGAAACCAGATGTGTCTTCTTCCATGAATTTCGCAGCAAAAACCTCTTCATCAGAGGGAAAATCATCAAGGAAATGATATAATTCGAAGAAAGAAGAAGAATCAGAAGAAGATGAGTATGTGTCAAAGCCCAAGTTGTCCATGACTCTGGAAGATTTTTTTCCATCTACTTCGAAGCAACGGGAACCACACCATCAAACGACACAACCTAAATTGGCTAGTCATGTAGAGTCTTCATCAGATGAAGAGTTAATCTTCGGTTCTATTAATATTATTCCCTTAATAGATCCTTATGTGAATCACAGTTTTGTTCTCGATGAACCTGGGTTCCCTGTATCAAACAGAGGAATCAGAGGGAGTTTCCAGAAGCTTCGGGTCTAGGGGAAGACGTGGTTCTCCCAGAGGCCACTATTCCAATTATACCCCTGCTAGAACTGTGTATGCGGCAGAAAATCATGGCAGATCCCTTAAACGAGCTCAACAAGAACAAGCAAGTTCTTCCTCACAAGGCAGATTCAATCCTGCCAAAGTTATTCTGGAAGATTGGTTGGAGGTTCCACCTTCTTCTTCTCATCAATTAAATAGACCTAATCGGTCTAATCTTCCAAAGCCAGGAGCATTACCAACTCCTACCCCGATACAAGATGCATCAACTTCCAAAGCATTAACTTCCAAGGAACCTGCTAAACCACATGTTTCTGTTGGGAAACACCGACCTTTGGATCAAAAGTACGATGTATTGAAACACTTGGCCCAAGTACCTACCAAGTTATCAATTTTGGATGCCTTTAATTTATCAAAGAATCTTTGGGAGGCACTCATTGAAACTTTGTCAAGTCCTCAGGAGTTTGAAACTGAAATTCTTGCAGCTGAAGCCTACCATGTAGAGAATAATCTTGCAGAATTCCATGCAGTGATATCTTTCATAGATGAAGATGAAGATGATGTCGTGCCTGGACATATTAGACCATTGTATTTTTATATCAAGGTGAATGGTGTAAACTTTCGAAGAGCTTTCATTGATAATGGTTCTGGAGTCAACCTCATGCCCATTCGTACACTTCATTGATTGGGCCTCACAGAATCTGATTTATCTCCTTCTACTATGATGTTACAAGGATATAGTAAAAATGAACAAGAACCACTGGGCAAGATTACACTTAGAACTCAGTTTGGAGATCTTGTATCCAATTCAGATTTCATGGTTTTTGATCAATACTCAGCCTTCAACATCTTTCTTGGATGACTCTGGCTATATCAATATGTGGCTATCCCTTCGTCATACCATCAAAGTCTCAAATATTGTTTTGATGGTCAAGTTGGGACATTGTATGAGGATAAGGCCCCATTCAAGACATGTGAATCTCAATACATTGAGGCATAATTATATCACATGAAAGGAAAGGAGGAATACACAACAAAGGATATTACCAAAGTTAATGCTCCATATGGTATGGAAAAGAGTCAATTAAACCCATTAGCACATGTGAGTACAGATTATGTATTTATTATCATTCAAATTGACAGGATAGTCCCAAATCAAAATACTCTTATGGAAACCTCCATAATGTCAATTACGACAATCAAGCTAGACAACATGGGAGAATGTGGGGATCCACTAAGAAATGATGAAAGATCAAATGGAGATGTCTTAATTTCATCTGCTGAAATCCAGCAAGTCTATACTTCGCCAACTAGGACAGAATAAGTTATAGCAATGTTAGAGGTGAATGATGATGTCGGTTCTCTATCCATCATCTCCTCTTTATTACCCAATGAAGACCTTTCATCATCAATAGGGTCGGAAATGGAAGCTTCTTCTTCAAGATGTTCAAATTTAAACATCTCTTATGATCATGGAAATTATAATTCATCATCTACTATGCAAGTTTAAATAGAAGAAATAACACATGTTGAATAAGAAGAGAAAGATATCAGGGATGCTCCTCCATCATTTGAAGAGGGTATCTCTACCACCGTGGATGAACTCAGAGAAATACGTCTCGGTACAAAAAAAGTTCCACGCCCCACTTTAATTAGTGCATCCATGACTCTTGAAGAGAAAGAGATGTATATTTATTTTTTAAAGAAAAATCAAGATATATTTGCTTGGAACTATACAAAGATTCTAGGGCTTGATCCTAATGTTGCCACTCATCATTTGGGTTTTCCAGAAGAACATCGAGGATTCAAACAAGCCGCTAGAAGAACACACCCAACCTCTGCTTCCAATATTGAAGCTGAAGTGGATAATCTCATCAAATCTAACTTCTTCATAGAATTTCAATATACCAAGTGGTTGTCTAATATTGTCCTAGTGAAAAAAATTATGGGAAAATTAGAGTTTGCATTGATTTCAGATATCTTAATTGTAATTTTCATAAGGATGTTTTCCAGTACCAATTACAGAACTCTTAATTGATGCAACAACTGGATATAAAGCACTTTCCTTCATGGATGGATATTATGGATATAATCAAATCTGAATGTATCCAGACGATGATGAATCTATAGCCTTCAGATCCCCTCAGGGTGTGTTTTTCTATCGGGTAATTCCCTTTGGCCTAAAGAATTCAGGCGTAACATATCAGTGTGCCATGCATCGTAACTTGAAACCCTTTTTAGGGAAGTTCATAGAATGTTACGTGGAAGATTTGGTGGTCAAATCCAGAAAACGTTCTAATCACATGGATGATTTGGAAATCATATTCCACAAACTTCAGCAACATAATTTGAAGATGAACCCCTTAAAATGTTCTTTTGGGGTAACCTCAGGAAAATTTCTCGGCTTTGTTGTACGCCATCGTGGTATCGAAGTAGATCCTTAGAAGAAAACGTCAATATGTGGTATGTCACCTCCTCTAAATTAGAAAGAATTGAGAGTAATTCAAGTACAATTAGCCTATATTCAGCATTTCATTTCCAATTTGGTAGGCAGATGTTTACCCCTCACCAAATTGATGAATAAGGGAGTCACTTACAAGTGGCACTACAAAATAATTATCTTTTTTCAACAGGGGTATATCTGTTGGTAAAAGTGCATTTTTTGTTGGTAAAACGTTTTACCAACAAAAATTGTCCTGTCACTAAACAGTTGGTAAAATGTCTGTCGCTAAATTTTACTACGATAGATAAAATAGTTCAATTACTATTATAATAATTCCAAAAGATAATATATATGTTGTTAAAAGTTTTTAGAAATAGATTCATGTGATAAATATATCTGTTGGTAATAATATTACTAACATATATTATATGTTTATAAATTACATTTAAATTTAAATTATATATTTTTATTAATATTAAATTTTTGTATTATATTTATTAATTTATCATAAATAATCCACCTGTCTTAATTATGAATCTGAAGATGATTTTCACACATGTTCAAACATTGAAAAACATTAATTATATTAATAATGAAATTTAATACAAAATTAATCAATACATTTTTAAAGGTGATTGACAAGACTATACAAAACACAAAAACCCAAGATCTATCTATTCAGTTGCTGACACCGCACCCCAACCAACCATGTCATCTCTTGACTGCAATCCTCCTACATCTCTTGACTGTAATCCTACAACTCTCATCATGGTAGAAGAGTAGTTACTTCTGCCAAAGATCATTCTTCACCCCCAAGTCTCTAGAAGAAAAAACCATGTCAACTCCAGTACCATTGAGGAACCTCAAGTCGATGTTATGCCACATCCTTTAGCTCTAAGACCTACACCACACATAGTCAAAAAACATACCCAAAAATCAGTGAAAAATGTCTACATGAATTGAAACCAAAAAATAATAAATTATAAAAAAATTCAAGCCACAAAGAAATAATTTACAGAACTCAAAATAGAAAATACACAAAGACTGAAACTCTTCCTTGTTCAAAGAGAATAACAATTTCACACTGTACAATAGATATTTCAATCCATAGATGAAAGTTACATGAAAAATTCTTGATAACCTATTAAAGGATTCCTATAATCCATCACAAAAATTGATTTCCCCACCCTTCTAAGCTGGCAGCAATATTGTCTGCTTTCCAACATCCCCGAAAATCAAATGGATTTTTTTTACAGATCTTTGAATTGGAAGCTCATATCTGCCTTTATCACTATAATCCAATTCAGAATTCCATGAACTTTTAGTGTAGTGTGGTATCATTGATAAAATCTAATGGAATCTTTCCTTCCTCATCTCCCAATCATAGGGAAAGCCTTTGACGTGTTGTGTCTACATGGAGAGACAAAGTAGTAGGATCAATGCCCAATGAAAATTAATAATTAAAGGTCAACTATTGATTCTTCATTATCACCTGTGTCATGTTATTCAGCTGCATGTATTGGTATTTGGGTACCCATTGCCTCATGATTATGTAAATCCCAGGCCACATGGATATGGTTGGCATGAATCTGTACAAACATAAAAAATAATGATGATTCAGTGAGAGTGAAGAAGAGAATGGTGGAGGGAAAGGGAAAGGGAACATCTTCTAATGTTACAACACCAAAAAGAAACTTAGACTGATTCTTCTTTTGGGGATCTTCATAGCCAACATGCGATAATATGTTTTATTGGATAAATTAGAAATGAAGATGTTAGTAAAGAGCATGTTTATTCAATGTTTTGTGCACCTTATATCATTTAACATACAGATTGTAGTCAGAAAGGAAACTATACCTCATCCCATATGTGGTATTTTGAACCCATGAAGTTGGATGTTATAATTCTGATAAAACAATCATCAAAACAAGTCTATACTCCTTTTATATTCTGAGATATGGTGAACCCAATTTTAAGAAATTGAGTAGGAAAAAAGGGGTACAGAAAAAAACAATAACTCCCAAAAAAGTGTAGCTTTGTCCTCCTGGTTGAGTGGGAATCAAATTTAACATAAATTAATCCATAAAGTTCAAATCCAACCACTGAGAAATGAATCTAAGGATAATATTTCATGTTATAATTACAGCTCCTGAGTATATCAAACAATCATGGATTCATCATGAATGAAATTATCTTTACTAAAAAGATCACATTAAATCAGCTTGTAACGATGCTCTAAAAGAATGCCAGAAGGTATTTTCGCGAACATGATTTTAACAAATGAATATTCAATCTGATATTCAACAAATAACCCATGAAAAATAAGTTTCAAAACAACACCAGCATTCCTTTAGACTCAACACCCAACATGGTTTACAAGAAACCAAGTAGTTTTGTAATAAAAAAGTTATACAGACTTAGTGCAATGATTATTTGAATGAAAATATCAGGCACTAACACACAACCATCATAAAAAAAACATTACAACAGGTGAAAAAAGTAACTAGAAGTTCTATTCAAAATATAATCAAATGAAGAAAGTACTTACCTACAATTAGTGGGTGTTATTCTCTAGAAAATGATGAACCATCCATCCTCTTCTTAAATTGAAATCAACATGATTTTATACAATTCACAAGTAATCACCCTCCCATGTCACTTGGGTTTCCCTCCCTCAAATTAAATGATTAGTACATGTACACCTAGCCACTAAAATGAAAAAAATAACCTAATAATGAAGGAAAATCTAGGAAGACTAACAATGGGAAATCACAGAACTACTCACAGTGGATTCATCCTGCTCAACTAATGATGCTATGTCCCCATTTGTAAATCTATCCTCTGACCAACTATTCCATTATGGTTTGTCACTCAGGGAAATCAGTATAGAGTTGTAGTTTCCTTGTTTAGGAATGTACAGATCTTTACATTAGGTGACCAGTTTCCTCCTAGCCGATGGGTTTGTCTCTCCCTTCTATCCTAGGTACTCTGTTTAGATGCTTTTGGTGATTAGTTTTGATGAACTTTCAATACCGATCTATATTTTTGTTTCCCATGTTATAATCTTATTTCATTGATGGGGTCGGTGATGGTGATGGTTTTTGCAGTTCCATGATCATGGTGTTGGGTCCAAACTATATGTCACGGACCTAGGTAGCGGTCCCTTTCATACAAATTGAATAATGAAACAGGTTTGTTGTTGGTTAAAAAAAATTTCCCACTCTAATACAAATCAATCTATTATTTTCATTCCCTATGAACAATGATGATGAGAACACTAAAATAGGTTACAAATTCTAGAGAGAATGAAATGGGAACACTGAAAAAATTTCAAGATTACATATTTCACACACATTCTAGGTGTGAAATATAGGAAGATACCAGACCATGTGTGAAAAGTAGAACACTAATAAGCCCGGATGAAAAAACTTTTTAGTGGTTAAATTGCACATATAACAATTCGCAATGTATTTATACCAAATAATAATATGCACAGGTCTAAAAATATTCCCTCCTTTTACAGTTGATGTGTGAATTCTAAACTAATGAACATTTCATTATTATAGTGGTTCTCTAAAATAGGGTAATTGATTAATTAGGATAAGGATAAGTGAATGTTCCTTTTTTATCATGGATGGATTTTCCTTGAACCTACAAGTTGAAAAATGTATGTCAATATTGATTCATCCATCAAATAAATTGTCCAGCGACCAGTTCAGAATGTATCTTCATATGGGTAGGACATCTAGCCACTTCTTTGTGACATCATACCCCCTTATAAAGATTTAAATGTTACATCACAATCCCAGACTATGTAGGGCAGGACTTCGACACTCATGCTCTCCCTGCAATGAAAATTTCAGATTTCACATATTCCATATTTCAAAATTTTGGTTTCTGAATGGATAGTTTGGAAAATTCTATCATGTGCGCTTTATAATAATTGGGTCCTATGTTGACCGTTTTCATGTATGTGTTTCTTACCATGCCATTACTGTTCTTGACTGGGTCTGATGCTTCGTCCCTCTTCTTTGAATCTGATAATGGCTGTGTTAATGCAACAAATTCTTCACCGGAACTTCAGCTGTAGGTAACCTCGCAATACCAACCATACTAAAGCACATTAGAGTGATCTTTTGGAAGGTGATGATTGAGCAGGGTAGGGATGAAAGGCGGGGTAGAGGGACGCAAGGCGGGGCACCGGGATGTGAGGCCAAACATAGGAGGGTGGAGGCAGTGGTGGTTGGGTGGAGGCACATATTAGGGTTTATTAGTTTTATAAAAATTATTTTAAATTTTTATCAAATAAATAATATTAAAATTTATAAATATTATTGATATCTATATAAATTTGTAATTTAAAGTCAATTAATAAATTGTTTTTAAAAAAATAATTAAGAAATGGATATTGAATTCAATCATAAAAATAAATATATATATATATAAACATGGTTTTTATTAATTGATGATTGATAAAATATATGTCGTTATTGAATGGTATATTGTAACTTGTTTTATAGAAGGAACAATATTTTTTGGTAATATTTTTTATTAATAACATATTTATTTGTTATTAAAATAAGAATTATATTAGTATGATAAAGAAATATATTTAACTATTGGTAAAAACATTGTTGGTGTTAAGTGATCAGTACCAACAAATATATCTGTTGTTAAAAACAAGTGTTCGTATTTAAAATCAATACCCATAAAATCTAATATCTGTTGGAATTACTCATTTTTACCAACAGATATATTATCTTTCAATAAATTTCTATTGGTATAAATCAAATTTTTTGTAGTGTGGACTGAATAAGCTCAAGAAGCATTCGATATTCTTAAGAAGTATCTCTTGAGTCCACTGGTGTTAATGCCACCTACTGAAGGAAGAACACTTATCCTCTATGTGAAAACTTTAAAGTGATCATTGGGTTCCTTTCTTGCTCAGAAGAATGATGCTGGGAATGAAAAAAGCCTCCACTATCTCAGTCGGATCATGCTTGAAGAAGAAACCCGATATTCAAATATTGAGAAGTGATACCTAGCATTAATCTTCGCAGTTCAGAAGTTGAGACACTACCTGAAACAGAACGAGGTCCAAATGGTATCTCTCAATAACCCGCTCAAATTCACAGTTAGTCATCTAATGCTTACAGGATGTCAGGCAAGGTGGGTAGTTATTTTACAACAATTTTATATTCAATATGTGTCTCAAAATGCAATAAAGGGCCAAGCTCTGGCTGATTTCCTTACTGAACACCCTTCAGTGGAAGATACATCTCCAGATATTAAACTTCCTGATGAAGAAGTCTCATTTATTCACATTAGTCTTAAAACATGGGAAATGTACTTTGACAGTGCTTCCAGAAGTCCAACAGGGAGGAAAATGGAAATTCCTAAGTTCAGAAAAGTTGTCTTAGGAATTGTTCTCATTTCTCCAGAAAAGATAGTGTTACCTTATTCCTTCTCATTGTTGGGAGGCAGTAAAAAATATTGAAGCGGAATACCAAGATCTCATCGCAGGCTTGGAGTTGGCGCTTCAAGCACAAGTGAATCACTTAAAGGTGAAAGGTGATTCAGAACTGGTAATAAAACAAGTCAATGTGGATTATTCCATCAGAAAAGAAGAAATAATCCCTTTGTATGATTACGCCAGAGAGTTAATGGCGGAATTATTTTCGGAACCGACATTTTCTTATGTCTCGTGGTCACAAAATACCCAAGCTAATGCACTGGCTAATGTCGCCACAGCTCTGGTAGATCCAAATCGGGACAAGACAACCATCATTATTGCCCACTGTCATACAATTTCACCTTATGTTCAAATCAGAACAGAGGAAATCAATGAAATTAGTCCCATTCCAAAACCATATGGTCATACTATAGGATGGATGACACCTACCTAGGAATACCTTCAAAATGGAACACTTCCACCTGATAGAGCCAGGAAAGAACAAATTCGGCGACATGTGGTCAATTATACTATTTATGATAGCCCAGATCACCTATAAAAAATTCTATACAAGCATGGTTTTGACAGAGTTATATTAAGATGCATTGATGGTGAAGAGACAATGGTTTTCATAAAAGAAGTGTATGCAGGAGTCTGTGGTGCCCATCAGTCTGAACATAGACTGTCAGATCAAATTCAAAGACTTGGATACTTTTGGCCTTCAATGATACAAGATTGTGTTGATTTCACAATGAAATGTCATTCATGCCAAGTACATTCCAACTTTATTCATCAGCCCCCAGAGTTGCTTCATACAGCTAAATACTCGTGGACATTTGCCACATGGTGAATGGATGTGGTGGGACCTTATCCTTCAGCTACAGCCAAGTATTTTAAGTATATTCTTACTGCTACTGACTTATTTTCCAAATGGGAAGAGGAAATACTTCTCAAAGAAGTTAGTTCTAAAATCATTGTTAGCTTCATCAAGTCTAACATCATTACCATATTTGGTGTCCCTCATACCATATTGACGGACAATGGCACCAACTTATGATCATCTGAGGTGAAGAAGTTGTATCAAGAATAAAACATCAAATCCAACCATTCATCTCAGTATCATGCAGTGGCCAATGGCCAGATAGAAGCCTTCAACAAGAATCTTTCTAACATACTGTAAAAGATGGTGGATAAAGATAAGAGGCCATGGCCTGATAAACTCTTTCATGCTTTATGGTCTTATCAGACCACCACACACACTGCAATGTGGTCAACTCCATATTCACTGGTATATGGAACGGAAGCAATCATTCCTATTGAAGTTCAATTACCTTCGCTCAGAGTATCCATTTGTGACCAGTCATCTACAGATGAACAATCTCAAAAGCAATTGAATGAATTGGAACAGTTATATGAGAAAAGATTGTGCACCCTGCACCACTTGGAAGTCTACCCAAATCGAATAACACAAGCTTTCAACAAAAAATTTCATCTTCGTTCATTTATTCTGGGAGAATTGGTATTGGTTCTCAGAACTCCAATGATACCAGGAAAGAAACCTCCCAAGCTTGAATAAAAATGGGAAGGACCTTACTCAATACATAAGGTTTATTCCAATGGAGCTTATTCTTTAATCTCAATGGATGGAGAACTCATCAATACTCCAAACAATTCCATATTTCTGAAGAAATATTTTTTATAAACACAAAATACATCTACGGTTCACGCATATGACCTTAAACTATTTGTATTACTTTCTTCCCACAAGATGTTAAGCTGCACCATCTATGGTCCATGCATATGACCTTAAACTATTCGCACCATCGTCCAACATGACGCTAAACTGTATCATCCCTTTTTGTCCAACATGATGTTAAACTGTGAAAAAGTCCCTAATACGTCCAACATGACGTTAAAATGTGTCCTCTTTTGTCCTTATTTCATGACATTAAACTACACAGTCCCCCTTTTTTGTCCAACATGACATTAAACTGTATTGTCCCCATCGTCCTAACTACATGACACTTAACTGTACATAAATCCCTTAATACGTCCTACATGACATTAAACAGTATTTTTTCCCTGCTACATGACACTAAACTGGTCAGCACTAATAGTCCAAACTGCAAGACTTTAAACTGGATAGTCCCTTCATATGTCTTACATGACATTAAACTGTGCATCGTTAAGGTTGTTGCTACCTCTTGTTTCTCACACCGAGTATGACTCAAGTGAGCTTAGAGTAAACTTCAACCATAAAAAACTCTCTATGCCGTTAACCATGTGTAAGTCCCAACACCATTTTTTAGGTTGTTGTCCCCACGAACAACTTGATCAGTAATTCATTCTTAAATTTAACTACGTGGAATTTGATCCTTGACTTCTAGGCTGGGTACGTAGGCAACCTCCTGAGGTTCAATCCCAAAACTGATATCTTCACATCGGTTCACCTACATCTCATACGATGTTGATTCTTGAAGCCATCCCCGTAATCAATATCTTTACATTGGTTCACCTTTTTCCTTGATATATGACATTAAAATATACAACAATTTTATCCTGTATGACCATAAATCACAAAATTCTTTGATACCCTCACCTGAGAGGGAATAATTATTTACATTGATTTCCAATCATGTTATATTACAAAACTACATGCATACAAGGAAATGCCTGAACCTTTTATCTTGGGTCAAACCATCATTGCACTAAAGTCCCCTTTCACCCTTCACATGTATGAACCAAATCTATACAGAGGGTATTTCTAGAACTACGTGGGCTTGATTCCCATCCTTATGGGAGACATATGAACATTAGTGTGTCCCCCAAATCCAGCCCCAAGTCTTTTGGGCCTAACCCCAAATTTTACTTTCAGTTCCTTGGCTGAAAAGTCCCTAAGAAAACACACACTATGTATTTATTATTATGGTCCGAGCTCTATGACCCCAAACTAAGATATATCATACATTCGTCCCACATGACGTTAAACTGTATTTCAAAAACTACATATGGATTCATTCCCATCCTTATGGGATATGTAGTGAAGTCCAATATTTCAATTTAGGACCCACCCACAACATGATTATGGTTAGCATTGGTCTCTGTATCTCTATATGCATTGAAAAAATGCCCATTTTTATGTGTCATACTCCTAACCTTAAATACTTCCAGATCATTATAACCCTTTTCTGGACTTATGGTCACAAAATGTCCAATTTCTAAGAGTTCTTTTTCCTGAATATGTAGCACGTGCCCTTAGGTGGCCTTGTATAAACAGTCTACACAACAGACTTTTCAGCCAAAAGATTCTATCATTTGACTATGCAACCAATTCCCTTAAGTGGCCCTTCATAATTCAACCCCCTAACAGGTTTGTTAGATAATGGTAACTTCATTCTTGGGAAGAAAAACCTCTTTTTTCCTTATTGGTTTTATCAACAATATGTTAGGATTCGCAAAAAATAGCCATCCTTAACATATTTTTCTCATGTTCGTTTTCATGATATGAAAGTATTCAAGTCTATGGTTTATATTTTCCTTCCCTACACTTGGGTCAGACCTTCATAGGAGTAACATTCATCCAATTCTTTGACAATGTTGTTTGGAAATATCTTCTCCATATTCAAGTACCTCCCTCCATACAGAAAACTCTATGCTTTGGAAAATTTAAATCCCCATAAACTTCCACTGGCTTTTTACCAGTAGAAAAGTAAATTTCTGAGAGTTCTTTTGCCTGAATATACAGAACGTGCCCTTAGGCGGCCTTGCATAAACAGTCTACATAATAGACCTATCATCCAAAAGATGCTATTATTTGACTATGTAGCCAATTCCCTTAGGTGGCCCTGCATAATTCAACCCCCTAACGGGTTTGTTAAATAATGGTAACTTCATTCTTGGTAACTACTTCTTCTAATGCCTTTTAGCCCTTTTTCATATCATTCCTCAGATTCAAAATTTCTTAAGTCATGGTTTACATTTTTTCCCTCATACTTGACTGTGGTAATATGTTTTCAGATAAATTGTCAAGAAATTGAGTCAATTTTATTCCATTTGGTCAAAGATATTTCAACCTTAAACATTAGCCTTTTCATGTCCGACGTGCATGACTTTAAACTGCCCACAAAAGACATGGGAACTCTGAATAAAAGTCAAGTTCCATCTCACTAAACATATATTTTGTATGATTTAGGTAGTATTGAGTAATTAAAAGACTCAAAGAATGTAGGGTTATTTATAATAATCCTAGTAAAAATCAATCTATTCTCACTAGTCCCATTGGGTTAGGTAAAAATCTAAAACAGTTTTCAAAGGAAATTGCATTAAAAAATGATTGAATATGAGAGTATTTTTCATTTGATGCACAAGAATTAGAAGGACATCCACATATTGGAGTCTCTTCTCTTTTCCAATAAATTACAAGAGGCTGTCAACATAAGTCTTCACTTGATGTAAAGTATCCCGAGCTTCATCAGCATCCACTTGAAGCTCATGCACTCGACCAACATCACTCTTTTTATCTTGATGGAGTGCTGTATTGGCATCTGTGATGGCTTTCATATCACTCATTTGAGGTCCCGTTAGTGAATTGTTCAGTTGGTCAAGTTCCCCAGTAAAATCATCTAATTGTTGCTGAAGGTGCATTTGCTGGATGACTTTATCTTTGAACTTATGCTTCAGTTCCTTCATCTTGGAAGTATAATCAGCCTCATATCGGGATACTACAGCCTCAAATTCACTAATATTGGCTGACAACTTCACCCTGGTCAGATCTTCACGGAACTTTTGCAGCTGCTCCCTCCTTAAGATGACTTGCTTCACTACAACATGGATCTTTTGATATCCAAAATTGCCATGTCCCAGCACGACAAATAGGGATGACAGTCGAGGGATCTTTGATGATAGCTCTTCTAAAGGCACTTCAGATATGATCTTCCATATGTTTTACCATGCCTTGCGTCATGCAAATTGGAACGCCTTTTGTACTTATGGATCCGACTCAGCATCACTGTCATAGTGGGGAATGTAATATAGAATTAATGCACTTAAAGAAGTTCCCTATTCTGCTCCTTCCCCCCTGACCTGTGCTTCTTCACTTTCAATTCCCGTTGGGGTGGAGGCTGAGGCTTCACCTCCAGATCTAGCCAATGAAATTGATGGCCCTACATAATCAATTAAATGCTTTGGTTATTTTCAAAGAATAAAAAATGTTGATTGACTGTTTTGTAAATTAAGTACAGTCGCAAATATTGTTATCCCTTACCCAATGGTAGATCAGTAACTTGAGAAGGCTTTTCCCCGTCTTTCCTAGCTTCAACAGGATTTTCAGGGTGAGTTTGAGGAAGCTCTATGGGGTTCATCTCCAACTAGGGTAATGTGTCTACAATAGTAGGGTTTTCTGTACTTCCTTAAGGCATTGGTAGTTTAGTAGGTTGCTTAGATAGAACTGCACATTTCAACCGATTATGATTAGACATGTAATAAGAAGTTATTTTTTAACAGGAAGAAAGATAACAGTAACGTCCGTAATCTTCTAAATTACATGGTAATTTAACATGATCTAAAAAATCTCCAAAATATGTGACAAATCCCATCATTCCATCCAATATAATCTCAGAATCCTGGTTAATCTCACCAGTGAGAGCATTTGGTGCATCTTCTTGGCGACCTCCATCCTGCGGTCCGTGACCCTGGACAACATCTTCAGATAAAGTGGCGGCGTTAGTTGCAATAGCCACCAAAACCTCTAATGCAGGTGTTGAACCTAAATTATCACAGAATGGAAGTCATTCGATGTTTCATTCAACATTTTATGAAGAATTTTTAACTTACCAGAAGTAGGTTCCTCTCTTCTTGCAACTGTAGCAGGAGGGATACTAGGAACATACGCCGGCTCTTCTCCAAGAGCAGCCAAGTCAGCTTGAACTTGTGATTATTCAATAGTACCCTTTGTGGTCCTCAAAGGAGGGTCAGTCCTCTCCCTTAGAGGGGAAATTTAAGAAGACCCTTCAATCCCAAGAAGTATGAGAAACATTTTCATGGGTATAGACTCATGATTATCTGAAGGACTTACCGCTACTAATGAAGCATTTAGCTGTGGACTTCCCCCTTCATTGCTTTTGATTCCTTGGATTTTTGGGATTTTCGAAATTCTCCCTTATAGGCACTTGAATTGTATAATGGAAGGCCATGTCCAACTCCTTATCCTTGGCCTGTTGTCTTGGGGATATCTCGCCCGATTCATGAGGAGATTCAGTAGTATCCCCGATGGCAGTACCACAGGGGCTATATTGTGGCGAAGGAACCTCAGTAGTTCTCTTCATTGCAAGCTTCAGGATGAAGAAAATAATTTTCATGAGTATAAAATCTTAGAATGAAATCATGTTTCAACGAAAATATGGAAAAAAAACTTACATCTCTAAGAGCCATGTAATCATTCCACTACTCATCTCCGGAAGCATCAGTCCCCTCAGTGGCTCCATGATCTATCATTTCCTTCACCCACTTGGTGACCAGAATGGAATCATCAGTGGCATATATGAGCATATCTAGCTCTCTGATATAATCCCGCACTTCATCGAGTTTATCCTTGTAATGGATATCTGTAGAGGCCACAAGATTCCCTGTTCTAGGGAGGTGTATCCCCTCTCACAAATCCAGCCACGCATTTTCAGAACCATAGTATAAATGCTGCCATGTCTGGATAGCCTCTGGTCATAGATATTCAGTGTGTGTACCAGAAGGATACGAGGAAGGTCCTACAATATTGGACTTCAGTTTATTACCAGCTCCTGCAACTATTGATAGAGAATAAGAAAATAATACTTGTTGCTCTATAAAGTAATGGTGATTAAATTTCCACAATGAAGTAACTTACCAGGAGTTGATGGAGTAGGTCTTTTGATTCTGACTGAAGGATTATATCAGGAAAGAGGCCACTTTTTCATTTGTTGTGCCTCATCATCCCCATCTTGGGAATTTGTTGAGTCAGTCGTAGATGAGGAATCCGGCGAATCAGCTTCATAGGGGGAAGCATCACATTCATGAGGATGGGTTTCTTTCTCTACAGTTCTCTTCCTTTTCCCCACCTGATAAACTGGGTGATTCAGCACTCCTCTAGGGTATGATTCTATCCACTGCTCGACATACCATGTAATCAAGTTATTTGCTACTTTATCAACTGGTAGCTCAAACACGACCCTGGTCTTCTCCCTAGATGTCAGCAACCATAGTTTTCGGTCATCCATCAGATGTTACTCTAACTTGACATGCACAAGGGGAGATACAACAGTCTTCTGCAAACATTTGAATTGACATGCAAATATATATGGATCATAGGCCTCACATAAAATCTCTCTGTCAATCCTAGCGACCAATACACCATCTCTGCAGGCCAGCATGTATGCCCTTAATTCCAGACTAGCTGTTCCATCATCAACAAACCGCCCGGTTGGAAAATTTCCATAAGGAAAGAAATTAAATTCCTTATACATGCTCAACCTCACCTTCATGTCATAAGAGTTGGGAGCTAGTGGAACAATTCCAGATAATTTCTGCAATGATGGCCTGAAAGAACTTCCATGAATCTGTACTTCATTTTTTACATTATACGCCCTGAAGTGAGTGGTGATCCATCCCCACAAAACATGGAATGGTCCCACTATTCTCAAAGGAGACTTACCCATGAAGACATAGAGTAATATCTTCTGAATCATTGCTAAAATGGGGGTAGCCAACCCAACCATTTTCCCCTCAGCCAATTTAGCTGTGATAACGAAGGTCCCTGGCCAAACACATCCCTTCAAGTCCCTGACAGGAAGAAGATAGACACTGAGCCACAAGGCCAAAAAGCCTTCCAGACGAGTCTTATTTGGGATTCTCTGTTTCACCTCATATCCCCACTTCTCAAATTCTCCTACTTCCAGAGTCGGCCAGAATGTTCCAGGAGCTCCCCTCTTCCCTGTTTTGGGGAAGGTAGTGGGATGAGTGTGCCTCTTCTTCTTGGATCCCTTATCCTTCGATCCCTTCTCCTTCAGATCCTTCTCCTTCTTTTCGATAAGAAACATATTCCTCCACTCCTCTGGATGAATATTCTTTATAGAATGAGTTAAGTAGGTCTCTGAACTCTTGATCTTGTGGAATATTTTCAATAATTCTCGAGATAAAGCCAGAGTCTTCTCTAAATCATTCCATGTCGCCCTGGTAGGGATGAATTCATCATACATATAACCCAAAATTGGACCCCCCCCTGGGATCTTGTGGACATCCCACAGACTAATGCCTACTTCTCCATGAGCCAGATGGAAAGAATTGGTTTTTGGGCTTCAATGGATGAGTATCTCTGGCACGAAGTTATCATGTCTGTAAACATATGTTTTTCCAGCCCAGACGACTTCATATATCACAACTCCTTTCAAATCCTCGACAAACTCTACACAGTTTTGTCGCACCCAGTATGCCAACATCTAAGTTGGATTCACACCTCCTCCAGGATGAAAGTCCCAACTTCTCTTCCAGCCTTTGGATTGATCTATCTGAGGGTTTCGGAAAATTGAGGGATAACAATGTGGTTGCAGCTCGGGCTTATGAGGTTTTAGATCTGGCGTACAAGGGCTATGATGCATCATATGGGCCTTCTCCACTGTTCCAGAATTTATAAATACTCCTCCACATGAGATATTTGCTCAAGAAATTTTTTTGTAGTTTTGAAACCAAGAATTAGAAGATAGTTCTTTGCCTCTGGAATGGTAACTTCTCGCAGATGACCATAGCCATAAAAATGCAGTTAAATGCTCTGGGGGAAGTCACGATGATAATTCTTCAAATACTTATCCAAATCCAGGAGAGTGCTGTCACAAACAGTATAGTAATCATGGCCAATAAGGCTCATCATATCATCAATTCACTTGCTAGCCAGTTCATCAGCCATTCTGATTCTCTTGGGAGCCATTGAATCTGCAAAAAAGGTTGAATTAATTAACTCTTAAATGGGTTGATTTTTTATAAAATTTGTGAAGTAATTCGAAAAAAATAGAAAAGGAATTAAGGCGCACAAGTCTAAATTTTGCATGCAAGTATGCATGTGTCGTGTAAGTATGGATGTGTTGCACAAGTTTTTGGTGTGCAGGTATCACCATGCAAGTCCAAATACCTTGACAACAGCGCGAAAATGAATAAATTGTGGAAAATAGTGTAACTTGTGCGACAGAAGCAACATGCACGACAAGAGATCAAAAGTTTGAAATTATGTGCTTTGCGCCATGAATGACCGCGTATATATACGCCAGGCCGCACCCTTGTGCGCCGACGCCTGCACAGCTCAAAACTTGCGCGCCGCCCTCTGCGTTATCAACACATGGGTGCCGCATATTCCTTGGTTTTCTTCTTTTCCTTAGTGTCACATCCTCATTTCTTTCGGATCTAACTCTGAGGGGGGACTCTTGTTGATGCTCCTTTCCATCACAGAGTCTAATGGAATGCAAAGGAAAATACCTTGAACCCAAAGTGATTCATCCTTTGAAGAAACATCAAAAATTGACAAAGGCATGAACCAAGATTCAAATGCACTTGGGTCATGAAAGTTACACCAAGTTCGTGCAAGTATACTTGCGCGCCACACATTGGTCGCGCAGGTGACTTGCTCGCCTTCTTTGAAACTTCACCCAGGGTCTTCTCCAGCCTATAAATACCCCATGTGGGCCCCCCATTTGAGGATGAAAAATTCCATAAACTCATATTTGAGCTCCCGACGTCCTAGTCTCTTCTCAAAGCTTCCGAACAATTCTAAGGTAATTTCTTACCTAGAACGGAAGATCTAAAGAGGGGGAGGAAGTCCTATGTGTTGAAACTCATCAACAGTTGTGCTCCTAAGTGGCCAAACCTTAAGGGAAATGACCACACTTTCACACCACCTTACCCCTTCAACATAACTTGTGTGCCACCCTTATAGAAACCCTTAGGGATAATATTAAGGGATTGAGCCAAGTCTCTCCCAAGTATTACCTTAAGGGTTGACCGTCGTGCAAGTTCCCATGTGTCACGCAGGTACACCTGCACGACCAGTACTTGTGTGCCCACACATTACTTGCGCACCCTCGCAGGACATGCATGCCCACTTATTTTTGAGTGCCCCTTCTACCTATTTCACCTCTCTTAGGCCTATCCACCTCTCCTCTTCAAGATTAAGCCTTCATAACTCTCTCCAAATCCATTCAGGGCATGATTTCCTTGTTGGCTTCCTTATCTAAAAGGAATTATGTGGAACATCTCTTAAAACCTAGTGATTTACATATATTTATTTCAATAAGGTCATAGATTTCATTCATTTAAACTCATCCTTTAAGATGAGAGAGTCCTTAATTCGGGCCTCCTTTACAGGAATAAGTCCCAGTCCAAGTTCTCTTAATTCGGGCCTCCTTTTCAAGAATAATCCCCAGTCCAAGTACACTAAGTTGGTAATCCTCCTTAGGAGTAAGCACCGGTCATAAATTCCCAAATCTGGGCATCCTCCTCAGGAGTAAACTCCTACCATAATTTCCTGAAACTGAGCTTCATTTTCAAGGGTAACCCCCAGCCATAATTTCCTGAAACTGGGCCTCCTTTTCAGAAGTAAGCCCCAGTCTTCAAGTTCCCAAATATAAGAATCCTCCTTATGAGTAAGCCCCAAATTCCAAATTTCTTTAACCTGGACTTCCTTCTTAGGAGTAATCCCTAGTCATAATTTCTCTTAACTAGTCTTAATTTACTTTTGACTTGGTCTTCCTTTTCAGAAATAAAACCCAATAATAAGTCCCTTACTAATTTGGGCATCTTCCTTGGGAGTAAGCCCCAAGTTAGAGTATCCAAATATCCATAAATTACATATACCTTTATAGACTTTGTTACTGGGTTTCATCCCTGGTGTGAAACCTAATCTTCATCTATTTGGGTAGTCATGTATACCTAAGTCCTATATCATTTCTTATGATGGAAAAATTGTATAGTTTTACCAATACCTCTTGTTTCTCACAATGAGCATGAATCATGTGAGCTTAGAGTGTAAAAGTAATTATGGCATCTTTCTTTGAGCCATCAATAATACATAAACTTCATACTTCTTTACTCGAACTACGTGGGTTCTGATTCCTTTTCCAAAACAAAGGATACATAGGTAGCCCATCTGCAGGTATGATCCCAACTCTAAAATAATCCATGTCCTTCTGAATGACAATAAACATAAAGTGCCCCACTAAGTGGCTTTAAAACCTGTATGGTCATCATAATGACCAAGTGAATTTTATATAATATATTGAAGGATACAATTGACTATGAATCGCTAGACAAATATAGAGAATCTATATCTATGAAGAACCTCGAATACATATAAAAGATTCTCTAAATATCATAAATATTTAATCATTGATTGTCAGATCTAAATAAAAGCTCATTTTATATACTTGGTAATGTAATAAGGATTCCCGAACATAACTGAAATCTATAAAGAGAGTCCTGGAGTAGACAATAATTCCCCTCAAAAAGGTGTGATGAGTATGACCTCCCATCCTCTTGACCAATGCAAATTCCTAAGTCTCATCAATTCACAACTAATGAGCACCTTCCTTTGGAATGTAGGTCCAAATAGATATGGAATCATTTGATGTTTCCGGTTATACGAACAAACCTATTAAAAACCGCTTGGAAAGTTTGAATCTTAAATCAGTGAGAACATCCCCAATTCCAGAGGAAACACTGACTAACTTTTCCAGGTTCTTCTAATCGATACTATTGGAAGGATTGATGAATACTGGTAGGTGTATGTGTCTGCTAGCTATTTTCCATCAAGCATGGTTAACATACTTCTTTTAATACAGGCATGTGAGACTGCTGAAAGAATTTGTGAGTGTAAGTAAGTGTGTGTCCCTATTTACCAGTTTCCACCACATTTGATTGGTAGGATTCTTTGAATACAGTTAGAAGAGCCTTCTGACTAGATGATAGTTTTTAAATAGGTGTATGTGCCTGTTCGTAGTACTCCACTAGATTTTCATAGTGGGATTGGTGGGTTGCTGATAGATGAGTCTTCTAGGCAGTGGAATTAAGACAGAGGAGTGTATGTTCCCACTCATTATTTTTTATCAAGATAAGTTAATGGACTTCTCTAGAAGGGGAAAGGGTAAGAAACTTCTCCCTATTGGTCGGACATTGTCCTTGTTGGTTCGTCTTGCTTTCTTGGGTTTTAGGGACATGGTCCGAACAATTGAAAGCAACACCCCCATCATGTTGGGGGTTTACTGTTGCTCGATTCTGCTGGTGGCGATTGTCTGTGGGAGTCCTTGAGAAGGACCCATACATATTTAAATTGAAGGAATGTGTGACCTCTTGATCCACCTCCCTATAATATAGGAGAGACTAGTTATTTCTTTCCGGGGAGAAGGACTCGAAATGGTTGAAGACGGTGGTTGGAACTGTCTACTACTTGACCATCGGTCATCATTGACCGGACAATCGAGGGTTGTTGTTAACTTGGAGAGCCAGTAAGGCAGCCTCTAGGATTTAGATAGTACCTTGTTGATAGTGTTACCTTAACAATACATTGTAGACCCAGCTTTGAAGATTCTATTTTGGTGACGACATCCTTACATTGGATAAGGATCTAGCTTGAGCAGCGGTTGAGGCAATGACGGGTGAAAACTATAAGGAAGCCATTTGGAGTGAAGTGAGTTCTCAGAAAACATAAAATAAATAATAAAATCCATTAAAGAAACAGCTTTTAGATAGATACATGCATGATTTATTCCTTTGTCTAGCCTTCCTTTATAAATTAACAGGGGCATGATATGTGGGTAACACTATTAAATTCGTTAAGGATTCACATCGGGTGGACCATTTTTGTTTCATAATTCCTTGGATTGTGTGTTATAGTTTAAGAATAAATTATTACAGGAACTTTCCATTAGATTTATTCATGGAACCAAAAATATCTAATATTTCTTTATCGAAAAGGGACCTCCATTCCAAAGGTAGGAATTCGTTAACTTTGAAGTTATGATACTTAAGAACATGCATTGGTCAAGAGGATGGGAGGTCGGACTCATCACACCCTTTTAGGGGGAATTATAATCTAATTTAGGGATCTCTTTATATATTTAATATATTTTAATGAATCCTTAATAATTCACCAAGTATAAAATAGGTTTCCCTTGGAATTTGAAATCAATTATTAGGACATGTAAAATTTAGAATCATCCATATGTACTCGAGGTTCTTCATTAATGGATACATTCATATGTATTAGAGTTTATACCTCAATGGTATCCATTGATATAATATTTAGTGATTCTTTTAATCATCATTATGATGATACTGGTTTTTAAGCCACTCAGTGGGGTACTCTAGAATTTATTCTCTTCTAGGAAGAGGAAGGTTTGTTTTGATGTTTGGATCGTACCCATAAAATGGGCTACCTATGTATCCTATTGAAAGGAATAAGAACCCTCATAGTTTAGTTCCACTTAATGGGACACATCATACCTTTTAAGTCCATGTGATGAGAACATAGCCATATAGTTTAATTTCATTTGGTAAGGACATCTAAGTGAAAGGTTCTTAGTCAAGGTTTGGTGTGGGACTTATGCATAAGCATCCCAAGGAACTTCGAAAGAATACAAATTTCCAAGTATGATTAGACCCTATTGCGAATATTTCCCAAGGAGAATAAAGTTTATTTGTAATTCTGAGTATGAATTTTAAGGAGGATTCCTATGTATCCCATTTGAATGGGAATAAAAGCCTATATAGTTTGATGAATCTCATATGAGAGTATTGTTCTTTGAGAGAAATGAGTTTGGGAATAATTTCTGTAAAGTATGACTTGGTGATTTGGGGGGTTTAATTTGGGGCTTATTACCAAGGAGGATTCCTAGATTAAGGGAATTAAGGATAGACACCTGAAGAGGATATCTAATGAGATGGGACCCTGAGAAGCATTTCCACGTATCCCAATTATGATGGGACTCAGAGTTCTCGTAGTTCATTCACCATAGGTTTTTGTGAAAATTTTGTAATCATCAAGAATCACTAAGGCCATGTGGTTCATGATCAGTGTGAGGAATAAGAGAATGTGAAAGATTCAACAAATAAACCAACACTTTTCCTCCCCTTCTGTTGGAAGGGGATGCACTTACTGCGAAGATGGTGGACGAGGGAGAGGTGACCAGGGAAGAGGGTGAGGCAATGACCCTTCCCTCTATTCTCTTTCATTGAACTAGTGTCCAATAAAAGGAAGTAGAGAAGGTGATGGAAGTAGAGAGGAGAAATACTGTAACCTCCTACATGAATGGTTAGGGGCTTACACTAGGATGGCTGCCCTAGTGGATCTCATGAGAGGAGGGAAACTTCTCATTTTATTGCATGGAAAATAAAGTTTACATGATGATGCGTAGGCCCTATGAGCAGCTATGCAGCATAGGTACCTCACGTAGGTGTGCCTTGTAGGTACCACACGTAGGTGAATCATGTAGGGGCCTCACATAATTGTACCACATAAATTTACCATGTAGACCTGAGTAATGATTGAAGAAAATGCTTTAACATAGGAAAACAAAGCCTATGCAAGCTTAAAATTGTGAAAGACAATAAAAAAATTCTTATCCATATAATTATCTCTTCTCTTGTATTTTTAGAGAGCTACATATGATAATTTGAGAGATCTTGGTGAAAGATCTATGCAATGGGAGCATCAAGAAGTCCTTAAGCTTTTTTCAGTCTTCAAATGAGGAGCCCAAGGGTCCTATTTATAGAAATGGAAGGGGTCTAGTTGAAGTAAAGTTGTCGGTGGAGGTCCACCATGTAGGTTTCCAGAACGTATATCATAGCGCAGTTATGCCACTCAAGTTTTCCACATAGGTCTCCGACATAGGTTTGCCGCGTAGGTTTTCCATGTAGGTTTTCCACAGTGTCCTTGAAAATTTATTCAACCTTTTAATTCATTGGAGTTCATCTGGAGATTTTTAAATATCTAGGGCCTCCTTCATAGTCTTTTTTCACACTAAATAGTATAAAAAATGGTATGATTTTAAAATTTATTTTCATGTTCTTATATTCTTATGGTTTTGTTTTGTTTTATATTTCCCATGTTTACCCTTACTGATCATTTGAGATCACCCCTTTTTATGTTTCATTTCCCCAAGAAATGAAGAAGGGAATTAAGTATGATGTATCAAAAAGGGTTTCTAGTTATGAAGGAAAACATAAGAGATGATGTAGATGTTTTATGAACCATTTGTTTATGTTTCCAAATTTCTAAAGACACTAAACTATTACATTCTTTGAGCATCCGTTTGTGTTGTGTATTAATTATTGTGCAAAAGTAATGTAATGTCCATGTATTTCCAGATTATGGTCATTATAGTTGGTATCAGAGTGAAGGTTTAGTCAGACTTTGGAAACTAGGATGTGAAAACTTTGTTGATATCCCTAGATACATTTATAAGGATATGTCTTGGGATGTCCTAATGATAATTCTATGTATAGGTTTCAATCCTAGTGTTTTTTTGATAATCATGAATTGCCTAGGATTTAACCTAATAAATCAAAGATAGAAATATTATAAGTAATTTACCTTACTTATGTGTTTTTAATATCTAATATGTATTTATAACACTTTGATTTTTGGTCTTATTAAATATCTAGAACTAGAAAGAACATAGTTAATCTTGAATTTTTCATATTTAGAACATATACGAATTATTTAAAAAAATTTCCTAAGTGTAAATATAATAAAGAGAATTATGAAAGTGGTACGAGTACTAGTTATAATGCTAAGGATAAAGAGATTGTAAACAACATGTGAAAGGTATGGGATGTTCTAGCACTATTTTTTACTTTAAACCTAAGAATATTGGTTAGATTAAGGTTGAGGAACATTAATACATGATTCATATTTTAGGAAAGAATAAGATCATGGATCCTCAGTAATGGATTAAAAATAAAGTTGGATGATTGATGTGTATATGTTTCAGAATTCAAATATTATGTTATATGAACCACAAAATATATAAGTGTTTTCAGTATAATTTTTTCATTAAACATTGGAAATGATATGTTGAATAGTTACAGGGACCTAGAAAAGTGATTTAAGGGTTAGGTTATATACTTTTAGAACACATGATTAAGGTAATGATAAAAATTAATTTGTTCCTTACATTAATATAATGATGTTTGGATAAAGATATATTGGATTGGAATAAGTAAATTGGATGATGCTAGTTTCTTGGAAAACAATTATGGATTTTTTGTCAAGAGGGTTATGATATCATAGATGATGTATACAACTTTTTGGGACTTAACGATTATATCCAATAAGTTTTGGAATAAGGAAACGTGCATGTTTTCAATAAGGATATATTGTAATGTAGGTTATTACCATGAATAGAGATAATACATGATTAAGGTATACACAAGTTCAGAATTTGAACAACAAGAGACGCATTATAAAATATGGGGGGTCAAATGTTAATCCGAGTTAGTGTAACTCTTTAGAATGTTTTGAATTTTCAGTTTTTCGAATGATTGTAAGGTTATCCATTTAAGGATATTACAATTTAAAATATGGATGAAGTTTGTATTATCTCACTATAGGTGGACTTATGCATATTCGATAATTGGTGTTATACTTTTTAATTGTGATAAAGATAGATGGAATGACCTGTCATTTTATTTATGGGTCTCATGGTATTTTAATGCTTAATGAATGATAAGTTCACCTTTATTTCTGGGAATATTGGATGAAGTGGAAATTTATCATGGCACAACGAATGTATGAGATTATAATTAATAAAGTACGTATTTATTATCATTATTATACTCTATAGAAGGGATCCTGAAACCAAAAATATGTTATCCTAGAACATTCCTTACCGGTGAATTAGATGGTCCCTTAGATCATCACAGATTTTGAGCTTTTGATTGTTAACTTTCTCAAATGATGTTCTATATCACTCTCCATTAGAACTTGATAGTTTGATTTTTCTTCAATATCCATCTTTTCAATTTCCACTTATGTTATCCTAGGTAGAATCCCAGTTATGAGTGACTTTTGGTAACTTTTATATTTATAACATTCCTTTTATATGTTTTATTCCTTGTTTTTATGATGTGGGTTTCTATGAAATCAACATTCACATATAAATCCTTTAACAGCCAAAGTGAATTTAGAGGGAGAAATTAATTTTAACGGGGGTAGAATGTAACACCGTAATATTTTTATGAGATATATATTTTTATTTTATTTTATTATATATATTTAATTTCTTTGATGTCTTTTGTTATACGCAACACCAAGATAATCTTTCACTACACACAACACCGACTTAGCTTGCGATATACGCATCAGAATACCTGGATTGTGCTACAAAAAATTTCAAGTTATTTTGATAGAATTAATTTCATCCAACACCATTTATTAGATAACATATATATTTTATTATGTTAACTTATAATATTGTCCTTATAATGGTTGGTATGAACAATATTAACGTTTTTCTGAAAAACTATTTAAATGAAAATAAGAATGTTTATAAAATAATAAAATCACTCTTTATGTATTTAATTAATGAAATATATGTTTAATATATTTAATATAATGTTTAAAATTCATCTTATATTTTTTATAGACATGATCTAAGAACAAATTTATTTTTAGATAAAATAAGTAATTTTCCAAAAATGTAGTTTTGCGGCCTTTTGATGTCGCACCCATTTTAAATCAATTTTTTACAATTCTATATATTTTATTTAATAATATAAAATTTTTATTTTTAATTGGGGTATAAAAATTTATTTTTTATAAATTTTTTATATTTTTCTCATAACTTTCAAGTTTTTATGAATAGTAAAAACACACTAAATTTTAATTTAAATCAATTTTTTTCAAATAAATAATTTATAGGGTTAAATTATATTACTGAATGGTTTTAAAGTATAAATAAAATATATTTTTATCATTTAATATAATTTATGTCATTGGGATGAATTTTATATTGAATTTTGATGTAAAAACATTTTAGTCTTTTGTAATGTTTTAGCTTTTAAAACCCATTTTTCATTCTGACAATGGGATTAATTATAAATTAATTACTAAAACAAGTGTGTTATGAATTTTTTAAAATGGATTTCTTATTTGGATTCATTATGTCCAAATTATTTAAATATAATTCTTTTATTTTTAGGTATTATGAATATTAACTTCTCAAATTTTTATTAAAACGGTAATAAGGTAAATCAGGTAATTAGGGGTAAATATATTACTATTAAAATTACCTTAACACTTGTCCTAATGGTGAACCTAAACTATAATCGGGTCAAAATGACACCCTTTAAAAGTCATTTGTATGAGATTATGACATTTAATATTTTTTTTAAAGAATAGTTAAATATGTCTTACTCAAATTTCAAAAAAATAAATATTTTTTAATATAAGGTAATAATGAAGTTAAATTATTTTAAAAATACTAATTTGAAAAATGAAATAATTTTCTTTTTCATGGTAATTTAATTTTAATTTTTAGTAAATAAATAATTACCTTGAAGTTTTATATATTGATGATGCATAAATTTTTTAATGAATGAAAAATCAATAAACTTATTCTTATTAAAATAATAATAACCATTAAAAGACACAAAAACTTGTCCAAAATTTATTGGTTGATTATATCACATTTATAGTCATATAATGGTTCATTTAAGGACCATTTGGAGCCTTATAGAAGATATTATGACACTTTTATTATTTTATTTAAAGTGATGTTAAACTTTACACATTCATGTTTTAATAAGTATAAAATTTTTAATGATGCATTTTCTAGAATATATATTCGGATAAAATTATTATTATGAAATATATTATATTTATTTTCATAAAATAATTTTAATTTAAATTTTTATTAAAAAATAAGTGTATTAAATAATTACACAAAACTAATGTTAAAATTTGTTTATTAATGGAAATATCAAATTAATGTTATTAAAAATATTAAAATAAATATAATTTGGGAAAATTAATATATAAAATGAATTTTATAGGCTACGAAGACCCAATAGGGATATAATAAAATATATTTTTCAAGGACAACATATTATCATGATATTTTTAAAAATCATATAATTTAATATTGTCAAAATTGACAGTATTGTTGATTTGTCAAAAAAATTAAATTATTTAAAAATCACAAATCATTTTAAAATTTATATAATAAATATTATATGGTATAAAATTTTAAAAATAAATTATTTATGATTTATGTGACATTAAATAACTATATATTTCACCCTTTAATATTGAAATACTTGTTACCCTAGTTAAAATAATATAGAATAACAAAGTGATAAATTTAAATTATAAGGTTTAAATGTATATAAAAATTATCTAAAATTTCTTTTCTGATGATATTTAAACTTTATATAATCTAACCTTCTAAATTATGACATCTTGGTGGTTTTTTATGTGGTTCTATTTTATTATAAATTAATACTTTTGGAGATTTCATTAGTACCCCTAACCTCAATTATAATAGGAAACCTCCTCCCTCACTTCTTCACTTCACATTGAGTCTTAAAGCTCAGGAATCCCCATCCCATTTACCTTATCAACTTACGTTGTTACATTATAAAGGTTCTCGTATTCTCAAAATACCAACTCCATTTCCTTTAAGAGGATATTTAGAGGGAGCACATCGAAGAAGTGACAATCTCCTCTACCGATTCTTTCCAAATTCTTTATTCTTATGCTTCGTCTTCATGAGTTTTTTCCATTATAAAGAAATATATTTAGTATAAATTATATTATTATATGTTATTATGGTTACATAACAACAATATTTCACCTTCTATCAATCATATGAAAAACAAAATCACTACGCATGAATACATATGGCTTACCGTCTCCACACTGTGGTGTAATCTATTTTTCACCACCATCTTACTTGAATGGATATAATAATGGAAATAATAACTATACATTATTATTAAAAAATTATATTTATTCTATTAGATCAAATATACCATCCACTTCCAAAATTTTTACTATAAATGAAATGATACCATCACTTGTGCATATGTACAGCCTACCGTCACGACGATGCGATGCGATTCATATCCATGTCAAACAATAATGAATGATTTTAAAAACTTATCTAAAGTATAAATATGACATATTTCACCTTAATATAATTTTTAAATGATGTAAGTTTATCCTATATACAATAATTGGACTTATATAACTAAACATTCAAGATAAAATAAAGTTGTTAACACCAAAAGAAGAGTAATAATGAAAAATTATTAAACAGGTATTAATATGATCAAATGTGGTATAAAAAATAAAAATATGGTTCTTGAGTAAGTTAATGAGATTATTTAAACCATTATATAGTAGTTTCATATACATACAAAAGAAATTGAATATATGATAGGGGATTATTTTATTTCACTTTTATTTTTGTGGCACATATTCCTTAAACACCGCCTATCTTTCCTAATTACTACTTATGATGCCCAAGAATGTTTTTATGGTTCTTATTATTAAGGTTATAATATTAATATAATTTTATTTATTTTATGAGGCATATTATTCGATTGAATATAAATTTGTATGGGATAATTTTTCAATCTCATTATTATCCGAGATTGTTTATACGTAAGTATTTATTGTGGCAGATTTATCATCCACGTCCATGATTTCTGAAAATATTTAATATTATAATAAGGTTTTTTAAGGTCATTTTTACTCATTTTTGACTTTTTACTATATGGTTTGAAAAGAATATTTCATTCATTTTCCAAATGAGGTACTTTTTGACTTATCAGACAAAAGTATGAGAATAATGTTTCTTTTAACTTATATGGCGAAAACATATTTTTATGCTTTCATATATAATTATTTTCAATAATTTTACCTTATAATATTTCAGAGTTATTTTCCAAGAAATTATTTCCTTAAAATTTTAACGGTATTTTATGAAAAGAAAACATTTTCGATGAAAAAAGGATATTTTCCTCAATAATTAATTTCAACTACGTTATAAAAATTATTTTCCATCTAAGATGGAATTATTTAATAGGATTATGTTAGAACTATAATATCCCTATTATTCCTATAGGTCTATTATGTTTATTATGGAATACAATTTATGAAATCTATTTGTTTTAAATGGATTATGTTATGATGGAATAATGATTAAGAAACTAATTTTATTTCGTGGGATATGATATGATGAATGATTTATGTTTTTGTGGAACACATAAGAATTATTTCTTTATGAGATGGGTGAGACCAATATCTCCCTAAAATGCATTGGGTAAAGATTTATATACCATGAGATAGAAAAGACTAGAACGGAAAATGATCTTAGTTCAATAATACATGGATAAAATGATAAGTAAATTCGGTTCATTAATACTGGGCTGGAATGACCTGTAAATATGGTTCTTTAATATAGGGTTAGAATGAGGAGTGAACTTGGTTTAGTAAGGACATTTTACACATTGATGGTCTTGTAAATGAGGCTTAGATAATATGGAAATGATTTTTTGTGCTTATGTGTTTTCCACAAATCTATGTTTTATGGAAATGATATTTCCTCATGTTTATAGTTCATTTATTATTTATGCCTTATAAAATTCCATGATTTATTTCATGAAATCATGATTTTAATATTTGTTATACATGGTATGATTTTCAAATGTTATTTTCATGTTTTTACATTCTTATGTTTTTGTTTTGTTTGATATTTTTCATGTTTACCCTTACTGAGTATTTGAGCTCACCCTTTTTTATGTATATTTCCCTAATATATGAATAAGGGTATTAAGTAAGATGTGTCAAAAATGGGTTCTAGTTATGAAGGAAAATGCAAGAGATCATGTAGATGTTTTATAAACTAGTTGTTTATGTTTCCCATTTTCTAAAGACACTAAACTAATATGGTCTTTGGGAACCTATTTTTGTCTTGTATTATGTATTCCTCAAAAGAAATGTAATGTCTATATATGTCAATCTTAGGGTATTTTCATGGAATGAGTGAAGAGTGTATTGATAAAAAAGAAGGGAAAATATAAATGATACCCATCACCCAGAGAAAAATATCCACCACATTGGGCTCAAGATAATTGTATAGTATACATGTGATGATAACAACCCTCCCCTTAGACTAATAAAGGGTCTTAGGATAGAGTAATATAATGATATAAATATGGTTAGAAAAACCCTTTCCCTAGACCACATCTCCAACTCAACACCAGGCTTGAGGAATGAGTTATGCTTACTGTTTCTAAATATAATTAGGTGTGGTTTGGAAACTAAAAGGTTAAAGTGATACAAAAAATCATAGATCTAGGATTTATTAGGTGGGTTCAATTGATTAAATGAGGAGATGTCCCTACACTCATTATGAAGGGATAAAAATTAAATAATGACAATAGACCTGGTCATTAACTTAAATGGACTTACAATATAAGGGGTTTTATTTGAAAAGAAAATTCCAAATTTTCACAACACATCAAGAGAAGATCTCAAAAATATCATGAAAATGGAAACATCATTGATCAATAATCCAACACCCCTATGGTCAAAAAAAGAAACCTGACCTGACAAATGTCATCAGAACATCACCCATAAAACAACCAACTCATCGTTAACATAAAGGAATATACACCATTTTTGTTGAGATGACCCACCCAACATTATCACAACAAAAGGAACTAGGTTCTCTGTAACAGCCCGAGATTTTATGAAAAATATTCTTTTTATTTCACTAATGTCTTGTGTTGTACGCTACACCAAAAGGAGCTTGCACAACACGCATCCTTGACTTGCCTTGCATTACACGCAATCACAACCTTCCTCGATAGCGTGTATAGTACGCAATACTGAGTTTCACTAAACAACGATATTCTATTAAAATATTATTAAAACTAGTCGTTATGAATAGTAATAACCACTTTTTGAAATTCTGTAAATCTTATTTTTCAAAATGAACTTCATTTTTGGATTCGGAGTATCGAATTTAGCCTAAGATGAAATTTTGGTACTTTTCAGATAAATTTCATATTCTGATGAATAGTGAAAATTACTACATTATAATTAAAAACAACTTTTTTTAATCGAAATAATTAATAGTGATAAAACATTAATTTGAGTGGTTTTAAAATATATTTAGAATATATTTTTACAATTTAATACAATGTTGGACATTGGATGTAATTTCACATTTAAACCAGACATAAACAAGTGTCAATCTTTTGATAGATATTGTTTCTTAAAAACACGCTATTTGTTTTAACAGCGGGATTTAATTATAAAATTAATTAATGCAACATCTATGTTATGAATATGGTAAAATAGACTTCATTTTTGAATTCGGAATATGAAATATAGCTTAGGATGAAATTTTGGCATTGTTCTGAAAAACATCAATTTTTGATGAATAGTGAAACTACTAAGTGGTAGGTTAAAAACTGAATTTTGCATAAAACATAATTTTACCGCTTCTGTGAATGGAATTTTGAAAATCCGAGAGACACGGTTAATATCAAGGACTAAAATGTGGTTCAATGAGATGAAAATAATTTTTGGTGAATAGTAACTTTTTACTTTTTTTTACCACGGTTAATAGTAAATAGGGTAACTAAGGGTAAATATGATATTACTATTACCCTAAAACATGTCCTAATTCTATTGGATAAGTTTAATTCGGCCAAAAACAAACTTATGAATATAATATGACCATTTAGGCCCACTTGGATTAGATTAGGACATTTATTATTATTTAATTCAAAGAAGAGTTAAAAGAGTTAAAATCAAAGTTTATTTACTAAAACATTTTTAATATGGGGTTATACATACGATAAATTCGACTATAAGTATTCATTAGAAAGCTAAAACGATTTCCTACATAATGATATTTTATTTATAATTTTTAGACTTTAAATAAATTAATTTATTTTTGACACAACGATGATGCAGTAATTACCCTTTTAAGGAAATATTAACATAATTGATGTTATAAATGCTCAAATGAATGTAATTTGAGACTTTTTATGAATTCCACTAATTTTCTAGGTTACTATGATATATTAGTGTTGATTTAACCAACTTGGTTCGAACATATAATTCTGTTATGACTTTCAAAAAAATCATATATCAAATAGTGTCAAAATTGACACAAAATAGTTTTTAAATCAAATATTATATTATTAATTGTTATTTTGTTCCTAAAAATCTAAGGTTCGGCCAAATGACTTAGATAAGGATATATATATTAATAATAAACAATTTGGGGTTCGTTTGGCATGTTATAGTAAGTGTATTAACCATATAGTGAAAGAAAACAAAAAGACACGGTAAAAGTTATATTAATTAACTTAGAGTTAAATCTAATTGATAAGGTTAAAATAATACCCTAAACTTGTCTAAATCCTATTGGTTGATAGTATTTCGACCCCTCCCCACTTTAGCTTCGAAATAAGACCCTTTGGAACCATTATAAACCGATTTTGACTTTAATATAAAATAATATTTTGAGATATTCCTAAGGTGCCCCTCTCCTCCCTTATAAAAGGGCACCTCCTCCCCCTCCTCCTCACACCAAATTGAGCACTCAAGCTCGTCCAAACCCTGCCAAAATCTCTTCTCCACTTCCCTAGAAACATCCTAGAGGTTATGGTCTTCCTCAAAGACCAATTTTAGTGCCCTAAGAGGAGGTCTCAAAGAGGCGCTTCAAAGAAGAGGTAATTACCGTTACCAATTCTTTCATCTTTATTTATTCTTCCACTTCTTCTTCTTAGGTTGTTTCATTATGAAGTAATAACATCAGTATCACTCATATACTGATATGTTATTATAAGTATGAAACAACCCTATTTCACTATCTATCCATCCTACGGAAAAAGAAATCACCGCGCGTGCGTACGTACGGAATACCGTCTCCACGCCGTGGTGTAATCTATTTTCCACCACCACCTTACATGGATGGGTATAATGGTGTAAAGAATAACTATACATAGTTATTACAACATCATATTGATTCTGATATATTGTATAATCCACTTCAATTCAGTTCAATATTTATGGAAATGATATCATCGCTCGTGCGTACGTACGGACTACCGTCTCCACGACGCGATGAGATTCATTCTTCATGTTAACCATTTAAGAATGATTATAAAGTATATATAAGAAATAATAATAAAATATATGACATTATAAAGCTACTGGATTTATGTATATATATATATGTATGTCATCTACTTACTTCCATTTCAAGACAATAAGGAAAGTAAAACAGCGTTCATGCGTACGTACGGACTACCGTCTCCATGAACGGTGTTTTTCATTTTATTTATCTATCTATTATATATATATATATACTGAATATATATGATATATAAATCATATTTTATATTCTGGAAGTATGTAAATCATGATATAAGTAATAATGATGTCAAGAACAACAAGTCAAAACACCTACGATAAATGAAACGATTTTACCCAAAATGCTTTTTAACATGGAATTTACAAAAGAACGGGTAATATAATGTCATAAGTGAACCCTATATGATATCATAACAATGAATATGATTCTGGAATAAGTCAATAACATGATTTAAATCATTATACAGGAGGTTCGGACACTTACAAAGCAAGTCGGACATAAGGTAAGGGAAATATCACAATCTCATTTTTATCCGAGATTGTTTATTCGTAAGTATTTACTGGGGTGTATTTTATCATCCACATCCATGTTTCATAAATATGTAATATTATTTCCATCCACCTACAATTTTTTAAATCCATTTTTACCCTTCGGTGAGTTTTTAGTAAAAGAAATGAAAGGAATCTTTTGTCGTTTTTCGTACGAGGTACTTTTTGACTTTTCCGACAAAAGTACGAAGAATGTTTTTTTAACTTATACGGCATGAATGGATTTTTAAAACATTATTTCCAAGAAATTTCCTTTACAAGTTTTCAAGTTTATTTTTAATCAACTTCTTTTATTTTAAAGTCGTATGACACGTTATGAAAGGAAAAATGTTTTTGAAGTAGAAAGGATATTTTCCTCAAGAATGAAGTTCAAGTATTTTATCAAAATTATTTTCCATCTAAGATAATAAAAGGGTTCTGTTTTTATCCCTATTATTACATGGATTTGATTATGTTGTGATGGAAACATTTTTATGAATTCCTTTATCTTATATGAATTGTTTTATGATGTCATGTTGTTTAAGAATTCCATTTTTATTACATGGGTTATGTGATGATGTATGATTTATGATTATGTGGCACACATAAGAAAGGATTCATTATAAGATGGGTGGGACCTATATCTCCCTCCAATGCATTGGGTAAAGATTTTATATCTCATGAGATAGACAGGGCTGGAACGGTAGGTTATACCGGTTCAGTGAAACAGGACTGAAACGAGGGTTACTCGATTCAGAAAGGGACTTTGTCCACTAAGATAGTCTTGGCAATGAGTCTTGACTAACAAGAAATGATTCTCTATGATTATGTGTGAATGACACAAAGTTTCATGTTTTAAGTTATGATTATTGTGATTACATTTCACTGCCATGATTTATCCCATGTTATGAAATTATGCTCTCTTTTGCAGGTTAAGATTTCCAGAATGTTATGTTCTTATGAATACGATGTGATTGATATTTCTTTTGTTTACCCTTACTGAGCATTTGAGCTCACCCTTTTATGTTTTCTTTTCCCCAGGATATAAAGAAAGGTTTTAGGTAAAAAAAAGGGAAGATCTTTATAGGAGATGTTGATGATCTTTCACCACGATTAGAAGATTACGTTCCGAGTTTCCAAAGACACTAAACTATTACGATCCTTGTGTGTGTATTTTTTGTTATGTACTAAGTATTCCGCAAATGTAATGTAGTGTCCATGTACATCAAGCTTCGGGTATCTACAGTTGGTATCAGATGAAAGGTTTAGTCAACCTTTGGAAACTAGGATGCGAAAACGTTAGTGAGATCCCTAGAGATATTTCTAAGGTATGTCTAGGGATGTCTCTAAGGTTAAGTATACGTATAGGTTATAGTCCTAGAATTGCGCTAACGATCTTCGAATTTAACCTAAGATGTTAGATATTGAGGGTACTACCCCTTTATTATGTTGTTTTCCCTAGCATGATTTTTGCCTCTCATACTATTCTTTTGGGGTTTTAGACGATGGCTGGAACCCGAAGGAACCGTGTTAATGCGGAATGTGATGGGCAATGCAATGATTGTCCCCCTGAGCAACCAAACGATATGGGAGCTGGAATGCAAAATCTTGTAGCCATTCTCACACAACTTTCTCAAGCTATGAATCATGCAGGACTTCCAAACGAGCAAAGGAAGGAGCAACATTCTGTTGAATCCTTCATGAGGCAGCGTCCACCTTCTTTCAGTGGGTCTACTGATCCATTAGTTTCTGAACAATGGATTAGTACTACTGAAAAGATATTTTCAGTTCTTCAATGTTCTGAACATGATAAAGTCATCCTAGCAGTGTATCGTTTGGAAGGAGATGCTGATCAATGGTGGAATCTTATTAAGAATACGAGGCAAAGGGATGAAATTGAGTCTATGGAATGGGACGAGTTCAAGAACTTATTTTTCAATAAGTACTTCCCTCGTATTCTCCGAACAAAGATGGAGAAAGAGTTTCTTGAACTGAAGCAAAGGGATGATGAATCTGTTGGTACCTATGAAGCAAATTTTACAAGACTTGCAAGGTACGCTTCTGGTATTATCATCCAACCTGAAAGTAAAGTTGATCGATTTTTCAGTGGCTTAAAACCAAGTCTTCGAAGGGCATTAGATATAAGAGACTTCAGTAGCTATGAAGAAATTGTGCGTTGTGCTATCAAGGTAGAAATGGAAGTTGGTGTTACATATCCATCTCATGGGTTTGACAAGAAACGAAAGATGGAGTTCAAGGAGAAATCTCAGAATAATGGTGAAAAGAAGATGAATGTTTCCTTATGCACAAAGTGTGGAAAGAAGCATGGTGGAGATTGTCTTAAAGGGACTAGAAAATGTTTTAAGTGTGGAAAAGAAGGTCATCGAGCAGCTGAGTGTCGAAGTAATGGAAAAAGGGATTCTAATGAAGTGAATAAATCAAACACTGCAGAGAACGTACAACCAACACTTCAATGCTTCAAGTGCAAGGAAATGGGGCATTATGCTAATAAATGCCCTAATACAAGGGTTAGTGATGATCAACATGAGCAACCACTGAAGGCAATGGACAAAGGGAAGTCACATGCGATCACTATTGGCAATGTTGAATATGACAACGATGTGGTGGTATGATTAAGTGTTTATGTAATGGGATTCCAAAATAATGTTGTATCATGGAATATTGGAATATTTATGTATTGGTCTAATGTGGCATTCAAAGTGATTGAGATATTATGCGCATAATGAAGGGAAAACGAGAAAATGAAATGTTTAACAGTATTCATGAGCTCATGATTGATATAAGGACCAAGTGATATCATGGTTTGAGTATATAGAATTTTGAGGATTTTGGTATGTGGAAAGTGTTAACTTTTAACTGCATTCAAGTTTTCACTAAGGTTCAATGGGTATTCAAGAGAGTACAAGATTAAGGCCTTTGAATGTTTGGAATGTGTCCAACAAGATATATCTTATGATATATGGGGATCAACAATGGTATTAAATCTCTGGTATTCGTTTTCACTATGTTATGAGAATGGACTGCAGTATTATGGATAAGACTAAAGATTGGAATGGATTATGTTGGACATAAGTTAGTATTGTTTAAGGATAGAAGTTTTTTTTCGATATTATGGGATGTTATAGTAATATAGTTTTAGAAAAAGGACAACCTGCAGGACGGGCGACAGCCCATCACTTCGGACAAGGCTGTGGGAATCGAACCCACAACCGAAGTGCGACTGGCCTTTATCGCCTACCACTGGCCTACAGGAAGTCCCTGTTTAGTAGAAACTAGTTTTATTATATTAATCAGTATGATATATGAAGTATAAGTCCATTTTAGGAACCATATATGATTAATCTCACTATAGATCGACTTATGCATATAATTTTTGCTAACCTTTTGTTTGAGACAGATGGAATGACCCGTCGTTCTATCACATAATCTGCTAACACTTCACGAATAACAAATTCAAATTCATTTATTTAAGAGATGAAGTGGAAATTGTTCAAGACACGAACAACAGTGAGATTGTACCAAAATAAATTAAGTATTTATTCTAATTCAAATTTTCAACTTTAGGGAAATGATCTTGAAAACCAAAAATGTTGTCCTAGTGATCTTATACCTGATGAATCAGATGGTACCTTATATCATCACAAATCTATGGATTTGTGATTACTGGCTTTTCCATAGCCATGTTCTCCACCACTCTCCATCAGAACATGATGGTTAGATTTCTCTTCCATATCCATATTTTTACCTATGTGGAAACCCAGCGATTAGTTTATTTGGGTAATCGTTACATTTCATACTTTAGTTTTTAAAGCCAAGTTTTGGTATTCCTTTTTACGATGTGGGATTCTATTAAAGAAACTTTAGAATAGTAAACCATTTATAACCCCGACGAATTTCGAGGGCGAAATTCATTTTAAGGGGGGTAGAATGTAACAGCCCGAGATTTTATGAAAAATATTCTTTTTATTTCACTAATGTCTTGTGTTGTACGCTACACCAAAAGGAGCTTGCACAACACGCATCCTTGACTTGCCTTGCATTACACGCAATCACAACCTTCCTCGATAGCGTGTATAGTACACAATACTGAGTTTCACTAAACAACGATATTCTATTAAAATATTATTAAAACTAGTCGTTATGAATAGTAATAACCACTTTTTGAAATTCTGTAAATCTTATTTTTCAAAATGAACTTCATTTTTGGATTCGGAGTATCGAATTTAGCCTAAGATGAAATTTTGGTACTTTTCAGATAAATTTCATATTCTGATGAATAGTGAACATTACTACATTATAATTAAAAACAACTTTTTTTTAATTGAAATAATTAATAGTGATAAAACTTTAATTTGAGTGGTTTTAAAATATATTTAGAATATATTTTTACAATTTAATACAATGTTGGTCATTGGATGTAATTTCACATTTAAACCAGACATAAACAAGTGTCAATCTTTTGATAGATATTGTTTCTTAAAAACACGCTATTTGTTTTAACAGCGGGATTTAATTATAAAATTAATTAATGCAACATCTATGTTATGAATATGGTAAAATATACTTCATTTTTGAATTCGGAATATGAAATATAGCTTAGGATGAAATTTTGGCATTGTTCTGAAAAACATCAACTTTTGATGAATAGTGAAACTACTAAGTTGTAGGTTAAAAACTGAATTTTGCATAAAACTTAATTTTACCGCTTCTGTGAATGGAATTTTGAAAATCCGAGAGACACGGTTAATATCAAAGACTAAAATGTGGTTCAATGAGATGAAAATAATTTTTGGTGAATAGTAACTTTTTACTTTTTTTTTACCACGGTTAATAGTAAATAGGGTAACTAAGGGTAAATATGATATTACTATTACCCTAACACATGTCCTAATTCTATTGGATAAGTGTAATTCGGCCAAAAACAACCTTATGAATATAATATGACCATTTAGGCCCACTTGGATTAGATTAGGACATTTATTATTATTTAATTCAAAGAAGAGTTAAAAGAGTTAAAATCAACGTTTATTTACTAAAACATTTTTAATATGGGGTTATACATAAGATAAATTCGACTATAAATATTCATTAGAAAGATAAAGAGATTTCCTACATAATGATATTTTATTTATAATTTTTAGACTTTAAATAAATTAATTTATTTTTGACACAACGATGATGCAGTAATTACCCTTTTAAGGAAATATTAACATAATTGATGTTATAAATGATCAAATGAATGTAATTTGAGACTTTTTATGAATTCCACTAATTTTCTAGGTTACTATGATATATTAGTGTTGATTTAACCAACTTGGTTCGAACATATAATTCTGTTATGACTTTCACAAAAATCATATATCAAATAGTGTCAAAATTGACACAAAATAGTTTTTAAATCAAATATTATATTATTAATTGTTATTTTGTTCCTAAAAATCTAAGGTTCGGCCAAATGACTTAGATAAGGATATATATATTAATAATAAACAATTTGGGGTTCGTTTGGCATGTTATATTAAGTGTATTAACCATATAGTGAAAGAAAACAAAAAGACACGGTAAAAGTTAAATTAATTAACTTAGAGTTAAATCTAATTGATAAGGTTAAAATAATACCCTAAACTTGTCTAAATCCTATTGGTTGATAGGATTTCGACCCATCCCCACTTTAGCTTCGAAATAAGACCCTTTGGAACCATTATAAACTGATTTTGACTTTATTATAAAAGAATATTTTGAGATATTCCTAAGGTGCCCCTCTCCTCCCTTATAAAAGGGCACCTCCTCCCCCTCCTCCTCACACCAAATTGAGCACTCAAGCTCGGCCAACCCCTGCCAAAATCTCTTCTCCACTTCCCTAGAAACATCCTAGAGGTTCTGGTCTTCCTCAAAGACCAATTTTAGTGCCCTAAGAGGAGGTCTCAAAGAGGCGCTTCAAAGAAGAGGTAATTACCTTTACCAATTCTTTCATCTTTATTTATTCTTCCACTTCTTCTTCTTAGGTTGTTTCATTATGAAGTAATAACATCAGTATCACTAATATACTGATATGTTATTATAAGTATGAAACAACCCTATTTCACTATCTATCCATCCTACGGAAAAAGAAATCACCGCGCGTGCGTACGTACGGAATACCGTCTCCACGCCGTGGTGTAATCTATTTTCCACCACCACCTTACATGGATGGGTATAATGGTGTAAAGAATAACTATACATAGTTATTACAACATCATATTGATTCTGATATATTGTATAATCCACTTCAATTCAGTTCAATATTTATGGAAATGATATCATCGCTCGTGCGTACGTACGGACTACCGTCTCCACGACGCGATGAGATTCATTCTTCATGTTAACCATTTAAGAATGATTATAAAGTATATATAAGAAATAATAATGAAATATATGACATTATAAAGCTACTGGATTTATGTATATATATATATGTATGTCATCTACTTACTTCCATTTCAAGACAATAAGGAAAGTAAAACAGCGTTCATGCGTACGTACGGACTACCGTCTCCATGAACGGTGTTTTTCATTTTATTTATCTATCTATTATATATATATATATACTGAATATATATGATATATAAATCATATTTTATATTCTGGAAGTAAGTAAATCATGATATATGTAATAATGATGTCAAGAACAACAAGTCAAAACACCTACGATAAATGAAACGATTTTACCCAAAATGCTTCTTTAACATGGAATTTACAAAAGAACGGGTAATATAATGTCATAAGTGAACCATATATGATATCATAACAATTAATATGATTCTGGAATAAGTCAATAACATGATTTAAATCATTATATAGGAGGTTCGGACACTTACAAAGCAAGTCGGACATAAGGTAAGGGAAATATCACAATCTCATTTTTATCCGAGATTGTTTATTCGTAAGTATTTACTGGGGTGTATTTTATCATCCACATCCATGTTTCATAAATATGTAATATTATTTCCATCCACCTACAATTGTTTAAATCCATTTTTACCCTTCGGTGAGTTTTTAGTAAAATAAATGAAAGGAATCTTTTGTCGTTTTTCGTACGAGGTACTTTTTGACTTTTCCGACAAAAGTACGAAGAATGTTTTTTTAACTTATACGACATGAATGGATTTTTAAAACATTATTTCCAAGAAATTTCCTTTACAAGTTTTCATGTTTATTTTTAATCAACTTCTTTTATTTTAAAGTCGTATGACACGTTATGAAAGGAAAAATGTTTTTGAAGTAGAAAGGATATTTTCCTCAAGAATGAAGTTCAAGTATTTTATCAAAATTATTTTCCATCTAAGATAATAAAAGGGTTCTGTTTTTATCCCTATTATTACATGGATTTGATTATGTTTTGATGGAAACATTTTTATGAATTCCTTTATCTTATATGAATTGTTTTATGATGTCATGTTGTTTAAGAATTCCATTTTTATTACATGGGTTATGTGATGATGTATGATTTATGATTATGTGGCACACATAAGAAAGGATTCATTATAAGATGGGTGGGACCTATATCTCCCTCCAATGCATTGGGTAAATATTTTATATCTCATGAGATAGACAGGGCTGGAACGGTAGGTTATACCAGTTCAGTGAAACAGGACTGAAACGAGGGTTACTCGATTCAGAAAGGGACTTTGTCCACTAAGATAGTCTTGGCAATGAGTCTTGACTAACAAGAAATGATTCTCTATTATAATGTGTGAATGCCACAAAGTTTCATGTTTTAAGTTATGATTATTGTGATTACATTTCACTGCCATGATTTATCCCATGTTATGAAATTATGCTCTCTTTTGCAGGTTAAGATTTCCAGAATGTTATGTTCTTATGAATACGATGTGATTGATATTTCTTTTGTTTTCCCTTACTGAGCATTTGAGCTCACCCTTTTATGTTTTCTTTTCCCCAGGATATAAAGAAAGGTTTTAGGTAAAAAAAAGGGAAGATCTTTATAGGAGATGTTGATGATCTTTCACCACGATTAGAAGATTACGTTCCGAGTTTCCAAAGACACTAAACTATTACGATCCTTGTGTGTGTATTTTTGTTATGTACTAAGTATTCCGCAAATGTAATGTAGTGTCCATGTACAACAAGCTGCGGGTCTCTACATTCTCTCTCTAAGAATGATTAAATCAAAGTATATTACCACCTCCTCCAACAAAACCTCTATCCAATAATCCAAAATAGATCCATTAAAATTATAAAGACTCTGGAGATTTAACACTTGGAGTGACATACTCCAAGAAAGGTCTTCATCTTCCTATACTCTTTAATGATTTGTTAACAGATATTGTTGATCATAATCATATGAACCGAAAACTTATATCGACCTGAAGCCACTCCTGAAAAAAATGTTAGAGACTCCTAACCCATGACACAAATTATTGAAAGATGATTAATTTATTTATTTTTATCTGTTTCCCATTGACTACCCCATTCAAACACAAGATTATACAAGCATGATGTATGATCATTTCCTAGGTATCTACATAGAAAGAAGCACCACATATCTTATAATATCTAGTAAAATTAAAGGTCCTTACATCAGATCATAGGGGTACCTAAAATCTCATTTCCCATCTAGTATCCCTTGTTTATAACGAATACTAAGATCATCTGAAAATGTTTCCTTATCAACTGATTCATCCTCAATACTTCATAACTCTAAAATATATCTTGTCTCTCAACCATCACCTCTAATACCACTATGTTCGAACCCCCTTCCTTTAAAGGTAACCCTCTAGGTCTGCCAATGAGATAAGGGAGATAATAACACCTGAATACCACCTATAATAAGACATAGGTTGGTGACATGCACTAAGGATATATCACACAAACATATGGGAGGAATTTCCCTCTAATATATAGGAAATGAAGGATATAATATGGAAACAAGCACCAAACAACTTATTCTCATATGAAATGAATAAAATATCTTAATAAATGATATGACTGTAGTGAAAGACAACTGAAACAACTACAACACACTAAAACATATCCTTGATAGCGACACAAAGCTCTAGTATCTCCTTAATAACTCCTCAGACTAGAAAAGTCCATCTCGTTCACCAAACAGCTCATATTGACATGAAAACCCGTTTATATATGTGTAGGGTGAGTTCAAAAAGAATACTCCTTAGGATCCTACCAGTAACCTATTATGTAAAATGTGATGCAAGTATACTAAATCCCAGTGAGTAAAAAATAAAACAAACGCATCACCTAAATAGGGTTTCTATTCTTTTCCCATTATCTTCAAGGACACTAATTACTAATTATTGTATATAATAGATCATATAATATAACAACAAAATAGGGTACCTCACTGCCAATTCCCCACTGGCTTTTTTCTCTTCCCCAAATGTCGCATGTTTCGAGGCATCTCTCTCGAAAATACACCATGAAAAGACCTGGGCTAATATATCATGCACCCCTTGCATCACATCACTATATACTCCCAACCACAAATCTATATTGTAATAGACTAATTTTCAATAGCCACCATAACCCATATGTCGAGTATTATACCTCAAACCATGATATCTAATACATGACATACCTATAATAATCCATTGGATACTATATCTGGATATTCATGTGTATGAAATAACCACAATAAATTACAACCATATATACACATATATTGGGAAAAATAACCAATGTGTGAACCGTCACATAATACTACCATGAGAAGAAATCAGGGTTAGAGGGGGTATCCAACCATCCATTCCTTTTCAACCTAGACATTAGGGAAAACACCCTCCCAATGTCCATTGGGTGTTAGTTTACCTACTGATATGGATGGGGTAGTGTATAAAATCACAAAACCTACATGATATATGTAAATATAAAAAACACACTACATGAAACTCTCTATCCTTAGAATCATCTGTCCCTAATTTTTCAAAACATTCTTGGCTACGAATTCTAAGGTAGAGGTAAAAAAATATGACATGCATCAACATCTACATTAATTAATTAACTATCCATTAATTATTGTTATTATATTTTCAATATTATAATTTAAATATTTTGAGCCATTTGTCGATGAAAGCATTAATTATTTTATTTTAGTATAAAGTATGCCACCATCATTAAGAAAGTATCAAAAACCAACCCAATTATTTTATTAATTGATTTCTCATTTGAAAATCATTTGGATATTATAGGTCTTATCCCAAGCTACCACATAAATAATTCACCCATATTTTATGGCATAAAAATACTTCCCATAGTTAGAAATGTATTATATAAATAACCTCATACCTTCATCAATTAAACTAGAATACTAATTATCAATAAATTGTCATATATTTTAGAATAACAACAATGAGAATACCCATATTTAGCTTATTATATCAATCCAAATTCCATCCTCAAATCCGCTGAACATAATCACACATTTGATATCTCATTCCAATATTATCTTCATAACTAGAACCTCATGCCACCATCACATGCTCGATCATCCCTACCCATATCATAATAATATCTAAAACCCTATTCCATCATCATAGCCTTGGGAATCCATTCCCATATCATCACCATAACTAGAACCTCATGCCACTATCATGTCCTTGGGAATCCCTTCCCATCATCGTCATCATAACTGACACCCCATTCCACCATAAAAAACTTGGGAATCCCCACCCATATTCAAACCATATAAGATAATAATTTTTCCACATAAAGGCACTAAATACACAGAGAATAAATACATATTGAAGTTATTATTACACATGTAATCTAAAAGGCAGCTATGGTAAAATCAAACTAGGAATTTCTGCCTTAATCCAACAACGTCAGGCTTACTCAGACAAAAAAAATGATTTAATAAATCATTAATTTTTCCTCATTATCCTTAGTTAAATTATTTTTAACAATAAATCTCAGTATCACTATCCTTATAAATTTACGAGGATAAATAATATTAATTTAATAAAGAGTTAATCCTTAAATGTTTATTTCTTTAACAACAATATCAATGTTTATTATTTCAACACACCCATTTCATTATAATAAAATCATTACTAGCCATGAGTTGTTACCAAATTTCCATGCATATCAATAATTCTTAACAATCATAATAATATATTGCACACTATCAAGTAAATGTCATAGGTAACAAATATATCTCCAAATCATGAAATCACACATTCCATTTATTTCAAAACATAAATATCAATATTCATACATGCGATAATATTTATGTTTCAAGAGTTCATTAAAACATTTGATAATCATATTTAATAATCCTTAAATTTCTACCCATGCAACAACATTATTTTTCAAAAGAATAGCAACAATAATAGATAGAAAAATATTCTTTTTTAATTTCTAATTTTAAAATTTATCAAATAATTATTTTAAATATTATTTATTCCTTTAAACATCATGGAATGTTATCATTTTAATTTTATTAAATACTAATTTTAAAAATATTGAAATTATTTATTTCTCTCTCCTTGATTATTCCCAGTATAATTATAATTATTTTATTATATGTAAATACTTATTTCTTCTTTTTCTAATAATCATACAAATTATCAAACATTTTTATCTACTATATGTAATAAAACGTCAATCAATACTATTGAAATTATTATACAAAATTTTTATTTCAGGAGGAATTTTATAGATTCAAGTAAAAATAAATTCATCCACCATATAAAATATTATTTCTAATTCAAATATGGATATTAAATAGGTTTATAATTTTCTATAATCAGTAAAATATATTTCATTACATAAAGTAGTATTTGCATTTTAAATTTAATGTATAAAATTCTAGTTTTTTTAGAATCACATTATAATGTATAAATTGAACTTCCATTCATGATTATAGAAATAACAGTATTTTATTATAATTATAATATTGAAACAATGTTCATTTCATCCTCCAATTTTATAATTTATAAATTATCACATATCAATTTTAAGCAATTATCTTTTTCTAGATTATTATATTATTATAATTAATTAGATTATTCTAAATAGAAGAGTCTAAAGCCTAATAATTTCAAATTTTCATAATATAAAAATAAAAAGAATCCACATATCCCATAACTAGAATAATAATGTTTTGATTCTATAGCCAGTAGGGGAGAGAGAAATATGATAACATCTTGGAAAATGAAGGATAAGACTTAGACGAATTAGCAATAGGATTGATGATCCTAAAAGGTGATGTTTGGACAAACCAAACTCAAGATGAATGAAGAGACACTCAAATGAGGTGAATAAACTATTTTTTAATTTTTATAGATATCCCTAAAAGCATACTTTATAAATTCCGTCAAATTTCCCATATTGTATTCCATATCAATACATATTAAATTGGTTTCCATTTAATTTTCATCAAAACCACCATTTAAGATATACTATTATTAATTTAAGTCTATAAATTCATTTAAAACTATTAAAATATTAAATCCCACCAATTTCAACATTAAATTTCCATTATTATGTTGAAAGATGCATTATAGGAGGACTAGGAGGGGACATTTAGATTTTTAGGAATTTTTAACTACCCTTACGTATGGAATATATATTACATAAGGGTAGTATAGATTTAACATTATGAGGATGGATACTATTATGTTCGTATTGAAATTCTCACAATACCCATAAAAGAGATTTAGGATCGAGGTATTACCCATACAAGGGCATGTGAAAACCCTTATGTGGGCTCAAACTACCTTTTTGTGAATAGAATAATTCATTGGTTACACTTATGCAATAAGGAAAAACATAGGTTGAACCTTATTCATGTTATGATAACTTTATGTAGTGCATCATATATCCAGGTTTCCTTTATGCAACTTATAGAAAATACCACTTAACATTAAAAATATCAAGGTTTCAGGGTTACCTGATAAGATGAACTTATATATAAGTTTTTGATACATTTATTTATGGTTTAATAATCCTTTATTTCATAATGTACTATGTTTTGGTTTGTTTTTTCATGAATAAGATATTCAAGACTCAAAGGAAAAGTTTATGAAAATTGGAAGGAAAAAATTTAAACCGTGCGAAATGAGTTAACGACATGTATTCCTCATTCACAACATCTCTAATAACCATAGGAAAATCCATGAATATTTACATGATGTGAATTCATTACACTATGTGTAAATACATTACACTTAGTAAGATCTTTAAAATCAGAATCCCACTGAATTTCTATGATTTGAAGGCAATACATGATGTGAATCACGTACATGACATCCAGAATTTACACAATGTGAAATTTTCGATATCTCATACTGTCAAAGATAATATTTCTGGATTTCAATAATACAAGATTTTGTAGAGAATATTGCAGATCTTAAGTACATGACATGAAATTCACATACATGTCATGTACAAGTCATTTTATAAGACCCTTAAAAAGCCAATACATGATATGAATATATTACATACTTTTTACATTTTTAGTCAATAAATATTTTAGTTCCATCAACCGTGTGGAAAGATCTTGTAGTGCCAAAACTCTTCTTTATTACTCCTATTTTTCTTCTCCATTTTCCATCTAAACTAAATGGAAATTTATTCCTTTACCGTTTTTATCATTTCTATTGTTTTCGCTTTCCATTATCGAATTTGGATTTTTGTTCTATGTTCATTTTCATTCCATCTCATTTTTCAACATTCATTTTCAATAATGATCACCATTCATCATCAATGATTAATCTTTATTTATTATTCATTCATCCAATTATGTTTTTGAATTATTGTGAATTGATTTAATATGTGTATTGTTTAAATATGAATTTTTTTATTATTATTCAAATCTCATTTCTCACTTTATTGCTTTCATTTCAAACCATCATGCATGGATAATACTTTTAGGGTTAGGGGTTGAGAGTAAAGGTGTTTCTAAACTTATTGAATCTATAAATTGAACCTTGGTAACTTTGTGGCTAGTAATTAGGCTAAGAACATTTTTATAACTCATTCCTTTGAACAACCGTGACCATATGGAGTAATTGAATGATCATGTCCTAATTAGAGTTGAGAAGGATATGACTATTATCCTATGAATTTTTATGCCACAGAAGCTAAATGTATTGTATCTAGGTTGTTAGTTATAATCGGACCAAGGAATAGTTTCATCTTACGTAGATCCAATTGACTTGACCATAACCAATTTGGAAACCTTAAACCACTTCAAAAACTAATACATAGGTCTATCCCAAGTTATATTTAGTATTGTCCTTTTTCATGAACCTTAAAAATGACCTTGAGCCATATTCTCTTGTTTGAATTTAAATCTAAGCTATGTAATTCTAGAAAAATAAATCCTAAATATAGATTGCGAGTAATCCTACAATAGAGTTTGAATCGATAGGTTTTATTCCTCTTAGTTGTCTATATGGGTTGGACCCTGCACTAACACTTTATCAAACATTTTTAGTTTAGATTAGTTTGGGATATAAATTATAAATCCGATCAACACTCATTTAGAATAACTATGTTGTGATAGACGATAATTTTTTAGTGCCATTGTTGAGGACCACTGTTGCCTAGGAATAATGGCCTTTTAATCAAACCTTGGATTATCTCAACCCCTTTAATTTTATCCCTTTATTTTAATAATTTTATCATATGGACGCACTTGTTCCCTATCTCGTTTTCGACTTAGTTCATGATCCAGGGTCCCCAAACACATTATAGGATCCTAGACACATAAGAACTACTTCATTTTTTTTTTCAAAACATCGATTGATATATTTATACACGCAGATTCATAAAAACGGATTAGAAAAATGGTATTAAACCACCTCACCAACCTAACCTTCAATTTGAACCCCCTGATCATCAGGGTTAGGGATGAAACACTACATGAGTGAACCATCATAAATTATAGATTGATATCCATCGGTGGTGCTATACCCAACATTGTGCACCCTCTAATTCAAGAATATTGTTTCAAGATAAAACCTAGACTCATTCATATTATCCATGACATGGTTTATTTTAGTGGAACAAATAGTGAATACCCACATTGACATATTTCCAATTTCTTCAAGGTTTGTAACACATTTCACAACCAAGGAATATTTTCATATGCCATTAGATTATGAGTCTTCCCATTATCATTTCATTATAGACCCAAGTATTGGATTAATGGTCTAGTGATAGAGTCCATGAAGACTTTGGATGAGCTAAAGCATAATTTTTTAGATAAATACTTACCACTGATCTGAACCTAGAAGCTAATAAATGAACTTTAAAATTGCAATAAGGAAGATGGAGAATCGATCTTGGAGGCATGTGACTATTTCAAGGAACTAAATAAAATATTCCCACATCACAAGAGTTATGTGTAGATCCAGCTCCAATTTTTTTTTCAAGGACTCCATCCTACTACCTGAACTATAGTGGATTCCACTGCTAATGTAAGATTATTTCTCGAAATATGGAATTTCGGTAAAGCACTTCTAGACAAGGTCTTCCACAATGTTATTCTGTGGAACAGAGATTGATTAACACCTTGATATGAAATAAATAAATTTTGATATAATACCTACCTCACAGCACAAGTGTAGGCTCTTTTAAAGACACTTGATTCATTTAACTACTTACTCCAACACTGGCTCCTCCTTACCCTAAGACAGAAATCCAGTCATGTGAAATATATGGATGCCCGCACCATAACAAGACTATAGGGTATGGATAGATAAACATTAAAACTAATATATTAATTATGTAAATTATTATTAACAAAATCAATATTTTCAGCAACCAAAATAGCATTGACAACAATGCTATCAACATAGGCTGAATCAACAGCTACCATAACCCACTAAGAAGTACTAACAACATTTGAGTGGTCTAGAAACACCAAGAAATCAAGAATCACATGGGTACCCACAAAAAAATTCATCTCCTCAACTCAAAAAAAATCATATGTAGCCTTTTCGACCCAGAGCTCATCAACAATTCCATCAATCTCCTTTGAAAACACCACAAAAAGTGGCACCTCTACAGTCTAGCCTTCAAAACATGCTCACAATTTTTTTCAAAAAATAGATCATTGGATGACAACCCTATATGATGAAATGAGAATATAATGTTATTCCCTCTAAAACCTTGAGCACTAAGTGGGTCAAATATCAAAGGCCTAATTAAAACATTTATCGAATATGTTACCCGATAATATCGAGATAGACCTGAGAGAGGTGGAGAAGGTGGTAGTTTTTATGAGTGGAAAAGTAATATAATTTAATAATCTGTGAAAAGGTGAGGATAGAATTTTGGAGTAACATGAGAAACATGAAATAAAAATATTTAAGGATGAAAATGATAGCACAAAATAATCTTGTTAAGAACAAAACCTGGATTCCAAGTGAACAAGAAGATGCTCTAAAACACGAGAAACCAGAAAAAGAAGATGTCTACATGGAACTAATACCTTAAAAAGCCCCTATCAAATTCATATAAAGGATGATATCGGACAATATAAGAGGTAAATAAAAGATTTTTGTAGATATGTTTAAGCAATTACACATCAACATACCATTCTCTAAAGCCACCACTCAAATATCTTCCTATCAAAAATTATTGAAATAATTTCTTTCTAATAAGAGGAAAATGGAAGACCGAAGTTTCATATCCTTAAATTAATAATTATTTTCTATTGTGTAATGAAAGCTTCCACTTAATATTCGATACCCTGAATGATTATCGATTCCATGCTCTGTAGGGGCATGCCGATTCAAAAGAGCCTTGTGTGATCTTTCCATAAGAAATAATCTCTTGATGATGACTGTCTTTTAAAAACTAGGAAATGAAGAATTGAAGCCAAAGGGAGATGAAATACAAATAGATGAATGATTACTCAAGTAAAATTGATGAATTCTTGTGTATTTCTTAGTCTAAGTTGGAAAATTCATCTTTCATGTGGATTTACTCATTTTATAAATGGAATAAGAAGGGTAAAATCCTATTATCCTAGAAAACCCATTTCTCACCATTGGGGAATAACTAATTGACAAGAATCAAGGGGGATTAATATTTATAATTTCTAAAGAACTGGTAGCGTTCGACTTAGAGAATTATTCTAAGAAAAGCGATGACAAATGTTTCTGTCAAACCATCATTATTATTGATGATAGAGATGATTTTATGACCATAAAGGATGACATAGAGAGCCTATTCCTTGGTGAAGATGAAGTTAGTGACTATTAGGATGTAAAGTACATTGAATATATTATAAGGGATACTATCACACCATTTATACTCTCGGTCTTCCAACTATTAATACTAGAATTAAATGCTTTGTTGATCACCATAAAGTACTCTATATTAGAGACTGTGGTAGTACTTATAGTCATTATTAGATTGGAACTGACTCATGTAAAAGAAGGAAAACTAATTTTAGTCCTAAAAAGGAACAAAAATTCAATTTTTGGGGGACATGATAACATTAAATGGATTAGGACTATGATATGCGGCCAAAATATTTAATTGGAATAATATGATAAGATGAAATGTCAAACCAAGAGGTGAATCAACCCTAAAATTAAAGAATTAGTCAGAAATGAAGTACCTAAGATTATATACTCTAGAATATTTTTTTCAATCTCTAACAACGAGTGGGTGAGTCTTTTATAAGTCATCCCAAAGAAAGGTGTCTTAACAGTTTCTAAAAATAATGAAGAGGAGTTAATCTCAACTTAAACCATTAATGGATGGAGTGTATGTGTTAATTATAGAATCCTATACACAAGAATCCAAAAATATCATTTCCAAATATCTTTCATTGATCAAATTCAAGAAATATTAGCTAGTAATGAATTATATTATTTTTTGGATGGATATTCTAGCTACAAACAAATCACATTTGACCAAGAAGATTACTCTAAAACTAATTTATATGTCATTTTAGAACATTATCCTATAGACGAATTACATATGTAATGTGAAGCACACCAAAAAATATTCATTGATGCATATAACACATCCTTCATGATATGGTGGAGTAATTACTTGAGATCTTTATGGATTATTTCTTATTTTAAGGAATACCCTTCAAAGTATGTCTTAGTAATTTAGATTTGGTTGAGAAATACTGTAAAGAAATGTGAGTAGTATTAAATTGGAAAAGATTCAACTTTATGTTTCAAGGATTCATATTTATTATAAAAAAATATCAATGTAAGGTATGGATGTTGAATCAATAGAAAATAATTTCAATAAAGACTTACTAGAGATAACAACCATAAAAGGAATTAAGTGTTTGTGGGCCCTGTGAGATTCTATTACTTTTTTGTAAGAGACATTATTGAAATACCGCACCCATTGACACAACTATTATAAAAGGACATTCCATTCTATTTCACTAAAGAGAGTTGGTTGGAATTATACACCTTAAATAAACTCCTGGTGGAAACTATAGTTATCATATCACCATATTATGACAAGTACATAGAGTTGATGTGTGACGCCAACGATTTCACTATAGGAATTATTTTAGGTAAATGGGTTATACATATCTTCCATCCCATATATTATTCTTGTCATACACTGAATTAGGCTCGGTTCAAATACATAATAATAGAAATTAGCTTCTAGCAGTTTTCTATACAATTGTAAAATTTCAATCATACCTCATGTTGTCCAAAGTAAAATTTTATACCGATAATGTGGTACTAAGAAACCTATTGAGTAAAAAGGATTCCAAAACATAATTGATATGTTTGATCGTATAGGTATTTGAATTTGACATTGTAATTAATGAAAACCAATGGGACTGGGAACATCATTACTGATCACTAGCAAAGACTAAAACTACCCGACATTGAGGATGATGACAATATAAACATTGAGGATGACTTACCTAATGAAATATTGTTAAAAAATAAATATGTATGAATGATCATATTTTTTTATATTGAAAATTATCTTTCTCAAGAAAAATCTACCCACACTTATCCTATCAATAAAGGAAGTAATTTTTAATCCATGCATTACATTACTATTATTAAGAGCTACTACAATTCAAGAAATGTGTCGGTGGCCTAATGTGATTCTCTATAAATGAAGATGAAATAAAAATTCTTTTCAACATGTGTCACATGTATCCTAGTTAATGGAATCAAAACCCTGAACATACCACACAAAAAATCATTTAGAGAATAATATTTTGTCCTACACTCTATCAAGAGGAAATGATCTTAATTTAAATTTATGATTGGTTCCAACAAACATGATCCATTGGAAAAATAAATGAAATGAACCAAAATACATTCCTAGAAGTGAAAATATTATACCCATGGGGAGTAAATTTTATGGATATATTCCAAAATTCTCATGTTAAATTTTATATCCTGGTTGGTGTGGTCTACCTCTCCAAGTGGGTAGAATCTTAGGCTTCTAATCATGACTCTGCAAGAGTGGTCATGATTTTTTTAAAGAAAAATATTTTTTCTAGATTCAGAATATCCCAATTACTCATTAGTGATTAGGGAACTAACTTTTAAAATAATTATTTTAAAGAACTTCTCAAAAATTATGGAATTTAATATACCACCATGACCCCCTACCACTTGCAAACAAGTGGGAAAGTTGAACTCTCTAAAATGAAGATTAAACAAATTCTAGAGAGGATAGTGAACAAAGGGAAAAAAATACTAGAGTATTAAATTTGATTATGACCTTTGGGAATATCACACATCATACAAAATGAAAATTGAAACTAATTCATTGAATCTTATATAAAAAAATCACCATCACCTTCTGGTAAAATTAGAGCATCGTTCTTACTGGGCAGTAAAAAAATTTAATATAGACGATAAAAAATATACGAAAGTGTGAATGATATAGATATATGAAATATAATATTTTAAAAATAATTCCTAGGAAAAGTAAATAATCTATAAATAAAATAAAATGAAATGAAATGGAAAATTAATTACGCACTAAATATTCAGACTTGGAGATAATGTTCTACTATTCAATTCTTGATTGAAATCATTCTCTGGAATGTTGAAATCTTGATAGTTAATTCCTTTCAAAGTCATCAATGCTTTACCCTATGGTGTGATATAAATTAAAAAAATATATAGAACCACTTTAAAATAAATGTAAAAAGATTAATGATTTATCAAGATCCATTACATGGGGTGTGCATCATTAATTTAAACTTCATATGATTCAAATAATATATATATCTATCAATGTCAAATGAAGCACAGTCAAGAAGGAAATACAGGATAGGTTTGATAGGTTAGATTCGAGTTTAGAAAGGTTTAGAGGAGCTTGAATCATGTCAAGAGTCCCTTAGGAAAAAAGAGGAGATAATGTGAAGTAAACATCAAGTAAAGTATACACTGTGTTAAAATGTCAATGTTGAGAACAATAAAAGAAAAATCATTTAATAAACATCGTGTGACTTGTACATGACTTGATATATATAGGGAAAATTTAAAACCTTTTAACCCTAGGTTCACTGCTTTCATACCCCCATATTTCTCTCCCATTCACCACTTCCCCTCTCACTAGACGTTCTCCTTACGGCCAGTGACTACTGATCCTGCAACAATACAAACTTTTATTAATGAAAGTTCCTCTTGATCTAATTAAATGTCTTATTATGTAAACTGGTTATATAAAATATGAACTTCTTAGGTTTTATTATTTTGGATTTCAAAATATATTAATAATTTTTATCATTGCTAATGTAGTCATTGAACAGTGATCACAAGATTAGTATAAATATAGGGCTTTAACAAATCCAATTTACTCCAAAAAAGGAAGCGATGGCCTCATCCAGTAGAATTTCTCCATACGAATCCCATTTGTCAGAGCTCAGAAAAGAGGTGGCATCATTGGGATATGTTCCTGACCATGCCCAAGATGAGCTTCAAAACATTAAGCTTGAGCAGAACCGCCAATGGGAGAAGTGAAACTTAATAGAGATTACCACCCGAGCGACGTTATCTAAACCTCCCCAGGAGTATGTCACCATTGCACACCTTACCCTTGGGTCTTATGCGGGTTTTATAAGGGGTTATGTAACAAGACCTTCTCACTATGATTATGTGCATTATTTTTATATATAATAAATAATATACATTCATTTTATTATTTTTACTTTTTAAATGGTTTTTAAAGAAAAAAAAGTATTTTTAGTTAATATTAAATTAAGAAATATATTTTGACGAATTTTTGTATTTTTGAATTACATAATATTTTAATAAAATATTTTTACTAAATTACTTTTTATTAAATATAAATGATCATATAATCTTTAGAAATACAATTTTGATTTTTATTAGGGGTTGAAAAAAGTTTTTGACAAAACCCATGAATTTTCGATAAATGTCAGTTTTTATTTTATCCAATAAAATAAACATATTTATAAAATTATTTAAATAAAATTAATATTATTTTTGTAATCAGGACATCAAAATTATCCAGTGGTGAAATTTTCATAATTTTCTAAGGAAGTTGAATTTTTGGGTAAAAATTAAATACTATTTTAATATATTATGTGTTTTATGACATTATAATGACCCAATAACGATGTAATAAAATATTATGTAACACCTTAAACTTCCATGGTACATTTCCCTTTTAATAATATAATATCTTGCATTGTACGCATCCTCGAGTTCTACAACCCCATGATAAATCAAACTAGCCATTTTAAAAAGTAGTTATGAATAGTAATACCCACTTTTTGAAATTTTATAAATTTTAATTTTCAAAATGGAAATAATTTTTGGATTCAGAATATCAATATTAGATTAGGATTAATTTTTGGTATTTTTCTATAAACATTCAATTTTTGATGAATAATTAAAAACACTCCATTATTATTTAAAACCGACTTTTATTTCAATAATAATAATTATTATTTAAATTTATTTTAAATTCAAAATAGATACATAATACTAATATTAGTCCAATTTAATTAATTGTAATCATTTTATAATAAGATTAGATATATAAAATTTTATTGAACTTTTTACCGTGTTTTACCCACCTTCTAGGTACATTTGTAAATTTTCATGATACATAATTTTACTGCTTCTATGATTTGAATGAACAAAATCTAAGAGACGCAATTGTCATCAGTAAGTAAAATGTGGTTAAATAGGATGAAAATAATTTTTGATGAATAGTATCTTTTCAATTTTATTTACCATAGTTAAAAGTAAATAGGGTAATTAAAGGTAAAAATGATATTATAATTACCTAACACATGTCCTAATTCTAATGGATAAGTTTATTTCATCCAAAATAAATCATAGGAATAAAATATGATTTTTTTGATCAACATGGATTAGATTTGGACATTTATTATTATTTTATTTAAAAAAGGGTTAAAAGTGTTAAATTCAAATGTTAATCACTAAAACAATTTTAATATATGGTTATATATCCGATAATTTCGATTATAAATATTCCATAGAAAGCTAAAAATATTTCCTACATCATGGTATTTTATTTATAATTTATAGACCTTATATAATTTAATTTATTTTTGGCAGAATGATGATGTAGCAATTACATTATTAATGAAAGACTAAATTAATTGATGTTATAAATATTCAAATAAATATAAATTGAGACTTTGGATGAATTCCAAAAATTTTATAGGTTAATATAAAATTTTAGGATTGATTCAATTTATTTTCTTAGAAGAAATCATATTTTTATGACTTTCAAAAAAAACAAATACAAAATAGTGTCAAAATTGACATAAATGTGTTTTTAAAACAAATACTATTTTATTAAATTATATAATATTCTTAAAAATATAAGGTTCAGAAAAAAGGACTTATATAATTATATATATTTCATTAATGATCAACTTGGTGTTCTCTTGACATTCCATAGTATGTTTATTAACCTTGTAATATAAGAATACAAGAAGACATTGTAAAAGTTAAACTATTTAACTAAGAGTTAAATCTATAAGATAAGGTTAATATGGTAAACTAAACTTGTCTAAAACCTATTGGTTGAGATTTTTTCGACCCATACCCACCTTTTACTAGAAATAAATCCATTTTGAGCCATTATAAACATAAAATGATTTTATTATAAAAACATATTTCAAGATTTTCCTAAAGTGACCCTCACCTCTCTTATAAAAGGGTACACCCCTTTCTCTTAATTTAACACCACCAAATCCATTTATATCAGCCAAAAACGTCTCCAATATCCTCACAACTACACTAATGTCAACCTAGAGTCCTTAATTTGATCAGAAAGTGAACCAAAAGATCCATTTTGATCAAATCAAATGGAAGCACCCGAAGAAGAGGTAATTATTTCATCACCTCTTTCAAAGTTCTTTTCTTCTTCCACATCCTATTTCTTTGTTGTTTCCACACCAAAATAATAAATCCATTATCTTATACATAATGTTATATCATTATAAATATGGTACAACCATATTCATTATTCTATCCATCCTATGAATGACAAAGTCGCCATACGTGTCAACATACGGCTTACCCTCTCCACGACATGGTGATGTTTGTTATTCAACACTTCATTATTTGGATGGTTATAATAACAAGTATAATTGATGTAAATAATAAAATATAACATGTTCATAATTCTGTATATATAATATAACATCAAATTACATATGATTTCACCATCGATATAATGATATTGTCGCTCGTGCATACGTACGGATTACCATCTCCACGAACGCGATGAGATTCATTCCCCATCATAACCATTCAAGAATAATTTCAATATGATGATTTAAAAATAATGTTTATGAACATAATATCATTTTATATATAAATCAAATACATCCTATCCATAACAAACATGACTTACATAACAAAACATATAAGGGAAAACAAATCAGTTAACACCCAAAACAATGATACTACTGAAATATCGTTAACAAAGCAATATTAGAAGATCATATATGATATCATATTTATATATGTGGTTCTATTATAATTTAATAACAATGATTTAACTATTATAAAAGAGGTTAATGTACCCTTTAACAAGTAAAATTACAATGTAAGGGTTAATTTTAAAATCTCTTTATTATCTGAGATTGTTTTTAAGAAAGTATTTACTAGGACTTCTTTATTATCCACATTCGCGTTTCAAAAAAATGTATTTCAAAAAATATTTTACTATTTACTAGAATATGGTTTAATTTCATTTATACCCTTTCTTGAATTTTTATAAAATGTTTTAAAAGGAATATTTCCATCATTTTCCAAACACGGTACTTTATGACATTCTCAAAAAAATTAAGGAAAGAATGTTTTTTTAACTTATACGGTGGGTGCAGCTATCTTCCACTATTATAACACCTTAAAAGATTATATTACATGATTATAAGAATATATTGGAAATAAATGTTTTCTTTTATAATTATGTGACTTTTAAATGATTTCAAAATAGAAAGATATATTTCTCTCAAATAGTTTTGATTTAATCTATGTCAACATCATTTGATGGATTTTATACTTGTTTGAAGTTGATTTGTTATGATAAAATCTTCCATATTGTATTGAAGTATTTGTGATATGTTTGAATGTGGATGTGTTATTTTTATACCATTCATGGTTTATGATTAAAATATTTACATTTCGTTTGCTAGTTTTAATATGAATGTTTATGTTATGTTTCAACCTTTTCATATGAGGAATGTATTGGACATAATATGTGACAGGTGGATCCCGCTATAGATTCTCGATGCATCGGTAGGTCTCATTAGACAAACTAGTGTCTTGGAACATGACCGTGAAAAAATCTTATTTGTAGTCTTGGAAAGAGGCCTTTACTATGTGGTTATGATGTCTGGCATTATGCATTCAATTATTATGAAAGTAGCTATTGATATTACATGTTATAATTTGACAAGTAGAATATCGAGGTGAATAAGTAAATGGAATTATTTGATTTATATTTTTCATATTGTGTTGAAGTTTAATTTTAAAAGGCTTTTGTTTTCATCTTATACATTTTCTTAAATGTTTATACTTATTTATGATAGTTTCCACTATATTGTTATCCTTACTACGAATCTGAGCTCACCCCTTTCTTCAGTTTTCTTTTTCCCAGGATGTGAAGATGTTTATTATGATAGAACTATAGGGATAGACTAAGGGAAATGATTGTGTCCAATGGGACACAATTTTGTTGTTTTTTATTTCATGATGTAATGTAAAAATTATGTATATATGTAATACTTCCAAGGCTACTAAACCAATCAGTCTTTCGAGACTTGATCTCTTGTGGTCATGCTAATGTTATGTAATAATGCACCAACTCTGTGTAACAAGGTTTGTGGCATTATAGTTGGTATCAGATTGAGTTTAGTAAAAACCTTGGAAACTATATTTAGAAAAACTATGATTAGAGAACATACCATAAGATAGAAATTAAGGATTAGTATAGAAGAACTTCCTAGAATTTTGGTAATGTAGAGATTTTTTTAATTTTACAAGTAATACATCCCAGTCTGGATAAGAGAAGGTAGAGATGGCTCTATAACAGATGTATCTAGGGGTAAAACCCGAAAACACCGCTTTGAGTTAGACTCGAATGGGAACTGGTGCACGACAATATGCCTTGCTACATTCTTGGTTACGACACTCCAAGGGGATATGCTTAAGATAATTTCCATTTTATTTACAAACCATTATGGAGGATTTATGAGTAAATACTTTATAAATGAAAATTTTTTATGGTTATGGATTATATGCATAAACTGTTCAATTTATGTAATGTATTTTAATAGTTCGGAATTATGTATTACGATCCATAAACTAATCCAATGTATTCCATTGTTTAGAAATGACACCTAGTGGAAGAAATAGAAACTGTATCAATGCACGTAGTCCATGTAGGGATTTCTCTCATACTCAAGATAATTATAGTGGAACTTGTGATGCAACTGGTGGTAAATAACTTATAACCATACTATTACAAACCACCTAGAATATGAACAATAACATCACCTGTATGGAGCACCCTGATCCACAACGCGAAGGATCAATGTTAAACCAATTCCTGAGGAAAAAAACCACCAACATTCAATGAGACTACAAATACATTTGTATCTGATCAATGGATAAGTTCTTTAGAGAAAATATTTCATGCTTTTGGGAGTAGTGAAAGGGAAAAAGTAGTCATTGCATTTTATCACCTCACAGAAGATACAGATCAATGGGGGTCATTAATTCAAAACACAAAAGGGGATGAAAAAGTATAAAATATTGAATGGAGGGAGTTTAAAGATCTTTTCCTAGAAAAATACTTTCCTTGTGACCATCGAGTGGATATGGAAATAAAATTTCTGAGCCTGAGGAAAAAGGAGGATGAGAATGTCGCAAAGTATGATGATAACTTTACAAGGTTAGCAAGGCATGCTAAAAATTATATACATAACGCAAGGAGTAATATTGATCGATTCTTTGATTGGTTAAAACCATTTCTCCATAATGCATTAGTCTCATAATCCTTCTCATCATAAGAAGATATTATATCATGTGCTATCAAGATAGAAAATGAATTATCTAAGTCTTACAACGTTAAAGTAAAACAAGAGAAGAAGAGATCTTCTTGACACTCTGGAAATGGAAATAAGGGAAATAAGGAAAAAGTTGAATTTACATCTTGTTGTGAATAGGGGAGAAACACCACAGTACTTGCCTAAAAATGGGAGTCTATTACAAGAGTGGATAAAAAGGCCACGAACCTCATGATTGCAAGGGGAAGAAAGAGACTATCGATGTAACATCACAAGTAAATATAGAATAAAACATTTTCCATATTTATTAATATTTGTGAATTAAATATTAATTTTATTTTAAAGGGGATTACATGTTTGATGGCGTACCCAATATGCAAAAATGAGTTTCCTTGAAATCTTACATTACATAAAATGTTAAGTTATACCGAAAAATAATAAAATATTATTATTATTTTAAATGGTATTTAACACCTTGTCGTTGTATTGGTGGGAATGAATAGAACTAACCAGATTATTATTAAAAATGTTTTTTAAACTTTTTTACATTTATCCAATAAAATTTAGAGGCTTAAAATGTGAATGAATCTAATTTTAAGCATAAATACTCTAATATTCTTTAAAATGTTGATTTCCCGCCTTTTGATAGAAAACCCTCATTAAATCATGTTTTGGTCACTTTTATATGTTTTATCAGACAAAATAAAATTCTTATTTAGAATCAGGACATCAAAATTTAATTTTGGTAAATTTTAGGTATTTTTCTGATAAAATTCATTTTTTAATAATTAGTGAAAAATACAAACTTTCAATTCAAAATTGCATTTTAATATAATTTATTTATATGGTTAGACTATCTTTTTAATTGGTTTTAAAGATTAAATAGATTATATTTTTACCATTTAATCCAATGTTGGTCATTGGAAGTAATTTCTATTTCAATTTAAACATAAACAAGTGTTAGTCTTTTGATAGTTATTATTTCTTAAAAACACACTTTTTTGTTTTGAGAGCGTAAATTAATTTTAAATTAATTAATACAACTTCTATGTTTTGAATATGGTAAAATATAAATCATTTTTGAATACAGAATATCAAATATAGCTTAGGCTGAATTTTTGGTATTTTTCTGAATTCCTTCAATTGATGATGAATAGTGAAAGCACAGAGTGGTAGTTAAAATCCCAGTTTAAAAGATGTATTTTCTTTGATTTAATAATAAATGAAGCTTCGGCCCCAACCATTAAAAAAACAGAGTGGTAGTTAAAAAACTTACTTTATTTAAATTAAAATTTACCACTTCTGTGAATTGAATTTTGAAAATCGAACATACATGGTTGTTATTAGTAAGTAAAATGTGGTTCAATAAGATGGAAATAAAATTTTTTGAATAGTAACATTTGACTTGTATTTATCACAGTTAAAGGTAAATAGTGTAATTCAAGATAAAAATAAGATTATAATAATATTAAATTACCCTAACATGTGTCCTAATCCTTTTAATTGATACAATTCCAACCATGGGCGTCCTTGGGTTGATTTTGGGACACCATAGAGCCACTTAAGAGAGATAATGACACTTTATATTAATTAATTTAATGTAATGAAAAAAATGACATAATCATATATCTTTTAGTAAATCAATTCTTACATGGGGTTATATAATTTATCTCTTAGCATATAAATATTAAATTGAAATATAAAAATATTTTCTACATAATGGTATTTTTTTTATAATGATTCGACATCAAATAAATAAAATTATTTATGACACAATAATGATGCAGTTTTTACCTCATTAATGAACAATTTAAATAAATAAGATTATAAAGAATAAAACAATATTCAATTCCTATCCAAATCTTATAAGATGATTTTATTTCGAACCAAAGTTGTCGTATCTTCGATTTTAATGAGTTTTAGTCCTTTAGAAACCAAAAATCATTATATAATAAAATAATATTTTCAAACATTCCTAAAGAGCCCCTCCCCCTTATAAATATCCATCACCTTTAATCCATTACTCACACCACTCAAGCCCCATGGCTCATCCAACCACTACCTAAATACTCTCTCAGGATCCCTCTATTGCAACTAGAAGCCTTCCCTTAGGCTGAAGACACTTCAATAAAGATTTTTGTTTCAAACCAAAGGAAGTTACATGATTTAAATGTAACGTCTTCTCTTAAGTTCTTTTGTTTTATTTTACTTATCCAACCCCCTAAACTCTTTTTATTCCATTATTTTATAAAAAAACCATTATACTCAATATAATAGGTTTTTTATGAAAATTATTTCAACTACACTTACACACACCTCCGTCTAATGGGTAAATAACATACTATTTCTACGAACGCCGAACTACTACCTCACGAAATGATGATTGTTCAATCTTCTCCGACCACCTCTTATGGTGGCCATTAGGATGGTGACATATTTAAATATGATATATATTATATTTATATTTTCTCTATAATTTTGTATTTTTCATTTATATCATACCATTACGGTTTCCATATTGGGTAAATACGATAATTTCATTTGAGGAAGTGCAGATTACCGCCCCCTAAAAGTGATATGACTCATTCATGCCATATGATGAACGTATCAAGGATGGAGTTAATTAAATTACATAAAATTGATATTATAATGGAATTATAATATAACTATGTATTATTATGTTTTCATTCCTTTATATATAAAATATAAATGAAAGTAGCGTTCATGCATATGTACGACTTACCGTCTCTATGAACGGCGTGTTTCATTTCTTAACTCCAAATGATATGGAATATTAAAAATAAATATACACTGGATATATATGATATATATTATATCTAAATAATTAATATAATTCTAAATAAAATGGACTTTTTACCACATGGAAAATTTGTAATTATAACAATTTCATTTTTTACTAAAGTTCCAATCATCGACAAAATTACGATATGAACTAAAAAAATTAACAAATTTTTATAGAAAGGTAGTAAGTAATATAGAAGGAATAATAAAATTTGAAATGTTATTAATTAATTAGAAATAAACTTCAGTTTATTATTTAGGAAGAACACGAAACATATGAGTCAAGTCGGACATGAGGTAATGGGTTTTCATCTCGCTTTTTATTCCTGTGAGATTCATGCTATATTTTCCACTATTTAATTTTGTGTGGTGTATGTACTGCCCAATAGTTTATTCTTTGTGCAATATAGTTTAATTTATGGGTATTTACATCTTCATTTTATGATCATTTCTTCAGGGGGTGTATGCTTCTTAGGTTACCAAATCGGTAAGGGAACCTTTCACCATACTCTTATTGTCAAAGACTTCTTTTATGTAATATCTTTTAATTTCCTTTTTCTTATGTTGTAATATGTTATTATATATCTTTATTTCTATAAATTTCATGTCCATGTTATTATAGAACATTCCCTCTCTCAACAAATCATTTTCTGAATTTTAAAGTGACGTCGTTAGGCTCTCGATTTTTTGTAAGAGGACTTCTTAACCCAATTTTAATTCTTTGGGTTAAACTTCTACTTCTTGATTATTTCGTGATATGAATATGTGTGAATGACCTCTAATTGTTTTACACTTAATTTCCACTTATATTTGGTGTATTATTATTTTTCACACATAATTATGTTATTGATTTGTCCTTAATCTAAATATATGATCTTTGCAAGGGACTTTATCTCAATTTACATTCCAATGAGGATTATTTGTTGTTATAACCAAATTCACTTTTATATTGTGTATATACCGCCCTTTGATGTATTATATCATTAATCTCCTTATTCTCATGATATTATTAGCTTTGATTAATGTTATTCCTCAAATATTTATATTCAAGCGTCTCTCATTTGGTTAGAAACTCTTTAACTAAAATATTATTTTAAATGTTTTAATGATTTATTCTTATAAATCATTCTCATTAATGTCCATGTTTTAAAAATGGTTTAAGGATTTATTTATATGGACGTGAATCTTTTGAAAATAAAATTTCTTTCAAAAGTTTAATAGTGTTATGGGACACTTTGATTTAAAAATATCTTTATTGAATGTTTCAAATGGTTTTGAAAATGGTTTGATAAAGCATTGATTATTTCAATATCATGAAATGATATATTGTGATTGCAATGTGGAAGTGTTATATTTCTGTTATGCTAGTTTTATGGGTTATGAATATGTTATGGTTGTTTGGCATTGTTTATGTATACGGGTGGTTTCGTGATAAATCAAGGGCTGGTGAGCCTGAGATATATGTCCAATGCATTAGGTAACATGAAAGAGGTAAATGTTAATGTTTCTCCTAAGATATTTAGGGAATATACTGTGATGTGTATTCCAAATGTAACTCCATATGTAGGTGTGAAATCTATAATGTAAGTATGTTATGTATGCCATAATTTACCTTTATGATTTATGATTAATTCGTGTTATTCATAAATCTTATGATTTCATAAGGTGTGTTATGATTGAAAATTATGGTTTCATTGATTTGTATTTATTGATGGGATAATGTTTTCATTCCTTATTTTATAACCCTTACTAATATTTTTATGCTCATCCCATGTTTTGGATTTTTTTCACAAGGTATAAGGTCGGGTAGGAGAAAGGAAGAACTCGAGAAAATTTATATCAAGAAAATAATTACTATTTTATTTTAATTTTTTTTATTTTATGAAAAAAATGGATACTGAGTAGAGGTGTGTACTTTGTAATTTTTTAGATTTAATGTAATAGTTATGGCCTAATTCTCTAAAACTATAAACCTAAAAAAATCCTTAATGTGAATTTTTGATTTAACTCAAGATTGAGTAATATGTAAGGACGGGTCCTTATAGTAAATGTGGAATGATTAAATTATATAGAAATGTGGAATTTTGGAAACTAATGTCCTAATTGTCATGGAAACATACCTCATAAAAGTACAAGGGGGAAAGGCCAAGCTTATGCGATCACTACTGCTGAGGTTGAAGCTCTGAATGAAATTGTGCAAGGTACTTTAATCATTTCCTAAAACTTAGCCAATGCATTATTTGATTCTAGATGATCTAATTCATTCATATCTTCCCAGTCTTCCAATAAAAATAGATATTTTCAATTTGACCTAACAAGGGAGTTTTTAGTCAAAAATCCTAAGGGAAGTATCATTGCAACAATGTTTTTTCCATCAGTTACCATTAGGGCATATAAACATGATATATCTGCTAATATTATAGCCATAACCATGATTCAATTTGATATTATCCTCAGTATGTATTGGCTTTCATAGCATGATGTGAAAATTTATGGTAAGAAGAAGGAGGCTACATTTTTTGATGATGATAAGGAATACCTTATCTTTAGAGTAGAAATGTCACCATCTGATTCTTATCTAGATCCACCCCCAGTAGCTCTACTAAATTAAATTATTAGGGAGGAAGGGAGTTAAATAACTATGGGTGAGGAAAAGAATGTTAAAAATAGAGGATGTACATATTTCGCAAGAACATGTTGATGTGTTTCTATAGGATTTTCCTAGACATCCTCCAGAATGAGAAATTGGGTTTTACATTGATTTAATACTAGTTCAAGGCCCATATTGAAGACCCCTTATAGAATGGACACTGTGGAATTAGTGTAACTAAAGAAAATACTAGAGGAGTTGAGTAATAAAGGATTTATTCGCCATAGTGTTTCTCCATGGGGAGCCCCTATTTTTTTGTTAATAATAAGATGGATCAATGAGGTTGTGCATTTACTACAGGGAGATAAATTCTATAATAATAAAGAACAAATATCCCCTACCTTGAATTGATGATTTATTCGATCAACTTCATAGAGCTCAGTATTTTTCAAATATTGACCTTCGAACTGGATATCATCAATTGTGTGTGAAGAAGGAAGACATTCTAAAGACTGCATTTCATACTAGGTATGAGCATTACGAGTTTACAGTAATGCCTTTTGGACTGACTAATGCACCCTCTATCTTCATGGATGTACGGAATATAGTTTTAAATGAATATATTGATTAAATTGTAGTGTTATTTATTGATGATATCTTGATATAATCCAAAATCTACAAAGATACTGAAAATCATTTGTGTACTATTCTAAAGACTCTTAGAAGAAATGAATTATATGGGATGTTTAGAAATTGTGAGTTCTGTATTCAGGAGATTTCTTTTCGTGGCCATATTGTCTCTATAGATGGAATCACTTTTGATCCTTGTAAGAAAAGAGAAATACAATAATGGCCAACCCCAGCGAGTATAACCGAGGTACACAGTTTTATTGGTTTAGTAGGTTATTATCAGCATTTCATCTAGAATTTTTCCCAATTGGATAATCCATTAACCAAGCTCACACGTAAAAGGGTTAAATTTGGTTGGAAGAAAGAGTGTGATGAATTTTTTTGAAGAACTGAAGAGAAGATTAGTTAATGCTTCTATTTTGACTCTACTATTGGGGAATGATGGGTTTTTTATTTATATTGATGATTTAAAGAAAGGACATGGTTGTGTCCTTATGCAGAATGATAGAGTTATTGCCTATGCATCATGATAGCTAAAAATCATGAACCAAATTATCTCACTCATGATCTTGAGTTAGCAGCTATAATCATTGCTCTGAAGATATGGCTGCACTATCTCTATTGTTAAAAATGTGAGATATATACCGATCACAGGATTTGAAGTATATTTTCTCACAGAAAGAACTCAACATGAGGCAAAGGTGATTTCTAGAACTACTCATGGATTATTATTAAACTATACACTACCACCCGGGGAAGGAAAATAAGGTGGTAGATTCTTTGAGCAGAAAGGATCATGGAGTTCTAAACAAGATGAGAGGTGAAATGGATGCTATGTTCATAGATATTTTAATTATGGATATAGGAATAATCCTGGAAGGTGAAACATTAATACTTTTTCAAATGGTTTCCAAACCATATTTACTAAAAAGGATAAAAAGTTCTCAAACTGATGATGAGGAGTTTCAAAAGAAAATTAAAGCTATGAATGATGGCAGATTGATTGACTTTTTATATGAAGAAGTAATTTTGAAATTTGGGAAGAGGCATTGTTTTCCCAAAATACCTGATCTAAAAAGGGAATTTTTGGATGATTCTCATAGCTCAAATTCCTCTATGCACCCTATTAGCACTAAGATGTATATAGATTTGAAGGAACATTTTTTGTGGGACAACATGAAGAGGGATATTGGTAATTATGTTTCAATATGTATGGTTTTTTCTACAGGTGAAAACTAGAATGCAACAACCTGGAGGAATCATGCAACCTCTTCCCATACTTGAGTGGAAATATGATGATATTACGATGGACTTTGTCATGGGACTACCAAAGACACCTAGAAAGAATGATGCAATATTGGTTATTGTTGATAGTCTTACCAAGTCAGCACATTTTCATGCTATAAGAGAAGATTTACCACTTGAACGTTTATAAAAACTATATATTAATAATGTTTTATGACTTCATGGAGTTCCCCAAATGATTTTTTCTTATCGTGATCCTCATTTCACAACATGATTCTAGAAAAGTCTTCAGAAATACCGAGAAACTGAACTTCATTTGAGCACTTTCTACCACCTCAAACTGATGGACAATTATAACAGACTATTCAAAACTTAGAAGACATATTGATATCTTTCTCACTTGACTTTTAAGGTATGTGGGATCAATATTTACCTCTAGTATAATTTTCATATAACAATAGATTTTATTTAAGTATTCATATAGCACCACATGAATCATTATATGGAAAGATATTTCACACACCCACTTGTTGGAACGATGTTGGTGAAAGAAAACTCGTAGGCCCAGAACTTGTTGAGGAAACAATGGAAAAGGTAAACATTATCCAAACCCACATCAAAGCATCTGAAAGTAGACAAATGAGATATATCGATAACTGAAAGAAGGATTTGGAATTTCAAGAAGGAGATCATGTTTTCTTGAAGGTATCTCCATGGAAGAGTGTTGTATGATTTGGTAAGAAGGGAAATTAAGTCTCATGTACATCAGAACTTTCGAAATTCTAGAATGAATTGGAGTTGTATCTTAATGTTTGGTAATGCCGCCAAGTCTCTCTGAAGTTCATGATGTGTTCCATGTATCACTGTTGAGAAAATACATTTGTGACCCAACGCTTGTACTCAACTATGAGGAAATAGAATTATAAAACAATCTATCTTATTGCGAAGTGCCTATCAGAATTATTGATACTAGAGAATAAGTTTGGAGAAACTAGATGACTCTTCTGGTAAATGTTTTATGCAAAAACCATAAAATGGAAGAGGCAGCGTGGGAACATGAGAAACATTTGATGAAAAACCACCCGAATATTTTTATCAAGTAATATTCTAGAAATTTCAAGGATAAAATTATTTAAATAAGGGAAGAATGTAACACCCCAAGCTTCCATGGTATGTTTCCCTTTGAATAATTCAATAGCTTGCGCTATACGCAACTTTGAGTTCTAGAACACCATGACAAATCAAACAAGCCATTTTAAAAAGCAGGTATGAATGGTAATACACAATTTTTAAAATCTCATATATTTTAGTTTTCAAAATGGTCTTCATTTTTGGATTTATAATATCAATATTATCTTAGGGTGATTTTTTGGTATTTTTCTGAAAACTTTCAATTTTTGATAAATAGTGAAAAACACTGTGTTATTGTTTAAAACCGACATTTATTTAAATAATAATTATATTTATTGAACATTATTTTAACATAAAAATAGATACATAATACCTATATTAGTCTAATTTAATTCATTGGAGTTATTTTATAATAATATTATATATATATAATTTTATTCAACTTTTTACAGTCTTTTACCCACCTTCTAAGAACATTTGCAAATTTACATAAAACGTAATTTCTCCACTTCTATAAATTAAATTTCAAAAATCTTAAAGACATAGTTGACATCAGTAAGTAAAATGTGGTTCAATAGAAAGAAAATAATTTTTGGTGAATAGTATCTTTTGAATTTTATTTACCACGGTTAAAAGTAAATAGGGTAATTAAAGATAAACATGATAATATAATTACCCTAAAACATGTACTAATTCTATTGGATAAGTTTATTTCAACCAAAATCAACCTTAGGAATAAAATTTGATCCTTTTTATCCACTAGGATTTGATTAGGATATTTATTATTATTTTATTTACAGAAGAGTTAAAAGTGCTAAATTCAAATGTTAATGACTAAAACATTTTAAATATTGGGTTATGAATTGATAATTTGGATTATAAATATTCATTATAAATCTAAAAATATTTCATAAATCATGGTATTTTATTTATAATTTTTAGACATTATGTAATTAAATTTATTTATGGCATAATGATGATGTAGTAATTACCTTATTAATAAAATGCTAAAATAATTGATTTTATAAATATTAAAATAAATGTAAATTGAGACTTTTGATACAGTACACAAATTTTCTAGGTTTATATGACATGTTAGTATTGATTCGAATTTTTTTAAGAAATCATATTGTCAAGACTTTCACAAAAACCAAATACTAAATAGTATCAAACTTGACATAAATGAGTTTTTAAAACAAATACTATTTTATCAAATGATATAATATTCCTAAAAATCTATGGTTTGGAAAAATGACTTATATAATGATAGATATGTAATGAATGAACCACTTGGGGTTCTCTTGTAATTTCATAGTATGTTTATTAACCTTGTAATATAAAAATATAAGAAGACATTGTAAAAGTTAAAAAATTTAACTAAGAGTTATATCTAAAAGATAAGGTTAATATGTTAACCTAAACACATCTAAACCCTACTGGATGAGAATTTTGTGACCCAGAATGACCTTATAATCGAAATAAATCCATTTGTATCCATTAGAAACTGAAAAAGATTTTATAATAAATTAATATTTCAAGATTTTCCTAACGTGACCCTCACCTCTCTTATAAAAGGGTACTTCACTTTCTCTTAATTTCACAACTCTAAATCCCTTTGGATCATCCAAAACCTAATCAAATATCCTTCCAACTACCTTAATTTCATCCTAGAGTCCTTAAACTGATCATAAAGACAACCTAAGGATTGCTTTTGATCAAAAAGAAAGGAAGCACCCGAAGAAGAGGTAATTATTTCCTCCCATCTTTCAATGTTTTTTTCTTCTTCTTCTTCCTCTTCCTCTTTCTTTGTTATTTCCATACCAAAATAATAACTCTAGTAACTCTGACATACTATGATGTTATTATAAATATGGTACAACCATATTCATTATTCTATCCATCCTATGAATGACAAATTCACTATGCGTGTGTACATACGGCTTACAGTCTCCACGGCATAGTGAAGTTTGTTATTCGACACTTAATTTTTTGGATGGATATAATAAAGAGTCTAATTGTTGTAAATAAAAAATTTAACATGTTATTAATTATTTATATATAATATAAAATCCAATAATGTATTATTTCACCATCAATAGAATTATAATGTTGCTCGTGCCTATGTACGGATTATCGTCTCCAAGAACGCGATGAGATTTATTCCCCATCCTAACCATTCAAGAATAATTTTCATTTTAAGATTTAAAAATAATTTTTAATAACATAATATCTTTTTGGATATGAATCAAATAAATCCCATCCATAAAAAAAATGACTTACATAACAAAACATATAAAGGAAAACGATTCATTTAACACTCGAAACAATGATAATACAGAAATATCATTAACAAAGCAATATTTGAAGATAATATATGATATCATATTTATGTATGTGTTTCTTGTATAATTTAATAACAATTATTTAACTATTATACAGGAGTTTAACGTACCCTTGACCAAGGAAATGTACAAGGTAAGTGTTAATTTTACAGTCTCTTTATTATCTGAGGTTGTTTTTATGAAAGTATCTACTGAGACTTCTTTATCATCCACATCTGTGTTTCTTAAAAATGTATTTTGAAATACATTTTACTATTTCCTAGAATATGAGTTAAATTCATTTATACCCTTGTTTTACTTTTTATAAATTGTTTTGAAAGGAATCATTCGGTCGTTTTCCAAACAAGGTACTTTATGACCTTCCAAACAAAATTGAGGAAAGAATGATTTTTTAACATATACGGCGGGTGAGGCTTTTTTATGTCATTATATCACCTTCAAATATTCTCTTACAAGCTAATAATAATATTATCAAAATAAATGTTTTCTTTTATAATTAAATGACTTTTAAATGATTCTAAAATATAAAGAGATATTGCTCTCAAATAGTTTTAATTTCATCTATTTCAACATCCTTTGATGGATTTTACACTTGTTTGAAGTTTATATGTTATAAAAAAACTTCTATATTGCATTGAAGGTTTTGTGATATGTTTGAAAACATATGTATTATTTTTATACGATTCATGGTTTATGGTTAAAGTACTGACATTTCGTATTCTAGTTTTAATACAAATGTTTATGTTATGTTTCATCCTTTTAATGTGAGGAATGCATTAGACTTAGTAAGTGATGGGTGGAGCCCTATATAGCTCATCGATGCATCGGTAGGTCTCGTGAGACAAAATATTGTATTGGAAAAGGGCCTTAACAAAATCTTATTTTTATTCTTGGAAATAAGGCTTGACTCTGTGGTTATGATGTCCGTCACTATGCATTCCACCATTATGAAATTAGCTATTGATATTACATGTGATTATTAAACTAGTAGAATATCCATTTGAATAAGTAAACAACATTATTTGATTTATTTTTTCCATATTATACTAAAGTTTAATTTTAAAATTATTTTGTTTTAGTCTTATACATTGCCTTAAATGTTTATGCTTATTTATGATAGTTTCCACTGCATTTTTATCCTTACTGAGCATCTAAGCTCACCCCTTTCTTGTGTTTTCTTTTTCCCAAGATGTGAATAAGTATATTATGATTTACCTTTAGGGATTTACTAAGGTATATGAGTGTGTTAAAAACGTACAAAATGTTGTTTTTCTATTTCATGATGTGATGTAAAACTTATGTATGTATCTAGTACTTCTAAGGCTACTAAACTAATTGGTCTTTTGAGACTTGATCTTTTTTGATCATTCCACTATTATTTAACAATGCACCAACTCTGGGTAACTAGGTTCTGGGAATTACATATTATAAATGGGTTTTTTTGTACAATATATGTTTTAACTTTCAAATAATATGAATTTATATTTGTTTGGTTAATTGTATGGTGTTTTATTGGACCCTCCAAGACTTATAAAACATTTTAACTTTTCAAATGATTTCCTTGAGAGTGTGACTCACCTCCACATAATCAAGGAAACTATATTAATAATTTAGGCCATTGGACTCATAAATTTTTTTTTCCACTCACCTTAAAAAAACCATGGTCAAAAACCGTTTGTTGGTTTGTGGTTTTGATTTGTTTAATGTGTAGTGTCCAAAACCTAAATAATAAAAAATTCCCTCTATTCTCTTATATAAAACCACCCAAGCTCCCAATTATCTTCAATAAAAACCATTGGATCATGTCCTACACTTCCCCCCTCTTTCTATTATCTTCTAAAGAAGCCCCAATCTCCCAATAATCCTCTCTCAAGCCTCTCCCAAGCCTTTAGGATCAAACTTCCAAGTAAGGGATTTCTTCCTTTCTTGTTTTTTTCCAAATTTCATTATGTTATTATACCCAATTATTTTCAATTAAAAATGTTGTGGTCACCTCCCATATATGGCCCTTTTGATGTTTGAATGATGAGATACCTTTTTGTCTCTCACTAATGCCTACCATGTACACCTGTTACCATGCTGAAATTCCGTAAGGAGTTTCTCACTTATCATTGACATTGAAGTAATTATTTTATATTATGCATAACAAATTCCATAACATATGTTGGGATATTATTTTCCATGACCCATTACTCTCCATTTCATTAATAGATGATGAGAGACCCCTTTCACTGTCCTTAACCCATTTAACGATTTTTATTTAACGTTGTTATGCTGTCGAAGTTACATAAAACATTCCCATGAAAAAAATCATCGTGTATGTGAATACCATAACCATTTATCTATAAATTTTATTAAACTTTATGAATATGTACTTGTTGATTGAAGACTTACATTTATGTATTCCACATCTCTTATTCAAGGAATAAATTATTATGTTCAATGAAACCATGTTGTATGATCTATGTGGAACACTTATGTCTAAAATGAAATGTTTATAAATGGTGTGCCCTGATAGTACTCCATTGAATTTGGTAAGAATAGTATCAAGATATGTCAATTAAAATGATGGTTTACTCATGATAATTAATTTCCAATGAGTGTTTACTCATGCTAATTCATGTTCAATGAGGGTTTACTCATGCTCCATGTGAAAAGAGCCTTGGATCATGCTAATATCATGTTAAATGTTGTTGCCACATTTCCATGTTATGATAATTATGCTATATCATACCTTTATGTTCATGTTTCTCTTATGCTCCATTGATATTACTATTTCCTAACATGTACTATATTTTTATTCCTTGTTTACTCCATTACTGGGATTTATATCTCACCCTTTTCTTATGAATGTCCTCAAGTTATCACATTCAATTCAAAGTATGATGGAATGTTGTGGTCATGTAAAATAATTTTTTTGAATATAGATATTGTGTTTTATGTTCTAAGTATTTATGTAATGATCCTAAGCTCCAATTAAACAATCCCTCTCAATCTTATATATTGTATCAATTGAATATTTTATGAAATAAATCTTGTTTAAGTGTGTAATAAAGAGCAGGGTTGTTATAGTTAGTATCAGAGGATCTGTTTAGTTATTTTTTTGATTAGGATTAGAAAACCCCAGGGAAATCCTTTGGTATAAGACCAAGTATAATAAAACATACCTAAATTTTGGTGAGTATTGAGTAAGTGGTTTGTCAAGAAAATACATCCCTATCAGGATACGAGTAGATAGAGGTGGCTCTTGCACAAATGTATCTTGGGGTAAAACCCAAAAACACCACTTTGAGCTAGACTCATATGGGAACTAGTGAATGATAACAATCCTTGATGCACTCTTGGTTACGACATGCCCAGGGGATATTCTTTGGTAAATTCATAAACTTAGTACAAATCATTATTAAGAGAAGATAAAAAAATTCCCTTAAAAAAATATGTTGGAAAGTATATCATGGATAGAATATATTAAAGCCTATAAATTCAAAAGTTAAGTAAATAAAAGTAATATATATGTCATCTGTTTTTGTCTATGGATTACCCTTTATGTGTTATCTCTAACTTTCCTTTTATTCTAGCCAGTGGCCGGTAATAGGGGTACTCACGATAACAACCAATGCAAAGATCAATGTGATGACTACTATAATGAGATGGTAAATCCAATGAGAGTAGGAATAAAGAAAAGTTTCGCGATAATATCTCATTTAACTCTAGTTTTGAATAGAATCATTGGTCAAGAAGAATATTTAACCCCCCTGAGAAAGAACAAGTATAAATTAAGAGCTTCATGAGATAAAGGCCTCCTACTTTTAATGGATCATCTGATCCCTGAATTATCGAACAATGGATCAACTACATTGAAAATATCTTCTCCGTCCTTCAGTGTTCTAAATAAGATAAGGTTCTTCTAGATGATTATCAAATGGAGGGTGAAGCTGATAGATGGTTGACACTGATCAAAAATAAGAATCATGAGGAGGATATTTATGTGTTGGAATGAAAGGATTTACAGAAAATGTTTTTTGATAAATATTTTCCTCGCACCCTACAACATAAGAAGGAAAGGGACTTCCTTTTCCTAAAGAAAAAATACAAAGAATCCATCAGAGCGTATGAGGAAAACTTCACAAGGATTGCACAATATGCCTCATCATTTTCATTACCTGTGAATTCATGTTTGACCACTTAATTGGTGGGCTAGAACCTATCCTACAGAAAGCCCTAGCGATCCATGACTTAAAGAGCTATAATGAAATTTTATGATGTGCGCTCAAAGTTGAAATGGATATTAGAGAATCTTAGGGTTATCATGGGGATAAGAAGCGTAAGGTGGACATCAATTCTGGCAGTCCAATGGAAAAATCCAACGGTGATAAGAAAATATAGCACCCCACTTACCAAAGGTGTGGAAAGAAGAACACCAGAAATTGCCTGAAGGGGATGAGGAAATGATTTAGGTGTGGAAGAGAAGGGCACTTGGCCATTAACTGCCAACAAGAAAGACCCGCAATTGTGAAAATGTAGAAGAACACTCTAGTTTACCCTCAACGCATTGTTTATTGCTTCAACTGCAAAGAACCAGGGCACTTTTCAAACCAGTTCCCTAATCCAAGGGGTTTTGATGAAACCAACAACCTCCAAGTTAGTAAGAGTGATCTTTTTCCATCACTACTACTGAAGTGAACACTAACAACGAAGTGGTAATAGGTATACTAGTTATTCATTCAATAATAACTAACATACTTTTTGATTATGGTCCTATGCATTGTTTTATATCCTGAAAGTTTAGTAGACCAATCCCAACACCACCACAAATCATGGTAATAGAGATGTCAGTGAGAACGAAAAATGGGAAAATCATTGCATCCATTGAATATAAATCCTCCCCTATCACAATTTGTGGGTTGAACTTCTCGAAGAACCTTGTCATACTCTCTCTGGTGGAATTTGATGCAATTAATGGTATAGATTGGATTTCTCTATATAGAGCCAACATAAATTTGGGTGAAAGGGAAATCACTCTCCATAAGGATAATCAACCCCTGATTCTATAAAAGTTCTAGAATGATGATGAATATTTTTTAGAACCATCATCTCAAGTGTGTATATTAATTCTCTATGATCATGTGTATCTTTATCAGATGACTGAGTCTAAGGAAGAAACTATCCTTGAAGACATTCCTATTGTGAGGGAATTCGCTGAAGTGTTTCCCAAGGAATTTCCTAGTCATCCTCCTAGAGGAGATGTTGAATTATCAATTTATCTTATACCTAGGGAATTTCCAATATCCAAGACTCTTTATAGAATAGATTTTGTGGAGATTGAGGAGCTGACGAAATAACTACAGGAAAATCTGGATAAAGGGTTTATACAGATAAGTGCTTCACCATGGGGTGCACCAGTCCGCTTCATCAAGAAGAAGGATGGGTCAATGTGATTTTTCAATGATTATCTTGAGCTCAACAGAATCATGATAAATAATAAGTATCCTCTTCCATTAATTTATTACTTGTTCAGTCAGCTACATAGAGCAAAATATTTTTTCAAGGTGGATTTTCGGTTGGGATATTACCAAGTAAGGGTGAAGAAGGATGATATCCCTAAGACTTCTTTTCATACAAGATAAGAGCACTATGAATTCATATTAAATCCTTTCAGACTCACTAATTCTCCAATAATCATCATGAACAAGATTAATAGAGTCTTTAGAGATTACATTGACAAACATTTGGTAGTCTTTATAGACTATATTCTAATACACTTCCAATCTAAGATGGAGCATGATGAGCATCTATGAAATTTACTAAAGACCTTGCGAAAGGAGAATCTCTAGGAAAAGTAAATCAAGTGTGAGTTCTGGTTGAAGGAAGTATCATTCATGGTTTATATCATCACAAGAAATGTGATATCTATAGATCCCTCTAAGACAGCTGCAATTGAGGGATGGTCGAGGCCAACATTAGTAAAACATATCCATATCTTTTTGGGGTTAGATAGATATTATCACCAATTTATGAGAAATTTTTCACATTTTTCCAACCCTCTTACCATGTTAACTCAGAAGAGAGTAAATTTTTCTTGGAGTGATGATTGCAAAGAGAGATTAAAGGACTTGAAAAAGAAGGCTTTTCATTGTGCTCATGCTCATACTACCAACAAGTAGAGAACATTTTGTGGTATTTAGTGATGCATCTATGAAGGGTCTAGGTTGTGTGATGATGAAAAATGACAATGTCATTTCCTATTCATCAAGGAAATTGAATTTTCATGAGAAAAACTATCCAACACATGATCTGGAGTTGGCTGTAGTAATCCTTTCTTAAAAAATTTGATGACATTACCTCTTTGGGGAGAAGTGTGAAATATACAGTGATCACAAAAGCCTTAAGTTTATATTCACACAGAAAGAGTTAGACATGAACCAATAAAGATGGTTAGAGATGATCAAAGATTATGACTGCTCAATCTATTACCACCTTGGGGAAGTGAACAAGGTGGTAGATGCTCTAAGTAGAAAGGACCCAAAAATTCAATCATTGATGAGAATTGAAAATGATCCAATCTTATAATATTTGATGAATATGGACATGGGAATTGAAAAGAAGGGAACATCATAAATCCTTTCACAAATTAGTTCTCAACCGTCTCTTTTGGAAAGGTTAAAGGATTATCAAAATGATAATGTGAGAATTCAGAAGAAATTAGAAATTATCCTAAAAGGTAAATCTTCATATTTCAATATTAATGAATAAGGAATTGTGAGATATGGGTCAAGACTACTTGTTCCATAAAATGTAGTGTTAAAGATAGAAATTTTGGATTATTCACATAGATAAAAATTTTCCATTCACCTAGGAAACACAAAGACTTATCGAGATATCTGGAAACATTTTTGGTGGGGTAACATGAAGTAGGAGATCAGTGAGTATACATCAAAGTTCCTGGTATTTCAGTAAGTGAAGGATGAGGGGAAAAAGTCTAAGGTGGTGATGCAAAACTTACCCATAACAACATGGAAATCAGAAAACATCACCATGGATTTCATCACTGGGATTCCGAAGACATCAAAAGGAAACAATGCTATATGGAATGTTGTGGATCGTCTTACAAATACTAAAAAATCATTGCAATTTGAGGGGATTTCTCATTGGATCAACTGAAATAGATATATATCCTAGAAGTGGTAAGGCTGCATGGAGTACTACTATCTATTATATCTGATCGAGATCCAATATTTACCTCTATGTTCTAGAAGAATCTTCAACATGCTTTGAATGCTGAGCTAAACTTCAGTACGGCTTATCTTCCTCAAACTGATGGTCAATATGAACAGACTATCCAAACAATTGAGGAAATATTGAGAGCATGGAAAATGGACTTTAAAGGAGGATGGGATTAACATCTTCCTCTGGTTGAGTTACCTTACAATAACTGTTTCCACTCAAGAATCCAAATGGATCCTTGTAAATCCCTTTATGGAAAGAGGTAGAGAACACCAGCATGCTGGGATAAAGTTGGGGAGAAAAAACTCCTATGTCCAGAAATGGTCGATGAAATGTGGGAGAAGGTTAAGACCATCCAGAAACACATAAAAGCTACTCAAAGTCAACAAAAGTTCTATGCTAATAATCGTCAATGAGACCTAGAGTTTGATTTCATAGATATGGTATTTCTCCGCATATCACCTTGGAAGAGAGTTACGAGATTTGGGAAGAATGGAAAGCTTAGTCCAAGTTACATTGAACCTTTTGAGATGATTGATTGCATTGGACCAGTGGACTATCGACCTACAATCCCACCGAACCAATATCAAGTTCAAGATGTATTCCATGTATCACTCTTGAGGAAGTACATACCTAACCCATCATATATACTTAATCCAGAGGTAGTACCATTGCAGAATTAACTCTCTTATGGAGAGAAGCCATTGAAGATCTTAGATCATAAGGAAAAAGTTCTACGAAATAGGAAATTTCCCCTCTTAAAGGTGTTGTAGAATAACCACAAGTTTAAGGAAGCAATGTGGGAATCTGAGGAAGTAATGAACCAGAGTTACCCTAATCATTTTTAGTGTGGGAAAAAAATTTAGTGAGAAATTTCTTAAGGGGGGAAGATTTTAATGACCCAAACTTTTGTTAATTAAAATTCTTCTTGATCTAATTAAATGCAGTATTATGTAAAATGGTTATATAACTTATGAACTTATTTGGTTTTATCATTTTTTATTTAAAAATATCATTATGAATTGTTACCATTTCTAATATTGTCATTGAACAGTGACCACATCATTAGTATAAATATAGGGCTTACAAAAATCCAATTTACTCTGAAAAAAGGAAGGGATAGCCTCATCCAGTAGAATTCCTCCATATGAAGCCCATTTTTCAGAGCTCGGAAAGGAGGTGGTGTCACTTGTATTTGCTCTTGACCAATACCAATCCAAGCTTCAACACGTTAATCTTGAGCAGAACATCCTACGAGAGAAGTGTAATTTAATAGATATTACCACTCAAGTGATGTTATTTGAGCCTCCCCAAGAGTCTGTCACCATCGCACACCTTACCCTTAAGAATTATGTGGGTGTTATAATGTGTTATGTAACAATACCTTAGCACAATGATTATGTGCATTGTTTTTGTATATAATAAATAATACACTTTCATTTTGTTATTGTAACTTTGTAAATGGTTTTTAAAGCACAAATATAATTGTTAGTTAATATTAAATTAAGTAATCTATTTTGATGAATTAAAGTATTTTTGAATTAAATACCATTTTTATAAAATATCAGTTCAAAATTTCTTTTTATTAAATATAAATTATCATATAATATTTATGAATACAATTGTGATTTCTGTTAGGGTTTGAAAGTTATCTTTGATAAAACCCATAAATTTTCGATAAATGTAAGTTTTTATTTTAAAAGAAAAATTGAAATATTTTTAAAATTATTTAGATAAAATGAATATTATTTTTGGGATCAGTATGTCGAAATTATCCAATAGTGAATTTTTCATAATTTTTGGAGACAGTTGAATTTTTGGGTAAAAATTAAATACCTTTTTAATATATAATGTGTTTTATGACATCATAAGGACACAATAGTGATGTAATAAAATACTAAAACTTGGTTGTGCCAACAATATATGTTTTACCTTAAAAATTATGTGATTTTAGAATTTTTGGTTAATTTTATGGTGCCTTAGTAGACCCTCCAAGACATAAAAAACATTTTACCGTTTAAAATGACTTCGTTGAGATTTTGAATCACCTCCACAAAATAAAGACATATATTTTAAAAATATAGACCATTGGCCTTATAAAATAATTTTTTCCACTCCCCTTTGGAAAACACCATGAGAAAAAACTGTGGTTTTATTTGTGGTTTTGATTAGTTTAATATGTGGTGTCCAAAACCTAAATAATAAATAATTCTCTCTTTATTCCTATATAAAATCTCCCAAGCTCCAACTTCTATTCACTAAAAACCCTTTTACCATGTACCTAATCTGTTCTCCTCTCTCTATTATACTTTTAAGTCACCCTAATCTCACAAGAAGCCTCTCTCAAGCCTCTCCCAAGCCTTTGGTATCACACTTCCATGTAAGGGATTTCTTCCTTTCTCATTTTTTTCCAAATTTTATTATGTTGTTATACCATAATATTTTCAATTAAAAATTTTGGGGTATGATTTATCACCTCCCCAAACATCCCTTATTATGTTTCAATGATGATATAACTCTTTCCATATCATTAATGCCTCTCATGTACACCTGTTACCATGCCGAGATTCCATAAAGAATTTCTCTCTTATCATTTACATTCATGTAATTATTTTATATTATGCATCTGAAATTCCTTTACATATGTAAGGATATTATGTTCCATGACCCCCTTTCTTTACATTTCATGAATATATTATGAGATATCCCTCTATTTATCATCAACCCATTTTATGATTTCTATTTGAAGTCGTTATGCTGCCGAATTTACACCAAAATTTCCCATGTCAAAATCATCTTATATGTGAATACCAAAACCATTTCTCTATCATGGGTATTCACCTTTATGAACATGTACTTTTTTATTGATTACTTACATTTATTTATTCCACATCTCTTATCTGTGGAATAAATTATGATTTTTAGTGAATCCATGTTGAATGATCTATGTGGCACACTTATGCCTAAAATGAAATGATTATAAATTGTGCGCATTGATAGTGCTCCAATGAATTGGTAAATTATTAATATCATGATACGTCAAGTGAAATGAGGGTTTACTCATGATAATTTAAGTGAAATAAGGGTTTAATCATTTTAATTCAAGTGTAATGAGGGTTTACTCATGCTCTATGTACAATGAGCCTTGGCTCATGCGAATATCATGTTAAATGTTATTTCCACATTTCCATGATATGATAATAATGCTATATCATTCCTTTATGTTCATTTTTTTATTATTATCCATTGATATTACTATTTTCTAACATGTAGTATATTATTCATTTTATGTCTTGTTTACTCCCTTACTGGGATTTATAGCTCACCCTTTTCTCATGCATGTTCTCAGGTTTTCCCCTAAAATGATAAGTACGAAGGTACGTGGTGGTCATGTAAAATAATTTTTCAATAATGATGTTGTGTTTTATATTCCAAGTTGTTATGTAATGTTCCTAATCCCCAAATACACTAGAAATAATGATCTTATATCCTGTATCAAGTAAATATTTTATGTAACAAATCATGTTTATGTGTGTAATAAAGAGCCGAGTTGTTATAGATCCTCCGTCCTTCCTGATCTTTTCTAGATGATAAATCATCCATAACACTCATCTACCTTCATCTCTTTCTACTCACTTCTATAGTGAGAATAATAAAAAATCTAATGACTGAACCTATAAACATCAACCTGAGCGTGATGATCCATGACCACCCAAGCGCCAAGTGCCAGGTCATTCTCCACCACCCGTTGAGCCTTCCACTTCACTCTTTACTTTAGCTTCTTCCTCTCACAAGACTTTTTAGGAATCCTAGTACACTTTAAGTGGGTTTTAGGATGCTACCCAACACTAAAATTAGAACCTTTTCCTATATTTATCAACTCCCAAGCATTAGGTTAGGGTTTTCCATATACAAGATAAGCCTATAAGGACAAACAAGACCTTGAACCTCACTGTGCTCGAGAAGATCCATGTTTGTGAGGAGATCCTTGACCTCATTGATAGGATTCACCTCTCCACCATCACCCACGTGTGTGAGGATACCCACCATGGATATTTTACTTTTGTACCTAGAAACATTATAGCTATCCATCACCCATTTAAACTTCAAACTTAAAGTTAGCCCTTGGGAGATCATGCTTGGCGATTTTAGCAGTGGTCATGGAATTTATTCAGTTGATTTTGTTGCCTCCTAAATTTTCCTGACCTTGAAGCTTGATATGAACAAGGAGGACACAACACAACATTGGATGTTGATCATCAAGGATCCCCATAGTTTTAATGACCCTCTATAATTAAGAGCACTTAGTTATGGGGTGCCACCATTTGGATCATGAATCAGGCATTGGACCTACCTGGATGGACCAAGGAGATATAGAGGGGAGAATCAGTCAGATTTAGGTTATCATCTCAGCTTCACCCATGGGTGGACCACAATAAAAATGGTAATAATATTCACCTTATATTTCTATACATAGGTTTAGAGTTCTCATGGAAATATATTGGGAAGCATCTTCATTACACATCACATCGAAAATCTCATTACCTTTGATAATGTTAAACCTCCTTCTTCTATTGAGAAGATGAATACCATATATCATCTCATTATTTATAATATAGGGTTGCGAATGAATATTTAGGGGAAGTATCACTAGGTGACAGAGTACATAGATGATGGGGATGAGGCACCCTCCCATCAATACCTAACCCCATCCTCACCTACCCACACCTTAACCATCACTCCTTATACCACCACACCAACCCCTACCCCTAATACCATTGCATACCCTACCCCTTATACTACTACTACACCCCCACCACCTACTTCATATGCACCATTTTTACCACTTCATTCTAATATCTAGCTAATTATCTAGTCCCTAATGGAGAATCAGATACATATTTGTAAGCATCATGACATCCCATTCATTGACCCATATCACTTCACCACCCATCCCCTCCACCAGTCCCTTTATCTTCCCACCCACCCCCAAAATGTAACCTCACTTATAAATCTATCCTAATCTCACCTACCTCCCCGAATGAAATTCTTATAGTGCTCACAGGCCCTATCTCCCGATTAGAGTATCTTAAAGAGTCGGCCTGATGGGGAAAGGGCCCTTCCATAATATCTACCTATGAGATGCCTCTGGTTGATCTACCTACCAGATGTATGACCCCAGTGGGGATCAAAAAATCAATACCTCCATCCTATATTGATCAAAATTCTAGAACCATGACACCTACTTTAGTGGTTAATGAGACTTCCTCTATATCCAGAACTGTTATCGATTTGGTGGGGAATATCCAGAGACCCGATGTTTGGTATGGGACTTCTAATGCGAATAGTAGTGAATGTTCCCATGCTATTTAGTTATGTCCTTGTAACCCTCCCCTACAATACTATGTAATGAGACTTTTATCACTAATTGTTTCCAATTTTCACTAAAGTATCATTTTTCATATATATAGTTGGGATATAGTATTTTGACTACACTTATTTCATTCTTTTTTTAGTTTTTTACTCCTGCATTAATTTTGTCAGGTCTAGATCTACTTCATCCTCTATGGTCATTGAACAGACTTTTGGGCCACCATCTTGCCTCCCACAAGATATGTGTCAGCATCTGGATGAGATATAGAGACACCTTGAGGAGCTCCAGCTCCAAATCCATACATAAAAGGATCCTCTTCTACAATTTACATTGAATTTACTACTTCCACATAAGCATTTTGGGTGACTTATTTCTAAGGTGGTTAATCCTATCAAATAACCCTGTGAGCATGATGATATAACCACCATTTATATTAGGAGGCATTAGACATCTAAATTTATGGATGAAACTGATTTATCTTTATATCCATCTTTCTGGCTGACCATATCATAGTTAGTGATTAATGGGAGGAAACCAATATTTTTTTGTCTTCAATATTTTCATTAGGTCTTAAGACCTTAGTTTTTACTTTTTTTAGTGTTTTGTTCATCGATCATTCCAAAATTCTTTGTATCCCATTATTTCATTTATCTGAGTTTATTTCTCTAGCTAATAACTATGAACCTTCCCATTATTCTACTTACATATTGATTAACCCAGGAAAACTAATGGTATATCATGAACAATGATTTTTTTTCTAAAATATTTTACAGGTAGCATAACCTCCAATCAATATCCTACAAATTTATGCTTTTCATGATTTCCATTAAAAGGAGCTATTGATTCCCAGTTTATAATTGATAATTTCCATTTCATTTATATCTATTCTATATTTTCAATCTCACCCATGATTATTTCTAGAATAGTGCAGGAACTATATTATTTTAACTGTGAGGGAGTCTTTCTTGAGATTTATTGTTGATAAACTTGTATTATTTCCTTTTTCACTGTCCTAGGTGACATTTTTCATTAAAATAGTACCCTAACATGAAATATCATTACACCCATTTAAATAAAATACATATTTTGGTTGTATGTTGTTTAAATCCATTTTTATTCCTATTTATATTTTTATCATGATTACTGAGTTGGGTAATTTAATTCTAATTCTGGATTCTTGCCATTAATTTGGATTTACTTATTACGAGATATTATTCCCTGAGTAATTAGAAGTTATTTTAAACTAAAATTTTTGTGAGTATTCTAGACCTACATTGTCATATTATTTTCTGAGCGTATTTCTTGAGAGATACATTTACTATGTCAACCTATCAGAACACGAATTAGAATATTATAGAGGTTTTGAATGAAAAAATACATTATCAAAATAACTGAGAAATATTTTTTGAGACATTTTTTCAATGAACCACTTTTATATATATCATTAATTTTCTTTTATTTTATATGAATAACCTTGTTAGGATGGATCCATTTCAATAATATATCCCTTCCTACGTTACTCTTGGTATTATTCCGGATTTTCTTTTGAAAAAGTGGGGAGGACTTTTAATCTATGATATACAAAGGACGTTGATACTGTGGAGACATATAATAGAACTTTCAAAAGATACTTATGATATATTTTATGATTATTTTTGTAATTTCCTATTCTTAAATTTTTCCTTTGAAAAAATAAATATAAAAAAGGGTTTTGTATTAGAATGGTTAAAAATCAAAATTTCCAGAATAATAAATCTTATGATGGGTCATATGTTGTTAGGTGATGTATGTGATATCTCTAAGAGATAAGAATTTCTAAAAATAAATAAAATAAATGAAAAATACAGGAACATGGAAAATTATTCATGCTATATTAACATATTCACATACCCACTTTGAGATGTTGGGAGAATAAAGACAACATTTTTATGTAGTAGGAGTTACTTCATCTATGCATTTTCGATTTTCATACATTATACTATATAGATTAATATCACTTTTAGAATTATTTTTATTATATACCAACCTACCCCCAACCATAATTTCATTTGAACCTTATTGTTGAATCCATCATGATTAATTTTTTATTCTTCTTTATAAGTGCAGATGTTAAAACCAATGAAAAATTATAGTAATTAACATGTATTAAAGATATGAGAATAATTCCAATTTTATTTTACCTTGAGTGATGAGATAAAGTTAATTGTGAGGTAAATTGATAAATGGGTATAGAGTTTTAGGAAATATTATGAAATTGAAATTAAAAGAAGAAAGAATCTGAATAATGAATTTTAATAATGAGGCATGAGTGTTTTTCTATGTAGAATTTATTCTATAGGACATACCCCTTCTATTTGTATATATTTTCATTTTCATGGTTGTAATTAATGTTTCATTATAAAAAAAATTCTCTTGGAATACATATTGAATTTTTTTTCTTAAGGATAAGTAATTGTTCAAGTGTCGAGAAAATTGGCAAGCTGAATTTATATATAATATTTTGATATAAATATTTAATGATTAATCAATATTTATTCAATAATGAATTGTTTTTTGTTTATATTTGTAGGAATTATAAATTCAATACCCAATGAAAAATTTCATGAAAAATTAGAAAAAACATGATTTACACATCATGAAAGGATTTTGCGAGGCATATTCAAAATTCAAAACACCCCTGAGAACCAAAATCAAACCTGTGAATATTTACATGATGTGAAGTCAGTACTATATGTTTAAATTCATTACACATCATGAGATCTTCAAAATTAGAATCCCACAAAATTTACCTGATGTGAAGGCATTACAAGACACGAATCACATACACCCTGTGAAAATTTTATATGATGTGAAATGATAAAAATCTCATACTATCAAAGATACATGCAATGGATTTTTCAAGATATCAGATTTTATGGAGAATATTTAATATCTATAGTAAAAAACATGAAATCCATGTACACATCATATACAATTTTATACAAAAGACACTTCAAGACAATACAAAATGTGAAGGCATTACACATCATGTAATTCTTGAGTCTATAAATATTTTATCACTCTTTAATATGTAGATAGAGATTTTGCCATCGAACATATTCTTTATTTTTTTTCTACTTATTCTTTATTTTTCTTCTACACTCAATTATAAATTATTCCTTATCCATTTATTTTCAATTATGTTGTTGTTTCATTCCATTATACATCTATATATTTCTATTCTACGTTTTTTTTAATTATGTCTCATGTTTCTATGTTTGTTTTCAATAATAATCTCTGTTCATCATCAAAAATTGCTATTTCTTTCTTGTTTATTCATCTGATTACGTTTTACATTGATTATCCTTTATTTTCAAGCACAGTTTTTTTAAATTCTATTTTTTTATTATAATGAAAATCATGTTTGCCACTTTTTCACTTTCATTGGATACCTTTATACGTAGTTAATCCTCATAGGGGTTTGTATTGAGATTAAGGGTGTTTATAAATATAATGAATATATAAATAAAACCTTGGTAAATCTATTCTAGTAATTAGGTTAAGAACATTTTTTATCTCATTCATTTACACAACCCTGAAAAAGGGGGTATAATTGTATGTACCTATCCTAATTGGAGTTGAGATGATTATTTACATCATCCTGTGACATTTTCATCATTATAATCCAAGCGTACAAAATCTAGGTTGTTATGTATATCTAAATCAAGGAATAGTTGTAGCTTAGGTAGAACTAATTTCTATGACCATAACCAATTTATGACCCTCACACTACTTCATAGACTAAGACATAGGTCTATCCCAAGTTAGATTTAGGATTATCCTTTTTCTAGAACCCAAAAATTGAATAGGATACTTGTTATTATTCCTGAATTGAAATCCATGATACATAATTATAGGAAAACCAAACCTGAATAGAGATTATGAGTAATTATACTATAGGTTTTGAATGAATTGGTTTTCTACCTACTAGTTATATATATGGGTTCGACCCAACACTACTACATTATTTCACCTTTCTAGTGGAGTGTAACTTGGGATATAAATTATAAATCTGATCAACTCCTGTATAGATTACAGATGATGTGTAGGATAGTCATTACGTTTAAGAAACCTAGGGGTGCCATTATGAAACTTATTGTAGCATATAATTATTCTTACTCTGTGAGTATAAAGTTCCCTTCACATTTATGAAATCCATCAGTAGTCTCTCTTAAGTTTACTAGCCTTTAGAAACTTATCCTTACCCATACACAACTCATAGAAAAGGCCTTACCTTTACACATGGTTAAGAAAACAAGTGTTACCCATATTCTTGAGTAAGGACTTGCATAAGGGTCTAAATTACTTTTAAAATATTTGATTTCCACATGTAAAACCTCATTAATAATTAAGACAAGACATTATTATCACTTGAAAAACTCATAAATAAACATCTAAAATATTATAATCACTTTAAAAGCTTACGAATTAATTTCCCTAGTAATATTTTTAAACATAAAATTACATCCATAATTTATAAAACACTTTTAAAACCTATTAATAAATTGTAAAATAATTTTAAAAACAAATTATAACTCTAAAAAATTGTTCCCAAAGAACTGGTGACCCCATCCCGATATATGAAGGCCTAGAAATATTTCAATCCATTTAAATAATCTTATAATCATTTTTGAAAATCTCTTTAATCTTGATATATTACTTCACATTTGAATTATTGATGTAACTATTCTTTTCTATACCATTTGAATGAAAAATACAAGCTCTATAAATTCTTACCTTGATATTGAACTCATTTATATTTATAAAATTTGAAAATTCTATATTTGGTATTATATACCCTACAAAATTGAATTATTTATATCATTAACATCATTACTTGATATAGAAATCCCATGAAGTTTCTTAAACATTTTCAGGTATTCCAAACAAATCCATCATATATAATCATTACTTATCCATCATAATAATTCTAGCTTTTAATGACCATACCAATCTACTTTAAGAAACATTATTAGATATCCCAAAAAACCTTTCTTTTCTTTTTGATTTGAACTTTTATCCACTTATACAGTTAATAAAACATGGGAACCTAGATTTGATATTCCGATTTCATCTATCCTCAATATTTTTTGAATATTGAGTGATTTTTTTAAACTCATTCCCACTATCAAATAAGTTTCGTAGATACAAAAATTAAATTTAATATATAGAAAAATACTTAAAAAACATTCAGTCTCACAAACTCATCAACGCACTAAATCATATTGATTATGAAAGTAGAGAATAAATATCGGTTTAAATTATTTTATCCAATTATTTTGAAACCATAGGTTAATCCATATATGATTCTCATACACATCTAGATTCCAAGTTTTGAGTAACTTAAATTGTTGGTTACTCAGGAATGTTTCATTTTCCTTAACACATAGAATTTATATTAATTAATAATTTTTTTAACTTCCCAATATTAGGATTTTTCTATATTATGTTATTAATTTTTAGTGTTAACGTCAATGTTTTGTTTAATGATGATGTTTCCACTCATCCATAATACAATCCTTTATCATATGAGTGTAATGTTTTATGAATATTTAATAAATAATTTTGTAAAATTTTCTCCCACTTAAATGATGACCAGTTTTAAACACACCATACCAATTCGAGGGACAAGATCTATATTGCACTTACCAAATGACCTCTCATTATAATGAACATCACATCTTATACATTAAAGTAGGGTATCATCCCAATCATATCGTATACATCTCTTGGATAGTCATGTAGAAAATTTTTCAAATAGTGTATCATAAGAAAAAACTTTACTATATTCCTTTGGCATCATATTTTTTTGGTTTCCCAGCTTAGTGTAACCGGAATAAAATTAAAATAATTAGGAACGTAACTCTTATTTCTATATCATTTATTTATTTATTGATACAATATAATCTAGGGGCACCCAACTTTGTTGTGAACCTAATTGGTTGGATGATGAAGGTCTTGAAAAGTGAAAATTTATAAGGAATAAAACAATTAGTATTTTAAAAGGGATTTAATCTCACCATCTTATCAATTTTTATTCCATTTATATTTATGAATTATTCTAATGATTTATTTTGGAATTTTATTCCTTCCTCCAAACCAATTTGTTCAAACCATATTGATGTATAAATATTTTCATAACCCATAGTTTTTGTTAATATCTAAAAAAATAAAGTCAAAATATATCACCACAAATAAAAATGTAACCTATGAATAATGTATATGAAATTTTCAATTAAATATTTATAATAATATAAAATTAGAGATTATAGAATGAGTAAGACTGGAAACACAAATAGATAAACCTTACCTTTATAGATTATTGAAGAAGTATCCTGGCTTGTGGGAAGTAAGACCCAATGTCCCTCTACCTGATAATATTTACTCAATATATATTCAAATTTCATCATGACACTATGACACAAAATTTATAATAAATATTTAATAAATAAATTAAATATAATAGATTAAATTGTAAGCTAAATTCAGTGTAGAATAAAACTAAATACTGTATCATACCTACCATGTAACTCTTTAAATGCTAGTATAATAATTGATAAAATTAGTTTAATAACTTTAAACTAAATCATGCATAATAATTCATAATATAACTACTATATCTATGAATAATGTCAAGAATAACTTCTAAATAAATGAATAGTTCAATAATTTAAACATTAGATAAAAATTCAATAAAAAAGAATAAATAAATATATAAATAAACACTTTAAAATTACTCTACCCTTATGGAAATTCCCTAATTTTTAATATAAGAACTTTATTTTCGTTTCCCATTATGAAATATTTCATATTATTGATTATATAGAATTAACTTTGAATATAATATATTACATGAAATATAATCATTTTATATTTCAGTTTCCAGGATGTAAACTATTTTCATAATCCCAACATCATATATTTAATATAATTTAAACCTTATTCAAATCAATCATAAAAAACCACTTGTTGTGATTTAGAAAATTTTACAAATAAAGCCTCTAATTTGAAATTTAAAATTAATAATTATTAATAATTTGTGTTTTTAAATATAGCCTTTTTATATTTGGTTTTATTTTTTAATTTATTAACACTATATAAATCACAGTTATAATTTCATTATCAACACTTTATATTTAGATGATAAGTCATTCCATATAATTTCAACCAATTTAATATACTTATTATACATAATAAATTATTAACTATTGCATCCCATGGAATATTTATGATGTTGTATTCCATTATACATTGTTAAAAATCTACATGTATTAACTTATCTACTAAATTATTCAATACAAAATTTTAAAATTAAATAAAAATTTATATATAAGAATATTTAAAAGGAATAAAAAAATAAATAATCATTTTATTTATTCTCCAAACATCAAAAGTAATTATGAACATTTGATATTTTTTAGGTATGTGAATCTCATATTTTTAATGCATAACACTTATGAAGTCTAAATAGTATATAAACAATAATAATTTCTAACAAAAAAAGAAATTTTCTTTATTTTCGTCTTCAATAACATTTTACAATTTTTTGGTAATTATCAATCATAAGTCCTGACTAGAATCATTTCATACAATAAGATTTTTTTTCAAAGGTAGTAACCATTACATATCGATTATATCAATACCCTTTTATATCTAGTAAGCCTTATTTATGAGAGTACCACACAATATAAGTAAACTTTTTATATTAACATATAACCCATACATATCATGTCATGACCCTTACGTATCATGTTTTTTTCACTTATAAGTCTAAGGAAAATCTCATACATATTTGTCTCATAGACTATTATTCATAGGGAATATGACATCCCATTTCTTTTATATTCTTTATATCAAGATTGATTATATAAATATGATCATAATAAAATCCCAAAGGATTGAGTGCCCTAGTATATTTGGCTAATTATATACATAGAAAAGTAACTTCAAACATGGATACCATGACATTATTTAAAAACTCTATAACATGCCCTTAAATTTTATTGATCTTTTAAAACTACATCAGATAACCTAGGGACGTACATAATAAAAGGGTGAGATATACATCCAATTAATCTAATAATAAAATCATAACATGATGAAATTTTAGTGAGAGTCAAGATTAATATCATGGTGAAATAAAAGGGTTAGAATCTTGAACATTGAATCATAACATAATATGATAACATCAAGACATCATAAGAATGAGATAATAACATAATATATGACATCATAAGTAAAATTCAAGGAGAACTACCAAGACATCATAACATAGTGTGATTTGGATAATTGATCATTCACACCACATAGTATCTCATGAGATGCAAACATGGCCCAATTAATCGGAGGACTGTATAAATTTGGGCCCACTCTCCAAATTCATATTATGTATATGAATATTTGTGCGATATAGATCATATAACCAAATATAGTCCTTAATAAATTTTAATACAGTGATTAAGAAGTGTGGTTTAAATACATTGAAGTCCAAAATCAATTAATTATAAGAAAATCTCGGTGAATACCCTTGAGTGGAAATGGATAAGGGGATTCTCAACACAAAATTTAAACCTGAAAATCATAGAAGAATTTTATTAGCATAACAGGTGTATAAAAAGGTTAATGTAAGGGATTAATGAGATTTTAAGGTGGTATATAATTACTTGGGAATAATATGAATAGTAAAAGTATTTTTAAAAACAAATTTCAACATAAAGAATTATAAATTAAGAGTCTTAATACAAATAAAGTACTTGTATAAAAGGGAAAAGGAATAGAATCTCTTACATGAGAGGTCAAATCTAAAAGATTGGTAGGATATTCTAAAAATATTGGGAAAAATAATGAAGGGATTTATAGATGTATAATGAGAGTATATTCATGATAAATATTATTTATTTAAGGGGAATGGGAGGTTGGGTGGGTATTTATGGTAAAAGAGAGGGTAATTATTTATTAATTTCTAAAATTAGCTATTGGACACTAATTAATTAAATAATAGAAACCAAAAACCTTAAACTAGTACTTATAAATATATTTTACCAAAGAGGTTTGTTTTCTAATATTTTATTAGGTTAAAAACCTAAAACACTAAAATAATACCACTCATGATGATTGAATAAGTCGTGTTCATAATTGTTTTTTCAAATCACGAAAATACAATATAAGTTTTGGAGGAGTCATTATAAGTTTATAAAAATCTTAAAATAACTTCAAAAACATATTATTTTAAAGGGTAAATATACTTTTGTTAATTTATTCCTTTTATAGTATTTATTACATCAATTTTTCACTATTTTGAGGTCATATTACATATCATATATTTATACCATATTTAATTTTTATAGAGAAATTCAACTGTCTTTGAAAATATTGAAAAATTCACTATTGGATAATTTCAAAATTTTTATTTTAAAAATGATATTAATTATCTAAAATATTTTTCTAAATATTGGAATGCCCACTTTTAAATAAGAATCTTTATTTCTTTAAAAATATTATTTTTTTAAACAAATAATAGTTTAACCCTTATAAAAATTATATGGGACTTCATTAAGTCCGATTTCAATTTATATTTAAATAATATTATTTAATAATACTATTTTATGAAAATGAAATTTATTTTAAAACACTTGGATTTAGTAAGAAGATTGTTTCAATGGAAATCATATATATATTTCCCAAAAATACAATTTTGGTTTCTTCGTATAAAAATCTAATTTTTATCAAAATCATTATCTAATAATTTATATAATGTTATAATGAAAAAGGAAATTTTTTTATTGTTATTTTTTAAAAATAAAATATAAAAATTTATAATACTAGGTTATAAATTCATAATCTCTTATTATATGATCATACACCATATTGTTAACATATTTGACAGTAGTACTCTCTATGGGTGGTTTGACCAACATGGTTTCAGTGGTGATTTTGATAAGCTTAAAATTTTCCCATAATCAGTTTAACATGAGTTTTAGTTGTTGAATATTAGCTTAGTATTGGTCAAGGATAAAGCCTAGTGATTCCATGTCCCTCAAAATAATCTAAAAATGGGATTTATAGGGTACGATCCTACTCGTTGAGGTCATCACTTCTTCCCTCCATGTGAGTAAGATTTTAACGTAACACTTATTATATACTAATATTAATGGTTACTATAGGATTACTATATTATCAATGGTTATTATGGTTAATGGTCTTTTAATCCCAACAATGAAATTATTTCTATATTTTATAATGGTATAAAATTACAATTTAAATATTTTTCATGAATTTTCTCTAAATACATTACTTAATAATCATTTTATTCACTCATAAAGTAATTTCATTTATAAAAGTATGGGTTGTTACATTACTCCCCCATTTAGAAAAATTTCCCTCAAAATATAATTTCATATAACAAAAAAATGAGTGTACTTATGTTTCATCAGCTCTTTGAGTTCACATGTTTCCTCCTCAAACTTATGGTTCCAACACAATAATTTGACTAGGTGAGTGGTCATATTTCATAGAACTTTTTTTATATGATCTACGATCATCATCAGATGATCCTCATATGAAATATCCTTATTGAAAGGTTCCGCCTCTATATTCGTTATATGTGAGGGTTCTGATATATACTTCCTTAATATGGATACATAGAACACATATTGTACTTGAGATATATTAGGTGGGTGTGCTAGTGGATTGGCCACATCTTTGATATGATCTAGGTTATCAAAGGTGCTTATGTATTTGGGATTAATCTTTCCCATTTTCTAAATCCTTGTGATTTTTATCCATGGTGATATATGAAGAAAAACCTTATATAATAAATTAAACTATAGGTCTCATCAATGATCATCTACATCGAGTTTCTATCGAATTTATGTGGATTTTGTATGATGATAAATGTTTTCAAATTTTTATATCATATCTTGTATAGGATAAGTTACCATAAATATTTTCTATCAAACTTTATCCCAATATTTTTGTGTCTGACACATCTTCCCATAAAAATCCTTATAAGGTTCCATTTTAATTCTATAATGGAAACTGTTATTATATGAGAAATCTACTAGGGGAAGGATATTATCCCAATTTCCTCAAAATTCATTGAATAAGTTATTAGAATATCTTCTATAATTTGGATGGTTCTATTATACTTACTATGAACATGTGGGTAATGTTAAGTGCCAAAACTTATTTCTATATCTAACATGTAGCATCCCATATTTGTTGGACTCGATTGAATTTTTATGGATTTAGAATATTTTCATTTAGTGGGTGGTCTGTCTTGTAAACCAATATTCAGAATTAAATTCTAAGAGTTGGAGTTTTTTAATATTTTTTTATACTTTGCTAAAGGGGTGAGGAGTTCCCTTGGTGTCTCATTGAGTTTCAGAAGCATCAGTCTTGAAAATCACATGATGAGAGGGTCTTTATAGGGTCATGGTTTGTCTAAAAACATGTGGTCCCTTAAATAAAATCATGCGGCCTATTTTAGATGGGAAGAAGGTTCCTCACGGTCTGTACATAGTTTAACCAAACCTTATACCTACCTTGCTCAATTAGTTCCACCTAGGCAGTAACCTCATACTATTCATCACACGGTTGGTGCGTAGTTTGGGTAACCATGTGATACAAACCGTGCGAGATGGGTTACTAAGTAGTAAGAGTCGCACAGTAGGTGCACGATTTGGCAAAAACATGAAACTAAACCATGCGTCTTTTTTATGGTGAAATTTCCCATTTCCCCTTAATGAAATATATAAACACTCTTTTTCCTTTTCTCCTCTCCTCTAGTGGGATTCTCATCCTCCCACTCATGCATGACGTCTCACCTTCCTCCTTCTTAAGTTTTGATAAATATTCTTCCATTGGAAAACAATTCTCTCACCTTCGGAAGCATTGAGAAGCCCATCATAAGCTCCTCCATTCTTTATCTTCTATTTCAAGGAGCCTCCTCCATCTGTTTCACTATTTAGGTGAAAAATATTTTGCTCTATTATTGGGGAGTTTGAAAAATACTTAATTTTCTATCATTATAGGCTGAATAGAGCCTTGATAATGGGTGAGTGGAGTGGCACTACATCGAGGTAGGTGGTCTAGGATATTTTCCATCATTTCATCACATTTTAATTGACATGTTGTCATTCCACTCTCAAGACCCTTTTGGACACCATTCATTCATTCTTAATAAATTAATTAAAATGGGTTTTCATGTACCAAGTGACCTCTCCTTATGGTGAAATCCATCAGTGGGCCATTATATTGATTTTTGTCCACCTCTTTGAGTGTTCCCATCATTGATGAATATGTTCCCTTTTCTTAAATGGTGAAATCACCATGGGTGAGTTTCTCCCTTATCAAGGACTTAAACATTCAATTTGAATTAAAATAAATGGATAAATATGAGATTATACCTAGAGATTCATGCCTCATGATGTATAATTTAATTTATTATGCTCTGTACTTCAACTTATAATCCAAAATTTTCCTCTAGGGGTATTTCCTCATAATAATATTTCTTGAGTGATTAATTGATTTTGAATTGGATGTTGATCCATGTGTCAAACACTTTACCCATTCCTTAGATTAAATCGTTTAATTAAACTAATTTTATATGTGATTAATACTTATTCCACAATTCTTGAATGTGTTATTAATATGAAAATATATCGAATAAAATGCATTTAATGTTTTTAATACATGAACATATGAATTGGAAACACTTTTCTAACTTATTATAAATACATTTCTTGTTTAATGATTTACCTTAGTTCCATGGGTGATACAAGGGGTTATGACTTAATAACCCCTTTGATGGACCCTCATGCCTCCTTGTTTATGTTGTTAATGGTTAGTAAATATCATAGTGGTGACACCATCTATGCCTAATATGTGATTACTGAGCATTATCTATTTTTAACTTTAGATGAGTGACACCAGTTCGCTAGTGGAGACCCATTGGATAGGATAAAAGGCATAATTGTTTTAGCATTCCTTGAAGGAGACTTGGGCCCTCATGTGTGATACTAGGTATGAACTCCAAGGCTAGTACATGACTCTGCATACCATTCTTTGAGTGACACATGGGACTTCATCCTTGGGTCACCATATACATACTCGATGATAGTGGTTATAAATTCATCCCCTCAAGTGATACTTGTAACGTCTTTTTGGATTATCATGGATGGGATCGGGGTGTCCCAATTATTGTTATAAAGTTTTTTTCTAAATTTGAATTAATGAAAAGGTAAATGAGAGTTTTTGAAAGTATTAATAACCTGGGCATTAAGGAAGTTGGGATGTGTCCTCTAATACAAACCACATGCTTGGGGCCAGTACACTTCCACTCATATTATCTCACCCAATTTAAAAATTTTGGTCCCTTCAGTTTAGAAACAACAACTTAGGCTAAAGTAGGTAATTGGAGAGGTTTCTAAGTGGAACCTTTTCCAGCGATTTTATTTTATTGATTTAGTTTTTTATTTCATTTACTTATTATTGAACACTATTAATTTACATTGCATGAAATGGAATGACCTAGACACCATGGGTGTCAGCCTACTGAGATTGTATCTCACACCCATCTTGAGAACCACCAGTACCTGAGTAAACATTATGTCTCTAGGTAAGGATAAAGGGAAGCAACCAACTTCCACTGCTTGTTAGGATAGAGTTGGGGCAGAGGACCAGTCCAATACATGGGATGGACGTGGAGCTAGTTATTGGGAAGTTATTATTTTAATAAATTATACATGTCTATTTTATTTCCATCTTCTTGTACTTGATTCATCAAATAACATAAAATCATTGTTCTATAGTGGCATTGGCCACAATTACTTTGAGTTATTATATTTTCCTTTCGCTAATTTTTTGTTTCTTATTTACTATTTCCACTATTGTTTCTTATTGATTTTAACCTATTATACTAATGTGACTCTCTAACCATGAGGGTATAGTCTCCCCACCATACCTCCATTACACTAATGCTACTATTCAGTAGCCTCTATCATATGATAATTCATGCATGATGACATGTGGTGACCAGTCCAACTACTGGTTTTATGGTTAGTCGGGCCGTGATATTATAAAGTTGTATCAGAGAATATTTTCATTTATCAAACTATTTTGGGTTGGTAGATAAGAAATTAAGAAGATTTTGGTTCTTGTTAAATAGTCCTTCCTAAGAGTAATCTCCCAATGTGTGGGGAAAAGTCCAAGTGGATAGGGATGTGACTGTTTTTCAGGTTGTTAGTTATTACTATTGATTTGATTTCACCTTATGTGAATCATGTACTTTAAAATACTTATTGATTTATGAGATATATATTATTTACCCTTGGTCTTGTATATCAAGGATATAACATTTCATGAATCATGATATGCAAATAGTAATTTTCATGCCATGCATATGTCATGCCATGTAGATTTCAATAATAGGTTATTTGAAATTATTTATTTGCCTTATGTTATTTTCTTTTTTGAAATACCCCTTATTAAAAATTTCAACTGATTAGTTTTCACCAACTTTGGTCATTGTTTAGCCTATAGTTGATACTTTACTTGTCTATCTAACTTATTAGTGTACTTATTTTAAATTATTTTTCTTTTATGTTTGTTTATCAAGGGCTGAACAAATCTATTTTCAATTAAATGGAAGTCAACTTCTTGGTTGTAAGGTGTATGGGTGCTTTACAAATTAGAATAAGGTGACCCATATAATCAAACAATAGTGGTTTAATATTTTATATTGAAATACTTTTCATAAATTTTAACCAGTTGAATCCTTCTTCTCAATTTGAAACATAATGGTTGTGGTTAGATGGGATCTGCATCCCACTAGTAAAGTGTATGGATTCTTTATAATTTGAGGGGTGGTAACCCATAATGTTGAACAATTTGTTATGGGATTTTCTTTGGTGACTAATATGTAATATAAAATCTTTTGTCCATTAATGGTTTAATTTCCACATTGAGTCTCGTGTCTTTTTTTTATTGGGCTTAATGAAATGTGTGGCCAATTTCATAAAAGAACGACTTGACCCAAGTAGGTTAGTTGGGGAATGTTGTTAATGAAATAAACCCACTAATGGTGTTTTAAATATCTAAATACTTAAAATACCTAGGTTGATTTCAGTTGAAGCCAATGTGTCTTAATGGGACCCTAGAAGGCCACATTTTCTTTGATGTGCCTTAAATTCCTAACCCTATAGGGGTATGCTAATGCAATGTGTTGGAGGTCATTTAAATCACCTGTAGCCACCTAAAAGATTTGTTGTGTAACATATTGTGGTTTTAATTCTGACCAATTCCTATTTAATAAACATAATACCCTTTTTAATCTCATATGGGATGAGTTGTGTGAGATGATATAATTAAATAAATGGTGTTTAAAATGGGTTTATGTGATAAAATAGCCTAAATATAACGAGATTTCACAAATTAATAATTTTTAAAAAGGTAGTTTAAAATACATTTCTTTTTATTCATTATGATTAGTGTTGATTTTTATTTAAAAATAAACATAGGAATGTTAAAGGGTTAAATTAATTTTGGATTAATTCATTAAAGAATCCTTCAGTGGTGTTTTAGTCCTAACCCTCATAATGGTAGTTTAAATCCTTTATGTTTGTTTGAGTTTTGACATAAAAAGGAGCATGATAGTTTTTGTAGAATTAATCCTTCCATGGTTTGAGTCTAAATGACAGGACTTTAATCCTAGTGACATTGCATAGGTGTCATCTCATTTTGGGTCATTGATTTTAACTTTAGTAAGGGGCTATCCCCTTTTATCTAGAATCCTCAGATCTTTAGAAACCATTCTTATTACTCGCGGGAAGATTTTATTATGTTTTATTGTTTGGATTCCATAATACAATACAAGACTCTTAGTTTCTAATTATACACCGTTTTTTATGGGCGTCTATGTGTTGTTTTATCCATACTCTGAGTGGAAACATTCTGAAATTTTCAGGTCTAGCGAGATAGACATGCCAAGGGCACAATCGACCACTGAGAAGGCCATATGACTCTACACATCCTTCCTCCTTTGATGGATAAATCAATATATTATTTTTCTATTTTACAGTCATATGGAGTGGTGTGACAATAAGGTATTTTGTTTTTTTTGGCCGTAGGATACTCAAATTCATATGGCCGTTAAGCCTGTGGATGGTATTAGGAATGACCCATTTTTCTCATGTAAGCTTAAGGTAGTATGCATTGGTATATGCAGTACCTGTTGTCTTATTAAATCATGTAATGAACCATTTAGGTTCAATGATAATTATGAAAGCATTGACCTATAACTCTTTGAGCACTAGTCAACTCTGGAGTAGAGTAAGCCATGCCTTGATAAAGGTCCAGGCTCATCCCAATGTCTGGGAAGATGTTTTAAGGAGAATCAGGTGATTCATATGTTAGTTAGTTGTTTAGGATTTTATGCCCTTTTCCTTAATTTATGGGAACATGATCCAGGCAAGAATCATGTGTAGGTTTATTATTGAATCTAATATAACACCTTTCAGTGGCTAGTTATCTCTATCTCTTCTATTAAATGCTGGTTCAAGCATGATGGTAATATCTAGAACTCGCAGTTATTGATCGATGGAGTATGTGTCATGGAGTGAAATTCATTCCTCTAATGAATCTAATGTTAAGGACACACCTAATATAGGGGAGTGTAACATATTCTCTTTATAAATGTGTCATTCCAAGTAGAAGAATAACAACCTTGAGTTCTATTTAAAAATGGTTGGGCTTACTCAAATTTCCCTATGGTTAGAAATCCATCATTTAAGTCAGTGCTTTCTTGAGGAAACGATAATGATGTGCTTGGCTGTATGAAAAAACTATGAAGACCCCGTTGTTCAAGGATGGATTTTAGTGGTTAGGTTTAGATTTACCATGGGACATCTCATGTGGAATGGGTATGGTGATTGGTTAATGGAAATGTGTTAGTGGAAGTAGTCGAGCTCTTTTTAGAAAGTCAACTAGAGGAGGTTTGACTGTCCTTCTATTTTCATTGATGGTTATAAAAGATTAAAAAACATACCATGTGTTTTTTCTTTAGTGATGTGAAGGTGTCTCAGATCCTTTTGGAGATTTTTAGAATCCCTATAGCGTACCATTGAATTAAAGATAACCATGTACCCTATCTTGGTATCATCTGGGTACATTGAAAGAGAGTTGGTCATACATAATGTGAGTGTTTTAAAAGTAGTTGGATTTTTTTGGGTGGTTTTGATCAGAGTTGTGATCCATAAGTGTGGTTATTCTTAAAGATAGAGTTATTTTCGAGTGATACTAGAGTTACCAAGTAAGAACACATTGGACAAACTCATCAACACCATCAATTTGTCCTTCACTTGAATTCCAGGTGGATACCATTTTGGGGTCACTCAGCTTTCTTGATATGTATACATTCAAATTTATACCGGTGTCTCACTTTTAAACTCCACTTTGGTTTTTCATTTATGAGATCCTTGGACTCCAGTTCTTGAATACAATGTTTCCCAAACATTAGTTGGGCATGGAATTGGTGCTTAAACCATAAAAACTCAAATGTGTCTAATTGTGGAATGTTCCTATGTTTGTGTTGAGTAATGATGGTATAAATATTTTTTTTGAGACATCACCAGAAGTTGGTTACTGGTTTTAGTGATCTTTCTTTGAGTAAGTCTCAAGTCTAGTATTTGGAATGCTCTATCCTTTTAAGTCATGAATTTGAGGTTTGTCAACCCGAGGTGGATGAACTTTTCATCACTCTATGGTGTCATATAGTTAGTATGTAACAACTTAAATGAGTTTTTTTGGATTTTTTAGTGAAGTGAAATTTGTTGATTATTTCATGAAAATCCACCATGAACATTAATTAATGTTTAGAACTATGCCAAGTGAATTTTTAGAATGTGGAGTGAATGTTTGGATCAAACATCTGGGTAGGGGTGTCATGTTTCAAAGTTGGAATTCAAAATATAGAACCTGATGTAAGTACCATTGAAAAAATACTAAAGTAGATGATGATGTTATCATGTCTCAGTTGATATGGGTTTGAGAAGGTTCTATCTTGACATTTCAGTATGGTATGTAAAGGTTGGATTGAGTTTCAATGTTTTACATGCAGTATGTTTAAAGTGACTCTCAAAGTTGTGTTGGGAATTATAAATAAAACACAACCATTTGAATGAGTCTTCATGACCCAATTGGGTCAAGTGATTTTCCCAAGGATTCTCAGTTATGATACATTCAAAGGTTCAGATATTTTAGTGTACCATATTTTTTGGACCGTATGAAATTCCAAGAGATTTTTATTTTTGTCTTCTGGTGGATGGTCTATTTGGTAAACTATGTTTTGAGATGAGTTTATGAGAGTGTAAACTTTTTAATTTGTTGTTTTTAGACATGGGTAAAGGCTTCAGGGGTTCCCTACGCATATCATTGTGTTTTCGAAGAACCGGACCCCGAAAACAATAAGTTGAGAGTGTCCGTACATGCACACAGTTTTTTTGAAACTATGTGGTCCCCAGTAGAAAATTGTGTGGCCTGCTTCAGAGGAGAAAATGGTTCCAAAGGGGTTGCACATAGTTTACCCAAATTTTGGACATATAATGCACAATTAGTGCCACATATGTCGTAACATTGTACTATTCATCACATAGTTGGTGCATGGTTACGATAACCATGCGGGACAAACCGTGTGAGGTGGTTTCCTAAGATATAGGAGCCACATGATTTGGAAAAAACTATCTGACTTTGTTTCTTGGGTAAAATTACCCATTTTCCTTTAATTAAATCTTTAAACACTACTTTAATTTTTTCTCCTCTCCTCCAGATGGATTCTCCTCCTATACATCATTCATGTCCTCTCATCCTACTCCTTATTTGGTTTTGACAAATATTTTTAATTTAGCAATAAAATCTTTCAGTGTTAGAAGTGTTGGGAAGCCCTCGATAAGCTTCTCCTTCCACTAGTAACTATTTCAAGGATCATACTCTATCTGTTTCTCTATTTATGTTAAATGAAAATTTCTATATTTTTGGGGACTTTTAAAAATCCTTAATTTTCTCCCATTATAGGTCAAGTAGAACCTCAATAATGGGTCAGTGAAGTACCATTATATGATGGTAGGTGATCTAGGATATTTTCTATTATTTCAACACATTTTAAATGATGTACCGTCATTCTGATCACCAAAACCCTTACGGAGATGAATCATTATTACTTAATAAATTAATTAAAGTGGGTTTCTATATACTAAGTAACATATAATTATAGAGAAACAAATCTATGGGTCATTAGATTAATCATTGGACAACCCTTTTGGTATACCAATCATTAATGGTCATTTTCCCATGACTTAAATGGTTAATCACCATGTGTGAGTTTATCCCTTTTAAAGGAATTAAACATTCAATTTTAATTAAGATAAATGGATGGCAATGAGATTGGACATTGAGATTTAGGGCTGATTCTTTATAATTTAATTTCTAATGTTTGGTGCTTCACCTTAGAAAAAAATTCTCCTTCAGGGGTATAACCTCTTAATAATGTACCTTGAGTGATTAACTGATTTTTAGTTGGGTGTTGATTCATGTGTTAAACTCTCTACCCATAGCTTAGATGAAATTGTTGAATTAAACCAATGGACCAAGTGCCTAATACTTATTCTACATTCCATGAATGAGTTGTTAATATGGAAATGTATTGACCAAAATTACTTTCATGTTTTGAATGCTTGAACTTATAAATTGGAACCTCTTCCTTGACTTATTATAAATGCACTACTTGCTTTATTCATTACCTTAGTTTAATGGGTGATACAATGGGTTTTGACATAATGACCCCATGGATAGACACAAATGCCTCCTTGTTTGAGTTGTTAATGGTTAGTAAACACATCAGGGGTGACACATGCTATGTCTCGTATGGTCTTGTCGAGTGTTATCTATTTTTACCTCTAGAAGAGTAACAGTGGTTCCCTAGGGGATACCCCTTGGATGGTATCAAAGGCCTGATGGTTTTACAATGCCTTTAGTGAGACTCAAGCCCCTAAATGTGATACCTGGTATGGAATTAGAGGTTAATACTTTATAGTGCGTACCATGCTTGGAGTGACACAAGAGACTTCATCCTTGGGTCACCAAAGAAGGAATACATGGAAGTGTTTATAAGTAGAACACCTCGATCGATACAAGGAAAGTCTATCTGGATTGTCATAGATGGGGTCAAGTTGTCTTAATGTTTATTATAAAGTGTTTTTAATAAATTTGAATTAATGAAAAGGTAAATGAATTTATTTAAATAAGTATTTATCCCTTTTATATTAAATATATTGGGACAGGTCCTCCAAGTGAAACCACAAGCTTGGGGTCAGTCCAGCTCCTCTCATGTTATCTCAAACAATTTACCATTTTAGGTCCCTTCGGTTCAGACACACCAAATTTGGATGAAGTAGGTAATTTGAGGGGTGCCCAAGTGGAACTCATTCTAATGATTTTATTTTATTGATTTATTTATAACTTAAATTTACTTACTATGGATCAATTATTATTTAGATTACATTAAATGTAATGGTCTATACACCTGGGTTCTGAACTACTAAGCACACTCTTATCAGGAATCATCAGTACTCTAGTAGACTTCATGTTTGCAGGTAATAATAATGGGAAGAAACCCACTTTAAATGCTTGTATTACATTACTAGGATGTTTTCAGGTAGAGGACCAAGAAAATACTTATATTTCTCATTAATCTAGTAGTTGGATTGTTATTCTTTTATTAAATTGTATCTTCCAATTTTATTTCCTTCTAATTGTACTTGTAGCATAAACTAACATAGAAACATTATTTTATAGTGGTGTTAGCTATATTTACTTTCAGTTATTATATTTTTCTTTTTCTACTTTTTCATTTCTTATTTACTGCCAACGCTATTGTAGTTAATTGATTTTCACCTGTTATACCGTTGTGTAACTCTAACCATGAGGGTATAGTCTCCCAAACATATCACCATTACGCCCTCACTACTAGTCAGCAGCCTCTGGCATACGGGAAGGTGCAGTTGAGGCAATGTGGCTATTGATCCAGTTACTAGTTTAGTGGTGAACTAGGCCAGAATATTACATAACACCAGCTGAAGGCTTCTTTTGAACCTCAAGTAAAACCTTATATATTGGTTAGATACAATAGATATTGGTACTCCTTGTAGTCCTACCACTTCTCTTATTTATATCTTAACTAGTTGGTTAAGAGAGAAATATTTCTTGATACCAATAAAATACATTGACTTTACAATGATATTGATTCCCACCCAAATGTTTCTATTACCTTTAGATTTTTATTGGTGTAATATGATGAAATCCATGGTTATGTTTTCAAATTTTCATAATAGTATATGAAATAATTGTATCACACAATTAGACATATTCCATTCAACCTTGACTTGTTGGCATACTAATCATTGGGATACAAATTCTAAAATATCACTTTTCATGTAATCCCAAAATAATTTTTACTCTAGATCTATATACATATTATTTATTCCAATATGAAAAGAGAAATATTATCAATGCACATATCCAAAAAATGTATCTTCAATTCATGTTTTGATGGGACATATATCTGTGTTGTAAACCTTATGACTCTATCAATAGAAAATTTTAACTTTATATTATTTTATACCTTTCTCTATAGATCCTCATAATTTTTTTCAGGTCTCTATGATCCTCTCAAGAATGAATAGTTAATCATTTATTTGAGAAAGGTAGCCTAAAATTACATTAAAAATCCCCATGAATATCATTTTCATGTCCATGAAGATTGTATCCCTTTAAATCCTCATCATGGATAGGGTTACAAGATCCTTTCTACTCAAAGTTTTTGCCACATTATTTCCAATCCTAGTATGGTAATAGATTGAACCATAATAATCATTGATCATTTTTTACTACCATTTTTAGTTTATACTGATATCCTTTTAGGTTAATATATAATTGTGTCTTACATGATTCATATGTTGATTTCACACTTCTCACCACAGAGAAAAGTTTCCAAATCTTCAATGTGAAGATCACTGTAGCCAATTCTAGATAAGGTGTTCGGTAATTCTGATCATGGATCTTTAATTGGTGGGGGTAATAGGCTATCACTTTTTCACTTTTCAAGAGAACAAAACCAAATTCCTTTTTGGACACATCTCTATAGGATAAAAATCATTCCCTATAGACAGGTTGTGTGATCACAAGTGAAGTCATTATCCTTTTATTTATCTATTTAAAGCTCTATAAACATTCATCAATCCAGAATAACTTTACTTGCTTCTGAGTTAAATTGATTAGCAGTTTTGAAAACCATGAGAAGATTCTCACAAAACGACAATAGTACCCATATAATCCAAGTAAACTATGGGTCTCCATTATAGATTTTGTTTTGGGATATCTTTCAATTTACTCTGTGTTTTAAGGATCTAAAAATATCTTTTTGTTGGTCATAACAAGCCTTGTAAATGCTAATTTCTCTATATAAAACTCCCACTTACTATACTTAACATATAACTTTGTCTTTTGCAAGCCCTTTACCAAAACATCCAAATGATTCTCACATTCCTAATGGATTTTAGAGAAGATAATAAAATCATCTATAAAGACCCCCCAAATTTCTTAAGGTAATACCTAAAGACAATATTCATTATGTATATAAAGATATCCAGAGAATTAGTGAGTCCAAATGGAATCACTGTGAACTTATAATGCCCACACCTTATATAAAATTTTACCTTGGGGATATCTTATTTTTTCACCTTTAGTTGGTAATATCATAATTGAATATCTACATTAGATAAGTACTTAGATCTATGAAGTTGATTGAATAAGTCACCAATTCATGGAATATGATAGTTTTTCCTTATCATTATCTTATTGAGCTCATGATAATCAATGCAGAGGCACATTGATCCAACATTCTTCTTGATAAAAGGACCAACACACCCCATAGTAATGCACCTGGGAGTACAAACCCTTCATCCATATTCTCTTGTAGTTTTTTCTTAAACTCTTCAAGTTTAATTGTGTCTATTCTATATTAAGTATTGGATATTGGATAATATTTGGGTTTATGTTCGATTGAGAACTCAACCTCTTGGTTAGGCAGAAGATGACAAAGTTCCTCAAGAAATACATCAACATATTCCCTTATATTAGGTATGTCATTAAGGATGATCTTTTCCTAAGTGTTAATCATTTATGCTAGAAAATATTTATCATAAGGCACTAATATCCATTCTTGAGATGATGAATATATAGGATATCTATCCTCCATCGTACACATGTATAAAATTGGTTGATGTTTCATGATATATATGGTGATTTCCTTCTCCCAATAATTTATGTTGGCTTTATACATGGAAACCAATCTATACCTAGAGTAGCATTGTATTCCATTAAAGGTAGTATCATAAGTTTCTATTGGAAATTAAACCCAAAAATTTTGATAGGGGAGAAGTTATATTCTTGAAATGTAAAAAATTGAATCATTTTATATTTTCATCGATAACTCGATAGTCGTATTTTAATGTGGAGTTGGATTGTTCCACTAAACATTCTTGAGAAGAAAGAATTCATTGAATCAGAATCAAATATTATGTTCATAGTTATTGATTGAATAAATAGTTTACCAATCATCACATCAATTTTAGGATACACCTCAATAGTTGTGATGGAATATGCTCACCAATTTTATATAGGCCTTTGAGGTTGTTTTCATAAGTTATCTTCAACAACCATTGGAATAGTGCATTGGTTCTTATGGTTCCCTTATTCATTACTATTCAAACATCATAAAATAGATGAGGGTTGACCAGAGAATTCATTTATTCAATAAAATCATGGTTTTTCTACCATTGGAATTATCTAGATTATTTCCCCTCCTTAACATACCTAAATCATTTCCTTATCCCCTTTAGGAATGTGGGATTATGGATATTCATACCACCATGAAATTGTTCCGTTAATCCCCCAAGATTTGACTTCACTAACTACTTCCTATATCTAGTACCATGAGACCCTTGAGATTCTCCGATCTCTATTATAACATTGTGGGATTATAAGGAAATTTATTCCCATTTATAAAATTCTTAAATTACCAAAGGTTTTTAAGATTCATATTTTTCCCACTAAAAAAGTGGTCAACATTACTTTTGGGGTCAATGAAAAAGCTGGAGGCGTATCATTAATGCCTTGTGAAGTCTTCCTTTTATACTTTAATGGATTCATCCTCCTTTTTATTTAAGTCCAATGAAATCCCTCTCTATTTTATGTTAGAGAGTGTGGGGAGAATATTTATTGAAAAAAAAATTCATGGATTATGGTCACTCCATCACTTTGATTTTTTCCTTGGGATTTCTGTTCCTGATCAATGCCCACCATTTATTGGATTATCCCTATATATGATAAATATCCAACATGAAAATCTCTTGATCCAAACATTGATATACATAAAATATCTTTTCAATAGATTTGATCTATTTTTATGTGATTAAGGGATCAAAAGATCCACTAAAAGATAGTGGACTTTGTAACATAAAGGTTTTAATTAAAACATTCTCTTTTTAAGGTGGATGTGAGTGTTACTCATAATTAAAGTTTCTATTAAAAACATAATTTATTTCATTTTTTATTATCATGTTGTTTTATAATTATACTCTCATCTGTTTTGGCATCTAATTTGGATAGTCATTATATTTCCCATCATAATGTGTGGAGGATTTCTTCCAAGGTCACTTTGTGCTGGTGTGCAGGAAGCATCGTATAGGTTTCAAGGTGGATAATATGGTGGTATTTTAACATAAAAAACTATCCCTATGACTTTATAATGGTTCTCCAATTGTGTTCCTTGAGGCCAAAGGGACAAAAATGATAGATCCATTGCCAGAATTCTTCGACACTACTCTAATCAAAGATAATGTGACCTTTACCATGTAGGATTTTTCAAATTTGGATGATGTCATTCACACGCCTATCACCCACTCTAAAGTTTCTCCAATTTCAAAGGCGTAAACTCCTATATCCTCTTATACACATAATGGTTCCACTTTAATAATGTTTGATGTTCCTGTTCAAGATACTCATGCCATATTCCTCCCTAATCCATCTTTGTGGTCATCGGCCCCTCAGGTTTCTTTTCATGACCGCATCACTGGTAAATCTTCAGATAGGTCTTGGGTAATTAGAAACAAGGATATAAATAAGGGATTTTGGGTATAGATTCACACTTCCAATAACTCACCATAATAGCTTATAATCATCTTCTTATTCTCAGAGGGGTGCCTTCAACATCTCATCCCTCAGTAGCATGCTCATCCAATAGGTTTTCAGTCATTAGGCACCCATAAGATCCAAAATTTTTGAAATATTCCTCAGGTATAAAGAATGGAGTATGTGGGGTTGTTGGTTCGTACAAGGTTGATAGTGGTAATGCTATTATAGCTATGTTGATGGTGTAATTTTCATCAATTTTGACTTCCAATACTAGTACATTTGGGTAGAAGGTCATCTCCTCTTTTGTTTAATGAGTCCTATTATCATATGGAATGCTTGGGAGATGGGGGCTTGTGAATGGTTTTCTTAAATTTCCTTAAATTTTCATGAAATTTATGTTTCTATTATAGAAATTCTAGAACTCAAACAAGATACTGATCATACTGCTTTCTTTTCGAAGAACATGAGTTTTTCTGGCAGCTTTCATGAAAGTACATGAAAAATACATATTTGTATCTTCTAGAAACATGGTATATTAGTGGATTTCATGGATACTTATTCATAGTTTATCACCACCAAGATTCATGTTGAGGGAAACAATTTCTTCTTTTCCTTCATTTATGAAGGTTGTGTGGTTTTTTTGAGAAACTATTTATGCAAACAACTATATTCGTTTTAGTTAGGTAACCTTACATGGTTTTTTGGAGGATACTTCAATACAACAGTGGAGGATTATGCAAAAATAGAAGGTTTTGGTCCTTACTTACATGAAATGTTGGATTTCAAGGAGTTCATGGCCTCTGCAAGCTTGATGAACATGGGATTCTCTGAGATAAAGTTCACATGGTGTCACCATCACCATGTTTCTAGGATTATTTAGAGTAGTATTGACCGATGTCTCTCCAATATGCATGGGATGGAAACATTTTCAATGGCTTCAGTCACTCATCTTATCAGATCCCTATCTGATCACTCCCCAATACTGGTGACTATCAATAAGGGAGACTTATGTTGCAATAAAATTTTCTATTCAATGATCTAGCATAAGAGGGATGGGTTTCTATAGTTCGTTAAGGAATAATGGGAAATAACAGAGAGGAGTACTACTTGGTTTGGTCTCACAAAGTGATGTTATCATTTTAGGAGATACATAAAGGGGTGGATCTCCTCTAAAACCAATGCTAAATCTAGATTTTATGTAATAAATAATGACGTAGATAATCTGAAAATAGTTTTATTAGTGAATCAGATGAAAAAAAAATTATCTTACTCGATGATTAGAAAAATTTTAGTTGCTAATAAATTACTAAAATATGAAAGAGTGTATAGGAAAATGTCTAGTCCCTTGTTGATCAATAAAGGGGATATAAATACTTCATCTTTTTAATCATTCTTGAAAGAGAAGAGGGTGAGTGGGAGGATCAATTTAAAATTATAGGATGGGTCTAACAGTTCAGTTGTGGATATTTCTAGAAAGTTACTATTGGATTATTATGATGGCCTATTAGCTAGACTGAATATCTTTAATGGTGGAAGAAAAAAAAACAAGCTGAAGAGGATATTTTCATGATCTCTTTACCACAAAAGGTAGAATATATGGAAAATTATTTTTTATGGATATACCAGATGAATATTTTATTAAAAAAATGGTGTTAAATATGAATTAAGGGAGTGATACAGGTCCCAACAGCTTCTTGGTAGATTTTTATGTCAATGCATGGGATACTGTTAAGGCTCAAGTGAAGGAGAAAATATTATATTTTATTAGAGGTGGATCCTTGAAAAAATCTACTTTTGCTTCCAATGTTGTTCTTATACCCAAATTCAAAGACCCCATTTTGATAAATAAATATAAAAATATATTTTTGTTAATATTTTCTTATAATATTATTTCTTTTCTCATCAATAGGTGACTTTACAGTTTCATTCCAAGATTAATTTCAGAAGAGTATCATGGGTCTGTGAAAGGGAGAAGTATTCCTGGAGAAATTGGATGTGAAAAATAAATTACTGAGGATTTGAATAAAAATGATGATGGTTTCAATATAATGGTCAAGGTTGATATGGAAATGTTCTAATGTAAAATGGAATTGAGATTCATTTTAAGGGTTATGAGAATATTTGGCTTTTATGAGTTGTTTTGGGACTTGTGTACCAGGTGTTACGATTCCCCTTGGATTTCTATTTCTCTAAAGGGAAAGAATTTTAGATTCTTTAAATTAGTCTTTGTTGTTTGGAAAGATGACCCCATATTACCCAATCAATCCATTATGGACCAGGAGGAACTTATTTGGAATATTCATCCAATATTGGAAAATGGAATGATCTTCCCCTATAATAATAGGTTTGAGAATAGTCTTTGGTATCGTCTCATGGTTTCAGATGAAAATTTAATTTTTATTAATGGAATTATAAGATCAATCACTAGATTTACTAAAATCATATCTACATATAGAAAACTGAGTGTTCAAAGTGTTAATTATAGAAAGAGTAGTGTTTTCATCTCTAATAGATGCCCAGAGATACGTAACAATGAAATTCTTAACAATATCAGAATGCACTAGAGACCACTTCTAATGGTGTACATTAGTGTTTCTATTTCCAATGGAAGGATCATAAGGTTTATGTTTGAATATATCATCACCCAAATCATATCGAGAATTATTAATTTGAAGAATATGTGTCTTTTGTTTGGTGGAAGGATTACACTGATCAACATTGTACTAGATTTTATTCTAATGCATGTGATATACATTATTTATCCACAAAGGGGAAAATTAAAAAGATATAAAATGTTATGGGTACCTTCTTATCTGATGAAAATAAATCTGGTCAATGTCATTGGGATTCATGGAAATGAATGGAAAATATAATTGTTGAAGGCCGCTTTAGGTTATGTAATGTGGAGGAGACCATGAGAGCTATGCAAGTGAGGTTAGAATTGAACTTTTTGAAGGGAAATAGCTATGGGTAATGGACATCAGAGATGGTTATGGGGAATATTGGAGGGTTTGGTCTTTTAGAAGAAAAATAATTTCAATCTTGGTGTGGTTCATGGTAAATCATATAGAGGAGATGTTGGGTGAATTTCCTTAGATTGTGGGGCACATATACATTAACCTATGGTTTGTGAACTGGTCTTGAGAAATCATATATTTTATAGGTTTTACCACTCCAACAATCACATTTAGGTAGGCTAGAATGTACTCATCCTTCATAGAATCCATTTTGAACCATGATTAGATGGATATTTAGGATTTAATTTTTCTAGCTGATGAACTAGGAAACTGTGCTTTTACGGTCTCCAAATCTGGCTAGTAATATGGATGGGCATTCAAAAAAATAATTCATACAAAAAATGGAATGGATTAATGGGATTTAAAATTATGGTGCAAGGATATTCTAGATAAAATGGATTTATCATTTTGGAGGTTGATAAATCAAGCTTTATCTACATATGAAAATATTCAAAATAGAGGTATAACTTCAGCCTCACGATGTCACTATTGAATACAATAACAACAGAAGAAAATGTGTCATCCCTATTTCTGGTAGAGTAGGAGAAGGGGGAATGAGAGCTCATGAAACATGGTACTAACCTAACAATCAGTGGATATTCATTACAAGAGATGATTGCGGCCTGATTTTGTGGCTCTGATCAGTAGGGGATGGAGGTGAATGTCTATGGTATGGATTTTGTGGATATATTTTTTATCCTTTGGGAAGATCGACATAAGTATATAAAAGGTATAAGGCATTCCACCATTTATTTCTAGGTGTGGGAGAAGCTTCTTGTGGTTTATATTGGGGAATTGATTAACAGTGAAATGCTTTTTGTATTTCTCAATATATTAATTCTAAGTCTTCTCATGAATTTAGATACCATTTGTGGTAATATGGGAAGGTGGATTCAATGGAAACCTCCCATCTCGGGGTTAAAATTTAACATTGATGAATCTTTATTTTGACGGGGAGATAAGAGGGGTGGTATGGCTCAAGATAACAAGGGTTCTATGATCTTGGGCTTTAGTTCCTTTTTTTGGTGTAAGTAATTCCATTAGTGCTGAGACTGGACCCTTGGCCACCGATCTCACATTGTGTAGGAATATGAACCTCCAAAATTTTGAATTGGAATTCGACTCTTCTATTTTGGTCGTCATTATACAGAATAGGGGTGAGTTTACATGGGAACTAGATTATACTGGTAGGTATTATAGAAGTTATTTCTGTCAGAATACATGTATTAGACATATATTGAAAAAAGGGAATTATGCAGCTTATGTGTTAGCTAAAAAAGGGAGGCCTGGAGAGAGGTTGATTCTTTACACTAGTGTGGGGTCCTTAACCAATGACTATAAGCTCATTATTATGAGTGATGTTATTCGTGATGTTATTGGTGTTCATTAATTCCATCAACATTGAGTTTGGGAGACTTTTTAGTCTGTAAAGTATCTGTTCTTCCTGAATAAAAAATTAATTTTCAGTCAGCTAGTCTAAATTATCCACGATATATTTCATAACATTAAATTTCATTAAAATTTTTGGTACGTACATTGTGTATTTTAAATAGAATATAAATTTTCTAATGAATATCCTCCAAGAGTGTCAGAAATGGTATGAAACACATACTCTTTGTCATGCACTAGTTACATGTTGAGTTAATACCCAACGACCCCTTTTGAAGTTATTACGCCAAGGTACATCTATACCAAAGGAACATCCACTTGTAGTATTCAAACGTGTATTTTTTTATGTAAACCACTAAATTTATAATTTACCAAAATTATAAGATAGTTTCATATACTTATATATATTCACTGGTTTTTTACTAATTTATTGTTGTCTTAATCCCCAAAAATAACCAGACCATTCTCTGATACCAACTATGAAAACCCATATCATATATACACTTTATTTCATGATTTTTTACATAAAGATACACATAATATAATCATAGAGGAATGATAAGCCAAGTCTATTTGGGTAATTAAATGCACAACACAAAAAATTGAAATGGGGATACAACTATATTATTTATAAACTCTTTAACATGACCTTAAATTTCATTTATCTTCTAATAATGTATGATATGACCAATGAGACACCATAACATGTTTTTCTTAGGAAAACTTATTGAACACAATACATGGTTTCTAATGAGATAAAAACATTACCTAATGAAATATATGGATATATAATTTTAATCCCACCCACCATATTTATTTCATGTATACGAATTTGTTTACCACATATATCATATAACATAAGAACATATTAAATCACATTTAATACAACAATTATGGAGTTTGGGTGATTTAAATAGAAGTACACAATCAATAATGTGTAGGTACAACTTTTTGAATACCTTTTAGTTGACATTGGGATGGGTATTCAAAATATAAATGTTTGGCATGAAAAATCATAGAATAATTTCTGTAACATAATGGGTGTATATAAAGGTTCATGAAAGAGATTAATGAGAGTAGATGGTGGTATATAATTATCTAACAATGATAAGGATGGTAAATTAATGTGTAATAAACACATTTAGACATGAAAAATGGAAATTAAAGGACATAATATAATGAAAATACTTATATAAAGAAGTGGAGGAGGAGAATCCCTTACCTGATAGGTCACTTTAAAAATCATTAGAGGAGATTAATAAGGTATTGGAAACAATATAGTAGAATTTATAAAGGAATATGAAGAGTAAATTAATGATCAAATGGTTTTTATTGAAGAGTAATGAGAGGTTGGGTGGGTATTTATAGAAAAATAGAGGAAAATTCATTATTAAATTTTAAACATAAGTTTTGGAGTCTAAGTAAAAAATAATCAAAACAAAAACCATGTCATGGTTTTTCCTATATTTTCTACCTAATAGGATTGGTTTATAATATTTTATTAGGTTAATAACCAACATAATTAAAATGATACCATTTCTAAAGTGGAAATTATTCTTGTTTATAAAGAATTGTTTTTTAAAATTAAATTGCAATATAGGTTTTAGAGGATTTATTATAGGTTTTTAAAATTAACAAAATAACATAAAAATTACTTATTTTAAAGATAATCATATTTTGTTGTGTATCCTTTTTATAGTATATATTAAATCACATTGGTAAATTAAGATGTCATAATACATATCGTATATTTTTATTGTATTTAATTTTTTACCCGAAAATTCAATTCTCTCAAAAAATTATGAAACATTCACCATTTAATAATTTAAAATTTTTGATTTAAAAAAAGAAATTTATTTTTAAAAAATAATGTTATAAATATATTAATAGTCAATTTTACATAAAACTCCTATCACGACCCGTCCTCGGGTCCCGTGTCGTGACTACTCCAAGCCCGCCTTCCATAGGCCAGGGGCTGGCGACTAGCACCGAGGCATAAATCCCGGTAAAGGGAATGAATTTCTTTTGTAAGTAAACCACAAACACCATAGAGCAAGAAAACAATAAAATTAAACACTAAGTAAAACTGAGTACAACAGTAAGTGCGGAAAGTAAGTCGGCCAGTATACAAGCCCAAACTGAAAGTAAAGTACAACAGGGAGGGAAAACTACAACTAAAAAGTAAAGCCACAATGTCGAGTTGTCCACTGGAAATCCCACCTGAAGGGTGGGTACAGATAGCCTCCACTGCTCCTCGGGTCTAGCCGACCACTCCGAGTACGTCCCGCCCAGTGGTCCACCTCCAGGCACCGTCCTTCTCCACAAGCCTCAACCACGATCAGCGTTGTCCGTTGTCTGCAACCAACACAATGTAGTGCGGGCATAGCCCATGGAAGGGTGAGTATAAGCTACTCAGTAGGGACCCTGAGACCCCCGAAGGTCTCCCAGAATCCACAAAGGATAATCCAAAAAGGAAAGATACAATCACGAAGTAACATCCAACACTGCTTAGGTATATTTCCATACATATACCTAAGTCATCAATTCTCGTACGCTCCAAATTCCGAACCCAAGTACAACCCAGTCCACACAGGAAAGAAAAACGTATATCCATACAAGATAGCACAACACAATCCACAAAGGAAAGCAAAATAGGATTCAGCTCACACATGTATACTTCTTCGTATGATGATAGAGATGATCAGATATATCTACGGATTCATCTAAGCCTTCAGACCCACAAAGGATTGAAAGGTACTAACCCCCGTAATGACCCACAAAGGATCTGACCCACACAAGATCGATAGGTAACTAACCCCTGCAATGACCCACAAAGGATCTGACCCACACATGACTGATAGGTAACTAACCCCCGCAAAGACCCACACAGGATCGGACCCACACAGGATCTGTAGGCACTGGCCCACACAGGACCGCTGAGCGCTGACCCACACAGGATCAGACCCACACATGATCGGTAGCACTAATCCACAAAGGATCGCTGAGTGTTTTAGTCGTCATCGTCGAATCCACTGAGGAACTCTACACAGTCGTCGTCGTCATAGTCGCATCCAGCTCTAGGGTTCCCGTACACAGCAAGCTCATTCGGGAGGGTCCGCTCCACGAGCCGAGAGGCTGATACATCAACTAACACATATTTCAGATTCTATGTATCCAAAAGTTCCGTATCGTCAACAAGAACTGAAGGTCGCAGACGGCGTGTCAATCAGACGCCCGGTCTGAGAGTTATTGGCTTTTTCTTCCAGGGGCCTGGTTGGGTTTTAAGGAAAAACCAACCCGACCATACTCCACCTGCGTCCAAACCTCAGGTAGAGTAAGCCAAAAGATCTTTCTCACATAGAAGAATCCAACAAAGTCGACAGCACGTCAATCGGACGTCTGAAGCTCAAGATATAAGCGTTTTTGCTCCGAGGGCCCGGTTGGTTTCGTGTACGAACCGACCCGGCCAAACCCCATGTACTCCGAAACCTTGAGTGTGATATACCGAAATGACCGTCTCGATCCAAGGATCGCATCGCTACTAACAGCGCCTCAATCGGAGGCTCGTAGCCCATGAAATGGGAAAAAGACCAAAAAGTGTCCGAAAAAGGGGGGTCTGGGCCCGGACCGACCCGGCCCAACCCCCCTGGGTCGGCCCGAACCGGGTCGACACGACCCAGGTCTGGGTCCGACCCGGCTGGGCGCGACCCGGCCCAGCTCGGCCTGGGTGGCTCGGCGCTGGCCGAGCGGCTGCTCCAAAGGAGCCGCAGCCCCCGCGCGGGGGTCGCTCCGCGTCCCCGGACGCAGCGCAAGGTCGCGTCCCTTCCCCGCGGTCCCGCGCAGCTGCGAGACCGGCGCTCGCCGCCGCGGCTTCAACTA